>CM076572.1:963712624-964330063 GCA_034641835.2 Pinus albicaulis
TTCGCCCTGCATTTGCCCTCAGCTCTTGCAAAATAGCATTCGCCGTGCATTCTCCCTCAGCTCTTGCAAAACAACATTTTCCCTCAGCCTTCGCCCTCAACTCTTGCAGAATAGCATTCGCCCTCAGCTCTTGCAAAATGGTAAGTTCTTACTGCAGGCCCTTCCTCCTATAGTAGGGTTGACTCTATTTGGGTTTTTTACTTAATCCTAATGTGTTAGGCTAGCAGTTTCTAGATGTCAAGAATCAAGATTCAATACCCTCTATTATCTTCATCACCCAATACAAGATTTAAATTTTTCCCAAAGAAACGCTTATTAATTTGGCAGCCATTATTTCTCCCTGCTTTAAAAACCCTACATTTAAATGAAACAAGCATTGCATTTCAACTACAAAAATCTATTAGTGTTCAAATGTACATGTGTGCATCACTTGTGTAGGGTATTCCTTTTCCACTTTCACATTATCCAAGAATGTGTGCAGTATAGTTCATATTTTTTGTGATTTAGATTATTTTGAAAAAGGAAAGGTAAATTATTTCCCATGGAAAAAGAAGGTTTTCCCTTTTTATAGGTTGTTTGGACTTACGTGGAAAAATTTATGGTATGCCTTTCTTATTATGTAGTTTAAATTTGAATTAACAGATTATTCTACATGAAAATATAATTACCTATGTGATGTCCTTCATCACTAATTAAAATTATAGGGTTTCAATTTCCTAGACTCTAACTCATCTAATGCTAAATTCTAGGTTCTCATTGGTGGATCACTCTTCCACTGATTTCCTTTCCCTCTGGATCTTGTCATACTTTAAAAGTCATCAATGATACATATATTATTTCAGGTATCCCAAAAGGCTTTATAGTAGAACATATTATGAAGTTTTTTTGACACTTGAGGATTCTTTTTAGAACTGCAACGTGGTCTATGCTATCGAGTTATATATCAAGCAACTTGTCCTTAATAACCACACTATGAGGTAGGTTCAACCAGCTTGAACTTGTTGGGACATAGCATATGAAGTTGTGTGATGAGTCCATATCACAGGTCTATTATGGTGAAAAAAGTGAAGACATGTAATGATAGTTATTATGTTATATTATTTTCAATTTTTTACATTTATAATTTTATTGCAATGTGGCAAACTGATCAGAGCAGTGCAGGAACAACCCCAAGACGAGATGATCGTGGAAAGAGGCCAGCGGAAGAACATGTAAAGTGCCAACATTGCTCTATCTTCAGGTATTTTATTTATTTACATAATTGAAATAATATTAATTTTGTTCAAATATGCAGACACCTAGCCATGGTACGCCTAATGATTCCCTCTTTGAGGAAGAGCTTTCTTCATCCCTATCCCCAGTGTTCTTGTTGCGAAAAAAGGCACGAGATGCAATGTCAGAATTTAATATTTTGATAGACGCGCCTCAAACACCTGAAATAGAAGAGAGGATAAAACATCTTATGAGCCAGCTAGAAAGATATCAGGTAATAATAAAAATTCAAAAGGATATTTTTTTTGTTCTGCATGAGATGAATTGTGATAGTTTGATTTTTAATTTTTACATTAACTAAACTAACAAAAATTTCTTTTGTATGTAGCGTTTTCTGGCATTTGTTGAACCCGGTGTTGGTGGTAGTGGGACACAAGGGCAAGAGATTTCCCAACAACCCTCTCGTACACCTTTTACTCCTTTAGGTGCCCATTAAGAAACACCTTGTGAGACGCAATATACGGCGTGAGCGATGTTGGCAATGGTGACGTTATATGGCTGAACTTACATTACTGGCTTTCACCGGAGCTTCTGCATTAACCATTTCCACAGGGAACATTAATGGCACATTGTTGGTGAACGATGAAGGTGTCCCTATAAAGCATGTACAACTCCCAGGTAAATTTTTATATTTTAACTATTTCATGTACTTTATCTAAAACATATTTATCATGATTTTTATTTTTAAATTAATGATAATATCTTCTTCTTTTTTTGGTTTTATTCTGTTTAGGAAACAATGAGTTCTACAGGATTCTGGAAAGCCATGCGTTGGTAATTTTTGGCCCAACCATACGTACAGGGTGGAATTCCCAGAATTCCAACCTGAAAAAAGAACTTCTTCACTTCTAGATTATACGAGAAGAAAACGCAGGTCGACACATTTGACAAAACGACGGTAAACAAGATTGGCGGAGCAAATATTTGAAATATACCAGGGACACCTATAGGACGCAATTGCAATTTAACCCTAGATATGAGCGTCCTGTCGCAGTTTCAGAGAGTGAGTGGAGAGCACTCATCCATGACGGAAAAGAGAAAAGGGCAAAGAAAGAAGGAAAAATGCCAACTGGACCCGCAAGGTAAATTACAACTTTAATTCAATAGTTTTAATTTTCTCTATGTCTAAAATAAAAGTGTGCTACGTCATATCTGACTTCAATCTTTTGATGCTAGGTTTCCTGACACCTCAAAGGCAACCAAAGCTAGAATTGAAAAAAAGGGCCATCACAAGCTAGGCCAGGGCGGCTACTTGAAATTAGCTGCAAGAATTGTAATTAAGTAGCTAAACATCTTATAATTAATTGTATCGCCTTCCAACGTTTTTGTAATCCTATCAAATATGATTAAAAATACACAATCATATGTAATGTAGGATGATGACTTCGGAACAGAAACTACAGAGGAAGATAAAAATATCGCTTTCCATTTCGGCTATCAAGCCGTAGTTGAATGTCGCAGAAGCTTGGGGCAGGTCCCAAGATCCAGAATGCCTGATAAGGTAAAAAATTAACCTTTCAATATGTTTGTTTTCGTCCATAAATTTAATGTCTAACAACTTTGTTTAAATCAGGGGAGCAGCACTACCGACGAGGCAAATAACCCAATTTTAGAGCCAGATGTAGATGATCCTCACGTGCAACCTGATCATTGTAGTGGGGACCAGGCCGACAATGCTACTATCAGTGAGGGCCGTGATGGTAATTAATTTCCACTTATAATTTTTTCTAATTATACCTTGATGGTTGTCCTTATAACTTTTTTTTTTTAAATGACAGAGAATGTTTCCCTTGAAGATCTTACCACCAGAGAGGAAGACAGGGCAACAGTCCCAACGGCGACAACTGGTGCACCAGGTAAATAATCTCATTGCAATTTTTTTAATTAATATTACCGAACTAGTTCAATGATATTTAAAAACTGACAATTAAAATTTAATATTATCTGTTTTTGTAGGCGATGCCCCGTCATTGGATGAGACCAGACATCGTGACTATGCAACTAGGTCAGCGGCGACAACTGGTGCACCAGGTAAATAATCTCATTGCAATTTTTTTTATTAATATTACCGAACTAGTTCAATGATATTTAAGAACTGACAATTAAAATTTAATATTATCTATTTTTGTAGGCGATGCCCCGTCACTGGATGAGACCAGACATCGTGACTACGCAACTAGGTCAGCGGCGACAACTGGTGCACCAGGTAAATAATCTCATTGCAATTTTTTATTATTAATATTACCGAACTAGTTCAATGATATTTAAAAACTGACAATTAAAATTTAATATTATCTGTTTTTGTAGGCGATGCCCTGTCACTGGATGAGACCAGACATCTTGACTACGCAACTAGGTCAGCAGTGCGGGTCGAAAGGCACGAAACAGGAGCAGAGCATGATGATATTGATGATGTAATTAGGAGCTTTAGAAATAGGAAGAAGAAAAAGAAAATTTGATAATGTAAAATATTGTATTATTATAAGACAAATGCTACCATACTTGGAACGTTTTTTGCGTTATATAAAAAACTCATTTATCATACTATTTTTATGTCAAGCATTAATTGCAATGTTTCCTTGCGTACTTTTGTTGAATTGTTTTTTTATTAGTTATTGAATATTTTTTTTTATGCTCATGAAAGTAAAAAATGAAATATAGATTGGGTATTGGGGAATTGAGAGTGATGTGAGGGGGGGGAGGGGCCATAAGAGCTTCCACCTTCACGTGGTTGGCCCTATTTAGTAGAGAATAATTTATTGGAGCGATTTAATCTTGGAGCAAACCTCCCTCGATCCAGCGTAGCAACAAAAAAGTCACTGTTGACTTAGTTGTTACTCTTTCAGATCGTGGGAGGCTTGTTCCAAGTTCATGCGACTCCAATAAATTGTTCTTGAAACGAAGAGGAGCTTATTCATGTATGTTTTGACATTTTCAACATATGTTCTAACATTATCATAATAATGCATCTTAGAGTAAAAAATAGTACATCAATTACTTGTATTTATTGTATAGATAATGATGGATTTTGATTGACTTGGCAGTGCAGGTACAAATCCTCTTGCATCATGAGCAATACAACTTGTCAACTAGGGTCATGTCCAGGATATTTTTGCTTGTGCGCTTGACTAGGTTCGTAATGTCACATTTTTTAAGTTCCTTTACAGTTCATAATTCAATATTAAGCTTGTTCATGATTATTATCTAGGTTTTTTGTATGTGTTTTTTCATCTATTTGATTGTAAGCAACTCTGCATGTTTCCTGTTATTCACTATGATTTCTCCCATTACCACTCCCAGGATGAATCCAACTTTATTGTTACATAGGTTACTTTATTGTTACTATGATTTCTCCATTTACGATTTCAGAGGTTACATCATGTAAAGTTGTCAATCTCAGGTTGGTGATGAGCTTTAGTTCTCCAGATTTGGGGCTTTTCTGATATTTTCTCCCTCATGTCATTCCTGCATCACCTCGTTGTTTGAGCATGCCAATTGTCTACCACTTGTACCAATTGGCACATGTCAATCTCTGAGTAGTGCCACATTTCACCTATTTTCAGTGAGAGTTTAGGGTTTCTCTAACATAGCTTCAGAAATCCGATTCAGTGCCTGCTTGAATATTGTCACATAATACTCATAGTTTGGATTGATGAGCATGTTCTGAATGGTTGGTTGATTCATAAGAACCATATAGTCATCTTGAGATATTTCAGAAGTTTTCTCAGGTTTCCTTTTTCACCGTTTCTAGTGGGTGGGATGGTGTGGGGTGATCCATCAATACTGGTGCTCTTGTAGTAGGGAATTTGTTTTTGGGGATATAAAGGAGCATTTGATGTAGATATCCCATTGGATGCATTCATAGATGGGCACGAGAAGTCAAGAATTTAAATTAAAAATATGCAACCTCTAGCATGGCAACCTGAAGGCCGCGAGAGACACTAGTTAAAGATTGTTTTGTGCTGGCCTTAATATAGTCGTGATTTCTTTCTATTATCTTAATGAAAATATATAGTCCGGTCTCATTAAAATGAGGATTTTGGTTGTATTTCTCTTTGGTTGTTTCTCTCTTAATGCTCTAGAAGTTTCCAAAAGTTGCGATAGTTGTTTAGTTTGCCTGTTACAACTTAAAAGTGGTTTTTAGCAATGGGAGTCATGTTTTTTAAGGTTCATACTATTATGAAGATCTTGTAATTCTATATTCAGCATAAGAGAAGATGGCCTCTGCTTTGGGCGGTATGACAACAATTTCCACATCTACCTCATTGGGTAACAATGGAAAGGGGAAGAATTTGGGTGCAATGTTTGATAATTATGGCAGACAATTGTCTTCTCTTTCAGTTTTTTCACCCATTTCCTTTAATCACTCAAGCAGAAGAGGGACTCTGAGATTATGCGACAGAGAGAAGGTAGTTAATACAAGAGCTATGGAAAAGGAGTTGTACTTCAACAAGGATGGCTCATTGACAAAAAAATTGCAGGTCAGAGAAAAAATTATGTTTAAAGGAAGGTCACCTGCACGTGAAACTTCACTGCGGTGGATCTTTCCTTGTCCACTTATATTCGATTTTAATGTGTTATTTTAATTTTTCATGGAGGGTTGTTTTGGCATATGGTCTGGAATTCAATTGCACACTTACTGAAAGCATTGTCAATTTGTCTTGCAGGCGGTGTGAACAAACTTGCTAATCTTGTTGGAGTCACCCTTGGGGCGAAGGGAAAAATGTTGTCTTGGAGAGCAAGCATGGTTCTCCGAAAATAGTTAATGATGGTGTGATAGTAGCTAAGGAGGTAATTTGTAGATGTGTGCTTTGGTTTTATTTTTAACGTTGTATTAGTTCCCCCTCTTAAATGTCTTAGATTTGGTAGGCATAATTTGAAAACTCAAAGGTGAAAGAAAACATATTTGTTACCCAGTGGTCTACTTGGCCTATGGACTAGCCACATTAGAGTAATGCATAAAGCTTTTCACAACAATAAAATGAAAGGGTTATGGCTGAGTCAAATTTTATTGTTATTGACAGTGTAATGAAATGTATCTCAATGCTATAGTTTTGGCCTTTTTATTGGTTGAATTAGAGGACCCAGTTGAAAATATTGGGGCCAAGTTGGTAAGGCAAGCTGCAGCAAAGACAAATGATTTAGCTGGGGATGGAACCACAACATCTGTTGTTCTTTCACATGTTGGAATATTGAAAAATTCCAGAACAATGAATGGAGAATAAATCTCCCTTCCTCTAACACAGAGAAAATAAAAATTTCTTTGACAGGAGACAGAGTTTCAATACTTTGAAAACAAACTTCTATTCCTTTCAATAACTCAAAAAAAAACTATTACACTTCTTCCTCACTGAGAGGGATTACAAAATTATGACTGCTACAAAACACAGTGCATAAAACCAACTCATTGTCTGTTCAAAACAAACATACTCTGTCTCTAAAACACTCTGCTGTGTTTTTCACTTTCGCACTGCTATGCATACACACTTAAAAAGTTACACTCAGTCTTTCACTTTTTACACACTGCTGTGTAATAAAAAATTTACGTACTGTCTATAAAAAAAAACTACCAAGCTTTTTTGTCCTTTTTATTTTTATATGCCGTAACATATAAAACATACTATAATAAACCCTCTTTTTAAAAAAATAAAATTAAAACTAAATTCTAATGCCCACCTTTCATTTCGCATATGATATATATATAACATATGTTTAAAACATATGTATATATTAAAGCATACATAAAATTAAATTATCAAAACATTAAAGAACCCTTTCCGTCGGACTTCAAAAGTCTGAATATATTGAATTTCAAACCAAATTCGCGTTCCAAAATGGGATGCTGACGTCTGCCTAATTTTTAACGCGAATTCTCAATCCAATGGTCCTTATAAAAAATTCGGGTCCAGTTTTTAGGTTTTCAGATTCCCTTCAATTTCATGCGATCCAATATTAATGCTCCACGTGTCCTCCTTTTGAATTTACAAAACTGGGGGGTAAATTTCTGGTTGGTGAATTGCGTTAATGTTGGTTGTTGTGTTTAAATACAATCCTGTACAGAAATATGGCTGCAATCGTCTACAAAAAAAACTTGCAGGAATTTTAAATGCTGAATTAAATTTCTGGATTATGTGGAAGTTCAAAGAGTGACATAATCCCTTCCCCGCAACTAATTTATAAGATAGTGGAAAGTATGGTGAGATGAAAATGGTGGGATTTACAATCAACCATATTCACTTTGAAAACAATGGGGAATTAAGAGACCATTATACCTAACAAGTCCTTATAAATATTGAAGCCGAGGCACAAATACATGACAACAACCTTTATACAAGAATTATTTTATTTGAGTAAGGGAATAGTAGTTGTAACTTAAGGTTGCAACAATGGTTCCATAAAACAATTACTTGTATCCGACTGCAGTAACTATGGATTAAAGTTGCAACAACTGTGGCTTGAGGTTGCAGAAGTTGTGACTTGGGGATGCAACATTTGCGACTTAGAATAAAACACATTATATATATATATATATATAAAGAGATTATTATACCTGACTTGTCAATATTGAAGTTGAGGCATCGATACATGGTAAAAATATTTATACGGGAATTATTTTATTTGAATAAGGGAACAATAGCTGTAACTTAAGGTTGTAACAACGGTTCCATAGAACATTTTCTTGTATCTATTTGCAGTAACTATGCGTTAAAGTTGCGCCAACTGTGGCTTGAGGTTGTAGGAGTTGTGGCTTGGGGATACGATATCCGCGACTTAGAATAAAAAATATTATATATGAAAGAAAGTATATATATTAAGAGATCATTATATGTAACAATTCCTTGTAAATATTAAAGTTTACGCATAGAGACACGACAACAACCTTTATACGAGAATTATTTTATTTGAGTAATGGAACAACAATAGTAACTTAAGGTTGCAACAATGGTTACATAAAACTATTGCTAGTATCTAGTTGTAGTAATTGGGTGTTAAAGTTACAGTAGCTATGCCTATGACTTAGAATAAAACAAATTATATATAAAATAATATATATATATATATATATATATATATATATATATATAGAGAGAGAGAGAGAGAGAGAGAGAGAGAGATTAGAAAATATATTACAACAATATTTATTTCACTAGTATGTTAAAAAAATAAAATTTACCCGGTCGCAGGTATGGGGGCATCTGGAAAGGTATGGATACCAATCCATTTAGAATATACATGGCATCAACACCCAAATCCGTGATTAGTTTTTGAATATGGAAGATGAAAAACAAGAGATACTGCATGCCTAAACAAATTAAGAAATGCTACTATTTTGATCACTCACACATTTACATATGCTATTGTCTACACACCTTCTATTGGTGGACGATGTTATCCTATTTCTTGTAGGATATAGTAGATAGGACTAGTATGTGAAGACTCATTAGAGCTCTAAAATCATTTTGGGTTTCATTTGGAATATAAGTAAACCTACTCAAGTCGACCATCACTTTCAATGATTTGGAATATATGTTAGAAAAAACAATCAACCAAGTGCACCCATTTCAAATACTTGGGATTTATGTTAAGATATAATGACTATAGGTATGGAGATTGGTTCTTTCCATATCAAAAAGTGGGAAAAATAATCACAATATGGTTATCCTTGGGTGGAACATTAACCTTAGTAGTGTCCATACCAGGATATTGGCATTCCCTAGCTTATATTCTTGTTGGTATCTTGGGAAATATTAGAAAAAAATGCTTTCATTTTATCTAGAAGGAAAGGAAAAGAAAAGGAGGCATCCCTATATTAAAATGGAAATGGATTTCCAAGCCAAAAATCACATGATTCGTTGGATACTAACGAATATTCATCATTTTTGGAAAGCATTATTTTCCAAGAGTCTTTGGAGAATCATAAAACATTTAGGCTTGTGGCAGGATGTAATAAAATCAAAGTAAATAGGCAAAATTTCATATAAGGATAAATTTACAAAAGTTCCAACAGTTCTTCCCACCATTTATCTTCTGGTATTCTGGTCCGTTGAAGTTTTCTCAATGTTTCATCAGCCTCAGTATATCTGAAGAAGGTAGGCTGAATTGGAAACAAATACTTTACTTCATGCTCAAGATAAAATAAATTTTCCAATCTGTCATGAAGATTTTTTCCTGTTGGCAATGCTGCTTCTGATGAACTAGTTGAGGCACTAGCTTGACTATCAACATGCTTGTCCAATTTCTCAACATAACTTTCCAAGTCCATTAGTTTATCTTCTGAAACTATAGGACTGGGAAATCCTTTATTCAACAAAATATCAAATCTTTCTCTGAAGGCAATGATTTCTTCTTGCATATTTGAGAACCTTCGTTCTAGATTCTGCATAAGAGTTCTTTTAGTAAAAACTCTTTTTATTTCCAGAATTGTTCCAGTCCTGTCTTGAATGCCAAGTTCTGCAAGTTGGTCTCTGGTTTGGGTGTTTAAACATTGTATGAGTTGATTGGCTTCCTCAGGCCTATTTCCCAATTCTTCTCTTGTATTTTGAACTTTCTCTATAGCCAATTTGACTAAATCATTCTGTTCATAGATAATTTCAATTGAAGACCAGACATCCTTTATTGATTGGATAATGTTATCCCAAAGAATTTCATTTATTTATTTTAAAGGTTTCTCCAATGTGAGATCCTTTTCCAATGCTTTAACCAAATTTTCCAATCTTTTGACCTCTCTTGTTTTATCAGCAACACTCATCTTTGAGAGATCATATCTCTGTTCTAGATTAGTAAGCTGTAATTTTGTGTGCTGGAGTTCTGTTACTTGAAGTTTCAATTCATTCATTGACTTTATTAATTATTCAGAACTCATATTGGAAGTATTTACCTGTGATGGCTCTGTTGGCTGTCTTGTTGTGGATGTACCTGTACCTATAATTGCCTCTGTTGTTGATGCTGGAATAGTAGACTGCTTGTTCTTTAATGCCTGTTCAAGCTCTTTCTCAGTTTCATTGAGCTTCTCATTCAGTTTCAAAAGCAAGTCCATCATTTCTTCTTTAGAATTTGTCTTTATCATCTCTTCAGTTTGTGGATGTCTTGAGGCTGGCAATTTCAACTGCTTTCTCAAAGCTGCAATGTATTCATCTTTCTTTTTTATTAATGCTTCTATACCTTTTACATCTTTTGGATTATGTCCCAATCCAATAATTATTTCCTCCAATGTCTTTATCCTGTTATCTTTGGCCTGAGAAGAAGCTTTTTCAAGTTGTAATTGTGCATTAGTGTTCTCCAAAGAATCCTGTAACTTCCGAGTTGCCATTGCTTTATCAGTCATAGTAGAATAATTCATTTCACCAATCTGCTTATGTAACTCAATCTGATCTAAAGGATGAATATCCTTTGCTAAAACTTCAAAAAAAAATTTGATATAATCTGCAGCTGTTTGAGGCTGTTGCACTTTAGGTTTGAAGTGACTCATTACCATCTTTCCTTGTTGGATGTCATAAGCTGACATCAATATTTCTTAATTCTTAGGAGCCATCTTCAAATATTGATTGTAAACCTGGAGTCTTAGTGGATCATTCCTGGCTTTTATATTGATAAATGTCTTCTTTATATCTCCTGCATCTTTAACTGATGGTTTGAAAGAAGATATTTCAACACTTTGTTGCTTTTGTAATTCCTTTCTTTGCAAAGTAGTGGATGCCTCACTGACTGTGCTTGTTTGTTGACTGTTTTCTCTTTGACTATCAGTGGCCTCTTGAACAGATTCTACTTCAGGGAGAGGATTTAATTTTTGTCTTTTAAAATCATTCTTTTCTGAAAATTCACCAACAGGGGTAGCAGCTTCAGCATCTCTTTTCTTGTATTTTTCTACATTAAGAGGAGTTTGTAAGATTGAAATTTCTGGTTCATTGATCTGAATAGGGGGAATCTATACTTGACCATGTTCTTTAGAAGTCTCAGGTTGCTCTGTCATTGTGAATTTTTCAAATACTTGTATGTCAGGCTCCTTTTCTTTTCCTTTAAATTCCACTGTGGCCAATGCACTAATCTCCTGTAAATTTGGCTGAGAAGTCCCTACAGAAGAAGGACCAATACCTAGTATCTGCACTTGTCCAAAAGAGTCTAGGTCAAGTATTTTCTCAAGGTCTTTCATTACATTTTCAACATTGACCTGCTCACTATCCTGTTCTACCAATGTTCCTTCCATCCATTCCTCTGTATTGGCATATTTTTCAATTTGTAGGATTCTATTATGAATGTATGGTGACAATTTATTCTTCGTCCTTCTATCACAGATAAAGCTATTTGGGTCATAAGGCACCCAGTAAATTTTTTTTTGTAATATGAGATATTATTCTAAGATTCTTTTTGCTTCCTTTCCAACATCTCTAGAGTTACAAACAAAGGGACCTAATTGACTTTTGATCCTGAGTTGAGCCTTTTTCTTTGCATTGCAGAAATGAACTATATCTGAGTTAATCATATGCCTGAAATACTCTAGTGCAAAGAGTCTCATGGGGACATATTTGGGAAACTTGAATGGGCACAATTCACATCCATATATTCTGATCTCAGTGTGATTTTGATACAAGTACCAGTCACCTACCCTATATTGTTTTGAGAGCTGTAGAATTTTCTTGATTTCATTATTGACTCTAGGAGGGGAAACTCCTGTTAACAAAGTGGTTGCAGGGTGTAAAAATAGGTCAATAAACTCATTATAGGAGTAAGGATAATCAGAGGAATTATGGGTGATGGTAGACCAAAATATCATAGACCTAGGATTTCCTTTGGCATCAAGTTTCTGAACATGGAAAGGGAAACTTTCTGATTGGTAATAAATCATGAGATGATATATAACAGAGGAATATTTGAACACTTTTTCATTCTCAAATCTCACGAACTGGTCATGGATTTTATTAGCAATGTAGGATGCAAAATCATACTTGACAGCAGGGGACTGTCCAGGGGTAAATATAGACAACAATACTAGGGTTAATTGATCAACATATTCACTAGTATTGAAACCCATGATAAAGGATTTCATATTCAGAATAAGCCTACCCACATCAGTGAAAAAAGTATAACCATAGGGGGGAGGGCCTTTGGGCTGATGCTCTGGTAACATGAAGGTTTGAAAAATGTGATTTAACTCTTCATGGGACAAATTGGCAGACTTTTCAAGTAATTATCCCATGGACAAGGGAGTGAGGGCTTGACCAGGTTGAAATTGAAACATTTCATTTATCGACTGAGTAGTGATTGGGAAAAGGATGTTCTGACTCAGGGACAAAACTACTCTTTGATTGGGGTCATAGTTTGCATGGCAGTAATGAATTAACTCAGGAAAAATATGGACTGAGGGGAGAATATACATGGGGAGATTGGATTCCCATAATCCAATAATATCAGAACCGTTTATAAAGTTATCTCTGCAGAGGCAAAAGGTTTGAAGAGGATTATCACTAGGAACAAGGTATTTAATTTGAAAATCTCTATCGGCTAGGGGAAGATAGTCTAAATCTCTGTGAGGGGCATTCAAAGGTGCGATGTTCAGAGCCACTGGAACCTCCATTTCTAGTTCTTGTGGATTCAGAAATGAATTTCTGGTTTTTGTGAAGAACAAACACAATTACAAGTTTTGGGAATGCAATTTACAATTCTGGGGATTGAACAAGACCAAATTGAACTCTGTTTCTGTCTTTCGTGCGGAATTTACAATAAAAGCTAGGATTTCACAGAGTTTTAATGGGAATTGGGGTAAATACCTATTTTTTGGGAGATGAACAGTGATTAAACAGGTACAGGCTATGGCGTACAAACTCTGGATTACTGGTATGCAATTTTCTTCAGCAAAATACAGTTGATGGCGCTTGACAGTTTGTTTTTGAAATTCTCTGCATGAGACTTTGGTCGTTCACAGAATAATGAAAATGACGCGAGAAAAATATTCATAAATTCCAAAGAGTGACAGGGTTTTATTTATTTATTTAATGGATGACGTCAACAGGTACAGAGAATGAGTCACGGGAGGCAAGCGGTAAGTGGTTTCCATCACACCGCTTTTGGGGAAAATTGGTTTTGGGCGGAGGGCGAGCGATTCCATAGAATGATTGACGCGTGGCATGGCACTGTTTGAAAACCGCCGAGCCATCGCACGTTATTGTTCGGACGCGGATGGCTAGCGATATCAATAATAGTCGTTGATCTCAGATGGGTTGATCAAACGACGATGGGGACGTGGAAGTGACAGGGATTTAATATGGAGGGCCCAACGCAATTAAACGTTAATTAATCTCATCGGGGGGAATCTGATTGGCGGAGTTAATTAATCGTGAGGATTAATCAATTTGTTTATAAAAATGCAGGAAAGTGATCGGTAAATGATTTAACCAAGGTTAGCGGTTAAGAGAGGTATTGGGGATTTTACAAAGGGTTTATAGTTTTAACCTTGGGAAAGGGAGTCGGGGGATTAAAATACACAGGGGAAGAATTATTTGTGTATTAAAACACGTAATAAAACATGTTTTAATTATTTTTTCAATATACTTTTATTATATGATAATTAAATCAGATTAATCTAATTACCATAGGGGGCAGAATTTAATATTACGATATATTTAGCCAAAGGGGGCATAAAGTGGGTTTTTTATTTAAACATGTGGGAATAAATAAATTTGGCTAAAATTTATTAATGGGTTTTTGGGGATATTATATAAAAAGGAGTTATATATAATAGGAGAATGTTATTTTTGTAAGGATTTAATACATAAAATCAATGTTAATATGACAAGGGGACAATGTAAACTCAAAATACATTAATATAACTAAGAAAGTGAAGATTTAAAAGCAAATTGCATTATAATCACTTCATCACTTAGACTTGGAATAAAATGTGATTTTGAGGGTTTTTTATGAAATAATGCATAATTTTCCTACGTAAAATGGGTTTTTACTTAGGAAAAGATGTTTAGAAATGAGTGAATGTTATGAAGAATGACTTCAAGTACTTAGGCTTTTCCAATTATTGGGCCGAGGGTCCGGTCCCTCCAAAAGTCAAGGAAGTGCCTTGAGCCCCTCTAATTTTCAAATACCTTAGTACTTAGAGGAAATTAGTGAAATATTTAGGGGAAGATGAGAAGGAAAGTTAATAACTTTGAATTTGCTTTGCTTTGAATTTCTTCCAGTATAGTGTCTGCCTTTGCAATTTGTGATGAAAGTAAATATTAACACATTTAGAGTCATTGTCCATCACATGCAATTCTGCAACATCATCTACCTACCCTACCTACTTTACTCTACCATTTTTCTTCTTTATTAGGGTGCACTTAGACTGGAAAACCCTTATCACACTTTCTTTTCTTTTACATGTAAAAATCTATCTAAGTCTAACCTTATTACATCCAAGGGCTTAGATTAAGCTATTGAGCTCCTTTTATTTACTCTACCTATCTACTTATCTGCCAAGATTAAACAGTTTGGTCAGATTTTATTCTCTATCTCTAAAACATGAAATTGAAAGATGAAATAGCCAAGCTTAAACTGTTTGACTATTCATAAATTGTGGCATAGGATACAAGTTACACACAATTTTATTTATTACATAAGAGCAAAAAGTAGTGGCATTTAGACTTGCACACTTTCCTTGGCCTTTCTTTTGGTGGGGTTCATTTTCTTTTACTTTTTGGCCATTTTTATTCTTTTTACCCTTTGATTTTTCTTTTAGGGTATACCCTCTTTACATTTTTTAAATTTTTTTGATTTTTTGATAATATGGAAAACTTTTGCAACAAGAAAAGGTATGAACATATTACATAGCCCATCAAGTCAATCATGAAATATGACACCTATTGCTATAGGAGTCTAACACTAGCTCCACTTGGGGATGGCTTTTCCTGGTGAAAAGTCAAGAACAGCAGGTCAGTTGTCCTCATCCATTGACCTTGGTGAACCTGTAAATGTCTTCTATCTTCTGCAAACTGAAATCTGATCTGAAACTAAAACAACACACAAAATTTTTCAAACCAACTTAATGAAAAACTAGCTGAAAATTGAAAACTAAAAAAAAAATTCTCAAAATTCTGAGCTTATTGGCACTCATCTACCTACTCAATCTACTAAAAATCTTATTGAATCAGGTAATACAAAAATGCCAATGAAGCCAATCAAGTAGCTGTAACAATAAATGGATAACTGGATTGCTTGTGATCAAAATTGGAAGTATATTATGATCATGTGCCTTTATAATAAATGATATGATGTGTAAAGGCCACTTTTGATGTATTTGATCCTTATAGAGAAAACATGTTTGCAAATTTGGGCTAAAAATATTCTCCATATAATTTGATATAGGATCAATAAAAGTATGATGTATGTTATTTACTTCTAGGCCTTCAATGACTGGTTGGTCAGTTGTATTCTGAATATTGAGCCTTGAAACTATTTCTTCTGTCTTGTGTTTGAAAGAATAATCATCCTCAATATGCAAGTCAAAAGATAGTACAATTTCCTCTTGCTTAGGAGAAGGAAGATTTTCAAAGAATTCTTTAGGATTTCGGAAATTGTATGACCGAATTTGAGAATGCAAAAGTTTAATTTCATTTTCATAATTTTCAGAAATTATCTCAAGAACACATATTTTCAGTTTGGGAGAATATTTTCTTGATTTCAAAAGAAGAAATAAAGCTCTTAAAAAATCCTCATCAAGTTGAAGTTCTAATATCTCATCCCTCAAAATAGCTAGTGATTTTTTTGTGAAATTATCATAATTATCATTATACTGATCATGTAAGTCTAAAAAATCTTCTAAGAACCTTGATTTTCTTAGGAATAGGTCATTTTGTAATAGCTTGCATCTTTTGAGGCTCCAACTTCACTCCTTCCTTTAAAACAATATGAACCAAATACTCGAATTCTTATTTCCCAAAAGCACATTTGGATACTTTTACATAAAAATGATTGTTCTCAATAATTTATATAACTTTTCCACATGTTTAGTGTGGTATTCCCATGATTTATTATAAATATGTGTATTATCAAAGAAAACCAACACAAATTTTATAAGATGGGATTAAACAAAATTGTTCTTAAGTCGAGCCCGCCGGACTTCAAACGGCGATAAACCATAATTCAAACCAAATTCGCGTTCCAAAATAGCCTGCTGACGTCGGCCAATTTTGTGACACGAAAACCAAATGAATTCTGCCCTAATATTTTTCGGGTCTGAAGTTGGGCTGGCGTACGGAGGGAGAGTTGTGACGCGAATTTCTTATCAAATTTGCCCTAATCTTTTTCGGGTTCGGATTTCCACTGCACGAGCGGCTCAAACAAAGATCCGCTCCAATCAATTTCTGCCACATGTCCTCAATCAAAACTTGCCCTGCTCCCAGCTGCGGGTGCATTCGATGGCATTTAAGGCGATGGGACATGGATGTGGTGATTTCATATCAATCGCACTAAGTTTTAACGCTGTTCAATTAAGTTCCAAGTTTTTCACATCTAATCGCATTAAGTTTTAACACTGTTCAAGATCGGACCTCCACTCCTGTTTGCGATTCCGCATGCTCCAATATGATCCAGCCTTCGGCTCTCATTAATGATCAGAGATTAATTATGATAGGCTTCCTTCGATTTCATTGCAGTCGGGTCGATAAAATGGCATTTCGCTATGGTTTTTCAGATGAGCCGGTTGCTGGGTTACACTGCCTGCTCACTCTGACAAGAAGGAGAAGTGGCCAGCTGAACTGCTGCGTAGACCTTGCTGCATATCTGCATTTCTCTCGGTTTGGTCCTTGTCTGTCTTCCTCTGTTTCTTGGAATTATGCTTCTCCATCTCCTCTTGTGCCGACTGCTAGTGAGACTGCACCCATGCCTCACGTGCGTCAAAGAATGCGTTGCCGCAGGGGGAGCACTAGAGGTAAACTCCTGCACGCTCCCTCCAGCCCCTCAACCAAGTTTTTTTCCAGCCAGTCCAGTGATTATTATGTAGGTCACTATCCAAATACTAGGAGTGGGCGGGGTCAGGTTGTAGGATCTGGCCACCGTATGGATTCCCCTGCTCCTCGTTTCCTCACCACTAGTTCACCTTCTCCCACGACGTGCACTGCGCAATTTTCCTTTAATTTCTCTCTCAACTGCCCACAAATTACAACTTCAATCACTGTGGTTTTCCACGAGGAGGCCCAA
The DNA here is from genome assembly GCA_034641835.2 of Pinus albicaulis. Classification (NCBI taxonomy): domain Eukaryota; kingdom Viridiplantae; phylum Streptophyta; class Pinopsida; order Pinales; family Pinaceae; genus Pinus; species Pinus albicaulis. Next base: position 963,730,079 of record CM076572.1, read on the forward strand.
ACGGAGGAAGAATGCACCCGTCCGGCGGGTCTGAGCTCGGAAAAATCCGACCAACATTCGGGCCTTCAGGAGGGGAGCCGTGGCATGAATGTGGAGGTAGCACCTAGCGATCCTGGACCTTCCGAAGGATGGTGCCGAATCGTTGAGGAGCCGGAGGAGTAGTTTGGTTAATTTGTTTTTCTTGCTTCGCAACCCACTTAATTGGGCTGCTTTTAGATTATTTTACTGTGCTGAACCTTTGTAATATTTTTGAATTCTGTAAATTAAACGTTTAAGACTGGTTTCCCCGTATGAGGGAAATATTCTTAATTTTTTGATTTTTTGATGACAAATTTTCCATGAGTCTGGGCAATGATTTTGACTTTGGTGTAATTTTATTCCCACTGTTAATAGATTAACTTTACTTAGAAAAAAAAATGTTGCCCTATTTCTATTTTAAACCTTTTTTTTGAAATATAGAGCCATGTTTATATGGTCTACGTATTATACTCTTTCTCTGTATATCTAGTACAGGAACCTTTTTGCTATGAATAGGGTGGATGCTGTAGCGGGATACTAATGGAAACAAGCGAGTCTGAACCTTACATATCGGATGTAACTGATGGTTACCAATTTTGGAATCAAGTGAGCTTGATCTTACAAGCGAGCCTGGGTTTCTACAGATGGTTATCACACTCCTCACATGATTATCGTTTTTCTCTGTTCAAGGATTTTGGGTACTTTAATTTGTATTTGGAACAATGGACGTCGGTACTCTATCTGTTGCTTTACTATTCTACATACTGCTATTTCACTTTCTTATAGATGCCTCGGGCATATTTGGATGCTTTCTCGGATTGTCGATAATCTCCATGTGGACCGTTACTGGGTTTTATATCATGTCCCTGTATGTGACATGGGGTATTTTTCTATCATTGTCTGGGGTGGGACTTCCACGTTTCTAGATGGATATTTGGGTTCCAATCTTCAGATGTGAAAATGTAATGACTTCATGGACTGTTTTACTTCATATAATATATTCAAAACAACGTTTTTTCTCTTATGAAAAAAAAATGATTAATGTTTATCACTCTGCCTTCAAAACTAGCGATGCTGGTTTATTGATATGGTCTGATGGTCTTTTTATATTTTGGACATATCACACTCACATGATTAGCGTTTTTCTCTGTTCAAGGATTTTGGGTACTTTAATTTGTATTTGGAACAATGGACGTCGGTACTCTATCTGTTGCTTTACTATTCTACATACCGCTATTTCACTTTCTTATAGATGCCTCGGGCATATTTGGATGCTTTCTCAGATTGTCGATAATCTCCATGTGGACCGTTACTGGATTTTATATCATGTCCCTGTATGTGACATGGGGTATTTTTCTATCATTGTCTGGGGTGAGACTTCCACTTTTCTGGATGGATATTTGGGTTCCAATCTTCAGATGTGAAAATGTAATGACTTCATGGACTGTTTTAATTCATATAATATATTCAAAACATCGTTTTTTCTCTTGTGAAAAAAAAATGATTAATGTTTATCACTCTGCCTTCAAAACTAGCTATGTTGGTCTATGTTGTTGGTTTATTGATATGGTCTGATGGTCTTTTTATATTTTGGACATATCACACTCCTCACATGATTAGCGTTTTTCTCTGTTTAAGGATTTTGGGTACTTTAATTTGTATTTGGAACATTGGACATCGGTACTCTATCTGTTGTTTTACTATTCTACATACTGCATATTTCACTTTCTTATAGATGCGACAGTTTACAAACGTCGGAAGAGCGACGTTCAAAATGTTGGACCACATTTCGTCATAATTGTGACAGTTTACAAACGTCGGAAGAGCAACGTTCAAAACGTCGGACCACATTTTGTCGCAAGTGCGACATTTTACAAAGGTCAGAAGTGCGACGAATTGGGAAACATCAGAAGAGCGACGCTTGTTTGGAGGCGACGGAAAATGTGTCGATAGTGCGACACTTTTTAAGTGCGTCGGAACTGCGACGGTATGGTAAACCACGTTTTGTGTGCCCTCGAACTGTCGCTCTTGCGACGACTATGTGTCGGAATAGCGACGAATTGGCCGTTGGAATTTCCGCCAAATTTTCTAGTGCATCTTCGCCTTGACTGTACAATAAAACAAATAAAATCTCATCTTGTTTTCTAATTGAGTGTTTTAATATGGCATTTGTACATAAGGTAGTAAAAAATTGAATTCTCCTCATCTCCATTTGATAGTGCACAGAGCCCTAATTCACGGTCTATTTTCTTCACTCTTCCTCCCTAACAATAAACCAGGGAAAATCACATCCTCTTGTCTAATTGAGAATTTCAATCTGACATTTTTACATAAGCTTGTAAAGCATTTGATTCTCTTCAACTTCATTACATAGCACACACAGGCCTCTTTCATGGTTTATTTAGTTATTTTATTTTATCCTCTTGTTTGACAGAAGCCTTTATGCACCCCTCAGAAATCTTGTTGGAACATTGAAGTGACAGGTTCCTGTCTGGTTTCAGGCAGGAAACCTATCACCTCAGGTTTTCTTCCTGTGATAATAATTTTTAAAGACTCGCCCCTGTTTGACTGCAAAACAAGCTCGTTGATTTGATGAATCTTTGAAGGATTTTTTTGTTACTCTGTCTAGGTGATCATTAGACTTGTTACTCTGTTCAAGTGATAATTGATTTATAATACTTTAATTTTTTTTTTATGGTTCATTCTTTATATTCTTTGGAGGAGATCATTGAAATCACTGTTCTACGTTGGTGATATTTGAATTAATGTTTTCAGAGATTTTTACTTCATTTACAGGTTTTAATTTCTTGGTTTTATACTACTTTTATCATTTCCCCTTTGTTTCCAAAAACATATCTAGGGATAAATAAATTTCTTCAATCCCCCTTTCTTAATTCCCTCGATATGTTTCCAATGGAAAACCATGTTTTTATTATTGAAATCACTGTTAGGTGACTTTTGAAGTAATAATTTTGTAGAATTTATTTTATTTCTAAGTTCTTTAAATTTTCTATAATTATTTTCACTATGTTTAAAGCCCTAGGGAGGCCTCCTTATCCTTAAAAGGATGAGGAAAAGAATCAAAGTAGAGGTGAAAATAAAGATGATTCATTGAGTTAGGAGTGACTGCCAAGGATTTAGGACCCGTGTCTAGTTATTGGGAGAATTGGAGTCAAAAATATCTTGATTTGATAACTTCGCTCTTCAAGGAGTCCTAGAGGCAGCTTCAGTAGCCCTAATGAGACAAATACAGGAAAACTACACGGCTACTCTGGAAGTTTATATTTAGTTTGGAAATAATTAATGGAATTTTAAGGATGCAATATGCAAAATAACCTCTCAGAACATTCATTCATTATCCTATCCTTGAATAACACATGCAAAATTTCAAATAACTTCAATGCGCTACAAAAATTTCATTAATTAAGGCACATCACAAACCATAAGACAAGATTCCATGCATTAGACATTCATTATATTAGAAATATAGCATTAAAAAGCACTTACAAGATAATGAAGAATATATCCATCCACATAAATGCAGCAAGAAGCTCAAGAGAGATAGCGGAATTTTCAAAATTCAAACTCCTCAATCTGGGGAGGTAATACATTAATCCTGGTTTTAGATGGGTTTGTTCGATGTGTCAATCGTTGCATCAACCAATTGCACTATTACATGAAATTGTTGCCAATACAATCTAACACATTGAAAATCCAAGGCTGAAAATGCCAATGAATTTGCAATTGCACTAGCATAGGTTTTTCATAGCTGTTTCACCAGACAAAATTCCTTTAATCTTTGCTAGTCTTTCTGCATAAACAACTTCTACTGCATCCAATTCATCATCAGCTCCGTTGGGAACAGTATCACCATCTGTCATTTGGACAGTGTCAGATGTATCCATTGCAACAGGTGTTTGAGCCAAAGCATTGTTTCCATTATTAGAAACATCACCCGGAAGAGTTAAAGATTGTCCAACATATGCACTTCTAGTGCCCTGCTGCTTGGGCTGATGAAGTTGGTTTCTAACATTTATCAGGAAAGCCTAAAAAAAATCAACATACTCCTAAAAGCTACAACATTGGAAGAAGCTACAACTTTAGTGTGTGGAATGTTTCCTTTCTTGGGTATCCAGCTAGGGCTATCTTGCCATACACTCAGGCTCTGGACAAGTTTGCACCGCACATCCAACAACTTAGCATGGAGAGTAATGGGAAGGGAGTTTCTATTGATGGTGTGCCCCTCAATTTTGAGGCTGGTGAAATAGATTTTGGAGAACCTGGTACAAATGGCTAGCACAACTTTTACCAGTTAATTCATCAGTGTCGTGTAATTCCTTGTGATTTTATTGGCATCATCAAGAGCCAGCATTACAAGGGGAAGTTGTGAGTAACCACGATGAGCTCATGTCTAACTTTTTTGCACAGCCAGATGCTCTTGCTTGTGGGAAGAATCCTGAGGAGTTGAGGAATGAGAAAGTTTCTGATCATCTTATTGAACACAAGACATTCTCTGGGAATCGACCATCACTAAGCATCTTACTACCATCATTGACAACATATAATGTAGGCCAGTTTTTAGCAATGTATGAACACAAGATTGTATTTGAGGGTTTTGTTTGGGGCATTAATTACTTTGACCAATGGGATGTGGAGCTTGGCAAGTCATTGGCATCTCGTGTATGAGCTCAGCTGAAATTGTCTCACACTGAAGAGAAGCCAGTTGAGGGCTTTAACCCCAGCACGACAATGTTGATAAAACGATACTTGAAGGTAATCAGATACTAAAATATATTGTTCCCTTTTTCAAGTATGGAGAAAATGTGCATTCTAAGGGGATATATTAAATTTATAGTTACAACTGTGCTTTTCAGAACTTTCCATTGAAATGCATTCATATCATACCAACAAACCACCTGATCTAATCAACGTTCATTTACAGGAAAATGCTCCAATTACTATGGACTTTCTCTGCTCAAAATCATAGTACATACTTTTCTATTTTTTGAGCACTAGTCAGTCTTTTTATTTTTAATGGTAGTCCTTATTTTGTATTTGAATGAGAGAGCTTCACTTATGTAGAAAGCTTTATGTTAAAGTGGAGGCACTTTTGATGATCAGGAATCAATATTTTTTTGTTATAAACTGGGAACCATTGAAAGGATTTCAGTTGTGAGGGGGTAACCTTGTGATTTTTGAAGCGAGAGGGGGTGTCTGCACTCATACTTACACCTAATCCTTGGGCATAATTATGGTCCTCTCCTTTGTTACTTTTTATTCTGGAATAAAGGACTGAAATTGTTGGGCAACCAACAATTTGTAAAAGGACTGAAATTGTTGGTTGTGTCAGTGAGAGTTCTACCAGGACACCTGAATCAAATCAGGTTTGTTTCTCTGTGCATTCTTGTATGGATATTTACATAGATTTTTCAGTTTAGTTGATGAAAAATGAGGTTCAAGTATGTAGATTTTCAGAACCAGTTAATATTATAACTTGTTAGAGTTTTTTGGGGAAATAAACAGTACTCACAGTTTTGAAAATCATAATCAATTTAATTGGGCGTTTGTATGTTATAGTCTGGTTTTGAATTAGCAACAAACTTTAAATTTAGGGGAAGGGACTAAAATTTGATTCTTCATCACTCGTATATATTTCACCATATAATTATATATAGAATTTCCTTCTGGCTATACTCGATGGTCTATTATATTTTTTTTTTCTAAATAAGAATAATTCTATTATGTATAAGAGATATTGTTACAAAATTGCCACAGTGTCATCTATGTGAGCCTGAGCACTGGGCTTGATAAACATGTTGAACAGAAAGAGTCCGGACTGCCCAAGATGGGAAACCAGTCCTGTAAAGATCAGTTTGGCCACCCTTGGAAGGGAAACCGGCCTACAGTTTAAACATGAGTACTTAACAGAGAGAAATAAACTAAGACTAGCAATCAGCTTTTCCAGCTGCGCATTGAGACAAAGAGTCAAAAAAATCCTACAGTAGTTGAGCAAAAAAATCAAAAGGAGTTGTGTGCTGAGATTATTACTGATCATGCATTGGAGACGGAGGTTCTTCCACCACTCTGCAAGTGAATTCATCTGCCCAATCATTCAGGTCGCCTTGGAGAGCACCGCCCTGGTCTGTGTCTTCATCCATCGCCCACGGTCGGTCTTCTGCATGGTGGGCAGTGCCTGCTGACAGAGTCGAGCCTCTGGGTGGGCTTAAGGCCGAAGGCGACAGAGGGGAGGCTTCAGGGGAAGGAATGGGAAAAGGAGCCTCTTCTTTAAGTGTAACAGTGATATAGGCAGTGACAATAGGATGATCATGAGAACACTCGAAGTGGAATTCAGCACGCTGAGAAGTAAGGCGGATGGGAGGGCGGTCAGGTCTGTGGGAAGCAGAGGGAAATGCAGCATTGTGATGGTCAGCAGATGGGGGAGGAATTGGTTGAGCCAAAGGAATAGAAGCACAGTGACACCTCCAGCCTCTATCATGACTTATCCCCTAAGGCTGAACTTGAGTCTCTTCAGCAGAAGAAGACCCTGAAACGGAGCTGGAGTGGGGTCGATTATACGAGGCCCGTCCTCGGTTGGAGCTGCGCCGACTCCGCATTCTGTGACGAATGCGTGGCATGGTTGTAGAGGTGGGTAGAGAACAAGAACAATGAAAGGGGTAGGAAGGAGGCCCAAAAACACCGTGAGAGAAGATTCCACGAGAGAGAGTAGTCGTCTGAGCTCCAAGAGGGGAGACGTCGCCACTGAAGACCACTGTTCGAGTCCGGGGAGGATTGATTCGACAGAAGAGGCTCTGCGAAAAATTCACCCCAGGCAGCGGTTCAAAACAAGCTAGGAGAGTGAAACGATGCCCGGTAGGAGTGCGGGTGTAGGGTTCTGCATAACCTTGAGGTCATGCACTATTTAAAGGAAGCCGAGGAGCAATGTTGCTTTCACTGCGAGCCGAACCATCTGGAATGGACGCCATAACCAATTAAATACCCATGGCAGAATGAAGGAATGTCTACACTGGATTAATGACGCCGTGAGCTCGCTGTTTAATGAACACATAAATGCGTGTACAGGAGGCCATATGGCCACCCCACACGATCTCCTTCGGGAGATGCGCAGGGGTCGACATCCCATCATACCTGGCAGTCACCCGCATCCGGGCTCGATGGTCTATTATATTGATGTATTGTGATTGCTTCAATTAAATATATGTTTTGTTTAACCCTTAGTCCAAGGTTTTGTAACTGGTACCTGTAGATATTTCAGTGGTTTTGAATGTACTCTATTTTAGCCCATGGTGAATTTAAGTAATTTCTAATTTTTATTACCAGCAGATTATGCAGCCCTCTATCATACATTATAGTTTAATTTTTAATGTAAATAATCACTTTTACACAGTTTTATTCTCCTTTCTTGTTGTTTCACTTCTTAATGGCATTACAATGATGTTTATTTATTGATTTTAGTTTTTAGTCTAGCATTTAGAATTCTTATACAAAATTTCCCATTGGGTCCTTATACCCACTCGTATTGCTTATAATTATTACTAGTGTTGGGTCTTATACCCACTTGTATTTCTTATAATTATTACCAGTGTTGGGTCTTTATACCCACTCGTATTTCTTATAGTTATTAACAGTGTTGATCTTCCTATGGGACTTTGGGACTTTCTACTCGCCTTTCTGAAACACATAAGTATATATAGATTTACGAAAACATGAATTGTTCCAATAATGAACTTATATTTATTAAGTTGGAACTAACATGTTTCAATATTCACCTTATATTCTTAATTAGAATTAATTATCATATAATAGTGTGATAACGACATTATTTTTTTTTAAATATTTCCTTTCCATCAGAATACCGACGCTTTAGTCGGTTTTATATACGTCGAAATTGCGACGATGTAAATGTAGGAAGAGAGTCTCTATATCCGTCGGAAGAGCGACATTTTTTTCCGTTGGAATTGCGATGCCTTAAACTTCGGAAGAGCTAATGTCAGAATTACAATGGTATTAACATAAGAAGAGACTTTCTATATAACGTTGTAAGAACAACGCTAAATCCGTCGGAAGAGCGACGCTTTAAACGTTGGACGAGTGACGTTTAATGACGTTTAATGATTTTTAATTTTCTTTGGAAGAGCAACGTTTAGGCTCCATCGGAAGAGCGACGGTTAATTTCCGTCGGAGAAGCAACGTTTTTTCTGTCAGTAGAGTGACGTTTTGTTTTCGTCGGAAGAGCGATGCTATGTTTTCATCGGAAGAGTGACGGTTTGGATAACGTCAGAAGAGCAACGACATTCTCGAAATGTCGGAAATAGTGTCACTATTTTGACACTTTATTGAAGTGTCGGAATTGTGACTCTAAGGCTAACCACGTTTTGTCTTGCCTCATATTTTCGCTCTTCCGACGACTATGTGTTGCAATAGAGACACTTTGGTCGTTGGAAATTGGGCCAAATGTGCTAGTGAATTTATGCTTGAAAGAGGTGTATGTTTTTTTTTAACTGTTTAAGTGTCTTAAGTCCATTTGTTCTTGCTGAAATTAAACATGTGTAACAAAAATATAATGCAGCAATAAAAAATCCACACATAACAACAAAATTAATCTAGGAGTTCACCTGAATATCGTGGGCTACATCTCCTTGAGCTCTTGTTATATTGACTTGGCTCTTTGGGATTATGGTGAAATTTCTTTTACAAGTTCCACACTCAAATCCAATGGTTAATGAACTGAAACAAAGGTCTTATAATACCATCTATATCCCTTTCATGGTTGTCATCACTTTGCAAACATATCTAGGCTCCCTTAGACTTGATTCCTTCTGTCGGTGCTCTGAGATACACTCAGCTTCTCCATGGAACTAACTCCTTCAGAATTATTTTTCTATCCCTGAAACCTAACCTAATATCTCCAACACACATCAGACACCAAATATAGGCTGATCATTTTCTCATAACGAGCACTGCATCCTCAAACTAGGCCTTCCTCTACAATTTTCCCTAGGCTGCCCAAAACTTACCTGAAGCTTATCAAGCTCTAGAAGTATTAAAATGGATCTTAAAATCCATTAATTGGATTTATAATACCAAAAATATTCAGGATATACTATTGGTTCATTAAAAATGGCCTCTGGCTGCTCCAGTTTCGCCTCCAACACCTAGTGGCACCCCCTGGCACTAAGGTAACTGAAAACTTCTCTGATGGGTTCTCGACCTATATAATTCTTCAAAAGCTTCTTCAAACTCCATAAATGGATTCATAATGCTAATTACAGTCAGAAATGACTATTGGTTTGCTAAATAAGGCCTCTAGCTGCCCTGGCTAGGCCCTGAACTGCTGCTGGCAAAAGCTAACACTGATGGCCCCTGGAACTTCACTGAAGCATATCGGCCTTAAAATATCCTCTGCAGGATCTAAAAACCACACCATATGTTCCATAACATCTGAAACATCCAAAATTGACTATTATATTTCTGAATAAGGCCTCTAGCTACATAGGATAGGCCTCAAACTGATGATGGCCCATGGTGGCCCTAGTGGCCCCTAGAACTTATATGAAGCAAATACCTACTCAAAATTCCTATGATGGCTCTGAAAACCTCACCAATGAGTCTATAATGTTGGATATAGTCGAAATTGACTATTGGCACTCCAAAGTTGGTCGAATCTAGCTAAATATAGAACCTAAAAAATATTTTTCTAGTGACACCCATAAAAGCTCCACTAAATTTGGGGAAATGTAGTTAAAAAATGAAATTTGGCATATCCGCCCTAAAATTGGGGTGCGTTCCAAACTAACCGTCGATTTAGCTACAACATTAAGTTGGCGGTTAGTAGTGTTAGGCACATGTGTCCATAAAATTCGCGCTCACATTAACCTGGAGCGGAACCACTTCCAAAAATCATGGTTGAATGGAGTTAGAACTGGAGTAAACTCCTCACCGTGTGGAATCCATGGAATTAAAAGGTTAACTCCTTGCCATGTGATGAGTTTGAAGACCGCCAGAGTTAATGGTTATTGGAACCATCGGTTGGCAACAAAAAACGTTGCAGGTTGAAACATTGTCATGTGACCACCATCAACAATCTCTAGAGTTGGTGGTAATGGTTAGGGCTTAAGCCCTCAGGTCATATCATGATGGTCGTATGGTGGGGGCTATCCCCCTAAACCCCCATACCGAAAACTATAACACATTAAATATAACCTTTGCTCTTATATGGTTAAGCAACACTCATAGGGCAGGCAGTATGGGTGTGGGCTTGCGGGCAAGAGGTCCAGGGTTCAATCCCCAATTGCACCAACAAAATTTTACCATACGGTCCCGAGGACACGTGGGGGCCTCAGGGCTGGCCATGTGTCACCCTTTAATTAGCCCATAAAAAAACACGTGCAACCCTCAACGAATCACAAATTGCCACTTGTCCAATGTTGGTTGGTCCAAATAGAATATTCTAGGGAATATTTTGAGGAATATTCTAGAAATATTCCTTGGGATATTCTCTTTTTAATTTTTCCCAAATCCAAGTCAAACTTGGTCAAAGTCCAAATTTTTCAATTTGCTGGACTTTTCAAACTGTGATAACTTCTTCATACGGTGTCGGTTTTTTGAACCATTCGTGGCACTGGAATCAAGAAGATGAGATCTATCCAGTCGCTCAAGTTTAGAACACTTCTGAACTCTTTGAATTTTAAGATATCACTTAGGTCCACGATCCAAATCTGATCAAGGAATGACTACAGAAATAGTAGTTCTTCACAAGCTAGCAATGGAGGTAATCAAATAGAGGTTGGTATGGATGAATACTTAAGGGATACAACTACCATGGAGACAATGTTGTTGATGCATTACAAAACGATGATCAGCTAGGGGGTGATGCTCATATCGCTGACACCTTTTTCGAAAGCCTTAAATTTGCTTCCACCACCCCTCTCTTTGGACTTGGTGGTCAGTCAAAGTCTACCTAGTTGGGGAAAACAATGTTACTGTACAACTTGAAAGCAAATTTTGGCTTGTCAAATGCATGTTTCTTGGAAATTTTGAGGTAAGTTACCATAAAGTCCTCCCTTATATAAATTTGAGAAATATAATCAGTACACAATGAACATTAAAAACGGTCAATTTTATGAATGTTAATAATTATATCGACATTAATGTACATTTATTAATATTTTCCATGATCACCAACTATAGTTTATTCAAAGATAAGGTTCTTTCGAGTGATAATGTCTTTCCCAGTAGCTGCAAAGAGGCAAAGAAATTGTTGAAAATGTTGGGTGTTGAGTACATATCATATCATGCATGTCCAAATGATTGTATTCTATATATATGAGAATATGTAGACAAAGAGATATTTCCTAAATGTGGGCATGACAGGTATGATAAATAAAAAAAGAAGGGTAAATCACGTGGTCCTCCTTTTAAGATATTGAGGCACATGCCTATAATCGTAAGGATTCAAAGGCTCTTTCGTTGCAAAGAATTATCTATGTTGCAGGGATGGCATGCCTCACATAGAAGTCAGTTGGGAGTTATGCGAATCCCAACTAATTCAATAGCCATGAAGCATATAGAGGATACATGGCCCAAAAAATTCAAGGATGAAGTACGAAGTGTACGACTTAGCATAGCCATGGATGGCGCCAACCCATATTCCCTCCAGAACACAAACTATTATGTTTGGCCTGTAGTAGTGATAAATAGCAATACCCCCCCCATGGTTGTCCTTGAAGAATGGACATCTTATGTTGGATCTCATAGTCCCTGTTAGACGACAAGTGAAGAATATGGATGTCTACTTACAACCACTGGTAGATGAATTAAAGGAATTATGGGATATTGGGATAAATGTATACGATGTATCAAGACCCATCGCAGCAGAAAGGAGTTTTACGTTGTATGGCACATGTGCTTAGACGACACATGATTATCCAGGCTTAGGAGTTTTCTCTGGTAAATTACATGTTTAATTTATTGATTTGTTTATATACGTAACAATATTCTTTCACATATTAGTTATTTAATTCTTTGTAATTGTTCTTATTTTCATGATATTCTTTAACGTGGCATGCATATTTATTGTATACAATAATCTCGCAAGTCTTGTAACAATTTTTTTTTTTGGATGTAAATATTGTGGAACTTCTCTAAAAGCTAGATGGTCCAAGGACCTACGAAATCCAGTGTATGATTGCTCAAAGGTATTCCTCCCAGAAGAACACCCTTATAGAAGAGCAGGATCTGCTTTCAATGGAAAACAAGAGAGAACCCAAAGGCCTCCAATAATGACACCAGCTAAATGTCTTAGAGCATATGAGAGAGAGAAGGAGAAGGAGTTCATAGAAATGTTCGATTCAAATGGGGAGCCTATGTTCGATGATCCAGAATTCTTCGACACCTATGTTGAGAAATTTCCCATTGGGATGAAAAGGAAATCTGTCTTTTATAACCTCCCATATTGGGAGCATCTTAATATTACCCACTTATTAGATCCCATGCATATATTTAAAAATGTTTTATCTTCTTGATGGAGGAACATATCATTGAAACAAAGTGACACATTGGTTGTTAGGAAAGATCTTATTAGTTCAAAAACTAAAAAGAAACATTGGCCAAGATGATTAAAAAGTATAGGATCAGAGGTAGGCGTGGTCCCTCTAATTCATGGTATTTCAAAGAAGGTGATGTCCCATGGATTTAAAAAAAATATGATCTTTATTTGGAAAATGAAGTTATAATGGGTGTGAGGGTGCCATCTTCATACATGTCTTCTCTATGACATTGCTTCACTATGGATGACCATTTTTCTGGGTTGAAATCACATGGCCATTTGAATCTTCTAAGAGTATGTATAATGTCAAAAACATGATTTTATTATTTTTTATATTAATAAATTTTATCCCATGCAGGGATCATAAAACATAACTAATTTTGTATATTATTGCACGTGTTTATAACTTTGCAGTGTCATTATCCTTTATTCATGTGTGGGTGTGTGAAACATGAATTCCCTCAAGACCTAGGACATGCCATATCTAAATTATCTGCATTTGTATGTTAGATCACGTCAAAGGAGATTCATGTGGCTAGCATTCCATGGTGGCGTCAAGAGATAGTTGAGATTGTTTGTATGTTTGAGAAGGAACTGCCGACGAGTTTCATGGACTTGCAAGTTCATCTTCTAATCCACCTAGTAGATGAGCTTGAATTAGTTGGGGTGGTTTCTTGTCATTGGATGTTCTTCTTAGAGAGGTACATGAAGAAATTGAAAGGTTTTGTTCGACAAAGGGAAAAACCTGAGGGGTCTATGGGAGAGGGGTACATATCATATGAGTCTTTCTATTATTCCAGTGAGTACATCAAGGAAATCGACAACAAGCTAGGTGCGGTGATTTGGGACAATGAAATGGATGAAGACAAAAGAGGAGGGGAGTTGCTCCAAACGAGTGGAAAAAAATGCTTGATAAAGAGTAAGTGACTTATAATTTTTCAAATTTCACAAAGTAAATATTCATGTTGAACTTCGATATAATGTATATTTTGATCTCTATGTACTATATCATTTTGATTTGATTTCATCAACAAATGCAGAAATTGAAGCAACCAATAAATTTGTTCTTTACAATTTCGGAGCGACACAATCATGGGTCCCATTGTACGAACAAAAGAGGATGAAATGGGATAGTGATAGGAAAGAATTTACATGGTTGAATGGTAGAAGTGTGCCTTATTCCAATCATTTAAAATAAAATATGCCAAAAATATTCCCCAATATTTGGGTTGCTGACCAAGTCAGAGAGAAATACAGTGCAACTGGTCATTACCTGCGTGTTGAAGAGGATACGCTAAACGTAGGGATTGGGTGTAGCAACTCGGTAATAATTTATTTAATTATATGTACATTTGAAACTTAATAATGCACCTTTCAAATGTAATTACATCTATATTTCATATTTTAACTGTTGGGTTATTATAAGACACATGACACTATGATTTTTTAACTTTTTTATAATAGGTGCATTTGTTCCCATCTATGTGGGCATATGGACACCATTTTTGCACAGAAAATTCCGATGCTGGAAACATCACACAAGACTGTGGAGTGGAAGTCGAGTTCGATCAATCTAGTCGAGCTAGCCACTGTGATCAAAACCTAGTACGAGGGACGTTAGGTTACTTCGAAAAGATACAAGAGATCATTGAAGTGGATTTCTCTTCTTTCTAATGTGTTATTTTTAGGTGCAAGTGGTGGGACACCTTTGATCGGAATAATGTAAAGGAAGATCGCAATAGTAGGCTGATATGTATCAACTATAGAAAGATGTGGGATGAAGCCAAGGAGCCCTATGTTTTCCCCAAACACTGCAACCAGGTGTTTTTTTACCTAGATGTGTTGGATAGGGATTGGTGGTTCGTATTGAGACATGAACGTAGATCAAAACATATTTTTGAGAACATTAGTGTTATCATGCCATGTGAGCTGGAAGATAATGAGGGTGATCATGAGAACCGAGAGTGATATGGTACATGTGTTATTTCATCAATATTTATACTTTTTAAGATGGGTTTTTCGAAACATTATAATATGTATTTTGAATTAATCGATAATTTGCATTGTGTTAATATTAAAATCAATATTTCACTTGATAATTTGCAATTATGTTGATCTAAAAAACAATGGTGTACTATATAAAGTTTTTTTTTTTTGTATGTAAGATCATAATAAAATAATGATAATTCTAAAGTACATGAATTTATTTGCATTATTTTCTAAACTTTATCATGTTACAAAAATTCATATTATTCTAGATTTATTATTTTACAATTATTTAAAATTTTACAAATTTTAAAATTTTAAAATTTTAATAAAATCATTTCACATCAATACAATTAAAATTTTACAAATATTTTACATACAATTAGAATTACAATTACAATTTAGAATTTCACGTACAATTACAATTTTAGAAGTTTACGTACAATTATAATTACAATTACAACTTTACAATTACAATCATTTCACAGTAATACAATTACAATTACAATTACAATTTTACAATTTCACGTACAATTACAATTACAATTACAACTACAATTCCACTTTTTTAATTTTACATATATACAATTACAATTTTACAAATTTAAAATTTACAATTACAATTACAATTTTACAAATTTACATATATACCATTACAATTACAATTTTATAATTTTACATACAATTACAATTCTAGAATTTTACATACAATTAGAATTAGAATTACAATTTTACAATTTTACATATATACAATTACAATTACAATTTTAGAATTAAAATGTACAATTACAATTACAAATTTACATATATACCATTACAATTACAATTTTAGAATTTTACATACAATTAGAATTAGAATTACAATTTTACAATTTTACATATATACAATTACAATTAAAATTACAATTACAAATACAATTACAATTTTAGAATTTTACATACAATTAGAATTACAGTTACAATTTTACAATATCATGATCATTTAATATTAAATTAATTAATAAACATCACGATCATGATAATCATCGTACAAACATCATATTCGACTAAAAAACACATTCAAATTCGCTAACATCATCGTGATCATGATCATCTAACAAAACACAATTAGCATTATATAACATCATCAAAACACAAACATCAAATATATATCTCATGTGAAATAACAGCTATCATATACACATCTATCTGCAAGCTACACATTAAATGAGCATATCTAACATGGCCTAACAATATACACATCATGATGATCACCAACATGTAAATTAAGTACAACTGCAACATGAACATAAAATACATGGACCATATATCATGAGCAAGTTGGACCATCGACCATGCCGAGTCATCACGATGAGGAGCCGATAGTTGATCCTGACCAGCATGAGGCACCGTCATTTGAAGCATCGAGCCGAATGAAAGGCATTCCTCAACTAATTTTCTATTTTATGATGTAATACTGTGATATATGAAGCTACAAATGTTTGCATATTTTTGACATTATTCAAATATATATATATATATATATATATATATAATATATATATATATATATATATATATATATATATATATATATATATATATATAACTGAATAATGTCAAAAATATACAACTGTAATATAAATTTCATATATCAGTTGGTGGTACATCATCAATAGAAGTATTAGTTGAGGTCTGCTCAGTCAATGGTGCAGCCTCGATAAGCTCAAATACATGTTGATCATCACGTGCTTGTTGATCTGGTACTTGTGCCTCATGCTGATCAGGATCAAATATCAGCTCCTCATCGTGATGACTCGGCATGGTCGATGGTCCAACTTGCTCATGATCATGAGTACTGTTGGATGCTACAAGCTGCTGACTCGACGTGGCCGATGGTCCAACCTACTCTCCATGATGACTAATGGTCAATGCTAGTGGAGGCTGCTCATCTGGCGCAACGCGAGGTGAACAATGATTACTCCCCTGCTCGTAATCATCAGATGATGCGTCACTGCTCGTGTATTCTTGATCACGTGTTGCATCTCGACCACGTCTATAACGTGAAAGGGCCTTCCTCAATCGCTTAACTAAGGTTGTAGCTCCTACGACATGTTGCATCAAGTTGTACATGTCACGCAACATGCCTCTCCACATATGTACCAACTTACCATCGGCCTGCATGTCTCTCATAGTAGCGGGCCTGACTCCCGCCTAAATAAATAATGGACAAAGTTGGTCAACCAACTCCATCCTCAATCTACTATCAAGCCTACCATGCCTAGCAAAAGGTAGTATCGGCGCACCAGCAGGAGCAGGTTTGTCTGCACTGACCTCATGATCCTTAACATATGGCATATCTTGATTGTCATAAGGATCCACACCTAGATCATTTGGTGCTACTGACATGTCCTTGCCATCAAAATACCCAATGTCTGCAAAATATATACAAGTACACAACAATAATTAGACAATTTCATTACACAATTTAATAAAAACAAGTTAAAGAACATGTTAGAATAAATTTAAATAAAATAGTAATATTACCTCTATCATCCGGTGGCCCATCATCTATGAAGAGGATGTTGGCACACCCTCTCCAATCAAAACTGGCATAAGGACAGGGGACCATAACGAAGGGATGCTCATCAACACTAGCTAGAAACTTCAGTGCATCATGTGATATCCTCATGGAAAAATCAGCCTCGCCCCTCTTAGGCATCATCGGTCCCCACATGTGCATATGGGCATCTAGCATCGGCCTACGAGGCTGTCGAACAAAATTAGGCCTCATCTCTGGAAACCTCTTAAAAAATTAAAAAAAAAACTCTGAAGAAAAATAGGATTTGACCCTCCCTTGTGCATGAGCACGACATCTATCTAAGGTTGTACAGAACTACCGCAAAAAAATGTCAAACCACCTGAAAAGTCGTGGCTCCTATACTAAAGAATCAACATCATATAGAAGTGGGAAACTAATGTGTTTCCTGTCATTGGTGTTGTGTGAAATGGTCGAAATCAGAAGTGAGAGGCACCTCACCTCCTCACTACCAAATGCAACAATACATAACTGACCTCCAGAGACTTGAAAATCTGAAGGAGACAATATATCTGCGCTAATGTATCTCTAGGAGTACACCAACTGACTCCCTACTGCATAGACAACTAGAACCTCTAGGAACGAGGGAAAATATACCCCTCTCCTCAATAGCCCTATAATGAAATAGATGTCCTCCTTAGTGGGCACGTACCACTAGTTAGGACCAACCTGAAAAACCTGTAGGTGGGCATTCCACCTGTGGATAAGATGTCGCAAAAACAAACCATGGCCCTTTAGAGAAGTAGCCTCCTCATAGAACTTGAGGAGATCTACCTTCCTTAGGAGCCCCTGGGTAGCTGCTGTAATAGGGTGAGGGTACGCATCTTTCTCCCTCTCTCGTGCCTCCCACAGGTGAATCATGTTATACTGGTCCGCCTATTGTTGTTGTTGTTCCCTCCCTTCTCTCCTTTCAAATATCTGAATGATTGAAATATTAAATACAATTTGTTTATTAAATGATACAAGTATTTAGGAATATACATATATAAATTTTTTTGAAAAAAAAGAAAAATAGTCACCGTGCACCACAAAAATCAGGCATGCACCGGTCACGGTGCATATTTTTTTGTCACGCACTGGAGATGGTGCACCAGAAAATTTGTAGTGCACTGGAGGCAGTGCACCTGCAAATTTTTAGTGCACCGCCCTCCTGGTATTGTTAAAAATTCAATGGTGTGGTGGTATAACAGACTACACCATTGACTATGGTCCAGCGTTGGGAGGGCGGTGCATTGACCAAACTATACACCCTGGGGCGTATAGTTTGGTCGACGCACCAACCTCTTGACATCAGTACATATTCAATGATGTGGTCTTTTACCAGGCTACACCATTGACCATGTCTAAATGCCAAAATGCGGTTGGCTGACAAAATTACCTCCTTGAGGCGGATATTTCAGTCAACGCACCGCATTTCCGTTATTCGACAGGATCAACGGTGCAGCTGGATAACCAACCACACCGCACTTTTTTTAAATTTCAAAATATCACGGTGCACCTTTCGGTACTGCCCCGAAACCAGTGCAGATACCATTAGCACCGGTTTCAGTGCGGCCTGTAAATTTACAAGCAACACCACAAACCGGTGTGAGCCGAATGGCTCGAGCGTGCTGCATGGGAAAATATTAAAAAAAAAGGTTAATTTTAAGCTAATTTACAATTCTAATCCATAAAAGGCTTAATTATGGAAAAACAAGAAAAATACTTGTACATTTGGCCGTCGAGGAGGCATATTGGTTGTAGAATTTGAAAAACTAAATTTTCCCACCGTTTTGCAAAATTAAAAATGGAGGTTGGTGGGCAATGCACAATAGCAGTGCGTGTAATGGGTGCAATGGGAGCATCAATGTTAGGGAAAATCAGACAAGAAAAAGTTGCACTGGTGCTTGAGAGCTCTGGAGCACTGACAATTGAAAAATGCAATTTTTTGGCCATATATTTTTTTTTTATTTAACCCTCTTCCAGTGCGCGTGGTTTTATAAGCACACTGGTGCAGTTTCTTAAGACCGCACTAGGTGGTTTCAGTTTTGGCGCGGGGTTTTAGGACGCACCGGTGTAGAATCCTTGTAACGCACCGGTGCGCTAAATTAATAAGATGCATCGGCCAGGTTTGTACGGATCGCACAGTGTACCGGTGTGCCAATGTTTTTTGCGCACCGGTGCTTTCTCTTGTTGAACGCACTAGTGCAATTTAGGATGATAAGCGCAGAGGACGAAAAAAATCTGCAAAAACCTCCACCCGCCAACCTCCTCTAGTATTCTCTGCTACAAATGGAAGTCTGGGGTGTTTTTATAAGGCGTTCCTCAAAAGCATCTGCTAGAGGGTATTTTCCTTGTAGTGATCAAATCACCAACTACCAAATATATGAAGAATGATTGGTGATCTAGATTCTTATATCCTTCCTAATTCATGGTTTGGAGAAATATGAGGGCATCTTCATTCTCATATATATCTTGAGTTAATTTATCCATTACTTCAATCCCTAACACTTCCTTAATCTGACTTCTTATGGAAGGAATATCTGATAACTCAACGAGAGAAACAAAAATATTAGGGTTTCACATCAAACTTGTTACATTCAACTTCAAATCAAAATATTTTTTTGTGGAAGGATCACTTTGGGATGTCTCCACAACCAACCTTGTAAGTTTATTATCCTTTTCTGAAATGATTGAAAGGTCTTGTCACAATACTTGTGGAGAGTTAAACTTTTTTTTATAAATCAAACCTTTGGATCTATTCACACACATTTAATTAATCTCCTTCTGAGAGGAAAATTCGCCAAAGAACCTAATCACCTTTTCTATTTATATTGATTTGTCCTTAAACTATTGCATGCTTCCAAGGACAAATGGAGGTTTTATTTCCCATCAAATCAATTATTTCATGTATTTAAGAAAATTTTGTCATTTTGATCGCATGGTCTAATTCTAAATCTTTTTTTGTTGAAGGATCACTTTGGGATGTCTCCACAACCAACCTTTTAAGTTGATTATACTTTTTTAGAATGATTGAAATGCCTTGTCACACTACTTATGGAGAGCTAACCTTTTTCTTTGAGAAGTCAAACGTTTGGATCTATTCACACGTCTTTTATAAATATCCTTCCATGAGAAAAATTCACCAAAGAACCTAATCACCTTTTCTACTTATATTGATTTTTCCTTAACTATTACATGCTTTACAAGGACAAATGGAGGTTTTATTTCCCATCAAATACATTATTTCATGTATTTAAGAAAAGTTTGTCATTTTGATCGCATGTTCTATTTCTTTTCAAGTAAGTGGTAGAAGTATTTTAATCATTGAAATTTTGTCATGCCTTTCAATATTAATAATGTTAATGTTTAAGCATGCTATTCAGTTCTAGTGTTGTAGGAGGGCTCTAATTTGGTGGTGGGCCTTGATATCCATTATTTTATGGAACCTTACTCAACTATTGTTTTCTTTCCATTTGCGCAATCATGTTCTAAAATGCATTCATTGTTTCTATGAAATTTGTTTACAACTTCCTCATTTCTTCCACAAGGAGCATGATAGAATTAGGAATCTCAATGGAAGCAACTACATTTTTCTTGCGATCAACTTTAGTCCTAGAAGGATTCAAAATATCTAGCTTTCCTAAGAGAATCCAAATATCATACAAACTCTGGGCTTTTGTTTTTTCATTTTCAATATCTATGAGCTTGGCTGCATTCAATAAGAAATTAAATTTCCCTTGAAAATCATTCATGTAATACATTAGAATGATGGTTGGGCAAGGTTGATGAGTTTGAGTATTATCTTACCCTCAATCTTATCAAACCAGTTGTTAAATTCATTAAAACTCTTATTATTATTTCTTTTTACATTATTCAAAGCAATCAAAAGAAGTTGACTATCCTTCTTTTCCAACCATCTATCGAGGAAATTACGCTTACATGTCTCAAAAGATTTAATAATATTGTAAGGAAATCCCAAAAAACCACTTTCTAGCATATTTCTTTAATGACAATTCAAAACATTTATAAAGTGCGTTAAAATAACACACTCAAATAGTATTAATATGACCAATAAATGTATCCCAATGTTCTTTAGCACTAGAAGCATTATCACCATAAAATAAACACAATATTCCCATGGAAGCAGGAAAAGCATGGAGATTACTTGCAATGTTAGAGAAACCTAATGGTTTGAAATAATTTGACAATAAGGAGAGTTCATTTGAATTTTTATTTAAGAAACTTGATTCAACAAATAGTCTTATAATATCTTGCAAATATTCAAATCCTAATTGAGCATATACCTCTCTTGTCTTTAGCATAACCTTCTTCTTCTAAAAAATAGCCCATTGGCAAGATCAAAACAAAGTGTGTATTGGGTGTTTTTCCTTAAAGAGAACCCTTTTGTTGTGTTCTATTTCGGTGGAGTCTCTAAGGAGACAAAAAACTTACCAATAACAATAATCTCATCAAGATACAAATACAAGAAAAATTACCCAACAACCTAGGGGATGCACTTTATGCCAAGCAATGATGCTAAAAATGTTACCACCCAAATTAGCACCCTTATGAAATCCCCAACCACGGTGCTATGGGGTTAACCACACTTGAGAAATATACCAATATAGATCCATCTTAATCATGGATCTAGTAAGTGTCAAGAGGGATCATACCTCTTTTAAAGTGCACAACTTGAGAAAAAGTTTACATCTTGAAAAAAATGTATCCTTCTTGTCACTTGATAGGTATATGGTTAAAATGTATCTCTCTCTCTCTCTCTCCCTTTTCAATTATTTTATATAATATATACATCATTGACAGTGAAATATTTTACTTAACATACTCAATGGAATATTTTAATTATGGACAATATTGTATGCATTAAAATGTGTTTTTGTTATTAATATAATTTTAAACACACTTGAATATTACTTAAATCATCACATTTAAATATTTTATTTATAAACCACATTAAATATTTTTATGAATAATAATATTTTTCTAATATTAATTTTATATTAATAATTGAATGTATTATGCATCTCCCTTTTTATTATTTTTATTATAAAATAATTAAGTTTTTTTTTACTTTCAATTTCTTCATTTCTTTGAACATTAATTTTTATTTTTATTTTACTTTCTTTCCTAATATATACATATATATGAATTTGATATTCAAATAAATTAGTTAACATGGATATTTAGATAATTTATTCAAGTATCACATCTTTCTTTCAAATGTGTGTGTGTTACTTTATATGAACATGGAAATATTTTATTTAAGATTTTACATGAACATCAAAATATGTATTTATGGCTAAGTGTAAGAGTGAAATATTTTTACTACATCTACTTCATAACAATGAACTCACGGTGAAAGTGGGATTATTGATGTTTTATAATTCTCTTAATTAAAATTAAGCAAACATATATATTCATTTTCCTTTCTTATTATAGCCAACAATTTTATTTTATTTACATAATATCTATTTTTATTTTAAAAAGGGGACATGTGTCAACTCATTTTTTAGCGCAGAAGGAATTACACATCTCTCTTATATTGGGTTGTAGAATGTCCCTCTATGTGAAACCATATTCACCTTAGTACACTTTCTCCTTCACTTGACGACAACTCCTTGAAACCAATGGGGGTATCCCTATCTATGAGAAGTAAGCTTACAAAATAAGTTATCATATTTTGAAATATAATTCACTTCAACAAACACCTCACTATATTATTAGATGGACTAGTGCCCAATAAGTGATAAGATTCCTCAAAGAATATCCAATAAGGAACAAGGACATAAACCACCAAAATTTAAAGAGGTTTAGCAGATAATTATTACATGTTAGGTCTGAAATAAATGATAAGTTACAACAGTAAATATAAACCAACACTTAATATCACTCTATAGATTAAAGAAAAATTTACCTTTTGATTCACAAGAGTGAATCTCATTGCATAAGTGTTAGGTAGCATCCCCTTATTTTTGTTAGTGTAGCCCCATTAATGTTATTATTGTACCCCTGTAATCCCCATATTGTTATTATTGTGCCCCATAATAGCCCACTATTGTTATTATTGTGCCCTTACATTATTATTGTTAGGTCGGCTAGGATTATATTGTGACCCAATGGACTCCTATATATATAAAAGAGGTTTTGTCATTTGAATCATCCAAGAATTGCTCATTTATGTAATGTAAAGGAGGTTCCCCGCTCGAAGTGGTTGATTTATAAGGCATTGATTTCTCTTTTCTTCTATTTTCGGAGTTGGTTTCATAACATTTGGTATCAGAGATTTTGGATTATAGGGCTTCGTTGCTTCAAACAGTTCATCGTGACATTTTCACTATAATCGTTTTTCTATGAAGCTTCATAAGCTAAAAAAACACCCATTTGCGAATAAATCCTGATGCATGTCTTGTAAAAAATTCAAATCTTGGTTTGCAATATTTTCAAAGATATGATCTATGGAAGTTAGGGTTTTTGCAGGCTCCCAAATTTCAACTCAAAGAGATGACCTTGGGAAAATTGTCATAAATATCTCTCTGAGCATCAGAGTGGAATTTTGTAAAAAGTGGCCAAAAGAACACAGACTTTAGTTTCTCATGCATCAATTTCAGAGCCGAACGAGGAAACAGTGACATGTGGCACAACGTACAAGTTTTCTCTACTGAACCAGTCCATAATTATGTCATTGTGGGAGATTGGGCATAAACTTGCCTTGAAGAATCTAAATAAGGTGTGACCTGTGAGATTGGAAAGAGGACTCAGAGGGCTAATAGAGGATAGAAATTCAGATCTTGAAGATCTGAAATAACAGAGATAAATTAGGTTCAATATTGACCTCGTAAAAAGCAAGAAAAAGGTGTGTATTTTTTAAGCAAGTTTGCATAATGTTTTTTTGAAAAATCAGTTTGAAGTGATTCCAAGGGCATATTGAAGTATAGATATCATTATTGAGTTAATGCCTCTCAAAAATAATTACACACCCATTAAGCCCTCATAAATCTATATTATGATGCATGAAGAGGAAGAATTGCAGTATGATATATCAAAATTATGGTACCAAGTGCAACAAATTTTGATCTTACAAAGAGCAACCAAAGATGACATAGATTGTTTAAAAGCGGAAATGGAAGCTAATTTGGATGGTTTGAAGGATCAAATGAAAGCTAATATGGATGATAAAACAGTGGAAGGTCACTTCGAGCATCAACAACAAGTTCTCCAACTCTCAAAGGATAACCCAACTTTGGTGCAGAATCGAATGAAACAATAGGAAGATCAACATCGTAGAAAAATAAGTTCTAAAGAAATCATGGAAACAAGAACTTGACAACTACGAAATCGATCAATTTCAGCGTAAATCAGCAAGTGGAAGAACTTACCCACTGAAGATTCCACATGGGAAGATGATAATTCTATACAGAAGCATCAAGAAATAATAAAGCATCGAGGACAACACTTGTTTTAAGGTAAGGGGCATGTTAGGTCCCTATAATACTAGTGTATCCCCTTATTTTTGTTAGTGTAGCCCCCTTATTGTTATTATTGTACCAGTGTAATCCCCATATTTTTATTATTGTGACCCATAATAGCCCACTATTGTTATTATTATTCCCTTACATTATTATTGTTAGGTTACCTAGGATTATATTGCGACCCCATGGACTCCTATATATATAAAGGAGGTTTTTTCATTTAAATCACCCAATAATTGTTCATTTATGTAATGTAAGGAGGTTTCCCCCTCGAAGTGGCTAATTTCTAAGGCATTGATCTCTCTTTTATTCTATTTTTGGAGTTGGTTTCATAACATTAAGCCAAGAGTGATAGATGTTATTAAGTTACCTCTTCATAGTATGTTTTGATATAGGGTCAAGAAATTTTCCCTTCAAAATTTTAGTTATCTCAAGCTTATGGATTAGAATGAGAGACTAGGGTCTTGGAGGAAAATAGTCTCTTGTCTAATCAAGATAAGCCATGAAAACCAAGGCCCCACGAGAATTTTTTCCTCAAGAGAAAGTCTTCACCAATAAGATAAAATATGGATTAGACAAAATACTTGAGCCCTTGCCAATGAGCCAAAGGAAAATCAAGGAAATATATTAAGCACTCACCAAACCAAAAAAGGAGAATTGAATAGCTATAAACCTTAGATGGATCGATCTTTCTAGAAAAATAGAAGTATTGAACATTCACAACAATATCTTTAATGAACCATGAAACAAAGAGCTCCAAATATTGACACCAAAATATTTAAGAAAGATATTCAATTAATGATGTGTAAAATGATATTAAACAACAACCATTTGGAATAAGAGGAGAGCCATTATTTATAAAATAAGCTTCTAACTCCTCCTCCTTTTTAGTTCCCTAAATTAAGCCTATGGAAATAATGAAAATTTGACTTGGCATCCACACAATTAAGGAGACTAAGTCCAAAATATACATAATGATGTCACATATGCATAAAACCCTGATGAGAGAGGGGATGTCACCCTTGAATGAGGAATGACCAACCTTGAATGCTCAATGTTCCAATGAAAAAGTCCTCAAAAAATATTTAGGAAGTATCCCAAGCAGGTAAACCTCCAACATCTAGATTCCTTTAGTAAAAAAAACTCATGAAAAGGTGGAGTGATACCCTTCAAGGTGGACATCTCCTTAGAATGGGATTCAATGAATCTTCATAGCGTGTCTTTAAGAAATTTCTAATGGGCCTCTAAATTAGACATAAATTAAGGCCCATCTAACCTTTCTTAGGCCCATCTACCTTCCTTGTGCACATGAAAAGATATATTAAATCTCTCCTTCTGCACTTAATAATGTTTTCTTATGCTTTAATATGTTCTTAGGAAGGTTTAAAGGTAATTGCATATTTGTGCTTAATATTGGTTATTTTTGTAGAATATTGTGAGAATATTGGGCATATTATGCAAATTTGGAGAAGGAGATAATCTAGGGACATGATCCCCGATACTGAAAGACCAAGATTGAAGAATAAATGAGCACAATATCAAGAAATTATTGAGAAATATTTGAGACCAGTCTGAGTCTTTCGTTCACTGATTTTATCATGCATTTTGTCTATTTTGTGCATGAATCAACAGGTTTGATTGAAGGAATAAGTATCAATTGTCCCAGAGAAGTTCATCAAGATGTCTCGCTTCATTTTCCAACTATGTTTTTATGCACGAGCACTACTTTTGCACCTCCATTTCCCTCCTTCTTCTCTCCTTAACAGTGGTCGCACCCTTTTTATTCACAAAAACCAATTAAAATTTTGACCTCCACCTTTCTCCTCTAAACTCTAAGTTATCACACTTCAAATCTACCAGGATCTCTTCTCCCCTTCCTTTGTCGCTCATCAACATCTCTGTGATTTTCTTTTCACCTTACCTTTGCCAATTATTAACAAAGACAGTCGATAATCCTTTAGAAATCGACCTTACCCTTTTCCCTTTAAGACTTACCGCAATTCCTTTTCACAATCGCATTTCACAATATCCATCTGCTCTCCATTAATGTTACTGCTCCTTTTTGCAGATTGCAATATGATTAAAGCGCTCTACCATCTATTCTACTACCATGTCACCCATCGCATTTTGAAACCTTTTCCCTTTTTCCTTTAAATACTTGCCGTAAATTTCAAATCGCATTTTCTATTGGTTCTCATTAATACTTTCTGCCTCCAAACCATGATTGTGATATTATTGTACTCTGCTGCCACGTCACCCATCACATTTTGCAACCTTTTCCCTTTTTCCTTTAAATACTTGCCGCAAATCTCATATTAATACTTTCCACCTCCGAACTCCGATTGCAATATTACCGTACTACATTGCTATGTCACCCATCACATTTTGCAATTTAAACCGTATCGCATTTCACACTTCGCACTTTCCTCCCAACTTCAATGTTGCTTCTCCTCCAGCTTTGCGATATTGTGAATTCCGATATCACATATCACACTCTTTTACTCCCATTTCAATTCTGCCATCGTACTTTTCAAAGCCTCCCTCTCCAAAGCATTTTTGCGATATTATGCACTTTAATAAAGTCCAAACACCTTTTTCACTCCTCTAAGCCTGGTTTCGTGTGGCTAGCCTTCCCTTGGCATCTTTATCCCTTTTTCCTCCAAACTGCAAGCAACATTTTTTAAAGTTTATTTAGATTATGAATAGTTGCATGGTTAAAAGAATGATATCATGGTATATAGATCATAGGATAAATAGGGTGTATTTAGCGGATTGGCCAATTTAAGTGTGGTTTAAATTAGTCTCTTTTCTGCCATTTATTTTTAGAAAGTTAAAATAGTTTGTTTTCATGTCATTTATTTTCAGCAATTTAGTTTATTTTCCTTTCTGTCATTTCCTTTTGGAAATTTATTTTAGTTTCATTGAATTATGGTAAACTTCACTGAGAAACCCTAGAAGTAGCACCCTTTCGTAGAGTAGAAGAGGATGAAATGAGTAGAATGCATCTTTTTTATATATAGCATTGTCACCTCCAAGTCTGTACGAACCCTGGATTGATAAAGTAATGTAGGGCAGCCCCTAGGAGTTGCGGCACTCTTGGTGCAATACCAGGGCTCACCACTTTTTGGCGCCATTTTCGGGGAGGTGTCTAGTAGATGCTTTGATTCGGTTTTAACATTCTTTTTTTCTTTCCTTTTTCATGTTGTTTCCGAAATATTGAAAAAAAAATTTAAAAAATAAAAAAATATGATTTTTATGCCTCATAGGAGTAAGGATACTCAAAATTTTTTTAAAAATACTTCTCCAATACCAACCCCCCCACTTGACCACATGGTGTAGTAAGAACCACATCACCATACACTTTTGAAGGTAGAAGAGCTGGATGAATATGATCACAATGAAGAAGATCTTATTGGGTTTCCCATTCAATATATTGACATCAGTGTGTATATGAAGAACATCCCTCCATATTTCCTTCCCAACTTCCATGGTATGCAGATAGAGGATCCGGAAACATTTCTCTTTGAATTTGAGATACTTTGTAGATATTATGGCTACTTATCACACACTCAAAAACTGAGATTGTTTCCTACAACATTGAAGGATAAAGCTCTTAAATGATTCATGAGTCTAGGTACTAACTCAATAAGATCATGGAATGATATGAAAAAGATATTTCTAGGAAAATACAAAAACCATAATCTTAAAGAAGAATTTTTTAGAATAAATCAAAAAGAGGATGAGATCCTTGAGGATCTCATAGATAGGTTCGTGTTTAATGTTAAGAGGGAAAATTTGCATCATTTAGGATTTGACACACTAAAAACCCTCTTACTTAGAACAATTAGGGGTGAGTGGAATTATCTCCTTAATATAATGAGTGGAGGAGATGTATACCAATTGTCACTTGAATAAATGTGAAACATGCAAGCACATATCAAGAGGAAGGGAAAGAGTAAGTAAATCGACCTCAACATTGGTAAGGCAAGATGAACTTGGAAATTTGCTTGACAACTTTAAAACAAAAATTCTTAGCAATCTAAGTGAACAAGTAGAAATTTTAAGAATGCAAAATGAGCAAAAAGAAGATGTTGATCTTTTTTTTTTTATCCGTGCATAATTATATGCTACTAATTATTGTTCATCATTCCCCGGGTTTAAATAAGTTTACCAAGAATACAATGGGGCAAGGAAATCACCGAAGAAGCTATGTTATGTAGCTCCAAGGAGACCCTGGCAGCCTAGTCAACTTGATATGATGCAAGGACCTACTTCAGAATGTCAAGCTTATTCACATCCATCTCAAACTAATTAGGACACACTCCCTCCTTGGAAACCTTGGCCATCTCAACCTCAAACCCAATCTTGGCAACATGGTTGGCAAGGACCTTATTGGGAAAATCCATAACATCCTCCATACCCAAATCCATGCTATCCCTACCATCCACCTCCACCGCAACCACAGCGTCAACCATATCCATCTCATATTTCCACCGCCACTTAACTACTTGTACCACCATTTCCAAACCCACAAAATGAAGTATATCAGCCCACTTACAATGTTAAGGTACAACACTACGAAACATATCATCTTGATATAGATGGTATTCATCTTAGTTCAATAAAGGTATTGCAAAGAAGATATTTTCTTAATGTCATTGAAGGAAAACATCAAGAAGAAGAAGATCCAAATGAGGAGATAAAAATATCAACGGTTTCACTTGTTGAAGAGTCAGCATCAGAATCAGATGTTGAGAAATTTTCCTCATGTTTACCAGCAATTCATTCATGTGTTCAAGAGAACAATCAACAAAAGAGGAAGATGTGAATGTCATAATAGAAGAGTACATCCAAGGTGATCCAACTCAGCAAGTGTACCAGGGGCATCATAACTATATTGACATATGGTTCCAAATAGTCATTAAGTTGCAGCAACACGCTCTTCTCCAACGGTACTTGATACAATCCCAGTCAAAGCAATTCATCTCTCATATTTAGGTACATGTCAAAGCATGTATTCCAAGTGTGCACATGATTTTATCTGTCATCTTGATGTGTACATGGCTCCATTGGAAGTAGTCCTATACTTGAAAAAGTTTTTTGTTTTCAAGTAGAGTAGGAAAGTGAAAAAAGAAAAAAAATAAGAATAAAAGGGAAAGAATAAAATCTCAGGTGAAAAACTCTTTTAAGGTGTCTGAGTTTGGCTCACTGATTGAAAACCTCCATGAGACAGTCATTGGGTTGAAAAAAAAAGAGAAAAAAAAAATTCCTAGGTTAAACCTCCTTTGAGGCACCTAGGCAGACCTACTAGTGGAAAACCTCATTGAGGCAGCTAGTAGGCCTTTAAAAAAAATGTGTTTCTCCATGTATCTTTCTCTAATGAATGCAAGTGCTCTCCAACCTTTGCAAGCAGAAAAACAACAAGTTGGCACAAAAATAAAATTTGGTCAACACCATAGTCAAAGGTAGTCAAACTTGGACTTCCTCCTCCTGTGCTCAGAAGCTGCAAAAGTACCTCAAGAAGATTACCACATGCAGCCTCAGTAGCAGTTTCAACAACAACTTCAGAACCACCAAATATAGTTTCAACAGCCATATTATCAGCTTCAATATCACCTACAAAAGAAAATCAATGATAAGGCTCAGGTATGCAATCATCTAGCCCTTTCTTCAAATCTATTTTAGCTTAATAAAACATTAAAAAGTGTGAGAAGGAAATTTTTTATATATCCAAAATCAGTAACAGAGAAACCTCAGCCTTATCTAGTGACTAGCCTCGCTTTTTCCACCAAGAAGAGGAACAAGACAAAAGTAAAAGGGACTTGAGAAAGGGATAGTAATCAATTCATGTAATGGAAGACAAGGAGTGCCAAAGGGGTAACCAAGGGTGAACTTAGTTCACAGAAAAATAACTATGAGTTTATGCTGCATGCAATTAAAAATAAAAATAAAAATAAAAAAATAAAAGGTGGATACCACTTCTTGGCATGCGAAACATATTTTCTTAAGGAATTTGAGGACCTGCATGAAGCACCTATGAGAAGAAATTCAAGAAGAATAGCAAGAATATTAGCAAGAGGAGCAGTGCATGGGCTAATAAACAGAAAACAAAATAATCCAGCATGCAAGAAGAACCATAAGACAGGGAGGATGAATAGGTTTCTCAGAGGATGAGCAACAGTTTCACTAGGTGGGTGATGATGGACCTCTAAATTAGACATAAATTAAGGCCCATCTAACCTTTCTTAGGCTTATCTACCTTCCTTATGCACATGAAAATATATATTAAATATCTCCTTCTGCACTTAATAATGTTTTCTTATGCTTTAATATGTTCTTAGGAAGGTTTAAAGGTAATTTCATATTTGTGCATGATATTGGTTATTTTTGTAGAATATTGTGAGAATATTGGGCAGATTATGTAGATCTGGAGAAGGAGATAACTCAGGGACTTGCTCCCTACCACTGGAAGATCAAGATTGAAGAATAAATTACCACAATATTAGGAAATTATTGAGAAATATTGGATAGATTCAAGGGGGTTGTCCACCCTCCTTAACTATCAAAGGCATCCAAGCAACTCAAAGACCAAAGTGCACTCAATCTATGGTTTACTTGGAGTCAAAGTGGAATCAATCACTATTTTCTAGGGAGTTGTTGGTAGCTGCCCTTGAGGATAAATATAGCTGATCAAGAGCTAATTAGGGTCGATTATGGTCCATTCGAGTCCAGTTCATTCCGCTCCATTTTCATTTCATTCCATCCCATGCCATTCGCTCATCCTATTAGGCTTTTGTTGTTTAAAGACCTTTGGGATGTAATAAGACTGTATTTTTTTGTAATGCAATGAGTAGTCAGATGTTATTTTACTGATCTAGTTTCAAAGAGTGAGGCTCGTGGGTTAGGGCCCAATCCATGTGCCTCATCTTCTCTACTATTATCATTCTTTCCTTTCTGTCATTTAGCTAGTTTTGTTTTTGCCATTTAGTTAGTTTTATCCTTGAACAATTAGCTAGTTTCTGATAGTTTCATTATTGTTTATTTTTTTCTTTCAATGTGCTGCTGTATTTTTTTTCATTTTCTTATGAGAATAATAAAATATAGGAAAACTCCAAAAAATTTGGATCGAGCCTTCCCCTCTCATCTCTGTCCATAGAGTTCGAGGAGGGTAGACCTTCCCATGGGCCAAAAATTACTTTCTATTCACTACTTCTCAGTTTAGGGAAGAAATTGAATTACCAGTATGAGTCTTTCGTTCACTGTTTTTATCACGCATTTTGTTTTTTTTCATGCATGAATCAATGGGTTTGATTGCAGGAATAAGTATCAATTTTCCCAGAGAAGTTCATGTTCCAGCTCTGTTTTCATGCCTGAGAATTGTTGTTGCGCCTCCATTTCTCTCATTCTTCTCTCTTTAATAGTTGTCGCACCCTTTTTATTCACAAAAACCAATTAAAAGTTTTACCTCCTCCTTTCTCCTCGAAAATACGACTTATCACTCTTCGCATCTTACAGGTTCTCTTCTCCCCTTCCTTTGTTGTTCATTAGCATCTATGCGGTTTTATTTTTCACCTTACTTTTGTTGATTATTAATGAAGACAGTCGAAAATCCTTTAGAAATCGACCTTACTCTTTTCCCTTTAAGACTTATCGCAATTCCTTTTCACAATCTCCATCTGCTCTCCATTAATGTCACCGCTCCTTTCTGTCGATTGCGATATGATTAAAGCACTCTACCACCTATCCTACTGCCATGTCATCCATCACATTTCACGACCTTTTCCCTTTTTCTTTTAAAGACTTTCCACAAATCGAAAATCACATTTTCTATTGGTTCCCGTTAATACTTTCTGCCTCTGAACACCAATTGTTTTATTACTGTATTCTGCTGCCACATCACCCATCGCATTTTGCAACCTTTCCCTTTTTCCTTTAAAGACTTGCCACAAATCGCAAATCACATTTTCCATTAATACTTTTTGTCTCCAAACCTCGATTGCGAGATTACCATACTCCGCTGCCACGTCACCCATCACGTTTCACAATTTTGGTCGTATCGCATTTCACACTTTGCACTTTCCTCCCAACTGCACTACTGCTTCTCCTCCAACTTTGCGATATTGCGAATTGCAATATCACATATCACACTTCCATCCTCCCATTGCATTTCTGCTATCACACTTTTCAAATCCTCCCTCTCCAAAGCATTTTTGCGATATTATGTGCTTTAATAAAGTCAAAACACCTTTTTCACTCCTCTAAGCCTGGTTTCATGTGGCTAGCCTTCCCTTGGCACCTTTAGCCCTTTTTCCTCCAAACTGCAAGCAAATTTTTTTTAATTTTAGCTAGATGATGAATAGTTGCATGGTTAGAAGCATGATAGCATGGTAGATAGATCATGGGATAAATAGGGTGTGTTTAGCCGATTGGCCAAGTTAGGTGTGGTTTAAATTGGTTTCTTTTCTTCCATTTATTTTCAGCAAGTTAAAATAGTTTATTTTCTTGTCATTTCTTTTCAAAAATTCAGTTTAGTTTCCTTTCTGTCATTTCCTTTCTGCAATTTATTTTAGTTTCATTGAAGTGTGACAGACTTCACTGAGAAACCCTAGGAGTATCACCCTTTCGTAGAGTGAAAGAGGATGACATGAGTAGAATGCAAAGTTGGAGGAGAAGCCCATGGGAGTTGCAACACTCTTGGTGCAATACCAGGGCTCACCAATTTCCACATTGGTGATTTAAGTGAGTGAAAAATCATCCTTTCAAGTAATAATCCTTTAAAATACACTTAAGTGAGCCCTCCATGTCATCAAGAGTACGCTACGACTATCATAAACAATTCAAGCATAGGTTGGCGATAAAAATAATGATAATAATCTCAAAAAGTGACCAATTTCAATGGAAATCTTCACTTTTAAACATAGCATGTGTATATGATCTATCTGTGGGAATAAATATCCCCTTTGCGCCTTGGAAGATGTTACCTATGGCTTGGGATATGTCTATTGCTTACGAAAATGTAAAACTACATCAGGAAACATGAAATTGGATGAAAATGTGTAGAATCACCTCTAAGAGACCATGACCAAAATTTTTTATATAAATAAGAAAAGGCGCCCATGTGGGGTGTAAAATAGATGTGCTAAACCTTAGGTATAACAACCTTTACATCAAGAGAAACATACTTACATAACATAAAAATAAGTGAGTGACTAGGGGTTGCCATAAATCATGTCCTAATAGATCCACCTCAAGGTTCCTTCCTATCTAACAAGGACATAAATTCCCAACTTGATGTGTTTTGCTTGCCATCAAGGGATTTTTGATCAGAGATAAAAACCAAACACATTGAAATAGGAACTAGAAGGACGAGCCATGACCAACCACCAAAGGGACCCGAGTTACCAACTAGAAAATCACTTTTAAATCAATCATCCTAGCATGGCCAAACACAATACATAGATACAAAAATAATAACACTTTTGGCTCATCCTGAAGGTCACATTTGGAGAAAATTGTAGGGTAAATTGCATAGGATCTGAGGTGTAGTATCAAGGGTGGAAGAACAGAGGAATGTGTATGAGGAAAATGCATTTTTTTAATCATTTAAAGATGAAAAATAAACATTGAGAGAAGACAAAAACCCATACTTGGTTTCTTCATCCAAGAAATATTTCATTTATCAAAATTTGATAATTTTGCATTTTAGGAGGAATAATTAGGAAAAACATCATAAATAAGCTACACCATGATGGCTTAAGTGGTAAATTATTAATATATTAGACACAATCTTTGGTTCAATAACGATATTGTAGGCAAATTATTGTTAGGTATGTGAAGCACTAGATTGAAAATTACAAAATTTCCCAACATTTAAAGGATAAAAATTGAAATATTGGATTGTACAACCCATTCCTAGTACCAAAAGCATCGTGGGAATATATTAACATTAACATTGTCTTAAGGTTTACAAGAAATTAGAGAATTAATGAATATGTTTTTGGAGTGGTGGATAGACTCCCTAAAAGTGCACCTTTAATTCCATGCTAGAAAACTAGTGACATGATTCACATAGTTATTTTATTATTTAGTGAAATAGGTCTAGATGTTTTTCCAAGAAGAATAACCCTAGTTAGAGAGACCAAGTTTATCAGTCACTTCTACAGTCCCCTTCTGAATATATATATATATATATATATATATATATATATATACACACACACACACACACACAATATTGTAGTTCAATTCAACATACCACTTTTAGGTTAACTAAAAATTGAGGTGGTGAACATGAGTCTCAGAAATTTGTTTAGATGGTTGGTAGGAGAGGAGAAAATACAATGGGATGTGGTTTTGGTGAAAATAGAGTTTCATATAACAATTTAGTTAACATATCAATGACAAGGATTCCTTTCCAAATTATAAACAAAATATTGTTAATAGGAGTGGTAAATTTGACAAACTACCCTGAAGGAAGCAAGAGAAGTGTAGATATAAAGTCATTAATAGAGAATATGTGGGAAGTGAATGAGAAAGTAAAGTAGTGGCCATATCAAAGAATCTAAGTATATAAATAAAGAGATGATAAAAAAAGAAGATGGATAAAATTAAGGAAGGGAACTTCATGTTGCACACCTAAGGAAGGAGAATTTATAAAAATTGAAGATGAAGAATAAAATACCTTGTTAGATCTTAAATAATATTTGAGATAATTCTTATGTGTTGGAATTGTTAAAAGGCTTGGATATATTGCTAACATTCAATGTGGTAGAGTTGTCCAATTACCTTGAGGTGCTACTAATGATAATGATCCAACCATTAATTGAAAGGAGCAAATTTTGGTAAGGATAAATAAAATAAATTATAAATAAACCTAAAGAAAGAATTTTAATAAAAATTGAGACTTAAAAACCAAAAAAATCCTATTTTAGTGTGAAGGGAAACACGTGGAAGATACCATGGGGATTTTAAAAGAAGAATTGGACCAAGTCAAGAGTCTATTACATGAATGTTCTATCAATCTTGTCAATGGAAGCTCACTTATTTTTGTACTTGAGGAGTATGATGTAGTATTGAGCATACTCCTCATCCTCTATAATGTTGGAAAATTATTTTGGAACATTTGCATTCCATATTACGGAGGTGATGCATCGGGGGAAGAGAGAGTAAAGGGAGTGTTGATAGTTGATATCATTTTTCCACCCAAAACTGCTCTTTTTTCTCCAATAGACATATCGAAATATCTAAACAAGGAGACCCTCATGAAAG
This sequence comes from Pinus albicaulis, assembly GCA_034641835.2. Classification (NCBI taxonomy): domain Eukaryota; kingdom Viridiplantae; phylum Streptophyta; class Pinopsida; order Pinales; family Pinaceae; genus Pinus; species Pinus albicaulis. The sequence continues at coordinate 963,765,963 of CM076572.1, forward strand.
GTTTGCATTGGTGTTGGTCATTAGACCCTTCCCCAATATCAATGAATATGGTGTGTGTATTCCTAGTTTGAACAAACTGAATTAAATGAGTGTCACTGCTCAATTCCAAGACAAATCCATGAGGCATTTAAAGACAAAGTCAAGACGATCGTTAAGAGTAGTTAAGAAGGAGCAACGTAGAAGCATTTGAGTGAGAGCCACCAATTATTAGCAATGGCCATCAAAAAATTTAATGATTAGGATAACATAGAGGAAGAGGAATTATTAATATGGAATGGTTATTCACTCATTAGTATAGAAAGATAGGAAAAGAAGAGCTCCCACAAAGAAGAACAAGAAGAAGAATGAAGTTGGAAAATAATGCCTTGATGAAGTTTTATTTTGGTAAACCCTTGTCAACCCATTATGTCTTAGCAAATACTAACAGTAGGAGGCATATTAAGACTTTGAAAAGGACATTATCCCATATTTTATGATGGTTGGAAACCATTAAAATTTACATGTAATATTTTGAAATTAAATGTAATTTGATTATTATGTTTTTTATATTTATCCTTTATACTTTTATGCATTTATTCTACTTAAATTAGTATATGATTGAAGGAGCATGGAGCTGACATTAAGAATGAAATATCGTGCTCTTCATCTCTTATGAACATTCCTCAAAGACTAAGCATCTTGTTTTCTTGGATAATGCCAAGATTATTTCTAGAGAATATCATTATGAGAAGAGGAAGATTAGGGAGGAAGATTAGGGAAGCTCTAGAGATTATGAAACATCCACATAATCTCAATGGGAATGGTGGAATTGAGATAAGTGGGATTTGGTTTCCTCTAATTAACTATGTCGTCCCCTCTCAGGTATAACTTTTCAGTTATGTTTATCCTTCCTTACCCTTATTAACTTTAATTTTATTCTTAAAAAAAAATCAGCTTTAAGATCATTTATATTCATTAATTTCTAAAATAAATTATTATTATTATTGTTATTAACTTATAAAACTAATTATAATTATTATAAACTAATAATTATTATTATTAATTATTTATTTATTAATGATTTAAATTTAATTTTAGCTTTAGGATAATTGATTTTCATTCATTTTTAAAATTAATTATCATGAAAAATAAAATAAATAATTATTATTATTAATTTATAAATTAATTATAATTATTATAAATTAATAAATGAATTATAATTAGTATATATTAGTAATAATTATTAATAGTAATTAGTTATCACTCTTTTATTAGCTTATTTCATTTAATTATAGGTTCTACTGATTGGTTAAGTTATATTTTTAGCTTAGTTTTTAACTTTAATATTATAAGTTTAAAAAGAAATTATAAATAAATAATTATTATTAATATTTATTTATTTATAAAAATAAAATAAAAATCATTATTAAATCAGAACAAATTTTTTTTGGAAATTTTTATTATTATTCTAGTTTAGATTTTTAATTTTAAGTTGAAATTTTAGGTTTTTTTTTCATTTTTTTTAATATATTTATTCATCTTTCATTTATATTTTCTTTTACAATTTTCTGTCTTGATAATAGATTCTCTTTTGGCTTTGAAACCTTGACATATTTTACATATCACTGTGGGAAATGTGAACTTCTTCTCTACTAGTTACAAATATATAAATAAACATATAAGAATTTTGGGAAAAAAATGTACTTAACACTATAATAAAATATATAATATTATTATTACTATATTAATAACAATCTAAAAAAATAACAATAAGTAAAAAAAAACAAAAAAAAACAACATAATATGAAAATTAGATAGAGGAAAAAAACCATACACCAATATAATAGTATGTAACTAGCACATTTATATAAATTAAATGGATGATAAACATCAATAGTCATCAAAACATTTATGTGGCATTTATTTTAGTTTAAGCAATGCTAAAAATTTGTAACACTAGATAAAGTGAAAGTAAAAACACTCCACATGAGTTTTGAAATATATATATATAACCCAAAAAAAAATTCAAAAAATAAGAGAACATATTGTTTGAAAACCCTTGATTTCACTCATTAAATTGTAAATCTAAATTATTTATACATTATTTTTTTAAATGTATATTCTAAAAACTCTACTAGAATATAAATTTAACACAAATATTATCTCGATAACAACTTGATACACCATATTTTTTTAGATTGCATTCTCTCCTTGGTTCTCCTAAGTTGTGAATTTTCATATTTTTAATGTATATCAGAATCTCTTATATTGAATTATGTTTATAGTGTGGAGTATAGTGTAATTAGTTTGGGTCAAAATAATTTGAATATTAATTTATTTGTAAATTTTAAAAACCTATTTCTAAATTTTATTAAAATTTTGGTAAAATTAAATATTAAACTTCTTATGGACTAAGTTTTCTCATAAATTATTTATCCAAAAAACAATTTTCAAATATATAGATTTTTCCATAATCAATATTTTATTTCCATGTAGTATGATACTTATTTTTAACAATAAATATTTATTACCCTTGGTGATTTCCTTTCTATTAATTGTTATATTTTTCTACTAGTAATTTTTTTTTTCATAATAACAATGGTTTCTCACCTTTTTCCATTAATATATTTTATTAATCATATAGTAATTATATTATTATTGAATTATTATTGAATTATTTAATTGCTGCCAACTTTTTTTATAATAAAACTATGTTAGCTTATACCAATAGATTATTAGTAATTTGATTTCTTCTCCACCAAAGTTGTAATGTTTAAATCATGTATTTAATATAACTAAATTATATAATCACATTCACCTTATAAATATTCTCTACTTTTTATATTAAAAGATCGGTACCAAACAACAACATTACATATTACACTTATTTAATTAATATTTTATGTTTGAACATGATAATATGTTAAGATGCTTCATATATAAATTAATAATTGAAGTCATTTCCAAAGAGCTAAATGGTTATCATGTTTTCATAAACATAATTTATTTAAATTCGAACCATTAAAGTTTCTTATCATATTTTACCATGCTCATTTTCGTCTTTATTTATTCCTCATCTACCTCCCCACCAGTTGTGAAGTGTGATTAATTTCTTTTTTCTTTTTTCTTTTTCTGGTGGAGATTTGATGTATTACATTACACTTCATTTTTTTTATAAATTTGATTTGATATTGAGATTGTGTTACATTATTTTTCTTTGATTTATCTTGATTGTAAAATTTTGGTTAATATACACCTGCTACAACTACAGTATGTTTCGTTGAATATTTACTCATAATATTGTCTTATATTACAATGTCCAATGCAACTAAATTCTATTTAATGAAATTCATTCAACTATAAGTACATGTCCAACTATAACTTTAAAATACATTAACAATACTTTAACGCTTTCAACTATAGGCACGTGTCCAACCATAACTTTAAATTACCTTAATAATACTTTAACACTTAGCAAACACAAGCAAAGAAAGGAACAATAACATCCAACAACACAAAGAGTCCACAATAGACATGTATAGGTGACATTCAAGGCAAGTGCCTTAACTTTATTATATGAATAATGTTACATATATACAATAAGAGAATTTCATCCTCCCATGTGCGACTTTATTAGAGGTGTACAATGAGTCTAAGGCAATATTTCTTTCTACCTATTGTCTAATAGATTTGCATAATCCAACCCATAAAATAACCATCGACCTACCTCTTGCAAGTTGTGTCTTCTTATTCTTTTCACTTAGCTAGTGCACTTATCCCTACTATGCCAACACCTGAAATTAGCACAAACCATTGAGCTCTTACACTTATTGTGAATGACTTGAATGATTGTCATTTTATGCCTTAGCACTTTTGAGGCATCCTCCTTTTATATGAGACTTTCCTTGCAGTTTCAAGCCCCTTCACCCTAAAATGGATCCAAGTGCCCACATTCCAATTTTAATTGTACCCAATGGTGTCACTGCCTCGTTCATGATGTGTTCATTGACCACCCGATGTCCAATGTTATTGTACCCAAAGTGTGATGTATCCAACAAGTGTTCCCAATATGAGTAAACCCAAAAATTGTGTCCAATGGATGTGCACTCAATGAGTGTGTCCTGCTATCGTGCTCCTTAGATGCTTATGCTTGAAGGCACTTCTATCGTTCATCACAAATCCCAAGTCTAGAATGCCTAGATCCTTGGATCTACATGTAGCCAAGCACTCATGTATATTCTAGGAAGCCATTATGCCAATATTTTCCATCATGTATTATACTTGTAGATCATACATGGTCATCAATTATAAGCTATATTTTTCCTTTCCTTGCCAAGTTTCCTTCCAAGCTTCTCTTGGTGCAATGTCCAACTAATTCAAGTTTCCAAGGTCTATGATGCATCTAATAAGCAAGAGTATGGAACATGTCCATATGGAGTCTTGCAATCATGCAAGGGAACCTATATTTTACTCAATGACCATTGAAGTGATCATACAACGAAGGTTCCCTAAACCATTTAAGACTAAGGCCTCACACTAAGCCTATTATATTATGAAGATATTTACTTACATTTTATTTCATCATATTTCATTTTTATGTAAATTCTTACATTCTTAATATTATATTTCTTTATAGTTTTTCTAAAATTTTAGTTTCATATTAGAGTTCATTGTTTCATTATTTAAGTGAAAAAGTTTAAGCTCAAATTTTACAAGTATATTAAATGGTCTTTGATGCATATTCTTATTTCAATTTAGTTAAGTTCATTGTTACATTCCTTATAATAAAAATAAATAAATTAAAATGCAAAAATAAATGAGATAGTCTAATTTTTTTATTAAAATGACTTTGTGGAAATTTTATCTCACATAAAACCTAGTGATTATAATCTCTATCATTCATATATATATATAACTTTAATATTATATTTAACACAAATTTTAACCCTCAATTTATTATATATAAAAAATAAAAACCACATATTCATTATTATTTAAAATAAATATACTTAAAGCATACATAATTCATAATTCTATTAATATTAAATTTGACACGAGTTTAAACCCTCAAACTTACTCTATCACCATGTCCCTATCATGCATCTCAACTCCATCTTCAAAAAATTAGCACACTTGGGAAGACCATGAAAGTTGGTATCAAATATTATTTCATCTCGTGCAGGTTTAAGGAATAATTTTTTCATAATATTTCATTTGCTTATTCGTGTGATTTTTAATTTTTACTTAAATTAGTTATTACTTTTATCTTTAATATTATTGATGATAATCATTAACAGTGTGGCAACTTGAATATAATTAAACGTTACATTTTTCACAATTAAATGTTCTTTTCTATTTTATAAAAGTGATAAAATATATTATAATTGAAAATAAAGCTAATTATTATTATGAATCAGTGTTATTAATTAAAATAAATTATGTTGAAATAATTTATTCGTAATTTATATGAGACAAATATTTATTTTTATTGTATGTTTTTAATTTATTTGAAAGCATATATACTTTACCCAAGCATTCATATTTTACTTTCTCTGATTTTGAATCTATGATTTTTAAGACTAAACACATGCTCTTAACTATTAGGCCCACTCAAGTTACAACACACATGTGGTGTAACTACATTTTAGTTGAATTCCATACCAAAAGACAATTTAAACCTGAATAATATGTAAATTTCTTTGGCTACCTAATGTGAAATCACATGCTTTGTAATAGCATTTAAATTTCATCCCATACATAAAACTAAATACTATTTGAATTACAATAACTAAGGAAACCATATAAATTAAATGTCTAGTAACTTAATTAGCGTAAATTTATAATAAGTATCAAAATACTTCATAATACATTCTTATTATTATTTATCAAAAATCACATACAATTTATTTTATATGACACTTGTTCATAATTTTTTTATTTAAAATAATATATATATATAATTTCAACTTATAACTTATTAAAAACTTATAACTTAAAAAAAAAAATTATAATAATCCATAAAAATTACATTTATTATTAATAATTAAATTAAATTTATAAAAACTCCGTTACAAAATATATTTTAACATTACAATCGGATACTGCCTCTGCCCTTCCCCTCCTCCTCCTCCCATTGCCATCCTGCATTATTTGTCCCTTGGCACCATCTTGACATATTACATGATACCGTGTCATCCTACAGTGATTTATAACTTTATTCTCAATCACCGCCTCCAACGGAGGATTCTTTATCATCACACCCATCGGAACACGGGACCTTTCGAATTTTGACGGTGTTTTGAGGCTTCAAAGTGATGGATAGGCATTGCGGCCTCGGTTAGCTCGTTAGTGTGCTGGCTCCCTTCTTTCAATCTCAGAATATTGTTGGAAAGTAATGAATAATATGTAAAGAATTATTAGTGCACTTGCACATATAGTTCAAGACATAATGATTCGCACCAACTACACATAGTTCAAGATAAAATGATTCGCACCAACTACGAATCGTGTGACTGCAACAACACCGCGTATAAAGATATGGGTATTGGTTTTATGGAGATGTGCTTACATCTTCAGATTGCACTAGCTGGAGTAAGACGTGCTTACGTTTCCTGTGTAAGGGCATCTTTATAAAGATATCGTTATATAAAGTGATATGTGGTTTGATGGTAAAGTTTTATTCATGAAATTAATGGGATTGAGATTTAGGTTTAAATTTTATAAAGTATATGGTCTGTTATGATTTCCTTTTAAGAAGTAGTTTTTTCTTTTTCGATGAATTTGTTGTTAAATCATAAAATCTAGTATTTCTGGCTTGCAAGTTGCTGGAATACTCTGGTGTTATATGGCAGCCATGAGGGTTGATCCTTGACCTCCCTTATAATAGTTCAAGGAGTTACCAATTCACCATGTGCTTTAAAAAAAAAAGATATAGTTAGGTTATGTTTTATGAATTTGTTGAGCCTAAGGCTTATTTTACAACTTATTAAATAGAGTTGACATGGCTTTTACATCAAAAGAAATGTATGTTAGAAACTAATATGATATGCATGTTTAGTTAGTAATATGACCTAATATAATTTTATGGAAAGAAATTAGAAGTAGAAAAGATACTTGAGTAAGATGTTTAAACTTTATAATTTTCAAAATTATTTCAACATTAGATTTAAATAAATTATTTGGAGATCTATATTAACTAATTTATGCTCGCATCAATTTCACTTATATATTAAAAAAATACAATTTAAACAAAAAAAAATTACAAATTATATTTTGTACTTAAAAAGAAATTTAATCCCCTCCACTTATGTTAAATTAAAAAATAAATAAATCTGAATTAATTATTCTTTAATGTTTTGTAAAATTTGGTTTTGTGGTTTTGTAATTGAGGTATGGTTTTGTGCTTGATGTATTGTTGAGAGGGTTACCAAACTAATAAGGAAACAAAATACGCTTATAAGAGTTCTACTAAAACGAGAAATGGAGGAGAGTTCTCCAATTTCAACACACTGGAAGAAATCAAGATCCAAGGTCTAAGGTGCATTATTCCATGTTGATAAAAATGGATTTTATTTTATGAAGACTTGGTGCTCAAAGATTAAAATGTATACAAAATGGTGGAAACAACCAATGAATAATGCGAAAAAGGGAATATGTTGCGTATGTCAAAAGAAGTGAAGACCAAACAACACTTCTTGCTGTTGCGTTGTAGGGCATTCATCAATGTCATGAATAGTACAAATTCTCAAATCAGCATTTAATAGGAGCCAACATTTTAAGAGGACCAAGACATATCGGCACCTAATAGGAACCAACATTTTAAGAGGACCAAGTCATATCGGGCCCAATAAAGATACGCACTAGAGAAACACTATTTGAATGTTGCCTTATGTAGTAGGCTTTCCACATTGGGAAGAGAATAAGTACTTGAAATTTGTATTATAATTTATTTTTTATTTTTTATTTTATTAAAATGTTATATTATATAAGTAATATAATTATTATATGGATGGTAGGATATTATTTTTTATAGAATATTTGTATTATATTTTTATTTTTTATTTTTTATTTTATTAAAATGTTATATTCGGTAAATAATATAATTATTATATAGATGGTAGGGATATTACTTTTATAGAATATTTTTAATAGTATATATAATTTAAATATTGAGATTTATTTTTAAAATAGTTATGTTTTTTTTTATTATTTAAGTAAATTGTATAGTTTTTTGGGTATGTGGTATTGATAAACTATGATATTGGCTTATAATTATTTATAAATAAAGAATTTCTATGAGAAAATAGGACAAATTTCTATGGAAAAATATTGTGTTCATTATTTTTTTGAAATATGTATATATTTAACTTATATATTAATTATTTTTTAATTATTAATATTAATTATTTTTTAATTATTAATATTAATAATAATTTAAAATAAAATTATAATTTAATTATTTTATGATTTCTTTTTAATTTCAACAATCTAAAATACATTCTTAAATAAATATTTTAGAATACTTTGGTGTTTATAATAAATTTAATGTATATCAACATATATATATATATATCATCATCATCATCATCCACAACCTTAAGATCAAGGGAAATACTCCCTATCTTATCCTCTTGATTGAATCTGGTTTGTTCCCCATTGAGAGTACGTCTATGTTTAGATATATGATGTATAAGAAGAAGCTTAACAACATGGAATCTAAAAGGCTCCCTAAAATTGCTTCTAACTGTAGTCAAAACCCTCACCTTCACTTAAGCGCGGGTGGCATAAGGATGCCTAGTCCTGGCTCAACCATTGGGAAATTAAGGAGGAGCTCAGTATAGAAAGCAAAGATAATATAAAAAATACTATTACCTCCAAGTTTAAGGACAAGCTGTGGGAGGATCGAGAGCTGGAAGGTAAAAGGAAGCTAAGATACTATAAGGAAGTGATCAAACCCACCCTTGATAATCAAAATTATCTCTATGTGTTGTCCAGCAATAAGAAAAATATGAACATTACTAAGATAAGAAATAATTCCCATGATTTGCAAAGTGAGACCAGGCGGTGGTACACTTCCTTTTAGACTGCCCCACTCTTACTCACATTCACTCTCAGTTCCCTAGCATCTGCCACACTTCCAATATTCTTGACATATTAAACTAGCCCACCTATAGCAATATTGGAGCAATTATTTCCCTTCACTTCAACCATAAAAACAAGATTTTGAAGAATCAAAATTAGATTATTTCTCCTATCCTAAGGTCCAATTGACTGTATTAGTCTTAGCGGACAATAACCACCAACATCATCATCATCATCATATATAACTCTCACACTTAAATTAATTTTACAATTATCTAATCGTTAAATACTTTTACTATTATTATAACATAAATATCTACCCATTATCATCTCTTTAGTGTGAGGTGGTACTCAATACGGTAACAGAATTGTAGAGAATGGCCCTATTCAAAGAGACTTAGAGGCGAGGGTCTCCATGTGTGTCTTCTACATGTTTTTTTTCACTAAAATAACATGGCATTAAAGGTAATAAGTTACGAAAATAATGGTTGAAGGTATTCATTTTATATTATAATGTTGTAATATTTTGAATGAAAAAAATTAAAATATTAAAGAAAAATATTATTTTATTGTTATTTTATTATTTTTAATTATGTTTAGAAATTTTTTTAAAGATATTCGATTGAAGGGTAGTAAATGAAGATTTTTTTTTAATCATGGAGTAAGGCTCAATTTTCATGAAAAATTTAATCTAAAACTGTGAGATGCTTTGAAGTTTGAAGTAGTGATTGAACTTGTAAATGCACTAATAGAGATAAAAATTAAATAGTCTTGTGATTTATGCCCATATAAGTGAATCAAAGTCGTCTCATGTGTCCTTCAATTCTTTTGAGCCAATCTTGCTAGTGTAATTGGTTTCAAAGGGCCTTATTATGTAAGGTGACCCAAGTTAGCTCTACAATATTTCAAAAGAAGCACCTAAAATCTCATATCAAAAGTTAATATTGCCCAACCTAAATACAATCTCCTTACAAATCATACATACACTAATAAATAAAAAATTTAAAAATATATATCTCAAATTTAATTATTGTGTGATTCACAATCCTGAGAGAAAGCCTAACATCAAAAATGTCAAAAAATTAAATTAAATCCATAACCTCTTAGTACCTCCCTACCAACTAAACTAACCCTCAATTTTTTTTTAAATTTTTTTTCTTATATTTAAAATTTATCACTTAACATGTCTTTTCTCTCCAACTACTTTCAAATCACTTATCAAATACAAACACTGCACTGTATTATTATCGTGAAAAATGAATTAAAACGAAGTGCCTCATGAGAAATAAGTGGGATGTTTGGTCAAACAGCTAAATTTACTTGCAGCTAAGATCAAAATTTATAGAGTTAAACCTACTTTTCCCAAGTCACAGATACCAAGATAATATAGCTGACGAAAAAAGTGACCCCATTGTTGAAGTAGGTTTATTATTCATTTATTTTTTCGAATATAATTAAAAGAGAAAAATATTAAAAATACTATGAACAAAAAATTCAATTTGGATACGAAACTGAAAAATCACTTATGATGGTCAACCAGTTATACTTTTCCAAAGGTAGCTGCATAAAAGCTAATCTACTTTTGAAAAATGAGTTTAGTAGATATCAGTAAAAAGTAGAACAATTGATTCTTTGATTCCTTGTCATTAGCTTATGTCATTTCTATATAGTATAAAAGCCCAAGCATTACATTATTTTCCACATTTCACATGTAAAGGTAAGGTTCATAGTTGGATTTGTAAGGAATAACATACATGAAAAGATGTGGATTTACAAGTAACTATTTTTTTTCTAAGTTGGAATAAATTCTATTAATGTAACATAATGTACAAGGAGAGTCTAATCTCTGGAATCGCTGAACTAGCCAATTCCAGAGGTATTATATGTCAAAAAAAGCAAAATAGTGACTGCCCTAGATGGGGAAACCTGTCATACTGTAGCTGCCAACTGAGGAGAAACCAGCTTCATACAAAAAATAGTTGAGTATTATGAAAATATTTAGGAAAGACAGTGTGACCAAGAAAATTAACATAATTGTAAAAAAAAACCTCTCCAAGCTAGGTGTCATTTTGCTGAGGCGATGGTACCTCCACAATGAGGCACTTGTAGTCTTCGGAGGAGTCATCTGCATGCGTCATTTGTTCAACCGCTAGTTCTAGAATTGTGGCAGTGCGGACATTGCTTGCATTGCCTTTGCAACCATCTTCTCCTAACCAATCTGAGCTGTCACTTCCACTGCAACCGCTTCCACTGCTGCCATTTCCTTTGTTGTTGGAGGAGGGGGTGCCCTGTTTGACTGGAAGGGCTTCAGACTTACTCGAGAGCGGAAGAGGTGTAGAGTATATGGTGGATTTTCTTTTCTTTTTCCTGGGGTTATGACCTGCAGCGGGGGAAGATTCCTCCTTGAAGCTTATGGTGATGGTGGCTGTGAGGTGAGGATGGTCTAGAGCACAGGTATAATGGAATTGAGCAGAATTCTCCCTATGCAGAAGAGGTTGCGTCTCCAAATGAGGCAGAGAAGGAGAAGGACGGCTTGTGGTGTGGCATAGAGCCGAAATGCCATCAGGAGAGACAGAGCGAGATGACCGGGAGGCATGACCTCGGTCTATGCCACTACGAGTTGCAGGATAGTGGGTGAAAAACTCATCATGAGGCGGCAAAGAAGACTCGGAACAGATGGAAAAAGGAGGACGAGACGCCAGCCTACGCCCACTGCGTCGGCGGCAACACATTCTGTGTCACCTAGGCATATTGGAGTTGTTGGAGGCATTGGAGATGCAGGTGAGCGGAGAAGGTTGAGCAGAGGGAGCTATAGGCTGATGATTCTGAGACCCAGGGGCCAAATTGAAGTTGCAGTAGAGGCTATGAGAGAAATGGTGACCAAGGGAAAGCATAAGGCAACAGTAAAGGCTACACCACCTCCCTGTGTGCATTCGAGAGATCAGTTCTAAGACCACAGAGGGGCAAATGCAGTTGGAGGGAAATGGAGGATTGATATAGCGCGGAGGCATTTTGAGAAGGTGGTAGCAGCATCGACGTTCGGGCATATTAATGACTGAATGTTGAGACCAGTTGGCTAATATAAATGCCATCGACTTGAGCCCATGCGTGACCATGTGGAAAGGCCATGTGTCACATGTTGGGCTCACCGTCCACATGCCTGTTTCATTCACCCGCATCCGGGAAAGTAACCATTTTTTTTAAGAAGAATAAATATGTTTTTTATTTTAAGCATTGTATATTTTGAGGTAGTAGTCAGAATATTTAATTATGGTTTGGTTTTGAATTATAAATTTTAATATTTAATTATAATAATTAATTAAAGATAAATTGAATTACCAAAAGGTTAAGAAGGGTGTTGTAAAATTTTAGTTTTGAATATTTTTATGCATTTTTATTACAAGACACTGTTGTGGTTATTGATTGGTATAGATGGACATGATAGAAGGTTGATGGCTAGAAATTTTAATTTTTAGCACCCTTTACAATGACAACGTGCATTATGAATATGTGGAGCACTCTTCTCAGATTAGGCTCACCACAGACCTTGGTAGTTTACACTAGTTAGATGCTATAACAGAAGCTTGGAAGGGAACTTGGCAAGGGAAGGAAAAGTTGGGGTTATGAAAAATGACCACATCCAAATTGCAAGTACAAGGCATGATATACAAGATTAGTGTAGAGAGATTAACTAGCATGCATGCAAACCAAAAGAGTTGATCAACCCACATTTGGGGGTTGTGAGAGATAGCAAAGGTGCCTTTAGACACAAGAACCTATAGAACACAATCATGGGATGCACTCATTGGGTGCAGAACCATTGGGCACACTTAGATTGATCAGGATCTTGGAGGGAGGCCCCCAAGATCTAAAAAATTGAAATGGATCTAACAAGATCTGCAAAATTAGAATGCCAAAAAAAAGAGAGAACACACTGCAAATAAAACCACAAAGAAACTTGTTTTATTAAAACAGAGAATAATTGTAGAAGCTACATTGTGGTGGAAAATATCTCCTTTTACAAAATGCGACTTGTTACTTATAGTATTTTTTGTTATAATAATACAGGTAAATTCCATGGGTGGGTAAATATCATGGGTGGATCTCACTTACAATACCATGGGTAAATACCATCGCTGAATGAATACCATGGGTGGATTCCATTTACAATACCATGGGTAAATTTCATGGGTGGATAAATATCATGGGTGGATGAATACCATGGATCGATGTCAATACCATGGGTAAATTTCATGTGTGGATGGATAACATGGGTGGATGAATACCATGTGTGGATGCCATTTTCCATATCATTCCTCCCTCCTTAAGAAGAAATGGTCCCCATTGCGTGTAGTTCCCTCCTGAGAAGTCTTTGTTGAATATGAATAGCCTTGAAGGGAAGGGTTTTGTGTGGTTAATCTATAACCATGATTAAAAAATATCTTAGGATAGAGATACCCTGTAATGCCTGTGACCAACTGTGATATTGACACTATGCGGCCTAACAAATGGACTTCGATGAAATGTGGATTTGTTGATGACCCAAAACCATGACAAATGAAGATCTGAGGATAGAGATACCTTGTAATGCTTGTGACCAACTGTGATACTAATAGTGTGTGGCCTAGCAAATGGACTTCAATGAGAAGGATTTTGTGCGGTTGACCCATAACCGTGATGTTGATTGTTGATGAGGTAGCATGTGCCTACATAGCTTGGGGTGGGAGGGAAAATCTCCAAATAACCCAAGCTGAACGTTGCTATGCTAAAATTGATGAATGTGAAGCAGGTGCCTACTAAAGTGGGGTGGGAGGGCACGTCTCCAAAGGAAACCCACTCTAAAAGCTACTCCAAATTTAAAATGACCATAACTCGGTCAATATAGCTCAGAATATTTATTATAACATGTTTTTGGAAATGGAATGATCATTTTTCATCTTTATATATGTTTGAAATCGCTATCTGGAGACTCTGGACTCTCATATTTGCACTGGAACTATCCCGCTATCACAAAATTTCTGAAAAAAAAAAGAAAAAAGAAAAAAAAAGGCTGATTTTAAATCAACAATAACTCCCTCGTCCGAACTCCGATTCGATCGATTTTTTTTGAAATCAGGTGATTTTTCAAGGGATTCTCATATTTGTAACCATTTCTCTAAAATTTCACACTAAAAACTACAAAAAATGACAGGAGAGTCGTCGTCCACGAATTAACGTCAGAAAAAATTCTACAACATTATTGATTTTGAATCAGCGATATCTTTCTCATCCGAACTCCAATTCGGCCGATTTGTTTTTTGAGTTTGGGTATTTTTTTTAAAGGAATCTAGATATTGTCTTTTTTTTTTGTAAATTTTTCACCAAAAATTTTAGATCTAATTTGAAAACTCGCCGCCAAAAAAATCCATAGAGTTTGCTGAAGATTGTTGCAAAACACTGAAACTGAAATATGCTTCAAACCCTCATTCCCATGGATTCGTAACCTGAATCTGATACCATTTATTAGGATCTTGGGGGTAGACCCCCAAGATCTAAAAAATTGAAATGGATTTGATAAGATCTACAAAATTAGAATGATGAAAAAAAGAGAGAACACATTGCAAATAAAACCACAAATAAACTTGTTTTATTGAAACAGAGAATAACTGTAGAAGCTACATTGTGGTGGACAATCTCTCCTTTTACAAATTGTGACTTGTTACTTATAGCCTTTTTTTGTTACAATACCACAGATAAATACCATAGGTGGATGAATACCATGGGTAAATTTCATGGGTGTATTGATAACATGGGTGGATGAATACCATGTGTGGATGCCATTTTCCATTTGGATCATGGATACACTTAGGTGTAGTTGGATGCAAATGGGTAGAATTTTCCATATTAGGTGCACTTCTAGATTAACTTGGTTCCACTATCAAGCACACTTGTTGGATATGGATAGTTGATGGACAAGTCACCAAAGTAAACAAATTAATAGATGGCCCTTGGGTCCACCTTAGAGTGAAGGGGCTTGCGGGTCTCACAAATGAGGACACTAAAAAAAGATAAGGCAAGAAGTGATTATTCATTAGGAAATAAGAGATTAGTCATTCACAAGGAGTGTAAAGGAGCTTTGTGATTGTGCTAAGTTTAGTGTTAGGAATAATAAAACAAGTTACACTAGCTAAGTGAGAAGAAGACGAAGACAAGACTTGTAGAAGGAAAACCTATGATTGCTTCAAGGGGTTTGTTGACCAAGAAAGAAGTTTTTATAGTTCTCTTATCAACTCTCTTAAATCTCACCAGGTACATCAGATAATGGGACTAAACATAGTTTTCTTCATGCCCTCTCTCAAATCTCACAGAGTACATCAAATAATGGGACTAAACTCAGTTTTCTTCATGCCCAAAAAATGAGTGAGTGTTTTAAGGAGAATTTACAATGGTTTTGTGGTATAAACAATATTTTATGTATCAGTAAATAAAACTAAATACACTGTGGCTCTTTTAGATTTTCGTTGACCTAGTTTTGTCTCCCTTGCACAACCTCTACACTTGTAGACCTACCCTACAGCCGCGGCAGCCGCCATCCCTGCATGAGTTCCTCCCACGCCCCCACTGTGGAGCCGAATGGAGGCCCGTTGGCTCCATCCTTCAGAGATCTCGTGGCAGTCATCTCTTCCAAAAATGATACCTCTTTCTTTACTCAGCTAACCACTAGCTCTGCCTTCACTCGTCTGAATTCTACATTCGCCCACCTGAACTCGGTAAAAAAAAAATCTGGTACACGACAGGACAATGAAAAATAATCGCTCGATCATTCTGAAAACCCTACCCCCACCACCCAAGTTCCCCGCTCCACTACGGCAGTAGAGAAAGTTGTAGATGAGGAGGTTATTCCCAAAGATGATTCAAAGAATTAGAACGTATGTCAGCCCAAAGTAAAAAAAGCCCTGGAAGTACTGATGAAGGACCCCTATGTCATTGTTTATAGGGAATACATGCAGGAGCATGCAATCATCTGTAAATTCATTGGAATATAGCCTACAAAAAGAGCCCTAAAAGGATAAATCCATTCCAAATGGAATCCAAAGGGAGAAATTGAACTACAACTCGGATCCAAGGGCTTCTTCACAATATTTTTTGGCCTACTGGAAGATCGAGACAGAATATTTGAAGGAGGACCCTACTTCTTCAACTCAGCAAGTCTCTATATGAGGTTCTTGAAGGAAAAATTTGCCCCGGACAAAGAATATTTCACTAGAGTCCTTATGTGGGTAAGGTTGTACTCTTTGCCTATGGATTACTAGGTGCCCTCCATCCTGAAAGCTATAGGAGATGAATTAGGAGAGTATATAAAGATGTCTAAGGGAACTAGAAGCAGGCACTATATCTCCTATGCCAGAATCTATGTATACATCGATGTCTAAGGAGCTCTATTGGAAGCGATCAATTTAATCTACAGGGACGAATTCTGGACTCAAAATATTGACTACGAGCATATACCCTTCCCGTGAAGAAAAAGTCACGAGCACAAACACCTTTTCCGTGACTGTCCACAAAACAAAGCTTCAGCAATGGAAGAACAGACCAGCAAGAAGGACGAGCAGGGATATACAAGGGTAGGAAACAAAATTAGACAAAACAAAAAATAATATACAAAAAAATATTCGCCCAAGGTTACTCAACAAAACAAGTTTGAAGTTCTAAATACTATGCAAGAGGAACAAGGCTCTCTCAACACAAGGGAAGAAGAACATAGGCAGCGTGAAAATCCTATCCAAACTAATAGCATGGATGTTGCAACAAAAAATCTCAGCATGATGGTTATAGAGACAAACCAAGAAGATACATAAATGGAGCAGGGTCATGAAACACCTACACTAGAGGAGAACACAATTGAAGCAATACTAGTAGGAATAGATCTCCAAAAAATAACAAAGGAATGGAATAATAATGGGATAGATGTTATCCCACAGGATAAAATCAATAAAATTGGAGAGGTATAGCTCCTACAAGAGTAAATGAATCAAACCCTCGAGCAAGGAACCAAAGGGAAAATGGCAGACAATGGTATTCTTGCTAACCTAACAGCAGGGTAATATTTCCGAAAAGGGAAAAATAGAAAAGGAGGTCAGAAGACCTCTAGACAACTACCTCAAGAGCTAGGAGCCTATCTCATTAATTAAGGAAAGGTAAGAGCTATTACCCTAATCCCCAAAGGTTATAAATGATTTTCTCTTCTTGGAATATAAGAGGACTTAATAATCTTGGAAAGAAAATAATTCTGAAAAATAGATTAATCTCTAACAAGCCTAATATTATGTTGCTCTAAGAAAACAAAACTGGCTTGGACAACATGGACCTGATCCAGAAAAATTGTTTCAAAAACAATTACATCCATGTAGCAATATCTTACACTAGAATAGTGCGAGATCTCACTACCCTATGGAAGGATTCTCGCTTTTAGCTCTCTAAATATACAACCTCTAGATACGCTCTAACCACTGTTTTGAAACTCATTGGCACCTCAAATAGCATCTGCATAACCAATGCCTATGCTCCTCAAATCGCAGCAGAAAGACTTGAGTCGCTAATAAGTTTTGGAAAACATCTCAACTCCTTCCATCATCCCCTCAAAGTCATAGCGGGTGATTTCAACATGACATTCAATCTGTGGGGAAAACGAGGTGGTCTAACGAAGCTGTAGAAATAATCTAAAGCCTTTTAGGCCTTCATTCATGATCTCAAACTCATATACATCCCCACCAAAAACGACACCTTCACCTAGAACAACCGACGAGGTGGAGACAAGCAAACTGCCTCCAGGCTCGACCGATTCCTTCTCTCGGAGGAAATATATATCAATTCCTGGGAAACATATGCATGCATCTCCCCTCAGGTAGGCTCTTACCATTGGCCCATTACTCTAAAGGTCCAGATCTCCGACGAGCCAAAAAATAAACCCTTCAGATTTGAGGCTTTCTGGCTTGATCACCCATAATTTATGGATAAAATTAGAAAATGGTGGACTACTCCCCAACCAACCCAAGGCAACAAAATGTACAAATTTTAACAAAAACTGAAACACATTAAAAGTAAAATCAAAATATGGAATAAGGAAACCTTTGGAAATATCATCTCAGAGATAAAACTATTGGAACTCAAATTAGATGCCATGTAGCAACAAATAATTATTAATGGCATAAATGAGCAAAGAAATCAAGAGGAGCTACAAATTCAAAAAATATTGGAAGAAAAGGTCACCCAAGAGGAAAACTATGCCACCAAAAATCTCGTATAAACTAGCTGAAATGTGAGGAGAAGAACACTACCTTCTTCCACCGCTCCATGATCCAGCACAAAAGGCACAACAGAATCCTAAGCCTCAAGACCTCACAAGGAAACACCATCAACACTCATAAGGACTTGGAAGTAGAACTCAATAAATACTCTTGTGATCTCCTCACTGAAACCAACGATGCAAGGGAGGATGCCATAAAGAAAATCACAGAGCACATCCCTCACATTATCACTAAGGAGAACAATCAAATGATGACAAAAATGGTCTCTCTGCAATAGGTTGAGGAAGTTTTTATGACCATGCCTAATGGCAAAGCACCTAGACCGGACGGATTCACTATTGAATTCTTTAAAGTCTGTTGGTCGATCTTAAAGGATGAGGTTCATGAACTTGTGGAAGAATCATGAATCCAAAAGTCTGTCCTCAAAGCTCTAAATGTCACCTTTCTCACTCTGATCGTGAAATCTGACTAGGCCGACTCCCCTGATCAATTCAAGGCCATTGTGCTATGCAATGTCATCTACAAAATTATTTCCAAGTTTCTGGCCTATAGAATAAAGACAATCTTAACCCTCCTTATCTCGCCTCATCAAGTTGGCTATGTTGAAGGCAGACATATCCTGGACAACATAATTCTCTCTCAAGAAATCATTTGCTCTCTCAAAGAGCAAAAGAAGCCAGGAATGCTCATACAGCTGGACATGTCAAATGCCTTTGACAAAATAAATTGGGTCTACATCAGGGAAGTGTTGAAAGCCTTCGAATTCAAAAAGGAATGCATTAAATGGATCATGGCCATGGTCTCCAAAACATTATTCTAAATGGCTCCCCCTCGCCCATTCTTAATCCTACCCGAGGAATAAGGCAAGGAGACCCCATCTCCCCCTTCCTCCTTGTGCTCATGGCTGAAGGCCTCAGTCATTCAATTATGGTGGCTTCCTCAGGTCGCAACATCGAAGGAATCAAATTACACAACTCCACTCCTCCCTCCACTCATCAGCAATTTTTTGATGGCACCTTGCATATGGGTACCCCCACTGTCAAAGAAGCCTTGGACCTCAAATCCATCATCGTTGATTTTGTTGAAGCCTCTGGTACCTCTATCAATGTGACCAGATCCAAATTTTTCTTCATGAACACCTCTTTACCAATCCAATTACACATTGAAAATATTCTGGAATTCAGGATTAGCTCCTTTCCTTCAAGGTACTTGGGCATTCCCCTCACTGACAAACCTCCGGCCATATCCAACTGGGAAACTCTCATAACCAAACTAAAGAAAACTTTGGCCAATTGGACCTCCCATGCCTTGAAACTGGTTGGTTGTTTAGTTCTGGTCAAATTTATTTTGCAAGCCATTCCCCTCTACCAATACTCTGCCATGGTTGCCCCCAAATCCATCTCCTGCCAACTCACAAATATCCAAAGAAAATTTCTTTGGAAAGGAAAAAATGAAAAAGAAAAATTTGCATCGGTAGCTTGGGACAAATTATGTAAGCCCAAGCATGATGGGGGTCTGGGTCTCAGAGACCCTGACCTAGTTAGTAAAGCTCTAGGAGAAAAAAATTAGTGGCGTTGGATCACTAACTCGCAAACCCCATGGGCGTCATTGTGGATGGCTAAATATGCTCCTTCCCATTAATATGATACTCTCATTCATCTAAACGGCACAATCAAAGGCTTCATACTATGGAACCATGCTTGGGCTAACAGATCATTTATCCAAAACCATTGTTTTTGGAAATTGGAAACAGAGAGACAAATATTTTCTGGGACGATGAATGGCATCAATGCCCCAGACTGAATCAAGATCAGTACAGAAAAATTAAAATAAAGATGGAAAACAAAAAAAAATTGTTGGTAAAATACTATTGGAGGAACAACAATGAAAACACAGGTTGGAGAGAATGGTTGGAAGCCTCAGAGTGGGATCACCAGGACTATCCCCTTGCCTAGAAGAATCTCGCGGAAGTGTTGGACAAAATACTAATTCAAAAATATGGCGAGAACAATAAGCTAATATGGGGTAAAAATGCAGTTGGCCACTTCGATGTCAAAGAGGCTTATGGATACTTAGCCTCTCTCAACCCCACTCCCATGAATAGGACATGGAAAAATCTATGGAATCACAAGCACTGGCCCAAAATCTCAATTTTCTTGTGCCTTATCATGCACACCAAGATTCTGACCTAGGACCAGCTGCTCAGGAAAGGCTTCATTGGCCCCTCCATCTGCATGCTCTGCAAGAATGGTGAATAAACTTCCAATCGTCTGCTAAATGAGTGTCCCTTTGCTTCCAACATCTGGATTTGGGCCTCTGTGGTCTTCAGAGTCATTGACAGAGACCTTCCTCAATTCTTCTCTCTCTGGAGAATTGGTGGTCTTCCTTCTCTTCCTATCAGTTGATCAATCGGGCTTGGAACCTCCTTCCAGGAATTATCCATTGGTCCCTCTGGAAGGAGCGAAATGTCAGAATCTTCAGAGGCTGGTCAAAAAGAAGGATAAAATCATCTCTTCCATCAAACAGACCCTACGCGAAATAGTTTCCATCTCCAAGCTACCTGATCCCCCCAATCCCCCCAGTAGGGAAGACCTCCACATTTTTTCCTTGTTAGACCTATCCTCCTCTATCCCCCCCCCCTCGAACTCTCACCTCCCCTCTGCTCAAACCTTTGTTCCAAACTGGAAACCTCCGGAACCTAATTTATTCAAGCTAAATTATGATGGAGCAACCAAATACAACCCAGGGAGAGCTGGTTTTGGAGATGTTTTCAGAAACCACATAGGGTATGTTATATGGATCTACAATGGTAATCTTGGTCACTCCACAAAAAAACCGGTGAATTTATAAGCTCTCGAACACGATTTTATTATTTCCAGAGAACAAAACTGATGGCCTTTAATCGTCGAAGGTGATTCATTGGTAGCTACCCAAGACTGCAAAAATATTCAATAAGGAAAAGTGCCTCGCAAGCCTCAGATAATCGGAGACTCAGCAAAACCCCCCACAGGATAAAGCTCCATATTATCCATGCTAAAGGAGTTTCCTTCCAGGCTGTAAGGCGCAAGGCCCATCATCTGGCAGACACGCTAGCGAATGTAGGGGTAAGTGGAAACCTCCGCCTCCACTGCACAACCTGGGAGGATTTCTAACACACTGATGTTAGGGAGGCTTGCTCAATCATAATGAACAAGGAATGATGGGTAGACATAACCAATCCTACTGATGGTACACTCCACCTTCAAAAACATAATGACTTGGATCATCCATCAATATGATCCCTACGGCCTCGATACGATCACCCCCAGTATTGCCTCAGCCAACCACCCTCTGGGCCTCTCACATGCTAGGAGCACCTATTGCATTCACTCCTCTCTGCCCTCGAATCATCAAGCCATCATTTCTCCCCCCCTCTCCTGTCATCATCTCATTCTCTCCTCTACCTCTGTAAACCCAGCCCTCATCATTTTTTCCTCATCCATATGCGAGCTCTGGGGCCTCCATATCAGTTCCACTATCTCAGTGTCGCCTCGTCTCATCTCTCCCCTTCTACTCTTCTTCCCTTTGCCCTCCCATCTCGTCCACCCCAGCTCCTTGTTACTCTTTCTTCTGTCGGTTGTTATGGCTCCCCGTTGGCCCAATTCTTCTACTCCAGCAAGGTGTGGTAGAGGTCGTGGTTCATGTTAGACCTCTTCAAATAGACCTCCCACCATGTGCGTGGAATAAGCGGCAAGGAATATTGCTCTTGTTTACGAAATACAAATCAGTCAACCCGCCAAAGATCAAATTCATAGGTTGGAAGCTGGTTCCAAACAGCTCGCGGGAGAGTGACTACTAAGGAATTTGATGAGGCATTCAACTATATCCCAAACCCAGGTTTAACCCATGTCAGAGAAAACCTCTTCAGAAAAGCCATCAAGCTGAATTTGCAAACCAAGACTAACCTCTTCAGCAAAGCCATCGAGCTAAATTGGAAAACCAAGACTCTCCTGGCTATGGCCTTGCAAGAACAGAGGGATAGCAACAACGTCCTAGATAAAAATATTGATGATCTAACTACTAAATTTGTGCTTTATGTGGGCAACTTTCATCATCACATATTCATTGAGAAGAATTCCCCCCTTTACGTCCTCCTTAAGTGCTTCTCTGCCAGTCGCCATATCAATCTGCAACCTAAAGAAGAAGCAGGTGGGCCCTCTACCAGCAGGTCCCTCCACGAGCAGCATAGCCCCGCAGGCGCAGGACCCTCCTTTAGCGACAAAGCTCAACTCGCTTCTGACTATGGCAGCACTTCGGAGCACCCCATCAGTGTTGATGGCCACTCGAGGGATGATCTGGACTAACTGGGCCCTTCTCTCCCCAGGTTTTTTTATAGTCATTATAGTTCCTTCTCTCTCTTTTATAAATCCATTCTAAATTTCATCAGCGAGGTAGACTTGCCTTTTTTCTGGAGCTGTGTCTCCATTTTCTCTGTTTTGGTTTTCCCCCTCTATTTTCTCCCTTGTAAATTCACTCGTAGAGGGAAAAATGCAATCCAAAGAAGTGGGCTTGGCAAAGACTCTCAGTGATGAATCTTCTCTCACACTTGTTTTCTTCTGAATATCTATGTAATCCTTGTTTACCGCTATGAATAGAATTTTTTAATTTACAAAAGAAAACTAAATACACTGCATATTTATAATAACAATCTGAAATCAAAAGTAAAATTTAATTGACAACAAATTATTATAGAGAATATGTTGTATATTGATAAAATTTCAGTATTTTTAGGTCAAATAACTACAAATAATTGTAGAGCATATGTTGTATATTGATAAAACTTTACAGATAACTTAGAAACAAATTATTGAAATAAATAGGGAAAAATACAGAGACTCAATTGACAACATACTAATTAATTTTAAGTCAAATGACTCCAAATTATTGTAGAGCATATGTTGTATATTGATAAAACTTTATAGAAAAATTTAGAGAAATTATTGAAATAAATAGGAAAAAATACTGAGAGGCATGAGCAAAAATAGGAGACAAAAATCATTGATTTTTGTATTCAAATAAATGAGTACAGTCATCATAAAAAGGTGGGTTTGTGCTAAAACACTTGACCAAACTTAGTTCAAAATTCCTATACTGTTACAAAAATATATATACAAGCATTAAGGGCAGCATTAAGGTCTGAAACAACTTCTGAAAACTCTTTGGAATTCTTATATAATTAAAATCAACTTAATTTTCTCTTTTAAATTAAGGAACTATTAACACTAGTTATTGAAAAACGAGACCTTCTAACTAGTGAATTAAGTTGCAAAAAATTCAATTAAATTGCAAAAAAATTCAAGGATACTTGAAAAGAAATGCAGAAGAATTAAATATTTTTTATCTAGCCTTGTCTCTCCTGGAGAAAAAGTATGTTGCCAAAAACAAATTAGCCTCCCTAGTTCACATTGGTTTGTTGAAGCAATATCAAATAGTCAAAGTATACAACTCATCATTTTACGATATATATACGTATATGTGTTTCGGCGGTCAAAACTCATATGCTACATTGGATCATAACATAATTATTGTAACCACGTGAACATGGGTAATATGGAAACCTGATATCAAAGAACGAATTTGAATGTAATTATTGGCTATATTGAGAGTTTAATCAAACCCACGATTGTCATGCCACATAATTCCAACAGTGGTATTGCATAAAGTTTGCGATGGTATATGAAGACAAGTGTAGGTTGCTTATATGTGGACTCTGGAGCTATGGTAACAGATGTATTTCCAAGAATAAGGTATCAATCAATGTTTGACAACTAATTTCCTTAAAGGGTAGATTTACACAGCTTGAGTGAGCCTAATGGTTAAGATTATGTGTTTCATCCTAAGAGTTTATAGGTTCAAAACCAGAGGGAGGTAGAGTATGTATGCCTTCATAGACTTAATAGTCAAATCCTTGCGCGAAGGTGGGTTTGTGTCTGGCTTGGCTATGACCTTAAAATTGGGTAATAATAATAATAATATATAGAGCAATATCTTGATCATAGTTACCAAGTTCGGCCGTACTAGCAAAAAAAATTCGTAAATACGATTCAGTACTGCGATAATTCGAAGGATTCCAATTCAGTACGGTTCGACGAGTGTGCATGATCTCTCAAATCCTAAACCTACTATGCATATTTCATCAAACCCTCAACTTACGATGCATCCTGACTCGTTCCTCCACCTAAGCACAGAAAATGGCAAGCTCAATCGCAATCGGTGAACACGGGTATCACAGTGTTCCATAGTAAGTAAGTAACTAAGTAAGTAAGTATTTTTAACGTTCACGAGGCTAAAAATAGCCTATGGGACAGATTGCTTCTCCATCTGGCTCTTGTATTCATCCCTTTTCCTGTGAAGTTTTACAATAACCACTCCCATCTTCTCGATAAACTCTTCGCTGAATAGATTATCCCAAGAACTAGCTGCCAGAATACATTCATAATTTTCCCTACTATCTTTGAAAGCCTTGCATTCTAAAATGAAATTTTTTTCTGTTTCCACTTTTCTGGAAGAGAAAAAACTACATACTCTCTCCTCCCACATTTATTTTAGCCTTTTCCAGCGCCCTGTTTCACAATGGAGTTGATGAGAATTAGTCCTTAATTGAGCAATAATAATTTTAGATCTCCAAGAAATATTGGCCCCTATGTACGCCTTTTTTTATGGTTATGAGTGGGGTTAAACTCTTCAATGCAGTACTTCTTCTTTCTCCCAAGTACGTTTGTGGAATTTATCCATAATAAAAAAAATTATCTCTTTACGGTTTGTAGGACACATGCTCAAGAAAATACCCCATTTACTAAACCATTTGTTATTTTGTCGGCATCCAAGTCTTCTTTCTTTTGCACAATCTGTCACTAAACACAACCTTAGGCCATCTACCCTCTTCCATTTGCTCATTTTTTTTCAAATACCTTATGACTCGCACCATAGCAATTGCTTCAATAGGAGAAACCCCTGTTTCACTTAACAGGATAGCATAAGGAACTACACTTTAAATTTTTTATTTGTTCGTAATCAAACGCTTCTGAATTTTCTCAATTTGTTTCCACTGCATCTCGGTTGTGCTGTTGGCCCATATTTCACAACCGTAGAGAATCACCAAAATCACTAGAAGCCCAAAAAGAGTTAGAGTGGTTTTCTAGTCCCATAGCTTTGCCTCTCTACACATGTTTTGGAGAGCATAAAATGTTTTCCAACCCCCTAAAGTTATTTTATTTCTACAACGATTCCAACTTAAATTTATGCTGAAGTCAATTATGAGGTATTTGTAATCTGCAACTTCTTCCATAATTTTTCCTTCAAAGTAGAACTTGTGTTGGTTATGCTTTCTTTTGTTAGAGAAAACCACTACTTTTGTTTTGCTAATATTGACTTGCATCCCCGCCCTTCTACAAAAATTCTCAAGGGAACGTAAGTGCTCTTGCAAACCAAAATCAAATTTAGCAATCAATATAAGGTCATCCGCGTACAAAAGAAGCCTTATAACGAACTTACCCAAATGGATAATGTTACCCCCTTGCGAATTTAGCTACTCTTCAAGATTGTCAATATATAACCTAAAAAGGGTAGGAGACAATGGGAAACCTTGTTTGACCCCGATATCGCTTCTAAAACTTTCAGAAATTTCTGCTGAAGTTCTAATTTTTACTTTCACATCTTCATACAGCCTATGCACAGCTACTCTCAAATGCCTGGGAACCCCAAGTTCCTCCATTCTGCCCAAAATCTTATCTCTAGGAACTGTGTCAAAGGCTTTTCTGAAATCAACAAAGAAACAAAAAAATTCTTCCTTTTTTTTCCCAAAATTTTTCAATGATGTGCCTTAAAGTTATACAATGATCAATTGTGGAATGTTTAGGTTTAAAACATGCTTTCCCTTTCGCACATTTGTCTCTTTATTCTACCCACTTTCTGATTTTCTTTTCTAACATGCTTCCAAATAACTTTGCAAACAAGGAATTTATCATTATGGTTCTATAATTGGAGCGATTATTGATGCCACCACTCTTGAAAAGAGGTATTTCCATACTAGTTGTCCAACCTGTGGGGAACCCCTGTTGTATGATGTTGTTGAAAAATTTATGCGAGGTGAAATAATTTTTAAGCCCCACTTTAGATACTCTACATGGATTTCAGCTAAGTCTTTTGCTTTTTTAGCACCCAAATTCTTGATACCCATCTCTACCTCTTGCACTGTGAAGAGTTTTGTGTTTGTGTTGACCAAGGGAGGAGGGTCAACCTTGGGATCTTGCTCATAAAGTTTTCTTGCATAGTCAAACCATTTAGAAGCTGTAATGTTTTTTTTAGTTTGCACCTTTTTCGGTTGGAGCTCCTTCAAGAATAATTTGGGTTATTTTTCCCAAGGAAGATTAGTTCTTCTCTCCTCGAAACCATGAAATCAACCTTTTT
Source organism: Pinus albicaulis (assembly GCA_034641835.2). Taxonomy (NCBI): domain Eukaryota; kingdom Viridiplantae; phylum Streptophyta; class Pinopsida; order Pinales; family Pinaceae; genus Pinus; species Pinus albicaulis. The sequence continues at coordinate 963,792,758 of CM076572.1, forward strand.
CTTTCTTACTATTTGCTTGTAAGCTTTGAGCTTTATGTTATGCTTTTCTGATTCCTTCCACCTTCTCCTTTCCTTTTTGCATTCCTCGTCAAACCAAGCATTAACCGGAAAGAAATTTGTTTCAGACTTCTTAATTTTTTCTCTTTTTCACTCAGCAAGTGCGCTTTGAATTAAATGTGTTAATTCGTAACTGTGAAGGCCATGAAATGAGATTTCCTACTACTTAAAGAGCCTCTCTAGCGTTATTTTGAAGGTATTACAATTCTCTGGAGTCAAAACAATTCTTCCCTTTGGGCGATTTTGTTGAACACACTGAGATTTTGACCCTAATTGCTTCTTTCCGGTCCAAGAGAAACTTAAATAAATAGGCTTTTGATATGATTTTAAGTCCCAAATTTAATCTCCAATCAGCACTTCCTCCATTTTCTCACAAAAACTATGCGAGCATATTACATAATCTACTACACTTGCTCCATTGTAAGTATTGCAAGTAAAATTATCGGACTTTTCCCATCTAGTCAAACCATTACAAATGACTAAATCAAAAGCCCCACATAGCATAAGCAATTTTTCTCCAAAGAGATTGCAGCCTTTATCCTCTGGAATCCGTTCCCACTGATGATTACTCTCTTCTGTAAGCTAGATAGGGTCACAGTCTTCTTGACAACAAAGAATGCTAGCTTGTTCACCTGTAGTTCTAGCATTGAAATCCCCCACTATAAGGACTTCACCTAGCTGAGAATATATTGCAATATATTTTTTTAGGGCTGCAAAGGGATCTTTGTGATCAAGCCCTCTACTTTGTAGATTTTTGAAACTTGCGGTGCAAAATAACATGTTGCAATTCTGATGTGATTTCCATTTTCTGATATTTTAAGCCACACAAATTGCTTATTTGAGTCTTCTTTTTCTAGATGAATGAAACGACCTTATTTTTCTCTTACTAAAACCATGATACCCCCGTGCCCTTTTCCATTCCCTGCTGCCTTGTTCCACACTTCTATCTTCCAATACCCTTCAAACAAAGGTGTCTTGCACCCTTCATGCTCATGTGTTTCTAAGAGGCAAATTATGTTTCTACCTTCTGCAACAGGCCCTAACCCACGTCTTCGTCTCCATGGGTAACCCCTGCAGTTCCAAAAAACTAATCTTAAGGAAACCTAGGTACGACTTGATCGCTATTTGTTTTGACATGCAAGACTCACTTTTGAGTCTTTGTGCCTGCTTGCCCATACTAACCTTGCTTCCTCATTTATTGCTGAATAGTTTGCTGCCTCTTCTTTGTTATCGTTTTTTTGCCTTGTTTTGGAAATATGTCCAAATTGCGCTATCACAACTTTACCTTTTAAATCCATGCTCTTTTTCCCTCATCTCTTGCTGCCCTAACTTTTGTCATTTCGTCCCTCCTTTCCTCTTGTTGTCTTACAGTTAAATCTTCTTCTAGAAAAAACCGAGAACCCCTCAAGAGTTGCTTCTTGCTTAGAATGATATCTTTATCACACAAGTTGAGCATGATGACAGCAAAAAAATTACAGAAAAAAAGAAAAAAAAAACAAAAACTAAATTTAATACCTGCCCAATTCCATAAATTACAGAAAAGAAAATTATTTAATCCCACTCTTGGGCAATTGAGACGCAAACACCAATTGGTTACAATTAATCTATAAATTGCTTACAATTAATTTAACATAAATAATTGTGAATAGTTATTCATGGTTGGTACAAGTAATAGGAATAGGCCAGCAAAAAATAAAAATATATAAACATTTTTTATAAAATGTCATTAAAATTATTTGTTTAGAATTCTGCAACAAAAAGTTTAAGTAATAAAATTTCAGAAATTAACTTTTTGAATGTATCACTTCTACTTCCACAAACTGTCCAAAATAATTTAAAGCTAAATAACAATAATATGGATATAAAATGGTGTCCTTTGTTTGTGTGCAAGAAACAATGATTGGTGAAAAGCAAGTTAATGCAACAATTTTTTTAAATGAGAAAAGAGGGTTATTTTCTATATGAGGATCCATTATAAAATTGGTAATTATTATATAGAAACAACTTTAAAAAATCATAATTCTTAAAAATAAAAATAAAAAAATAATTATTATAACTTGCAATTAAAAAATAAAACTTTTACTTTAACAAAAATTGTAAAATAATAAATTAGTTACAAATCATAATTTTTATATAGAAAAAATAAATAAATAAATATAATATCATAGTTTTTATATTTAAAAAATCATAAAATGCAATTTCTATATAGAAAAATAAAAAATCAAAACTTTTATATTGGACAAAAAATGGCAAACTTTAATTTCAAATGGATAACCCTTATAAAAAAATAGAAAAATGATAATTCCAATATCAAAAAAATTATAGAATAACAATTCTTAATTGCAAATCCATAACTATAATACAAAAGAATAGAAAAATAGTAACTTCTATATTACAAATAATATAAAATGGCAAATTTCAGTTTCAAATGGAAAACTCCAATAAGAAAAAAATAGAAAAAAGGATAAATCTAATATTATAAAATAGAAAACCATTGTTCCAAATCCATAACTCCTATAGAAAATAATAGAAAAACGGTGACTTCTATATCACAAAAAATTATAAAATGGGAAATTGAAGTTCCCTAAAGATAAGTTTGCACTTGTGAAAAAAATAGTATGTTAATTTACATGGTATTTTTATGTTCAAATACAATTGCAAATAGTAAAAGTACAGTGTGCTTAAAATAATAATTAATTTTACATGGAAACTTTTATAAAATAGTAGTAAATGTAAGTTTATACTTTTGAATAAGTAAATTTACATTTTAAAATTTATGTAAAAAATAATAAATTACATGTAAAAAATTATGTACTAACAAATGGTATAGTAAGTTTGTATGCATAGTGAATTTTAGCTATAGGTTTTCTATAAAAACAATAAACTAAATTTACATGTTCATTTTTATATTAAAATATGGTAGAGAATTATAAGCTTGCAATTGTTATTTTTTTTTTCATATTAAAGTAAGATAGAGAATGGTAAGTTCTATTTTTTTTTAATTGCAATAAAACTAGTTTACCCACTAATCTTATTTTTTCTTGAAATCTTCAACAAGTAACAAGAACTAATAAGGAATTATGTCTCAATGTAGCATCAAAGTATGCTTAGAATTAAAACCTTATTCTCTTCAATAAAGAGTTAGAATTAAGAATGTGTTCTTTTCAACAAAGAATTTTGGATCAATGCATCAACAAAGTAGAGTTGGAATTAAAGAAAGATAGGGAATTGTAAGTTTTATATTAAAAATTTTGAGAAAATCTTTAAAATATACTTATTTTTCTTCCCATTATTCTTTTCGATGATATGCATTACTAGGTTGGAGTATAGTGATTACCATTATTGGATTTCATTACAAAATAGGGATCACTGGTGTAGAATTCAAATAGTGGGGTTCATTTTCCGTAATACACGAGAAAGGTTAGACTATTATCCATGCCATCCTGAAGCCAGAGATTCCAGGATTTAAATTTTTCTTCTTCCTTTCTATTTGTGTTATATAAAGCCCAATACAGTTATTTTTCCTGCTCTTGCCTTTTTTTGGTCACCCCTTGGTTATCTATATCTTTTTGTACTTCTTCTAACTTTCTCTTAGTGTCCTGCTTGACTGTTTCCGTTTCTTTATAATAATATTTTTCCCAGCCTTTTAGAGTTGTGCACACAAGATTTATTTTTGTCTTTCATATGTGCATTTATGATCCCTAAAAATTATGCTATCAATTTCTTTCCACAATGAATCTTGCCTCAGGGGAGTCACTCCATAAAGGGTTGTAGCAGAAGGGAAGAGGTCCGAGGGAAGAATTTTCACTGAGGAAAAGGGTGACAGGGTAGTGGTCTGAGGCCGAGCAGGGAAAAATGGTGTAGGTTGCTACAGATAAGTGGGATATGAGGGAGATAGTAACAAAAAGCAGTCTAGTCTTTCCATGATGTTCCCTGGCCCAAGTCTGCGGTTTCTCCATGCAAAACTTCTATTTTTGGGGATGATGTCCACCAAGTCATGATCTTGTATGATATTCTCTAGCTGATCTCTTAAAGGGTCGGGACTAAAAGTGCCCCCTCTTTTATCTTTTGCATGCATAACCAAATTCAAATCCCCTCCAATGATGAAATTGTTATTTCCCTCTCCTTCCATGTCATATTTTTAAAGTGCGCCAACAAAATTATTTGTCTCTATAGTGATTTGGACCGTAAATTTTATAAAATGTTATCATTACATCCTCATGGATGTTTTGTGGCTTGAATTTTATCCAATCTTGGGCCCTTACAATTGACATTTGCTTCCATGAGTTTTGGCTCCATATTGTTGTTATTCCTCCTGAAGCACCTTTAGACTCTACTATTGTGTCTGTGTAGTTTCTAATTATGTTTATGATGTTTCCCATATCTTTTACTCCTTGCTTGGTTTCTTGGAGTAGAATTATGTCTGTTTTTTCCTGTTTAATGAGATCTCTTAGGGCATTATTTTTAGAGGGGTGCCCTAATCCCCTACAGTTCCATGTGAATGCTTTCATTTTTTCGGGAATGCAGGTTAAGACCCTGTCTTCCCTCCTATTTCTTGTTGGTTAGATTCTTTGTTGTTTAACCCTCCAATAAATTTTTCTATTATGTTCCTAGAGCAATGTATTTTTGTGTTGCTTCATCCCTATGGTGTTTAGCAAACTTTCTTCCTGGTCCAGTTTTTTTTAAGGTTTCCAAGATTGTTCACGACTCCTTTGCTGCATTTCTGGTGACTATCCGGATAGATGATGGATCATCTGAGGATGAAGGAGGACATGATTTGGAAGGGGAGGGATGTGGTAGAGATTTGGAGGGGAAGGTGGGGAGGGAAGGTTGTGGGAGTTCCTCTTCCAAAGAGGCCAAAGCGGTAAAGGGGTTGGAAGAGGTGACAGGGGGTTCAGGGGTTTGAAAGGGGTCTAGAGGGGGTTTAGGATGGGGTTGGGTGCTAGGGATAGCTATATGGGAGGATGGATGAGCTGCTGAAGCTCCAACATTTCTGGGATTTGGGGCAGACTTATTTTTTTTATGACTTCCCATTGTGATTCAGGATTAGTGTTTTCGACCTCTATTTCTTTTGTGCATCTATTAGAAAAATAATCGTATCCGTGGCATACCTTTCACTTGAAGGGGATTTGTTTGTAGTCCAACTGCTGGATGTGCGTCCAGTTGTCCACTTTCAACTTGATCGCCTCTGGAATTCCTTTCCCCAAGTCTACCTCCACATAGATTCTTGCGCAAGCTTGCATGTTGTCCTTCAGCTCACTTCTATTGATGAACTTACCAACAAAATTCCCAATCACTCTAACTAAATCATCCCCCCAACAGTAAAGGGGAATATGTGGAAGATGAACCCACACTGGGACAACATTAGGGATGTCGAGTTCAGGATCAAAGTCTGGTGTCCATTTGTTTAGATAGAGCCCTCTGGTATCCATGAAGTATGGCTCATTCCTGAAGATCAAATATTTGTCTTCCTTAGTCTTGAAGTGGAAGGTATAAAAGCCCCTACCGCATAATTTGATAGAGATTTCCCCTTTTATTTTGTCCATCCAATTGCACTCCACCCATTTCTGGACTATTTTTAGCAAAGGCCATAGTCCTGTGAATTTCCCAATGAGTCATTTATCCATGAGGGAGAGAGTAGCCATTCGAGGGATCATATATTAATTTTTTACTATTGAATTATTTAATTGTTGACAACATTTTTTTCATACAACTATGTTATTATGTACCAATAGATTATTAGCAATTTGATTCCTCCTCCACCAAAGTTGTAATTCTTATATCATGTACTTAATATAAGTAAGTTATATAATCACATTCATCTTATAAATATTCTCTACTTTTTATACAAAAAAATCGGTACTAAATAACAAAACTACATATTACACTTATTTAATTAATATTTTATGTTTGAACATGATTTAATGTTTCATAGAAATAATGTGTTAAGATGCTTCATATGTAAATTAATAGTTGAAGTCATTTTCAAAGAGGTGAATGGTTATCATGTTTTCATAAATATAATGTATTTAAATTCGAACCATTAAAGTTTCTTATCATATTTTACCATGCTCATTTTTGACTTTATTTATTCCTCATCTACCTTTGCACCAACTAACCTATGAAGTGTGATTACTACTTCTTTTTTTCTTTTTCTTTTCTCATGGATATTTGATGTATTATATTACACTTCATTTTTTTTAATAAATTTGATTTGATATTTGATATTGTGTCACATTATTTTTCTTTTCCTTATCTTGATTGTAAAAGTTTGGTTAACATACACCTGCTACAACTACACTATGAAACAAGTACAATATGTTTCGTTGATAGTTACTCATAATATTGTCTTATATTACAATTTCCAATGCAACTAAATTCTATTTAATGAAATTCACTCAACTATATGTACAATATACTTGCATAATCCAACCCATAAAATAACCATCTACTTACCTCTTGCATGTTTTGTCTTCTTCTTCTTTTCACTTAGCTAGTGCACTTATCCCTACTATGCCAAAACCTGAAATTAGCACAAACCACTGAGCTCTTACACTTATTTTGAATGACTTGAATGATTGTCCTATTATGCCTTAACACTATTGAGGCATCCTCCTTTTATATGACACTTTCTTGTTGTTTCAAGCCCCTTCACCCTAAAATGGATCCAAGTGCCCACATTCTAATTTTAATTGTACCTAATGGTGTCACTGCCCCGTTCATGACTTGTTCATCGACCACCCGATGTCCAATGTTAATGCACCCAAAGTGTGATGTATCCAAAAATTGTTCCCAATATGAGTGAACCCAACAATTGTGTCCAATGGATGCTCCTTAGATGCTTATGCTTGAAGGCACTTCTACTGTTCATCACAAATCCTAAGTCTAGAATGCATAGATCCTTGGATCTACAAGTAGCCAAGTACTCACGTATATTCTATAAAGCCATTATGCAAATCTTTTCCATCATGTATTATACTTGTAGATCATACATGGTCATCAACTATAAGCTATATTTTTCCTTTCCTTGCCAAGTTTCCTTCCAAGCTTCTCTTGGTGCAATGTCCAACTAATACAAGTTGCCAAGGTCTATGATGCATCTAATAAGAAAGAGTATGCAACATGTCCATATGGACTCTTGAAATCATGCAAGGGCACCTATATTTTAATCAATGACCATTGAAGTGATCATGTAATGGAGATTCCCTAAGCCATTTAAGACTAAGGCCTCACACTAAGCCTATTATATTATGAAGATATTTACTTATATTGTATTTCATTGTATTTCATTTTTTTTATGTAAATTATTACGTTCTTAATATTGTATTTCCTTATAGTTTTTTCTAAACTTTTTGTTTCACATGAGAGTTCATTGTTTCATTGTTTAAGTGAGAAGGTTTAAGCTCAGATTTTACAAGTATATTAAATAGTCTTTGATCACATATTCTTATTTCAATTTTAGTTGTGTTCGTTTTTACATTTCTTATAATAATAAAAAATTAAATTAAAATGTAAAAATAAATAGTCTAATTTTTTATTAGAATGACTCTTTATGAAATTTATATTTCCCATAAAACCTAATAATTATAAAATCTATCATTTATATATTTTAAAAAAAAAATACTTTTCTTTCATATACACATATTATTGTACCTATCTTTGATATTATATTTAACACAAATCTTATCCCTCAATTTATTATATATAAAAAATAAAAACCACATATTCATTATTATTTAAAATAGATGTACTTAAAGCATACATAATTCATAATTCTATTAATATTAAATTTGACACCAGTTTAAACCCTCAAACTTACTCTATCACCATGTCCCTATCATGCATCTCAACTCCATCTTCAAAAAGTTAGCACACTTGGGAAGGCCATCAAAGTTGGTATCAAATATTATTTCATCATTCTGCAGGTTCAAGGAATAATTTTTTCATAATATTTCATTTTCTTAGTCGTGTGATTTTTAATTTTATTTAAATTAGTTAATATTTTTATCTTTAATATTATTGATGATAATAATCAATAACATTGTTGCAATTTATTAAACGTTACTTTTTTCACAATTAAATGTTTTTTTCTATTTTTTAAGTGATAAAATATATCATAATTGAATTAATAATTGAGAATAATGAAAATTATTATTATTAATCATTATTATTAATTAAAAAAACATGTTGAAATAATTTATTGTAATTTATAGGAGACAAACATTTATTTTTACTTCATGTTTTTAACCTATTTATTTAGATTTGAGGAAAATGAACTCTTTATTAAAATTTAGGTCTTACTCCAAAACAAAAAAATAATGTAAATCTAAATAATATCTACATTACTCAAACTAGCTAATGTGAAGTCACATGCTCTTTTAATAACATTTAAAATTAATCTCACATATAAAACTAAATACTACCTCCATTACAATATAATTAATTGGTGTATGAGACCCCCTTGTTTGTGGGACAAAGTAGGACAAAGGACCCACCTTCACGATTTGCTAAGTCTATGAAAGTGATTTGCCTGCTAAATCTATGAAAGAATACATACTTTACAACTATTTTTTTATTATTGAATTATTTAATTGTTGACAACATTTTTTCATACAACTATGTTATTATGTACCAATAGATTATTAGCAATTTGATTCCTCCTCCACTAAAGTTGCAATTCTTATATCATGTACTTAATATAATTAAGTTATATAATCACATTCATCTTATAAAGATTCTCTAATTTTTATATAAAAAAATCGGTACGAAATAACAACACTACATATTACACTTATTTATTTAATATTTTATGTTTGAACATGATTTAATGTTTCACAGAAATAATGTGTTAAGATGCTTCATATGTAACTTAATAGTTGAAGTCATTTTCAAAGAGGTGAATGGTTATCATGTTTTCATAAATATAATGTATTTAAATTCTAACCATTAAATTTTCTTATCATATTTGGCCATGCTCATTTTTTACTTTATTTATTCCTCATCTACCTTTGCACCAACTAACCTATGAAGTGTGATTACTACTTCTTCTTTTTGCTTTTTCTTTTCTCATGGAGATTTGATGTATTATATTACACTTCAATTTTTTTAATAAATTTGATTTGATATTCAATATTTTGTCACATTATTTTTCTTTGTCTTATCTTGATTGTAAAAGTTTGGTTAACATACACCTACTACAACTACACTATGCAACAACTATAGTATGTTTCGTTGATATTTACTCATAATATTGTCTTATATTACAATGTCCAATGCAACCAAATTCTATGTAATGAAATTTATTCAACTATATGTACAATAGACTTGCATAATCCAACCCATAAAATAACCATCTACTTACCTCTTGCAAGTTTTGTCTTCTACTTTTCACTTAGCTAGTGCACTTATACCTACTATGCCAAAACCTTAAATTAGCACAAACCATTGAGCTCTTACACTTATTGTGAATGACTTGAATGATTTTCCTATTATGCCTTAGCACTATTGGGGCATCCTCCTTTTATATGACACTTTCCTTGCATTTTCAAGCCCCTTCACCCTAAAATGGATCCAAGTGCCCACATTCTAATTTTAATTGTACCTAATGGTGTCACTGCCCCGATCATGACTTGTTCATTGACCAACCAATTTCTAATGTTAATGCACCCAAAGTGTGATGTATCCAAAAATTGTTCCCAATATGAGTGAACCCAACAATTGTGTCCAATGGATGTGCACTCAATGAGTGTGTCTTACTATCATGCTCCTTAGATGCTTATGCTTGAAGGCACTTCTATCATTCATCACAAATCCTAAGTCTATAATGCATAGATCCTTGGATCTACATGTAGCAAAGTACTCATGTATATTCTATGAAGCCATTATGCAAATCTTTTCCATCATGTATTATACTTGTAGATCATACATGGTCATCAACTATAAGCTATATTTTTCCTGTCCTTGCCAAGTTTCCTTCCAAGCTTCTCTTGGTGCAATGTCCAACTAATACAAGTTGCCAAGGTCTATGATGCATCTAATAAGAAAGAGTATGCAACATGTCTATATGGACTCTTGCAATCATGCAAGGGAACTTATATTTTAATCAATGACCATTGAAGTGATCATGTAATGGAGATTCCCTAAGCCATTTAAGACTAAGGCCTCACACTAAGCCTATTATATTATGAAGATATTTACTTATATTGTATTTCATTCTATTTAATTTTTTATGTAAATTATTGCATTCTTAATATTGTATTTCCTTATAGTTTTTTCTAAACTTTTTGTTTCACATGAGAGTTTAGTGAAAAGGTTTAAGCTCAGATTTTACAAGTATATTAAATGGTCTTTGATCGCATATTCTTACAAGTATGTTAAATGGTCTTTGATCACATATTCTTATTTCAATTTTAGTTGAGTTCGTTTTTACATTTCTTATAATAATAAAAATTAAATTAAAATGTAAAAGTAAATAGTCTAATTTTTTATTAAAATGACTCTTTATGAAATTTTTATTTCCCATAAAACCTAATGATTATAAAATCTATTATTTATAAAAAAAAGATAAAATAAAATAAAAAAATACTTTTCTTTCTTTCTCTATATACACATATTATTGTACATATCTTTGATATTATATTTAACACAAATCTTAACCCTCAATTTATTATATATAAAAAAATGAAAACCACATATTCATTATTATTTAAAATAGATATACTTAAAGCATACATAATTCATAATTCTACTAATATTAAATTTGACACCAGTTTAAACCCTCAAACTTACTCTATCACCATGTCCCTATCATGCATCTCAACTCCATCTTCAAAAAGTTAGCACACTTGGGAAGGCCATCAAAGTTGGTATCAAATATTATTTCATCATTCTGCAGGTTTAAGGAATAATTTTTTCATAATATTTCATTTTCTTATTCGTGTGATTTTTAATTTTATTTAAATTAGTTCATATTTTTATCTTTAATACTATTGATGATAATAATCAATAACATTGTTGCAACTTATTAAAAGTTACATTTTTCACAATTAAATGTTTTTTTTCTATTTTTTAAGTGATGAGAATTAATAATTGAGAATAAAGAAAATTATTATTATTAATTTATAAAAAAAATGTTGAAATAATTTATTGGTAATTTATAAGAGACAAATATTTATTTTTACTTCATGTTTTTAATCTTTTTATTTAGATTTGAGGAAAATGAGCTCTTCATTAAAATTTAGGTCTTACTCCAAAACAAACAAACAAAAAATGTAAACCTAAATAATATCTACATTACTCAAACTACCTAATGTGAAGTCACATTCTTTTTTAATAACATTTAAAATTAATCTCACATATAAAACTAAATACTACCTCAATTACAATATAATTAATTGGTGTATGAGACCCCCTTGTTTGTGGGACAAAGTAGGACAAAGGACCCACCTTCACGATTTTCTAAGTCTATGAAAGTGATTTTCCTGCTAAGTCTATGAAAGAATACATAATTTACCACCACTAACCACTAGCTCTTCCTTTGCTTAGCCAGATTCCGCATTTTCCCACCCGAACTCGACAGCAACAAACACTAGTACATGGCAAGACAACAGAAAAGAATCGCTTAATCATTATGCAAATCCTACCCCCACCACCCAGGTTCCTTGCTCCACTACGACAATAGAGAAAGTTGTAGATGAGAAGGCTATTCCCAAAGATGATTCAAAGAAGCAGAACGCATGCCATCCCAAAGAAAAAAAAAATCCCTGGAAGTAATCATCCAGGACCCTGATGTCATTGTTTACAGGGAATACATGTAGGAGCATGCAATCATCTACAAATTCATGGCAATATGGCCTACAGAAATATCCCTAAAAGGATGGATCCATTCCAAATGGAATACAAAGGGAGAAATCGAACTACAACTCGGATCCAAGGGCTTCTTAACAATATTTTTTTTCCTACTAGAAGATCGAAACAGAATATTTGAAGGAGGACCCTACTTCTTCAATTTTACAGGTCTCTATATGAGGTTCTGGAAGGAAAATTTTACCCCGAACAAAGAATATTTCACTAGAGTCCCTCTGTGGGTAATGTTTTACTCTCTGCCTACGGATTACTAGGCGCCCTTCGTCCTAAAAGATATAGGAGATGAATTGGGATAATATATAAAGATGTATGAGGGAACTAGAAGCAGGCACTATATCTCCTATGCCATAATCTGTGCATACATCGACGTCTTAGGAGCTCTACCGGAAGTGATCAAGTTAATCTACAGGGATGAAGTCTGGACTCAAAATATTGATTATAAGCATATACCCTTCCGGTGTAGAAAATGTCATGAGCACAGACACTTTTCCATGACTATCCATAAAACAAAGCTTCAGCAATGGAAGACCAGAACATCAAGAAGGACAAGCAGGGATATACAAGGGTAGAAAAAAAAGTAGACAAAACAAAAAATCATATACAAAAAAATATCTGCCCAAGGTTACTCAACAAAACAAGTTTGAAGTTATAAATACTATGCAGGAGGAACAAGGCTCTCTCAACACAAAGGAAGAAGAACACAGGCAGTGTGAAAATCACATCCAAGTTAATAGCATGGATGCTGCAACCCAAAACCTCATATAATGGTTATAGAGATAAACCAAGAAGATACAGAAATGGAGCATGCTCATGAAACACCTACACCAAAGGAGAACGTAATTGAAGCAGTACTAGCAGGAATAGATCTCCAAAAAATAGCAAATAAATGGAATAATAATGGGATAGATGTTATTCCACAAGAGAAAATCAATATAATTGTAGAGGAATACCTCCTACAAGAGGAAATGAATCGAACCCCCGAGCAAGGAACCAAAGGGAAAACGACAGTGGTATTCTTGCTAACCTAACAGGACAACAATATTTCGCAAAAGGGACAAACAAAAAAAGAGGTTGGAAGACCTCCAGACAACTACTTCAAGAGCTAGGATCTCATCTCATAAATGAAGGAAATGTAAGAGATATTACCCTAACCCCCAGAATTTATCAATGATTTGCACTTATTGGAATATAAGAGGACTTAATAGTCCCGAAAAGAAAAGAAAACTGAAAAAAAAAAAAAAAAAAAGATTAATATTGACAAGCTGATATTATGCTGCTCTAAGAAAACAAAACCAACTTGGAAAACATGGACCTGATCCATAAAAAATGTTTCAAAAACAATTACATTCATGTAGCAATATATTACACTAGAACAACGGGAGGTCTCACTACCCTATGGAAGGATTCTCGCTTTGAGCTCTTTGAATTTGAGCCTCTAGATACGCTCTGACCACTATTTATCATTGGCACCTCAGACAACATCTGTGCAACCAATGTCTATGGTCCTCACACCGTGGAAAAAATACTTGAGTGGCTAATAAGTTTCAGCAAACATCTCAACTCCTTCCATCATCCCCTCAAAGTCCTAGCAGGTGATTTCAACATGATAGTCAATTTGGGGGAAAAACGGGATGGTCTAAGGAAGTTGGAGAAAGAATTTGAAGCCTTTCAGTCCTTCATTCACAATCTCAAGCTCATAGACATCCCCACCAAAAACGGAACCTTCACCTGGAACAACCTACAAGTTGAAGACAGGAAGATTACCTCCAGGCTCAACCAATTCCTTCTCTCGAAGGAAATATATATCAATTCCTAGGAAATAGAAGCATACATCTCCCCTTAGGTAGGCTCTGACCATTCGCCCATTACTTTAATGGTCCAGATCTCCAACAACCCAAAAAATAAACCCTTCAAATTTGAGGCTTTATGGCTTGATCATCCAAAATTTATGGATAAAATGAGAGAATGGTGGGCTACTTCCCAACCCACCCAAGGCAACAAAATGTAAAAAATTCAGAAAAAACTGAAACACATTAAAACTAAAATCAAAATATGGAATAAGGAAACCTTTGGAAATATCATCTCAGAGAAAAACTGCTAGAACTCAAATTAGAGGTCATGCAGCAACAAATCATTAGCAATGGCATAAATAAGAAAAGAAAGCAAGAGGAGTTACAACTTCAAAAAGATTTGGAAGAAAGGGTCACCCACGAGGAAAAAATATGGCACCAAAAATATCGTATAAACTAGCTGAAATGTGGGGAGAGGAACACTTCCTTCTTCCATCGCTCCATGATCCAGCACAAAAGGCACAACAGAATTCTGAGCCTCAAGACCTCGCAAGGAAACACTATCAACACTCATAAGGACTTGGAAGCAGAACTCAATCAATACGTTAGTGATCTCCTCACTGAAACCAATGATGCAAGGGAGGATCTCATAAAGAAAATTACAGAGCACATCCCTCACATTGTCACTAAGGAGCACAATCAAATGTTGATCAGAAAGGTCTCTCTACAAGAGGTCGAGGAAGTTGTTATGACCATGCCTAATGGCAAAGCACCCAGACCAGACGGATTCACTATTGACTTCTTTAAAGCCTGCTGGCCGATCTTAAAGGATGAGGTTCATGAACTTGTGGAAGAATCTTGAATCCAAAAGTCTTTCCTTAAAGCTCTAAATTCCAACTTTCTCACTCTAATCGTGAAATTCGACAAGGCCGAATCCCCTCATCAATTCAGGCCCATTATACTATGCAATGTCATCTGAAAAATTATTTCCAAGGTTCTGGCCAATAGAATAAAGACAATCTTACCCCTCCTTATCTCACCTCATCAAGCTAGTTATGTTGAAGGCAGAAAAATCCTGGACAACATAATTCTCTCTCAGAATATCACTCACTCTCTCAAAGAGAAAAAGAAGACAAGAATACTCATACAACTGGACATGTCAAAGGCCTTTGACAAAATCAACTGGGTCTACATCAGGGCAGTTTTGAAAGCCGTCAAATTCAACAAGGATTGCATTGAATGGATCGTGGCCATGGTCTATAGAGCATTACTCTCCATTCTTCTCAATGCCCCCCCCTCGCCCATTCTTAATCCTACCTGAGGCATAAGGAAAGGAGACCCCATCTCCCCCTTCTTCTTTGTCCTCATGGATGAAGGCCTCAGTCGTTCAATTATGGTGACTTCCTTAGGTGGCAGCATCAAAGGCATCAAATTACACAAATCCACTCCTCCCTCCACTCATCAAAAATTTTTTGATGACACCTTGCATATGGGTACCCCCACTGTCAGAGAATCTCTGGCCCTCAAATCCATCCTTGTTGATTTAGCTGATGCCTCTGGTACCTCTATCAATGTGACCAAATCCAAACTTTTCTTCATGAACACCTCTTTACCAATCCAATTACACATTGCAAATATTCTGGAATTCAGGATCAACTCCTTTCCTTCAAGGTATTTTGGAATTCCCCTCACTGACAAACCTCTGTCCATATCCAACTGGGAAACTCTCATCACCAAAATGAAGAAAAAGTTGGCCAATTGGAAATTTCGTGCCTTGAACCTGGATGGTCGTTTAGTTCTGGTCAAATATGTTTTGCAAGCCATTCCCCTCTACCAATATTCTACCATGGCTGCCCCCAAATCCATCTCCTACCAACTCACAACTATCCAAAGAAAATTTCTCTCGAAAAGAAAAAAATAAAAAGGAAAATTTGCATTGGTAGCTTGGGACAAATTATGTAAGCCCAAGCATGATGGGGGTCTGGGTCTCAGAGACACTGACCTGGTTGGTAAAGCTCTAGTAGCAAAAATTTGGTGGCATTGGATCACTAACTCGAAAACTCCGTGGGAGGTATTGTGGAAAGCTAAATATGCTCCTTCCCATCAATATGATACTCTCATTCATCTAAACAGAACAATCAAAGGCTTTTCACTATGGAACAATGCTTGGGCTATCAAAGAAATTATCCAAAACCATTATTTCTGAGAAATTGGAAATGGAGAGACAACTCTTTTCTGGGATAATGAATGGCAGCAAAGCCCCAGACTAAATCAAGAGTAGTACAGACAAATTAAAATAAAGATGGAAAAAAAAACAAATTGTTGTTAAAAGACTATTAGAGGAACAACAATGACAACACAAGTTGGAGAGAATGGCTGGAAGCCTCAGAGTGGGATCACCAAGACTATCCCCTTGCCCGGAAGAATCTCGTGGAAGAGTTGGACAAATAACTAATTCAAAAAGATGGTGAGAACGATCAGCTAAGATGGGGTAAAAATACAGTTGGTCACTTCAACATAAAAGAGGCTTATGGATACTTAGCCTCTCTCAAACCCACTCCTCTGAACAGGAAATGGAAAAATCTATGGAATCGCAAGCACTAGCCCAAAATCTCAATTTTCCTGTGGCTTATCATGCACAATAAGATTCTGACCTTGGACCACCTCCTTAAGAAAGGCTTCATTGGCCCCTCCATTTGCATGTTCTGCAAGAATGAGGAAGAAACTTCCAATCATTGGCTAAATGAGTGTCCCTTTGCTACCAACATTTGGATCTAGGCCTCCCTGGTCTTCAAAGTCATTGACAGAGACCCCTCCTCAATTCTTCTCTCTCTGGAGCATTGGTGATCTTCCTTCTCTTCCTATCAGTTGATTAATCGGGATTGGAACCTCCTTCCAGGCATTATCTGTTGGTCCCTCCGGAAGGAGCGAAATGTCAAAATCTTCAGAGGCCAGTAAAAAAAGGAGGATAAAATCATCTCTTCCATCAAATAGACCCCCCGTGAAATGGTTTCCATCTCCAAGCTACCTGATCCCCCCAATCCCCCCATTAGGGAAGAACTCCAAATTTTTTCCTTGTTAGCCCTATCCTCCTCTACCCCCCCCCCCCCCCCCTCAAACTCTCACCTCCCCTCCGCTCAAACCTCTGTTCCAAATTGGAAAACTCTGAAACCTAATTTCTTAAAGCTAAATTATGATGGAGCAGCCAAATACAACCTAAGAAAAGTTGGTTTTGGAGGTGCTTTCAGAAACCACACAGGGCAGATTATATGGATCTACAATGGTAATCTTGGTCACTGCACAAACAAAGCAGCGAACTTACAAGTTGTAGAACACAGTTTGATTATTTCCAGAGAACTAAACTTCTGGCTTTTAATAGTCGAAGGTGATTCGCTGGTAGCTACCCAAGACTGCAGAAATCTTTAACAAGGAAAAAACGCCTTACAAGTCTCAGATAATTGGAGACTCAAAAAAATCCTCCACGAGATAAAGCTTTGTATTATCCATGCTAAAGGATTTTCCTTCTAGGATGTAAGGTGCAAGGCCAATCATCTTGCGGACACGCTAGAAAATGTAGGGGTAAGTGGCAACCTTTTCCTCCTCTCCACAGCCTGGGAGGATTTCGCACACACTAAAATCAGGTAGGCTTACTTAATCATAATTAAAAAGGAATGTCGTGTAGACATAACCAATCCTACTGATGGTATGCTCCACCTTCAAAACCATAATGACTTGGATCATCCATCAATCTGATCCCTACGGCCTCGATATGATCGCCCCAAGTATTGCCTTAGTTAGCTGCCCTTCAGGCCTCTCGCATGCTAGGAGCACCTACTGCATTCACTCCTCGCTGCCCTCGAATCACCAAGCCATCATTGCTACCCCCCTCTCTTGGCATCTCTCATTCTCTCCTCTACCTCTGTAAACCCGGACCTCATCCCTTTTTCCGCATCCTTCTGCAAGTTCTGGGGCCTCAGTTTCAGTTCCACTATCTCAATGTCGCCTCGTCTCATATCTCCCCCCTGCTCTTCTTCCCTCTACCCTCCCATATCGTCCACCTTGGCTCCTTGTTCCTTTATCTTCTGTAAGCTATTATAGCTCCCCATCAGCCCAATTATTTTTCTCCAGCAAGGCGCGGTAGAGATCGTGGTTCGGGCTGGACCTCTTCAAATAGACCTCCCAGAATGCTGCTCTGGTTTACGAAACAAAAATCATTCAACCCATCAAAGATCAAATTCATAGGTTGGAAGCTAGGGTCCGAACAGCTTGCAGTAGAGTGACTATTGAGGAAGTTGATGAGGCATTCAACTGGATCCCTGGCCCAGGTTTAACCTGTGATAGAGAAAACCTCTTCAGCAAAGCCATCGAGCTGAATTGGAAAACCAAGGCTCTCCTGGCTATGGCCCTGCAAGAACAGAGGGATAGAAACAACATCCTGGCTAAAAATATTGATGATCTAACTACTAAATTTGTGATTTACGTGGGCGATGTTCATCATCGCAGATTCATTGAGAAGAATTCCCCGCTTTATGCCCTCCTCAAGCACCACTCTGCCAATCACCATATCAATCTACAACCTAAAGACGAGGCAGGTGGCCCCTCTACCAGCAGGCCCCTCCACGAGCAGCACAGCTCCGCAGGCGCAAGACCCTCCTTTAGCGGCAAAGTTCAACTCACTTCTGACTACGACAGCACTCTGGAGCGCCCCATTAGCCTTGATGACCACTCGGGGGATGATCTGGACTAACTGGGCCCTTCTCTCCTCGAGGTTTTTGAGAGTCATTATAGTTCCTTTGCTCTCTTTTATAAATCCATTCTAAATTTCATCAACGAGGCGAACATGCCTTTTTTCTGGAGTTGTCTTTCCATTTTCTCTGTTTCAGTTTTCCCCCTTTGTTTTCTCCCCTATAAATTCACTCCCAGAGGGAAAAATGCAATCGAAAGGAGTGGGTTTAGAAAAGATTCTCGGTGTTGAATATCCTCTCACACCTTTCTTCTTCTTAATATCTATGCAATCCTTGTTTAACGTTGTGAATATAACTTTTTAATTTACAAAAAAAATACCAAATACACTGCAAATTTATAATAACAATATGAAATGAGAAGTAGATTTTAATTGACAACATACTAATCGATATTTTTAATTCAAATAACTACAAATTATTGTAGAGAATATGTTGTATATTGATAAAACTTCAGTATTTTTAAGTCAAATAACTACAAATTATGGTAGAGCATATGTTGTATATTGATAAAACTTTACAGAAAAACTACAGACAAATTATTGAAATAAATAGGGAAAAATACAGAGATTCAATTGACAACATACTAATTAATTTTAAGTCAAATAACTCCAAATTATTGTAAAGCATATGTTGTGTATTGATAAAACTTTACAGAAAAATTTAGAGACAAATTATTGAAATAAATAAGAAAAAAATCTGAGAGGCATGAGCAAAATATGAGACAAAAACCATTGATTTTTGTATTCAAATAAATGAGTTCAACCATCATAAAAATGTGGGGTTGTGCTAAAACACTTGACCAAATTTAGTTCAAAATTCCTATCATGTTACAAAAATATATACAAGCATTAAGGACAGCATTAAGGTCTGAAACAACATCTGAAAACTCTTTGGAATTATTATATAATTAAAATCAACCTAATTTTCTCTGTGAAATTAAGGAACTATTAACACTAGTTATTGAAAAACGAGACCTTCTAACTAGCTAATTAAGTGGCTAAAAATTCAATTAAATTGAAAAAAAAATTAAGTATACCTCCAAAAAAAAGAAATGCAGAAGAATTAAAGATCTGTCATCTAGCCTTGTCTCTCCTTGAGAAAAAGTATGTTGCCACGAACAAATTAGCCTCCCTAGTTCACACTGGTTTGTTGAAGCACTATCAAATAGTCAAAGTATACAACTCATCAATTTACGGTATATACACGTATATGTGTTTCGGCGATCAAAAATAATATGCAACATTGGATCATAACATAATTCTTGTAACCATGTGAACATGGGTAATATGGAAACTTGATATCAAAGAACGAATATGAATGTAATTATTGGCTATATTGAGAGTTTAATCAAAACCCACAATTTCCGTGCCACATAATTCCAACAGTGGTATTGCATAATGTTTTCGATGTTACACAAAAGTGTAGGCTGCTTATATGTGGACTCTGGAGCCATGGCGACAGATGTATTTCCAAGAATAAGGTATGAATTAATGTTTGACAACAAATTTGCTTAAGAGGTAGACCTTTTTTTTTCAGAGAGAAAAAAAACCTCTGGCTTATATAATGTGCCAGTTAAAAAGCTTAAAACTAACAGTTTAACATAAGTTTTCAGTGGGAAAACAAGGCCACTTTCCATATACATGCCATACAATCATATCTTTTCTTTCTTCCAGAGAAATTCCAGAGATATCGAGAAGAAAACCTGTAAAAACAATATATTCTTGTGGAAGATCACAGTCAGTGTTGTGGCTCTGTCTAAAGAGAACAAAACGCAAGGTCAAAAAGGACGACCACCCTGGTGCAATCTGCATGCACTTTGTTACTGCCATATCCATCCACAGTTGGTCATCAACATCCGACAACAAAAATAAAAAAGGATAAGTCAAAATCCCTGAGAGAACTCTCTTGTTTCTGATGTACGAAGACCATTCCAAAAACTAAGACACATAACACAGTAACAAAAAAAAGAGAAGAATTTAAAGTCAGGAAAAGGTAACTGAACCCACTGCTTCTTGCCCCTCTTCATCCACCATTTCATAATGCATGATACCAAAATTTCCTTGCAAACCTTTCTTAGATAACCTATCAGCTTGAGCATTTTTCTCCTGGAATATGTGCTGGAAGGTTAATTCCTTATAAGCGTCCCTCGGAAATTTAATGCGATCTAACTAGATCACAGGATGACCAGGAAAAATATTGTTACCTTTGTTGAGATGCTCGATGAGGACCAGCGAGTCACCGAATACTGATAATTTTCCAATACATAGCTATGATGCGAACCATAATAAACCCCACAAACCCAACACTTTTTCCCTTATATTTAGTACCGACTCTGCCAAACCAGTGGATCTTATATCAACATAGAGGCGATAACAGCAGCCAAGCACCACATCCACATCTAGAAAGTTGAGAAGCGCCGTCAAAGAAATCGACAAGATAGTGAATCTCAAAAGGCCGCAAACACTTAGATAGTTCCACCGGTGGCTTCTGCACAGTTTTCATATTTTCCAAAATTTGAATAACATTGAAAGCAGTCCCCTCCGGGCTACATCTAATCTCATCAAATATCAGTTTGTTCCAGCAACACCAAATGTGCCAATGGAACAGTGCCAGAAGAATCTTGAGATTTTGGTTTTTCTTTTGTCCCCAAGTTATAAAGTCCTTAGTGGTATCAAATCCGAGAAATTCAACTTAAAATAAATACCTAACTCCCTTAATACCATCTTAGCATAAATGCATTTGTAGAAAAGATGACGATTATCTTCTCCCGCCATGCAGTATAAGTTATAGATATCAGGCCCAATCTTCCCTTTCCTCATAAAATTGTCCCATGTAAGGTTTCTATTATTAAGAATTAGTCATAAGAATAGTTTCATCTTAATTTGAGCTGTTGTCTCCCATATGCCCTTGAGATAACTGTAATCCTCCTCCTAGAAAGAATGTGAATGTAGCTTAAAAATTATTTTTCTTTCACATTCAAACTACCATTCTCAACTGGCCCATTCCAGGTCACCCTGTCATCACCCCTGTTCCAAAAAAGACCATGGCTTTTCAAATCCTCCGTAAATAAACCCCACTCCTCAATGAGATGTTCAGGAAGTCGAAGGGTCTCTGCCGTAAACCAATGAGGGATACCATTGATTAGTTTCTAAATGATTTGGCTTAAATAGAAAAGACCCTTTCCATTGAGGTAGTTTAAAAGATGATAGCTGCAGATAGGCAGGTGCGAATCCCCCCAGATTCTAGTCTGTCTGATTACAATCTTACCCCCATTCCCAAACTGCCACCGCAGGAAAGAAGAAAAACCCAGCCAGTTCTGTTTGAAACCATTCCAAATGGTGGACACCCCCCTTTTTTCATCCACCCCAGCTGCATAAGTTCCTCCAAACCAGAATTATGTAGATATTTGAACCTGATAATCTCATTCCAGATGCCATTTGACATCAGGCCCCTCCACATGGATTTCATCAAGAGAGCTCTCCCGAAAGTGTCCAAATATTTCAAACCCCAACCGCAACATTCCTTAGGCTTCATAATCATTCCCCATCTCACCAAATGATACTTCCCCTTCATCACTCTACCATTCCATAGAAATTGCATCATGATACTTCTAATGTTGTTCATGATCTTTTTTGGAATAAAAAAAATGTAAGCCCAATATATCATTATTTGTTGTAGAACATCCTGGATAAAAATAAATCTACCTCCCATAGATAGCCATTTGGTTGACCAGCCCTTAATCCTCTTCTCATCTTTTTCCACCATCCACTTCCAGTCCTCGTTTTCATAGTTATTTGGTTTCAAATAAAACCCCAAATATTTTAATCCTGAATTCAGAGAGGCAGTATTGAAATTGAATAAATATTCGATAGAAATAACCAGCTCATCACCATCCTCCCCGTATTAAATACATGATTTACTGTTCTTTGAGATCATACCAGAGGCCGTACAGAATCTGGAAAAAATCACATGGAAAGCCAACCAAACAAATCGAATAATCATCCTGAAAATTAAAACATCGTCCACAAAAATGTTGTTACTAATCTCCCTCGAGAAAGACAAATTTATGCCCTTAATGTGGCCCAAAACAACGACTCTCTTAATTTTAGTACTTAAAGTATCCATGACCAAGATGAAGAGAAGCGATGAGAGAGCGCATCACTGTCTCCGACCATTCCCAGGCCGAAAGAAACTCGAAGAAACGCCATTAATAATAACTGACATGGATGTATTAGTTACACACCCCATGATCCAATTAACCGACACCCTATCAAGTCCAATCTTGGATAAAACCATTCTTGTTAATCCCTAATCAACCCAATTGTATGCCTTACATAGGGCAATATTCATGATCATAGCCTGTAATTTCTTAGAATGGATCAAATGAATAACTTCTTGAGTTGATGCGACCGCATCATGAATGGACCTATCCTTTAAAAAACTGGACTGCTCAGATGAAATGTGTCTAGACATTACCCTCTTGAGTCTCTCACCAATAGCTTTCGAAATGACTTTGTAGAGCGTATTGCACAAGGAGATTGGACGGAAATATTTAAAGGAGTTAGCACCCAATTTCTTTGGGATCAAGACAAGAAATGTAGAATTTAACGCCCTACTGATCTTCCCATTCCGCTTGACATCATCGACCATCTCAGTAATATGGGAAACAAATAAGTCAGCAAAATGGATAAAAAAATCCAAGGTCCATCCATCTGGCCCGAGACTCTTATCCACAGCATAAGATTTTAGAACAAATAAGATCTCCGAGTCACTAATAGGAGAGTAAAAATCTGACAATAGCCTGTCATCAAACATGACAGGAATCTCCTCAACTGCCCAAATTTGATCTGCAAGATGAACAGGCTTTCGGGCTTTATACAAGTCTTCGAAGTGTCTAACAGCCGCCTCCTGGATGTCGACTATGTAGATTAAAGAGGTCCCATTATCCTCGAGCTACCATATAGCATTTGAGTTTTTTCTCCCCTCCACAAAAGCATGGAAATGTTGTGGGAAAAACAAAAAATGAGGAGAAATGTAACTGAATTGGAAACTGAACTGAAAGATAAATTCTCTTAGAAACTTTATTGATGAAATTCTTTGTGTCTACAAGCCTCTCGGACCATCTCTTTTTAACTTAGTCTATTTTGTTATTACAATCATATTTCATTATTCAACCTACATTTTAGCTATTCTAACTACATAGGTAAATTTACAATATTCGTTGTCACATTTTTAACAAACTCCACCTTGACAACAAATTGTCCATTCATCATCTTTTCTGCAAGCCGAGAGAAGCAAGACACCATCTCATATTCTCTACTGTAACTGGCTTCGTGAATATATCTGCATGATTCTCCTGTGTGCGAACCTTCTTGAGGACTACTTTTCCACCTTCGATTACATGTCTCACAAAGTGATACCTTACATCGATGTGCTTGGTCTTGCTATGATAGGCTAGATTTGTAGCCAAATGAATAGTGCTCTGACTATCACAAAACACATTCACTTTCTCCTACGTCCTTCCAATCTCATCAAGCAGACCTTTTAACCAGATTGCCTCTTTACAGGAATCTGAAGCAACTATATACTCTGCTTCAGTAGTGGACAAAGCAACTGTCTCTTGAAGCTTTGACATCCAACTGATTACTCCACCTGCAAGAGTAAAAACATAACCTGTAGTAGACCTCCTTTTTTCCAAATCACCTGCATAATCAGCATCCACATATCCGCAGACTGTACCTTCATGACCATCAAAGCTGATGCAATGGTCACTTGTGCCTCTCAAATACCGAAGCACCCATTTCACTGCTCGCCAATGTTCTTCCCCTGGATTTGCCATGAACCTGCTGACAACTCCAACTGCATGTGAAATGTCAGGTCTTGTAGATACCATCGCATACATTAAGTTGCCTACCGCATTTGCATATGGTACAAGAGACATATACTGCTTTTCTTCATTAGTTTTAGGACTTAAATCCGAAGAAAGCTTAAAATGGGAAGCTAATGGAACATTAACAAGTTTCACATTGTTCATACCGAACTTTTCAAGTATTTTCTCCACATACTTCTGTTGTGATAACCAAAGCTTACCATTCTTCCTATCTCTGTGTATCTCCATGCCCAAGATATGTTTTTTTTCTCCAAGATCCTTCATTTCAAACGCCCTAGACAGCTAAGCCATTAACCTGCTGATTTCTTCCATGCTTTTTCTTGCAATAATCATATCATCAACATACAACACCAAGATAATGAATATGCCATTGAAACTTTTGAAGTATACACAATGATCATACTCATTTCTGATAAAATTCTGGCTCATCATGAAGGAATCAAACTTCTTGTACCATTTCCTGGGCGACTGCATCAGGCCATACAATGATTTCCTGAGCTTGCAAACTAATCTTCTATTGCGACCTTGTACAAAACCTTCTAGATGATCCATATATATCTCTTCATCCAAATCACCATGAAGAAAGGTTGTTTTAACATCTAACTGTTCTAACTCAAGGTCAAGTAAAGAAGTTAGTTCTAACACAGTACGAATAGAAACAAGTTTAACTACTGGTGAAAAGATCTCATGAAAGTCAATACCTTCAACCTAAGAATACCCTTTTGCAACTAGTCTCGCCTTATACCTTTCGATACTTCCATCAACTTTTCTCTTCAACTTGAAGACCCATTTGCACCCAACAACGCTTCTCCCTTCAGGAAGTTCTACAAGATCCCAGGTATTTTTCTTGGCTAAGGAGTCCATTTCTTCTTCCATAGCCTTTTTCCATATCTTTCCATCTGTATCATCAACTGCTTCCTGATAACAAGATGGTTCCCCATCTTCAGTAATCAATGCAAATGATGAAGCAGAGTCTTCATACCTTTTGGGTGTTCTTCTTTCCCTTGTAGACCTTCTTAGAGTGACTGGTTGTTGACTGGATTCTATAATTTCTACAGTTTCCTCTACTTCTCCACCTTTTTCAGAAGTATCTCCTTCCTTTCGACTCTCTGGAAAAGGTACAGTCTCCAATTGAATCTGCTGACCTAGCGATACCTGCTTCTGTTCAACTTTTTCAACATCTGATTTTAAAAGAGATGATTCATCAAATGTTACATCTCTACTAATGACTATCTTCCGTGAAGTAGGATCCCACAACCTATATCCCTTCACTGAATAATCATATCCAACAAAGACACAACATTTTGATTTTGGATCTAATTTTGAACGCTGATTTTTAGGAATAAGAACATAGGCATCACAACCAAAAATCTTCAAATGCGAATAATCACAAGACTGACCCAATCAAACTTCTTCAGGAATTTGACAGTTTATTGCAACCGAAGGTGATCTGTTAACTAAATAACAAGTAGTAGACACTGCTTCTTCCCACAACTCCTTTTGCAGATTAGCATTACTAATCATGCTTCTGGCTCTTTCCATAAGAGTCTGATTCATCCGTTCAGCAACACCATTCTGCTGAGGAGTATAAACAGCAGTTTTATGTCTAACTATCCCTTCATCCTTACAAAATTGTTCAAATTCTAAAGAAGTAAATTCACCGCCATTGTCAGTTCTTAAACATTTGATTGAATTGTCTGTTTTCATTTCCACCATTGTTTTAAATTGTTTAAACACATTAAACACATCAGCTTTATTTTTCAATATATAGACCCAAAATTTTCTGGAGAAATCATCAATAAAAGTTTAAAAATACAAGGCACCTCCATAGGACACAGTAGGAGATGGTCCCCACAAATCAGAATGAATACAGTCCAAAATCTGCTTGCTATTATGATTTCCAGACTTGAATCTTTGTTTACATTGTTTTCCAAACACACAATATTTACAAAAATCCAACTTCAAGGATTTCAAATCAAGAATTAGCTTGCGGTTCATCAGTACCTGAAGACCTTTCTCGCTCATGTGACCCAACTGTTGATGCCATAAACGAGAACCTTCTTCTGCTTTATCTGATACGATCGCTGCTTCACTAACTTGAGTACTTCCCTTGAGTCTGTACAGGTTTCCAACCTTTTCAGCCTTCATAACAACCAAGGCTCCTTTCGAGACTTTCAGCACTCCATTCTGACCTATAAACTTATAACCATGCGAATCCAAAACTCCCAAGGAAATCAAGTTTTTCTTTAGATCAGGTACATGCCTAAAATCAGATAAGGTTTTAATTGTACGATCATACATTTTAATTTTCACATTTCCAATCCCAACAGTCTGACAAGATGCATTATTTCCCATGAAAACAGAATTACCATCTACAGTTTCATATGATGAAAACCAATTTTGGTGCGGACTCATATGATGAGAAGCACCAGAGTCTAATAGCCAATAGTCAGCATCTTGTGAGATATTACATACATGGAGTGCTTCAACAATTAAAACCTCATCATCCATACCTGAATCGACCTGATTTGCTTCCTTGTTGTTTTCCGCCTCCTTCCGTTTCCAGCAATCCTTTTTGAGATGTCCTGGTTTGTTACAGTACCAGCATTTTTCTTTACTCTTCTTGCCACTCTTTGACTTCGATCTGGAAGAACCTCTTGTCTTTTCTCCCCGTTCCTTTGACCAACCTCTAGCTACCATGGCTTCAGGTGCAGAAGTATCAATGCTAGATTGTCTTCGTACCTCTTTAGATAAGAGAGCACCCACGACATATTCAAATTTTAATGAATCAGTGCTCAAACTGACTAAGGTCATGAAGTGATCCCATGACTCAGGCAAGGAACAAAACAAGGTTATTGCCTTGTCTTATTCCTCCATCTTTACTTCCATATCGGACAACTGACAAATAACTGTATTAAAAACATTCAAGTGATCTGCAATTTTCGTACCCTCCTTCATCCGAAGGCTATATAGTTGTCTCTTTAAATAGATTATGTTAGTCAAAGTTTTTGTCATATAGAGAGTTTCCAATTTCTTCCACAACCCTGCGGTTGTACTCTCTCCAACAATATTGAAGAGTACTTCGTCTGCCAAACATAACCGAACGGTACTGAGAGCTTGGGCATCCAAGTCCTCCCAATCCGAATTTGACATGCTTTCTGGTTTTTTAGCTACCCCATCTAATGCCTCGTGCAACCCTTGTTGCACCAACAAATCCCTAACCTTCAGTTTCCACAGGGAAAAATTGTTTTTCCCGGTGAATTTCTCCACCTCAAATCTTGCGTTTGTCATTTTTGCCATTTCTCCCTCCTAGGATTTCAGATTTCCCTTCTTCTACAAATCAAAAATTTCCACTTTTCTTCTAGGGTTTCAAGATTTCCCCTCTTGTTTGCAGATTTTTCTTTCTACTATGTTTTTAAGAACAGAAAACTAATTCCATAGAAAAAAATAATATAAAATAAAAAGACCTTCAATGTCAATTTCTGCTCAGAAAATTTCTTGACAATTCCTTTTAAAAACTGCTCAAAAATTTCATCATAATTTCTTTTAAAAATCTGCTCAAAAAACCCTACTCAGAATTTTTTGTTTTCTGAAACCCTACTGCACTTTTAATCAACAGATTTTCTGAATTGAAACCCTACTTAAGTGACTTTTTCTGAACTCTATTTTTTTTAAAGAAGAAATTCTGTTCCTTCAAATTCACTGCCTCATATATTTGTTTTCCCACAGCCTAGAAAAAAAATTAAGAACTAAGGTACTCCTTCATTCAAAAAACGATTTCTTCATATTTCACAGCCCCAATTTTTTTTTTAAGAATTACGGGTACCTCTGCAAACGGCTGGGTTCGTCCTTCTGTCTGCCTTTCTCGGACTTTCTTCAAAAAACCGACGTATTCTTCTGCAGCGATAGGCAGAGTCGTTCTCTATGCCAAGACCGTTGGCAAATTCCGCTTCCAGATCCGTCTTCTGCAAGTTAGAAAAAAAATGCGTTCCTTACAACTGCTTCTTCTTTGCTCCGTGCAGACTTTTCCAGTCTCCCTTTACGGTGGTTTCTGTGGCTATGTGGTCACAGATTTTTCCTTCAACAGAGCGGACAACAGTTTCGGTTAGACCTTTAACAACATAGCGTGTTCAACGGCGGCTGGCTTCTACTCGCTGGCTTCTCCCCTCGATGAAACTCTGAAGTTCAATGGTGATAGTCAAACAATCTTCTCTCCAACGTGACCTCTTCAAAAAAAGGTCAGTCGAACACAATACAGTGGGCATACCTTCAACAATCAACCTGCTCTGATACCACTTGTTGTGGGGAAAACAAAAAACGAGGAGAAATGTAACTGAATTGGAAACTGAACTGAAAGACAAATTCTCTTAGAAACTTTATTGATGAAATTCTCCGTGTCTACAAGCCTCTCAAGCCATCTCTTTTTAACTTAGTCTATTTCATTATTACAACCATATTTCGTTATTCAACCTACATTTTAGTTATTCTAACTACGTAGGTAAATTTACAATATTCGTTGTCACATTTTTAACAGGAAAAACTTGGTATTTTTATCACCTTCACAGAGCCATATCGCCCTGCTCTTAAGCCTCCAGGACTTCTCCTCAATTAAAAGAATCTTCTGCTTCTCCCTTTCCACATCCTTCAGTTTTTTCCAAATGTCCTCTTTAGGAATATCAACCTCCAGTTCCTTCATAAGTCGAGCGGTCTCCAACTCAAAAGCCTGAAGGTGACCGTTTAATTTCAGCTTCTTCCCGTGCTCCCATCCTTTCACTACCACCTTCAAACTCCACAAAGTGTCCATAAATTAATCCATCGCAGAGGTATCCTTTCTTTGCAAGTTGGCTTTGAAATGCTTCGCCACCAAATTGTTGAATTCCTGGTCCCCCAACCATACACGGTTAAACTTGAAAGGAAAACCACCACCAACCTTTTCGAATTCCCAATCAAGAATGATAGGTCTATGGTCTGAAATCAACACATCCCCAATATTAGCTGTCCACTTCCCCGTATGCGTCAAAAGGTAAGAATTTACCAAGAAACGATCAATTTTTTTACAGATTGATGCATCTCCCTTTCTGTAATTGAACCAGGTAGGACCATTATCCTGCATTCTCAGATCGTAGAGGTTATGTGACTTGAAGAGGTCCACCAGGTAATTTTCCAGAGGGTCACCACGAACCAGCAAGCCCCACGTCTCCCCGGCATACAAGGTGGAATTAAAATCCCCAGCAATAAACAAATTCTTCAAAGAGAGTATGCCAGAAGCAGCCATCCTCTGCCATAACACCCCCCGTCCTGATAGGGGGCATAAATATTAATCACATGAATCCGATGTTTATAGCCCCGAAAATGGCCAGTAAGAATGATACCACTGAATAAACCATAGGCCTTAAAAGAGGCCACGACAGGATTCCACAAGACAATCTCCCCTCTAGAAAGTTCCACAGCATCCCAAGCAGCAATGTGCCATGCTAGGAATAGAGAACGAAAGTAGGCAATGGACCTGTCAGCATTACTCATTGTCTCTTGAATACATATAAAGGAAGGACTATGCAATAAAAAAAACTCCCGCATAGGTAGGGATTTATCTCTGCCCCCCAACCCCCGAATGTTGATAGAGATTAGATGAATCATGGGGAAACCTTAGAGGGGTCAAGCGCTCTAAGTACCTTGTCAATAGCTAAAGTCTCTGGGACATCACGAAAGACACCCTTGTCCAGAACCCTGGGCAGACCCGATGATGAGATAGATTTTTTCTTAATATGAGGTTGGCCTTTGCCCCTCCTAATGGTAACATTAGCCGTGGAAGAGGGGCAAAGTAGCAGAGGGGTAGGGGTCAGCGAGCCAATGTCCACAGTCAGAGGAAAAAGGTTCGCTTCAGGCTCTAGAAGAAGCAGTTCAAGATAACTGCCAAAAGAGTTTCGAATAGAAAGGGAAGGATCTTCAGAAAGAGATTATGCAGGAGCCAGAACCACAGGAGAGGGAGAATCACGTTGACAGATCGAGGAGGGCGACAGAGGCACCAAAGACGGCAAATCCAACGGGTCCGGGATGGAATAAAGAGAGGTATTCCCAACATCCAGGTCAGGAGAAATGAACGGAAAACAAAAATCAGGCACGGATGCCCTCCCATCCCCAGGGTGAGGACCCCCCCCAGGCGACAAAGTGCCCCTAACATTCGGGCCAATCCCGCAAAATTCCCTCCCCCACCTCCCCGACAATCATCAGAATGAAAAAAACTAGAAGGATTATCCATCTTACCTGAGTGATTAGGAGACGAATGATATGGAACCAGCTTCGGAAAAACCCGACGAGAAGGCCTCGAGTTTCGATGAAAATGTGGGGCGCCATTAGCTGAGTCATCCTTCCAACGCAGGCAGCATCTCATGAAATGACCAGTATCAAGGCACAAGTGACACCGGAATGGAATGCTCCAGTAGTCCAGGCATTGCCTGTGCACTTTATCATTCCATTCCAAATTAATCTCCTCCAATAGCGCCCTACCTCCCCCCCCCCCGCAAAATAAATCTCAACAAGGACCCATGCCACCCTCTTGTCAAATAAACCCATGCATTTTGGATCCACATACTTACACTGTTTGATGCAATTTCCAATGGATTGTAGCGCAGATGGCGTCCAAAACTTAATAGGCAGTGTGGATAGTAGAACCCAAGTCAAATGTGATATCGGGGCCATATCCCTGGGGTGGAAATCAACCATCCATTGGAACAGAGGAATGAAGGAACGACCGATAACCCAAGTCCTCTGAAGGATTTCTGAAGCATCCTCATCCTTGAGGAAGTGAAATACAAACCACCCATTTGATAATTTACTAGTTCTGGGCTCATATCCAATAATCAGACACCAGGCCGCCATAAGCCAACTCTGAAGGTCCCCTAGCTTAATGGTTAAGAGCATGTGGTTCTTCCTCAGAGATTACAGGTTCAAAACCAGAAGGGGTGGAGTATGTATGCCTTCGTAGACTTAGTAGATAAATCATTGAGCGAAGGTGGGTTGGTGTCTGGCTTACTTAGCAATGAAATCGTTCCCTGAGTTGGCCGTATTAGCCAAAAAAATTAGTAAATATGATGCGATACAGCGCATAATTCAAAGGATTCCAATTTGGTGCTAAAGTGGGTTGGTGTCTGGCTTAGCTATGACCTTAAAATTGTGCAATAATAATAATAAGTAGAGTAAGATTTTGATCATAGTTACCAAGTTCGACGATACCATTCGGTACAGTACATAATTCAAAGGATTCCAATTCAGTATTGTTCGACGAGTGTGCATCTGCTCTAAAATCCTCAACCTACTCAAACCCTCAACTTGCAATGCATCGTGACTCTTCCTCCACCTAAGCATAGAAAATGGCAAGCTCAATCACAATTGGTGAACACGGGTATCACAGTGTTCCATAAATTACAGAAAAGAAAACTAAGTTTAATACCTGCCCAATTCCATAAATTACAGAAAAGAAAATTAAGTTTAATCTCTCCCTAGGGAAATTTAGACGCAGACACCAATTGTTTACAATTAATCTATGAATTGCTTACAATTAATTTAACATAAATAATTGTGAATGGTTGTTCATTGCTGGTACAAGTAACAATAAGTTTCAATAATATTTCAGAAATTAACATTTTGAATCTATCACTTCTACTCCCACGAGCTCTCCAAGAATATTTAAAGCTAAATAACAATAAATATGGATAGAAAATGGTGTCTCTTGTTTGTGTGCAAGAAACAATGGTGGGTGAATAGCAAGTTAATGCAAGGATTAATTTGTTTTTATAATTTTTCTTAAATGAAAAAGAGGGTTATTTTTTATATGAGGATCTATTAT
Organism: Pinus albicaulis; assembly: GCA_034641835.2. Classification (NCBI taxonomy): domain Eukaryota; kingdom Viridiplantae; phylum Streptophyta; class Pinopsida; order Pinales; family Pinaceae; genus Pinus; species Pinus albicaulis. The sequence continues at coordinate 963,824,951 of CM076572.1, forward strand.
AAAATTGGTAATTTTTATATAGATACAACTTAAAAAGTCGTAATTTTTAAAAATAAAAAATAGTAATTGTTATATTAAAAAAATTTATAAAATGGTAAATTGCAATTAAAAAATATAATTCTTACTTTAATAAAAATTGTAAAATAATAAATTAGTTGAAAATCAGTAATTTCTATATAGAAAAATAAAAAATCATAACTTCTATATTAAAAAATTTATAAAATGCAATTTTTATATAGAAAAATAAAAAATCAAAACGTTTATATTGGAAAAAATCGTAAAATGGCAAACTTCAATTTCAAATGGATAATCCTTATAAAAAAATAGAAAAATGATAAATCCAATATTAGAAAAATATATATAAAATGACTATTCTTAGTTGCAAATCCATAATTATGATACAAAAGAATAGAAAAACAATAATTTCTATATTACAAATAATTATAAAATGGAAAATTTCAGTTTCAAATAAATAACTCCGATAAGAAAAAAATAGAAAAAGGATAATTCCAATATTATAAAAAAATATAGAATGATAATTCTTAGTTGCAAATCCATAACTATGATACAAACGAATAGAAAAATAATAACTTCTATATTACAAATAATTATAAAATGGCAAATTTACTATTTGCACTTCTGAAAAAAATAGTAAGTAAATTTACATGTTATTTTTATGTTCAAGTACAATTGCAAATAGTAAAAGTACATTTTGCATAAAATAATAATTAACTTTACATGAATTTTTTATAAAATAGTAATAAAGGTAAGTTTACACATTTAAATAAGTAAATTTACATTTTAAAATTTATGTATAGAATAATAAATTCCATGTATGCATAGTGAATTTAGTGACAAATGGTATAGTAAGTTTGTATGCATAGTGAATTTTAGCTATAGGTTTTCTATAAAAACAATAAACTAAATTTACATGATCATTTTTAAATTAAAATATGGTAGAGAATTATAAGTTTGCAATTGTTAATTTTTTTCCATATTAAAATAAGATAGAGAATGGTAGGTTCTATTTTTTTTAAATTGCAATAAAACTAGTTTACCAACAATCTTATTTTTTCTTGAAACTTTGGCTATAGGTTTTCTATAAAAACAATAAATTAAATTTACATGTTCATTTTTATATTAAAATATAGTAGATAATTATAAGTTTGCAATTGTTAATTTTTTTTCCATATTAAAGTAAGATAGAGGATGGTAAGTTCTATTTTTTTAAATTGCAATAAAACCAATTTACCAACTAATCTTATTTTTCTTGAAATATTCAAGAAGTAACCAGAACTAATATGGAATTATGTTTCAATGTAGCATAAAAGTATACTTAGAATTAAAACCTTCTTCTCTTCAATAAAGAATATTTGGTTGATTTAGTAGCAAAAAAGAGTTAGAATTAAGAATTTGTTCTTTTCAACAAAGAATTTTGGATCAATGCATCAACTAAGTAGAGTTGGAATTAAAAAAAGACAGGGAATTGTAAGTTTTATATTCAAATTTTTTAGAAAATCTTTACAATAGATTTATTTTTATTCTCATTATTCTTTTCGATGATATGCATTACCAGGTTGGAGTATAGTGATTGCCATTATTGGATTTCATTGCAAAACATGGATTACTGGTGTGAAATTAAAATAGAGGGGTTCATTTTCCATAATACACCACAAAGGTTAGGCACTCATACATATTCAATAAATTTGGATTCCATAGGGACCTGTACCAAATTGAAATTAAATGAAAACTATAATTTGTTATTTTCTAATTTTTTTGTCCTAGTTGTTAATATACATGTAAATATCGTTTTCCTTGTATCCACCTAATTATCACTCTTGTAATAGTTTTTAAATTGAATATCATGGTCATATTTACAATTTTATACTAAATTCCTTGGAATTAATGTGTTCTTGCTTCACATAGAATGCCTTGTTTTTAATCCAATTATAGGTGATATCATAACTAGGCTTCTATGCATTGTCTCCTTTGTATTCTTTATAGTTTGATCAATTTTGTTTCTCAAAATCTGTACAAATAGAGTTAATTAAATTTAAATGGATGTTTTAATTTCTTCCCAATAGGATGCTTGGATATCCTCTAAAGAATGTTGATGGCACCTAGATCAAAACTCCTTGAATGGACAAATCTTGAAAGTAAAATTGATGGAAAAATTTATTGCAAGTAATGTAATAATACTTATGGGACGTCAGAGACTCGAGCAAGAGATCATTTGCTTGGAATTGTAGGTGGAACTAGTGGAGGAGTGCTAGCATGTACTAAAATTGAGGAATATGTGAAGAAATGTATAAGTGAAGAAACCAATGCTCATAAGAAAGGAAAGGTAGTCCAAGAATCAAGAAAAAAAAGAACACAAGATACACTCATGGGAAGATAAAATGTTATTAATTCAACATCAAGCTCTTTCCCATCATTCATGACATCTACAACATCTTATATGCCATATGGATCAAAGAAAACCTACTTTACCAGATGTTGATCCAACACAACAAACATTGAAGAAAGCTTGAAATTCATTGGAGCGAAATGAGGTAGATGATGCAATTTATGATTTTTTCATTGGTTGTAATATCTCTTTCAAAACTATAAAAGTCCATTATTTCATGATATGTTCAAAAATATTTCCCATTTTGGTCCCTCATATGTTCTTCCAAGCTATGAAAGCCTTAGGACTAAAGGAATTGAGAGGAGAAAACAAAGAATAGAGGAAAGAGTTAAACCAATAAGGGATTCATGGGTCATTTCTAGATGTACTCTAGTTAGTGATGGTTGGACCGATCGTCAGTCTAGACCTCTTGTGAAAATGCTTTCTTGTTGCTCTCAGGGAGTATAAATTTCCATTTGTTTACTATTGATTGTATGGACAAAATAAAGAATGTTGAATATTTATTTGTGTTATTGAGGGATGCCATATTATCTATAGGATAGGACAATGTATTCCATGTTGTCACTGATAATGCATCCAATTGTGTTCATCCTAGTGAGTTATTGATGGAGAATTTACCTCGGTTGTTCTCGACACCTTGTGCAACACATTGAATTGATCTAGCCCTTCATGACATTGGTAAAATAGGTTGGGTGCAAGTAAATATATCTCAATCAAGATAAATGGTCAAATTAATTCTTAACCACCAATTGAGTTTGAGTATATTTAGAAAATACAAAACGAGGAATCTACTAAGACGAGGTTAAACTAGGTTTGCCACACATTTATTGCACTGCAAAGGGTGGTAGAGAAAAAATTTGCATTAATATCATTTATATGGAATGAAGAGTGAGTGAAATCTCCTTTATCAAGGTCGGAAGGTGGTAAAATAGTAGAGAAAACAATCTTCAATGAAATTTTTTGGTCATGTGTAGAAAAAATCATCTCTATTTGTAAGCCTATTGTACAAATTTTGAGGATGGTTGATTCTAATGTTGCATGCATGGGTTTTGTATATGAGGGAATCGATAGAGTAAGAGAACAAATATCATTGATATGTAAGAATGATAGTTCAATAAATAAACCAATATGGAAAATTGTGGAAAAAAGGTGGCGTATGTTGCATACGCCATTACATGTTGCAGGGATTTTTCTAGCACCTAATTACTTTCATGTTCCTAAGGACAGAGATATCATGGAGGGATTTTATAATTGCATGGATAGGATGTATCCTGATCCCGAGATACAATATCAAATACGAATACAATCAATATCATATATGCAAGGGACCAATCATACTTTCAGTAGAACTAGGGAAATACGAGATATGCACCATCAAGAGGTCACCCCTGCTCAATGGTGGTTTCCCCATGGATATGAGACACCTCAATTGAAAACATTTGCAATCAGGGTGTTGAATCAGGTATGTATGCATCATAATTATTTATATTCTTTTATGTACATTTGAAATTTATTCCATGTAAACTTTTATATTAATATAATACTATTTTCATGTAAAAAAATAGGTCACTAGTGCATCGAAATGTGAAAGGAGTTGGAGCATTCATGAGTTCATTCATAGCAAGAAAAGAAACCATTTATGAGGTAGCAAATTGGCAAATTTGGCTAGCTTTCATTGCAATTTACACTTATGGTTGAAATATTTAGAGGGGAAGAAAAAAAATTCAAATATAGTACAAGAGGTTCCCTCTATTTTCAATGCATCTAGTCTAACATCACAAACACCAATTGTGGGATCATCTTCTACATCCACACATCACATCAATGAGAATGATGTCTTACTTAGATATATTCCAAATGACAGTGCTAATAGTGATAATGCCTCTCTCATGAGTCAATACACTGATGTTGATGATGACGATGGAGCTGAGATGACATACGCACCTTAAGATCATATAATTTTCATTTCTATTAGCATTTTGTATAAGCACTTAGGTATTAAACTATGTTTTAACTTTTTGGCATTTTATGATTGAATTGTTCTACTTTGACATATTATGATTCTTAGTTACTTTTATTGCAGTTTTTTATAACATTTAAAGTGTTTTTTTTATATGTAACATTGTTTTAACTATAATACAAAATGAGAATGAAGTAAATGATCTAAATACATATTTCAACCTTAAATTGGATATCAATCTTAAATTGGATATCGTTATTGTTGGATTTCAATAAGAACCTTTAGAAGTACATATATATCTACAAAAAGACTCTTTAGGAGTGGTATCAATGTTTGTAGATGGCATTTACATTTCCAAGTTCACATAGAACTCTTTAGTGTTTTAGACATAAATTTCATGATATTTGGAGATTATTTAAATCATATTTTTAATATCCAATATCTATGTTTTGTGACTCATATTATTAAAATTTACTTTTACATGTTTTTCCAATCTCAAATAATAATAAATTTGATGCATTTTGATCCTAATTATTTTTAAACTATTTTAGAGAGGTGTCTATAACATCTTAGATAAGGGAAATTAATGTTAGAAATTAGAGAAATATTTAATGAATTTTCATTAAAGTTTTGAATAAAATGATTGTTTAGTTAAATTAAAAAATAAAATAAAAAATTAAGTATTTGTAAGATGTATAATGTCAATTTTTTCCCGTATTGGATTTTATAAGGTCGATTCTTTTCCGTATCGAATCAAATTCGAATTCGATTTTGGTAACTATGTTGCATACTCGAAGCATCCATACCATGATGTTTTAGTATTGAATGAGGTTTCTTAGGTTATCAAGACCACAGTTACCAAATTCAAATTCAAATTCGAATTTGAATTTGAATTCGATTCGATACGGAAAAAAATCAACATTATACATCTTACAAATAATTATTTTTTTAATTTTTTAATTTTAATGAACAATCACTTTATTCAAAACTTTAATGAAAATTCATTAAATTTTTCTCTAATTTGCAACATTAATTTCCATTGTCTAAGATTTTATAGAACCCTTCTCTCTAAAATGGTTTAAAAATAATGAGGATCAAAATGCATCGACTTTATTATTATTGCATATCAGAAAAACATGTAAAAGTAAAATTTAACAATATGAGTCACAAAACAAAGATATTGGATATTAAAAGTATGATTTAAGTGATCTCTAAATATCATGAAATTTATGTCTAAATCACTAAATAGATCTATGTGAACTTGGAAATATAAATGCCATCTACAACATTGAGACCACTCCTAAAGGGTCTTTTTGTAGATATATATAAACTTCTAAATATTCTTCTTGAAATCCAACAATAACGATATCCAATTTAAGATTGAAATATGTATTTAGATCATTTACTTCATGCTCATTTTGTATTATAGTTAAAACAATGTTACATATAAAAGAGACACTTTTAAACGTTATAAAACATTGCAATAAAATTAACTAAGAATCATAATATGTCAAAGCAGAATAATTAAATCATAAAATTCCAAAAAGTTAAAACATAGTTTAAGACCTAAGTGCATATACAAAATTCTAATAGAAATGAAAATTTTATGATCTTAAGGTGTGTAGGTCATCTCATCTCCATCATCATCATCAACATCAATGTATTGACTCATGAGAGAGGCATTATCACTATTAGCACTATCATCTAGAATATCTCTAAGACATCATTCTCATTGATGTGATGTGTGGATGTAGAAGATGATCCCACAATTGGTGCTTGTGATGTTGGACTAGATGCATTGAAAATAGGGGGAACCTCTCATACTATATTTGAAGTTGTTTTCTTCCCCTCTAAAGATTTCAGCCATAAGTGTAAATTGCAATGAATGCTAGCCAAATTTGCCAATTTTATAGCTCCTAAATGATTTATTTTCTTGCTATGGATGAACTCATCGGTTCTCCAACTCCTTTCACATGTTGATGCACTAGTGACCTATTTTTTTTATATGAAAATAGTATTATATTAGTATAAAAATTTACATGGAATAAATTTCAAACGTACATAAAAGAGTATAAATAATTATGATGCATACATAACTAACTCAACACCCTGATTGCAAATGTTTGCAGTTGAGGTGTCTCATATCCATGGAGAAACCACCATTGAGTAGGGGTGAGCTCTTGATGGTGCATATCTTGTATTGCCCTAGTTGTAGTGAAAGCATGACCGATCCCTTTCCTATATGATATTGATTGTATCCATATTTGATATTGTATCTCGGGATCAGGATACATCCTCTCCATGTAGTTATAAAATACCTCCATGATATCTCTATCCTTAGGAAAATGAAAGTAATTAGGTGCTAGAAAAATCCCCGCAACATGTAATTGCGTATGCAACATACACCACATTTTTTCCACAATTTTACATATTGATTTATATATTGAACTATCATTCTTACATATCAATGATATGTGTTCTCTTACTCTATCCATTCCCTCATATACAAAACCCATACATGCAACATTAGAATCAACCATGCTCAAAATTTGTACAATAGGCTCACAAATAGAGATGATTTTTTTTGCACGTGACCAAAACATTTCATTGAAGATTGTTTTCTTTACTAGTTTACCATCTTCTAACCTTTATAAAGGAGATTTAACCCACTCTTCATTACATACAAATGATCTTAATGCAACTTTTTTCTCTACCACCCTTTGCAGTGCAATAAAATGTGTGGAAAACCTAGTTTCACCTGGTCTTAGTAGATTCCTTGTTTTGTATTTTCTAAATATACTCAAACTCAATTGGTGGTTAAGAATGAATTTGACCATTTGTCTTGGTTGGGATATATTTACTTGCACCCAACCTATTTTACCAATGTCATGAAGGGCTAGATCAATACAATGTGTTGCACAATGTGTCCAGAACAACTTAGGGAAATGCTCCATAAATAACTCACCAGCATGAACATAGTTGGATGCATTATTAGAGACAACATGGACTACAGTGTCCTCTCCTATAGATAATATGGTGATCGTCAATATCTCAAATAAATATTCAACGGTCTTTGTTTTGTCCATACAATCAATAGTAGACAAAAGGATCACTCCCTGAGGGAAACAAGCAGTTGTGTTCACAATAGGTCTAGACTGACAATTGTTCCAACCATCACTAACTAGAGTACATCCAGAAATGACCCATGAATATCTAATTGGTTTAACTCTTTCCTCTATTCTTTTTTTTCTCCTCTCAATTCCTTTAGTCCAAAATGGCCAATATTTTTTAACATATCATGAAATAATTGGTTTTTTATAGTATTGAAAGAGATATTAAAACCAATGAAAAAATCATAAATTGCATCATCTACCTCATTTCGCTCCAATGGCTTCCAAGTTTTCTTCAATGTTTGTTGTGTTGGATCAAACATCTAGTAAAGTAGGTTCTCTTTGTGATCCATATGGCATAGAAGATGTTGTAGATGCCATGAATGATGGGAAGGATCTTGGTGTTGAATTAATAACATTTTCTCTTCACATGAGTGTATCTTGTTTTCTTTTCTTTTCTTGCTTCTTGGACTATGTTTCCTTTCTTATGAGCATTGATTTCTTCACTTAAATGTTTCTTCACATGTTCCTCAATTTTAGTACAAGCTGCCACTCCTCCACCAGTTCCACCTACAATTCCAAGCAAATTATCTCTTGCTTGAGTCACTGATGTCCCATAAGTATTATTGCAGAACTTGCAATAAATTTTTCCTTTGGTTTTCCTTTCAAGATATTTCCATTTAGGGAGTTTTGATCTAGGTGCCATCAACGTTCTTTAGAGGATCTCCAAGTATCCTTTTGGAAAGAAAAAAAAAACATCCATTTAAATTTAATTAACTCTATTTGTACATATTTTGAGAAACAAAATTTATCAAACTATAGAGAATAAAAAGGAGGAAATGCATAGAAGCCTAGTTATCATATTACCTATAATTTGATTAATTCATATAAGCCTAGTTATGATATTACCTATAATTGGATTAATGCAAAGAAACATAGTTATGATATTACCTATAATTGGATTAAAAACAAGGCATTCTATGTGAAGCCAAAACACATTAATTCCAAGGAATCTAGTAGGAAATTACAAATATGACCATGATATACAATCTATAAACTATTACAGGAGTGATAATGGGGTATACAAGTAAAACAATATTTACATGCATATTAACAACTAAGACCAAAAAAAAATAACAAATTATAGTTTTCATTTAATTTCAATTTGATACAGGTCCCTATGGAATCCAAATTTATTGAATATGTATGAGTGCCTAACCTTTCTTGCAAATGAACCCCTCTATTTGAATTCCACACCCTTGATGGTAATCACTATACTCCAACCAGTGATTTTCTCAATTTTTTTAATATAAAACTTACAATTCCCTGTCTTTTTTTAATTCCAACTCTACCTATTTGATGTATTGATCCAAAATGATTTGTTGAAAAGAACAAATTCTTAATTCTGACTCTTTTTTGCTACTAAATTGACCAAATATTATTTATTGAAGAGAATAAGGTTATAATTCTAAGTATACTTTGATGCTCATAATTCCATATTAGTTCTAGTTACTTGTTGAAGGTTTCAAGAAAAAATAAGGTTACTTGGTAAACTAGTTTTACTGCAATTAAAAAAAAAAAAAAAAACTTATCATTTTCTATCCTACTTTAATATTAAAAAAAAATTGACAATTGCAAACTTATAATTCTCTACCATATTTTAATATAAAAATGAACATGTAATTTAGTTTATTATTTTTATAGAAACCCTGCAACTACTACAATTCACTATGCGTACAAACTTATATCATTTGTCACTACATAATTTTTTACATGTAATTTATTATTTTATACATAAATTTTAAAATGTAAATTTACCTTTACTACTAATTTATAAAATTTTCATGTAAATTTAATTATTTTATGCAAAATGTACTTTTACTATTTGCGAACATAAAAATAACATGTAGATTTACTTACTATTTTTTTCAAAAGTGCAAGTTTATCTTTAGGGAACTTCAATTTCCCATTTTATAATTTTTTGCGATATAAAAGTTACCATTTTTCTATTCTTTTCTATAGGAGTTATGGATTTCCAACAATGATTTTCTATTTTATAATTTTTTCTAACATTGGATTTATCCTTTTTTTATTTTTCTCTTATTGGAGTTATCCATTTGAAACTGAAATTTGTCATTTTATAATTATTTGTAATATAGAAGTTATTGTTTTTCTATTCTTTTGTATCATAGTTATGGATTTGCAACTAAGACTTGTCATTCTATATTTTTTTTAATATTGGAATTATCCTTTTTCTATTTTTTTATTTATTGAAGTTATCTATTTGAAACTGAAATTTGTCATTTTATAATTATTTGTAATATAGAAATTATTGTTTTTCTATTCTTTTGTATCATAATTATAGATTTGCAACTAAGAATTGTCATTTTATATATTTTTTTTATATTGGATTTATCCTTTTCTATTTTTTTTATAAAGGTTATCTATTTGAAATTAGAGTTTGTTGTTTTTTTCTAATATAAAAATTTTATTTTTTTTAGTTTTCAATATAGAAATTGCATTTTATAATTTTTTTAATATAGAAGTGAATTTTTATTTTTCTATATAAAAATTACTGATTTGCAACTAATTTATTATTTTAGTTTTTGTTGAAGTAAAAATTATATTTTTTAATTGCAATTTACCATTTTATAATTTTTTCAATATAGAAATTACTGCTTTTTTATTTTAAGAATTATGATTTTTTTAAGTTGTTTCCCATTTTATAATATAGATCCTCATATAGAAAATAACCTAAGAAAAAATATAACGTTGCATAAACAGAGTTGCCATAACTGGAATGGTGGCTTCAGATTATATTTCATATAAAATTTCTCTGCAATTACGACCTTGAACAGAGGTACCGAATGGTCCAGGGGTTTAGTGGGAGATGTCGAAAAGACCGATGTAAAAACAAGGAATGAAACATTTGGCATGTGAAAAGACTAACTAAAGCTCACAATGCAGGTAGACAATAATGAATGCACAAAGAGCTCTGAAATTATGAGAACCAGGAATTAAAAGGAAGAATGGGAATTTCGACTTACACATTTCAAAGCAAACAAATTATTAACTCTCTGCCTATTTCCAATGAACATGATCAAGGAATCACATACCTGTCTCTATGAGTCTATATGCGGCGGCTTGGTTCAGTTGTGATGGTTTACAGTCGAACTTTTCGATGCTTCCTTCCAACAACCGCTACAGGTAACTCCCACATGCAAGAGCCAAATGCAAGAAATGATTCCGAGGAACTATGGAGTAGTGGCTCAAGAATCGGGGCACATTTTCGCATTTAGTTTGGGAGCTGACAGCACATAAATCCCATCTTCTATGCCCAGAAATTACCAACTTCATTTGGAGTACCTGTTTTAATATATAAATTACTATTTTTTTCATACTTTCTCACTTGTAATTTTGATAAACCAAAAATTATAAATTATTATTTTTTCCATACTTTTTAACTTGTAATTTTAATAAACTAAAAATTATAAAATTAAATTTAGGAAAGTCAAGGAAATTTCCAATTTAAATTTATATAGTGTCTAGGCAAGATTCAGTCTCATGTCAAGCCCACTGTTTTATTTCTAAATTAAAAACAAAAAAACAAAAAAACCATTTTCTAAATTCTATAAAATCCCACCATTTTATTCTATTTCTTCTTGAGAGTTGGTTCATAGAATTCAGAGTTTCTATTTCCATTACCAAAAAAAGAAAATCTTCAAAATTGAAATTACACCCCGTGCCAACTAAATCTTCAAAATCTTCAATCAACTACTCCTGCATGTTTAGGTATTGATTCTTCTGTTCAATCAATCATACCCATATGAAAGAGAACGAGATCCCTCGTATAGAGAACCAAAGTCAGAGTTTTCATAGTTTATAGATAAAGACCCGAAACCACCAATAGCCGTGGGAGAAGCTATTGACCGAGCGAAAGCAACACCAATAGCATAGGTAGAGACAGTTCTAAGGTCGCGGCAGTCTCATAACCAGGAATTTCAATGTTCATAGCCTATAGCCGATGGTCAAATATAGCCAACTAAAGTCGACCCTCATATAGAAGATATCGAGAAGACATATCCAGGTAAGAGAGATCTAAATATCAATTGATAGATCAGAAAGATATCAATCGATATATGACAAAAAGTTCGATCGATCAGGTAAGAGAGATCTAAATATCAATTGATAGATCAGAAAGGTATCAATCGATATACGTCAAAATGTTCGATCTCAGGTTTCGGTCGATGAAGGTAGGCGGTAAGAGGGGAGCGAAAATCTGCTCAGACAGTCTAAAAGAATTAAGGGAAGGGAATCCCAGAAAGGCAAATTTTAAAAAGAATGGGTGAAATTGAACAGACTAGGTTTATTTTGATCTTTCTAATGGTAATTACTGAAATTTATTTTAAATTTAATATTTAGTTATTATGAATGAATGAAATTATTTGAAATAATTTTTTTATATAATGTATGGTTGATAAAGATTTATATTTCATCTATTTTTATATGAATTATTTTCTGGTTTTTCAACTTTAACATTAAATACAAATAAAATAAAATAATGCAAACCTTTATTTTGAAATTAGGTCTCGGCCTAGAGATATTCTTTTCATTTAGTTGGTATTATTTTAGTTTCTTTGTTTCAGCCCTCATTTGTTATATGTTTACATTTAAAATTTAAAAACGAAACAAAAATGCAATTTTTATGGTATATTATGATAGGATTTTATTTTATTTTTAAATATTTTTGTTTAAATAGCTAGCAATATTCTTTAAAAGCACACATGAGACAAGCTATTTAAATAATAGAATGAATTTTATTAAATATAAGTAGCAATAATTTTTGAAAAGAGAACAAGTTTTATTAAGTATACATAGCAATAATTTTTGAAATAGTTAAGACGACTATAGAATTTTAGGAAAAGAATAGATGTGTCATACTAAAAGATATTTAAGAAATAATTAAAATTCATTTTAACCAAGATCATGTCTATCTTGGCATGATTTATTAATGTATTGGTTCATGTCATTTAGGTTTATTAAGCTTTTTGTTATCTTATTATTATTTCAATTTATTAATATTTTTTTGTGTGTCTTGGTTAAAATTTGATGGGTTTATTAAGTTTTTTGGTGTCTTATTAAACTTTTGGCTAAGATTTGATACGTTGAACTTGATCATATAATTTTTTTTTTAACTTAAATGTAAAATATACACTTGACTATATCATTAATGAAGCCCGATGTCCAATGACATTCAAAGCCATATTCAAGTAGGTGTTGCTACTTGTTAGGTGGAAATTTATTTATGTTTTGATTTTTCACTATTCATAATATTTTACTCATAATTATTATTATTTTCTAAGAACTTTGAAATAATGATTAGAATTCTTTAGTGAAATTTAAATTGATTTTTTATATTATTTATAATTAACCATAATTATTATTAATTATACTTTAAATCAAGGTGAGAAAAAATTAAGATGGTTTTGTCATTATGTTAAGAAATTATTATCAAGAATCATCCATACATCATTGTGTTCAAGTTCATCATCAATAATCTCACACATATTCACAACTAACACCTTCAATAATTTTGAGTTTGCATTCAAAATGTGAATCAAGCCCTCCAAATTTAATCAACATAGTGAACAAAATCTAAACAGTGTGTATTGGAGTGTATATCAACAATTAATTATGACTTTTCCATACTTGTTTCAATATCACTCTAATCCCTATGTTATTATTATAGGTCACACATCTTTTCACAAAAGATACACAAAATATGTCAATGTAATAGAGTAGCATTAGATTGAAAACTTTATAATATGTTGGAAACAAAATTTATTTATTGTAAATCATTTTCTAACCAAAACTCTAAATTTAATAAGTCGTGTTAAATTCATTTTGTTTTTTTTTCTAATGTGAAAATTTTTAACATAGTTATATATATATATATATATATATATATATATATATATATATAATGTGAAAATTTTTAATATAATTATGTTATTGAAGAGTAAATTTTTAATCAAATATTTATTGGTGAAGGGTTAATTTATTACGAGAACATCATTTTTGAAGGGAAAATTTTTGAACATAATGTTTCTTGAAGGGAAACATAAAAACCCAAAATGTAAAGAAAAAATATATGACAGGTAAAAATAAATCCAAATTCCATCCCTGCAAATAAAGAAACTGAGCATACAAGCTATATTTCATTAATTAAATCAAGTTACATATATACATAAGGAATTGTCTCAAGATAGAGAAGATATCTTAGACGCACAATAATTTGGTTGAGAGAATATCTCAACCTCAACACCAAACTAGGAACTAACCTATCAAATAGGAACAGACTCTATACATAGAGAAAGCCACAACTGAAGACAAGTAGGAATTACATATTCAAACACTCCCCCTTTATGACTACTTGTCTCAATATCTATCTGCAAAATCTACAACTAGTCCTGTTTGGTAACTACACTAGTTCTGTTTGGTGATTACACTTTGTATCTTGTTCATACTGTTTTCGATGTCCATATAAAGGAACAACCATCTACCAAAATGCATGGGTTCCAACCGCTGCAACCGCCAGTCTACTAGGAAGTCCTTCACATACATGGTTCATCCAACCTCTCGATTAACTCCCACTTGATATAAAATTTCACCTTATGGAGTCTAAAACCAATACGGCCCACCCAAGTGTATCCATCCCGCATGACACACTCTTCCAGGGTGTTAAAAATCTCTGACAGAGGGAACATATAACAAAGGGGTATGCATGCTTCTCTGGGTCTTACAACACATACAAACAATAAATGACATGTAGATTTTCTTCTAATTACAAACTGTGACTCATACCCATGGTCATACAAACTGGAATTACAAACTTGATTGTCCATCATCCTTTGCACTCGCCATACCATTCATATGCTAGAGCTTTCTCACTTGAATATTTCTGTCATAGATTTTGTGCTTTTGAATTTTGGATGTATTGGTCTTGAATCTCCATGCTATACCTGCCATTAGTTAGAGTCACAAATTCTAACAAAATGAATTCATATTGAGGTCGCGAATCTCAATATGTATACAAACTTTCAAGACTTGTCCACATTTACCCATACCAAACAAAAAACAATACCAAATGACAATATAAGCACAAGCGATAACCATGACAGTAATACAATATCCATGAAGAAATGGTCAACACATGGCCACGCCATTCACTGCTGCAGACCGACTGCCCCGAATTTCATTTCACCAGAACACTACCCACACTATTTTTGTGAGCAGATCCAACATCATACACTGTACGTTGTCTTCGATTTGATCCCTACTAGATAATTGACAACTGATCACTTCACGTTGCTTCATGAACATGCATGAGCAACACCCTTTCACCTGCTTGCTAGTTCACATTTTGACAAGCAGTAATTCACCTCCACCGCTCAGGCGCTTAGCCTTGAGGAGATACAATGTATCCACTAAGGCTCAACTCAGCCACCAAGGCTTATCATAGCCACGAAGGCTCAACACAGCCACGAAGACTCACCACAGCCATAAAGGCTCAACACAGCCACGAAGGCTTATCACAGCCACGAAGGCTCACCACAGCCACCAAGGCTCACCATAGCCACGAAGGCTCAACATAGCCACGAAGGCTCACCACAGCCATGAAGGCTCAACACAGCCACAAAGGCTTAGGACAACCATGAAGGCTCACCACAGCCACCAAGGCTCAACACAGCCACGAAGGCTCACCACAACCACCAAGGCTCAACACAGACATGAAGGATCACCATAGCCACGAAGGCTCAACACAGCCACGAAGGCTTATCACAGCCATGACTCCATGGTCCAATCATGCGTCGTCCACAAATTCACTGTCAATATGCATAAAATTTAACGATTTTATACACAAAAAAGTTCTCGTTTCAGTATCCAATTCCCCTGGAATCGCAACGTAATGCCACTTCCCCTGTTCACAATATCAAGGCAGGGTAACTGCTTCCAAGCAAGCCTCCTCATGCTCGCTGACAAGCTGCAACAACGAAGACCCATTGTCGAGCTAATCTCCTCGCAATTGAAAATGCAGATATGTTTCCACCACACTTGGCACAGACAAACTCGATCATCCTCCAATCTCTGATGTAGCTCCAACCACTATTCTTAGATGCCATTTCATTGTCATGTCTTCATTATATCTGGTAGTAAATCATAAATAAATCTTTCTATTGCTGGAATGGGAAATTCCAACAAAGACTCGCACTCGTGACAATAGTTGCCCAAACTAAATGTCACAATAATAAGTTAATTCTTTCAACCAAATTTACATTACTCACATGACCACTCTTAAAGAAATATTATACAATGGAAAATAATAATGCAAAGTACTATGACCCTTCATGCAGCACTATGCTTAGCACTTCAACATAGCAGCAATCGAGATCTTGTCCCAGATTGTACAAAACACTTTCTCTCCTCCAGCTCAACATACAAGCAGCATCAACTCCTTATGAACTCCCATCGCTAGATCTGGTGTATGATCCAACTTCATCAGAAACAAACATCGATTGTGGAAATTCCACATCCTCGTCATCTGCAAACTCAATAGGCTCCAGCACAAATAAATCATGCATAGTCCACGAATTTCTCAACGCCTCTTCTAAGAAGGCACCAACAACTCTTATCTCAGGCGTTGTGAGATGCAAAACATGATTCTAAAATCTAACAAAAAATATTGCTAGATCTGAAATAAAAAAAACTGCAATAACGGATCAAGTCATAGAGCCATCCTTCATTCATTTGCAGCAAGACCATACATAGAGCAAACAACACCACATCACAAATAAGTATCAATAAGAATGATGATCGAAGACACATCAATAAGTATACATGTATGTACACTGCATAATATAAGTTCAAGCAAGGTCGTGAATGTTGTTCTTCGCCTTTGGCCTCCATTCTGACCTTGCCCTCAAAATTCCTGATCTGTCATCATGCAATCGAAGTAAGTGTACAAATTTCAATGTGTTTAAAAGCCACATTTCTCTGTGAAAATGGTGCAGTTGAACCAACAATAACCTCACCATCCTGTGGACTTTCAAGCTATTGTATCCTACCGAGTATAGACGTGAATGTGGGCCGACGCATGTACTCCAATAGCGTTCCTCCCTCTGCACGTCGAGGAGACTTCAAGTGGAATAACACCTCTCCAACAAGCAATTCGTTACTTGAAAGCTAAACAATGAGATCTGATATGTAATTCTTATCCCATCCCTTGTTCAACTGGCAAAGCATTCCATCGATATTTGATTACACCTTTAATCACTTGAAGTGAAAAAAACTTTGTATTCAGATTCTGCGAGTTTATCAGAATGCTAACAACTAACGACAGCAGCAGCTCGCTCTATATAATGGCCCCATGCGAAGATCTTGTCAAAGAGTTTGCCACCCTCACAAAGCTTCATGACGAGATGAACTCCGTTCTCGTCTTCATAATTTTGGTCGTCGTAGAACAGATAAAGATCTATCCAAATCTAGAGCAGTAACCATTTTTCACGGCAATTATCCAAATCCTTGTCCTCTCATCCCCATCGAGTGTCCCATTTACTTTCACGACGTGCATCATAACTAGGTTCATGGTTTCCAGTGTCGTTCCAACGATTTGAAGGAAGTCGCCTTATTTCCCCAAGACTTCTACCCATGGCATTATCTACCCAACGGTCTGACCTGCGATGATCACCTAGGTCTTTGTCACCTTCTCTCCACTGATCTTGACGAATGTTAGTGTTGTCTCTTTCTTCATCTCACCAATTTTCATGATGTTCAGCTTCAACCAAGGTAGATCGCCAAACATATTTCCTATTCTCTGTGTCAACGGTCTCATCCCCATTCTTAGAAACATTAGCTATGAAATCACTACGATTTCCATGTGCAGGACTGCAATTAACAAGGGGATCCCCTGTAGCTGTTGCGGATTTACTCTCTCCGAGCTTTGGAAGCAGCCACTGAGGGGAGAGGGGAATGGAGTTGTCAGGCCCATGCAGATCTCTTGTCTTGACGGACTCCATGCGATGTAGTGTAGTTGCAGAAAGCTCGGGTTTGTTGTCAGCCATGATCTTCTCCAAAGCACAGCAGCCACATAGTCAGCTCGACCTCCTTCTACTTTGTATCACTGTAAGAATACCCACGCATTATTATGGCCATATCTACGCAGAAACTTATCACGACTCTACATTGATGGCTTCCAAAATGGTAGTTCAAAACACTTCTAACAGCCCTTGTGATGTGAATCTGCATTCATTTACTACCACCGATTGAAGAGGAGTGTACCAAAAACTTTATTTTCTCCAAGCAGAGCCCTCAAGTTTATCGGTCCCGCTGGAACTTCAACTTCTTTATTATTGATTAATACAGTTATCAATTGGCCGTAGATCGAGTTGTGCCAGCTGAATTTGGGCACAAAAGCTGGACCTCCTATGATCATGTAGGAGATCACGAGGATCACTACAGTGATCAACAAACATAGCGTAAATGCCAGCAGCGATGGGAAAACAGGCTCCTTGTGGAGGGACGCAGAAAATCTAGAGCATGATGTTCGGATCAAATCCTACACAGCACGCCCTCCAAACTCCAGAATTTACCACACAGCAGTCAGCGATTAAACCATTGAGCTCATCACAACCACGCAACGCCACCAGCTACACAGCGACAGGCACACAGGGATCAACTCTACACTTAGATTCACGCCATGTTCTCTCCAACCTCATAGGAGAAACAAGGATGGGCAAACAAACAAAATACTCTTCAAAATTTTTATTTTCCTTGGCCCAGGAAGGGCCAAGGCCAGGCCCAAATGGGCTCTGATACCAACTTAGAAACTAAGCATACAAGCTATATTTCATTAATTAAATCAAGCTACACATATACATAAGGAATTGTCTCAAGATAGAGAAGCTATCTTAGACGCACAATAATTTGGTTGAGAGAATATCTCAACCTCAACACCAAACTAGGAACTAACCTATCAAATAGGAACAGAATTTATACATAGAGAAAACCACAACTAAATACAAGTATGAATTACATATTCCAACAGGGTTGGAGCCATTTTTCCAGTCAAATAAGTTTGAAAATTATATGTTATCGTTTTTCGCCACTTCATCTCAAACTTACAGAACCTTGTTTTGATCTATGAGTTCCATATCCGAAGAGCACGTTTGATCTAGGCCTGGTTCTATCAATCATTATATATGTGAGGCTTTCAAAAACAGTAAGGAAAATTATGCAGGTATTCTAGCAACTAGTTCTTGGGATAATCTATTCAGCTAAAAGTTTGTCGAGAAGTTGAGAGCAGTTATTGTAAAACTTCATACGAAAAAGACCAAATACAAGAGTCAAATAGAAAAGCAATCTATCCCATAAATTATTTTTAACCTCATAAACATTAAAATAATTTTATTTTTTTCTTTCTTACACAAACATTAATTCTCTCAAATTTAAGACAATTGCACCTATTAACTATTCAAGCTTTCTCAAACTTGACCCAATTAGCCACGTATGTTTTTCAATTTACATTTTGTTGTCAAGTAAACATCCCCTCAATTTTATGCATTAATTTTTCATTGTGATACCTTAGTTTAATGCCCTATGTAAGCTCATACAAATCACCTTTTAAACTGTGTTTCTTTTTCCTTGATATCAGAGGTCTCTGTTCCCATAATTGACTACAAGGCTTTTACTCTTCTCGGTTTATAATGTTCTGTTTTTTATTTTTCTTTTTTTCAAATCAATTTTGTTAAATTTTTAAAATATTATAAGAAATTGAATAAATAGGTTTTGAGAGTTACTAATTGTAAATATATTATTAATCAATTTTTTTAAATCTTCATAAATTTTATAAGAAACTGAATAAACAGGTTTTGAGAGTTACTAATTGTAAATATATTATTAAAATATTTTGGAATTTGATTAAGTGGACATTCTATCCATTAAATAGAATTTAAATTTTTACAGTTAATAAATGTTTAATTCATTAATAACAAATAAAGGTAGCTCTTCTTATCTTCAACCTGCCATCTCTCTAGGACCAGCATTTAGGAATAGCCTTTCTATATTGGACCAGCTCTCATTTCCTTCCATTCATCTCGCTCTTGGATTGGCTCTAATTCTTGCTAGAATACCAGTTATCTTGGACCCGCTCAAAAGCTCCAAGCCGGATCCCGGTTAACCCAGAATGCCAAGACCAGTTGGCAAGACCATATTAACTAATAAATGTTTAATCAATTAATAACAAATAAGGTTCACAGTTTTTTTTTAGAGCGAAAAAATTCGTAAACTTTCATTTATAGAGAGATTACATGTTGCATATAGCTGTGTATTGCAAGAACTGAAACAGTCCAAATACTAAGATCAAAAAACAGTCTAAAAAATACATGCCATCCAGCAGGTATGATCCAGTCCCAGAAATAAACATATTTTCAGGGATAATTATAAAGTTACTTAGTAAGTTCGGTGCTTAGCTTACTAACAAAAAAACAGCAAAATAAACTATAATAAATATACATGTCGGTAGTGGATCCCGGGGTATATACACAAAATGCCCCCTCAAAAAACCTGTATAGCAAGGAAGTCACCTATAGATGTGCCTCCTCTATGAATGGCCGATGAAAGTATCTGTAAACCTGTCTGCCCAAGTGCTCAGTAAAATGCCAGGTGCTCCAATCTAGCTCTGCTGCCTCTTTGGATAATATGTCGGCCATGTTGTTCCGAGACCTGTAAATATGAGTGATAGAGATAGAAACAAATAGGCCTTTGAGGTAATGAACTTCCCGCAGCAGTGCAGACAGTGTGTGCGAGTGACATAATGCAAGATTATTGAACCAATTGATAACAAGCAGTGAGTCACCAAATATCTGGATGGTGTTGCAATGGATGTCATGTGCAAAGGTCAGCAGTAGGCGAAGACAATTCAGTTCTGCATAATTATTTGTACCGGGTCCCAATCCCATTCTGATATGGAAGAAGTGGTGGTCATTTAAGTAGAGGATAGCACCTCCTCCACATCCCGCAGCGTTGGACGCACCATCAATGTATGCCCAAGCATGCCTGTGGTAAATTATTTCAGGGATGTCGAGAGGAGGATTTCTGAGAAGCTTGTCTACCGGCAGAAGGCTGAAGGTAGCAATGGAGGCCGCACCAATATGATCGCATTCAATGGGAAAATCTCTGAAAATATTTCTATTATGGCCAATCCAGATCTCCCATGCCACAATTAAAGGGAGGTTCCTCATGCGTGGTTCATGATCATAATGTCTCCACCAGTTTTGCCAGGCTGCCAGAATGTTGTCTCCCTGCCAAATGAAATTACAGCGTAGGTCTGTGCAGATCCGAGCCCAGATATCTTTGACACTGTTGCAAAGGAGAAATAGGTGGTTCACGTTCTCACAGCAGGCCCGACAGTAACTACATTGTGAAGCCCCTTGGAACGCTCTTTTGTGGAGGTAATCCATTGTGGGTATACAATTATTGAGAATGCACCAGAACAACGTTCTATGCTTGTGTGGGGCAGTTAGTTTCCAAAGACAGCGCCACCACCAATATTTAATGGGAGGTTCTTTTGTCCTAATTAAGGCATGGTATCCAAGTCTAGGAGCATATCGACCGTTTGGAGATACAGCCCAAATTAACCTATCATCTTGCTCTGTAATCCGAATGTTAGTGGCTTTAAGGGCCCAAATATACCGCTGCCAGATCCGAGCACCCGCCTGTGGTATGTCAAGGTCCGCTGCGGTAAGCCAGGCTTGGCCCCGCCATGAGGTATGCACCAGGTCTGCAATCTGTGCAAGGTAGAATATATTTCTGTTTGCAAGGTGCTCAGTGATAAAAGCTGGAATTTTGTAATGATCTCCACTGCCAGACCACGAATCAGAGCCTATGCGGACCATAGTTCCCGTGCCAATCTGCCAAGATAAACCTAGCTGTATAATATGTGTCGCCTTATTGATCGCCTTCCATATAATAGATGAGCCAGTGGTCAGACTGATTCTGTCTCGAATCCAATGGAGTGGGTTCCAAGGCGAAATGTATTTAGCCACAATGACCTCTATCCAGAGACTCTGACCCGTGATTAAATGCCAGCACATCTTTGCAGCCAGGGCCTTCGAGAAGAGATGTAAATCTTTTTCCCCAATGTTTAGGGATTCTTATGCGGTCCCAGGCAACCCAGGCAAAAGTGGAGCCTTGATCCTGATTGCCCAGAGAAATTGCCTGCAGATCTTTTTAATTATGTTAGTGATGCCAATTGGAATCCAAGCCAGGGTCACCCAATAGACTGGAATAGCTTCCAGCACAGATTTGATGAGGATCAGGCGTCCAGACCTGGATAACCACCTGTTATACCAAATGTTGATTCTGTGTTCAATCTTTGCAATCAACCAGTTCCAGTCTTTGATCCTGTAGTCGTTAGGTTTAATATGGAAACCCAGATATTGGAGTCCTTCATTGATGTCAATGCTAACGTAGTTGAACAGGTGCAGAGAGATACCTTGTTCCATATCCGAGCAGCCAGTCATAACAATGGTTGATTTAGTACTATTAGGTTCCAATAAGGTTCACAGTGAATTAACTAGTTATAAAAATATTTTTTTTTAATTAACTTGTTATAATTTTTTTTTTAAACAATTATCTAGAAAAATAATGATACCAATAAAATTGGAGAAATTTTATACTTGGGCTTCTTTGGGATGCTCAGATTCCACTGTGATATAACCTTTTTCCAGATTCCAGATTCCAGCGTGATAGAACCTTCTGAACCTTTTTTTAGATGTCAGATTCCACCATGATAGAACCTTTGTGTGTGTGTGTGTGTGTGTGTGTTTTTTTCAATTTTGACCAGGGTTTTGACCTAATAATTTTTAAGATCTAAGTAGTTTAGGATGTTAATATTTCAAAATGTTTTATTGGAGATCAAACTAGGATTTTTAATGATAAAAATTCAAATCTGATTAGATTATCAAAATATTCAAGTCTAATTAAATTCACAAAAATATTTGGAAGCATAGGCACATTGGAAGCATTTGTCAGATCTATTTCTTGGAAGTTACTAAACAATTCTTAACACTAATTATTTCAAGGAGTCCTCTGCGAGGGGTCTAGCGGCCACCTTGCCGCTGAGGCCCCCTCAAGATCTTCTGCGGCCTCTTTCGCTAGCTCCCTATGTACATCCTTACTGTGGAAGATGATGTTTTAAATGGTGCGGAGGGCTCCTACTTGTTGCGGTTGTGGGTGGATTGGTTTTTTTTGGGTTTCTTTAGAAATATTTTGATGGTGAGAAGTGATGTTTTCTGAGACCTTCGGTGGACCGATGTAATGGGTTTGCTCGCTGCTGCGACCCCTCCTATTTTGCAACTGGTTTTCTCATAGTTGCAGTCCCTCTTCTTTACAAGGGCTGATTTTTTGTGGATGTTGTTGATGGGTCTGCCCAGATGTTGTTGATGCGGACTTGTTTCTATTGGTTTGGGGTTTTTTTTTGTTTTTATGCTTACAGTTTTCTGGCACTCTGGCACTAGCATTTGGGGTTCACATCTATGCTTGTCCTGTAATGGCACTGGCATTTGGGGATCCACTGGCTTTTGGGGCTGTTGGCATTTGGGGATGCACTAGCTTTCGGGGCTGTCAATGTCTCCATCCATATGGGTTCATGGTTTTGTGCCTTTTCCCCTCTTATTGGGGTGGTTTTTGACCTGCCTTGCATGGTTTTTCCAATTTTTTGGCTTTATGTCTTGATCTCTTGTGGTTTTTTTATGGGCCCGCGTGCCTAGTTTATATTGGCTTTATTTCAGTCATTGTGTAGTTGTATGTACTCACAGGGTTTGGGTTATACAATGTGAGTTTGATTCTCAATATTTTGATCAATAGATTCTTTACTCTGAACCATATGCTATATGCATGATTATGTAAACATCTTTTTATCTAATATAAAGTTGTTTTTTTTTCTTAAAAAAAAAATATTTCAAAGAGCATTACAGGATTATTAGGAAAAAGGGAAAGGATTGCATTATAGACATGGGAAAGCCTAAAAAAGGAGAGAAAATACTCAACTCTTGCCTTGTTTTTCTTTTAATTATTACAAAAAAAATTATGATCATTTTCGGTGAGAAAATGAAGTGTAATGACAAAGGAAAAAAAATACCTTTGAATTCTTCATAAACTATCTAAGCTATTTATTAGATACTTTATATTTTTGTGATATTTTGAATTTACAACTTTTGGCCGCAGAAGGTGATTATTTAGAACGATACTAAGAAGGGTACTTTTTTAATCAAATCTTTATTTGTCATCAATTTGGAAGGGAAAAATTTTAAACAAAACTTTTTGTGACGAGAAATATAAAGACCCAAAACTTCAAATAAAAATTCTCTAAAGGGTAAAAAAGAATCCAAATGAATATCAATTCTTTGATCTTGTTTCATAAAAATTACAATTATAATCATTTTTTGAATTCATCACACCCTGTTTTAATTTACTTATTGGTCTAAAAACTTGTTATGGCATATTTTGAATGAGTAACAAATAAGGGCATTCATTAAGAGTACTTAATATATTATCTTTTGTCTTTTTCAAAACAAATTAATTAATAATTTCCTTGAGTAAAAGGAGGAAGTAACTGATTGGTAAATGATTCCAAGAACCCAGGGTAAAAGGTGGAGACAATTCTGCCAATTACCTTCCCAAAAGGATTAATAGGAAAATCATAAGAGGAGAAGGGGTTCTCTGTAGAAAGGATATTGGGGTTTAGCAATAGTTTGTTGCTATGAGTAATCCAGAGCTAGTCAGGAAACCAATGGAGCTCAAGAATACCCAAGTGAAGAAAAGACTGGATTTGATCCTGAGGTCTAACTTCTTGTCTCATAGAATCACCTAGGCCCTGGTGAAGAGCAAGGGGGGAGAAAAGGACGTGATTTCCTCGCTCAAGGTTGGGAGGACCATCTTATTACTGCAAGAATTTTCTGATAATAAGTACTGAAGTATCTTGGAATTCCAGTTTATACATTAATAGCAGTAGGAATAAGCTTTATTATAATTAAATAAATGATACAACTGAGTTTATTGTAAAGTTGTCATTTTAAATTACTCTTCTTCTAATTGTTACTAGTAGTATAAACTGTATGACTTAGATATTATATATTCTTTGAAACAATGATTATAGGTAGTGCCCACTGTAAATAGAAAATGAGGAATTACTATGAAATTAGACTGTGCAATAAACCCAATTTATAGCAAACCTAAATATTTTCTAAAACAATTAAGTATTGTTATAATCAGAAGTGTGGACGGATAAATTACTTCCATTAACATTTAAATTAAGGACTATATTATAAGTGTAAAGTTGAACAGTATAGCAATAAAATCATAGTTATTATGGTTAAATAGCAGTGAGAACATAAGGGTCTAAGCCTGCGGGTTTAGTACCCAGACCCGAGGAGAGGGTCTAAGTTCAAGTCCCTTAAGCCATTAAACTGGAATTTAGGAAAAATATATATGTAAACCTATGAGAAATCAAGATAAATAGTTACAAAATGAGTAATTTTATACTACAGAGAAAAAAGAATAATATTCAAAATTACATTAATGAGCAATGCGCATTAAAACTCGACAGAAAACCAAAATTTCATAATTGTAGAGTCTGGAAAAGAATAAATAGACAGACCTCATATATACAAAATATCTACTCATATATTGTTCTTGAATATAGAATAATAGTATGAAACAGAAAGCCACTCTAAGTCCGGAAAATTATTTACATGCAAGAAGAACCAAAACACTAAACAGAGGGTTGCGGCGAACAACTGATAGTTCAAGCTATATACTATTCACTTAACCAAAATTCATATGGAATTAAGTTTAATATTAACGCCAATCCTAAGTTTGATTTAATACAGAGTAATTATATAACTGTAGAAATGGGACTGAACCATAGAGAGGGTCGATCCTTGGTAAAACTCTGTATAAACAATAACCAAGAAAAGAGTAGAATTCACGGCTAGGCTGAATGTTTTTCACTCTAGTAAAACCCCAAGTCCCTACAGGAGACAGAGGGGTGGCTGTAATCACTAATGTAAGAAAAACTAGTAAATAAATTCATAACCACAGTGAATTGCAGAGAGATTACCATAAAAGAGATTTGAAGGGTTTTTGGGATGGTTCGATTTCTGACCTCCACTGGAAAGCAGACCTGCAACTACAACTATAACTATGGGGTAATGCCATTAAATAAAATCATTACTGTTACACGTAATTTTTTCACCATGACATTTTACTATTCATATGGGTTTATCACCATCCATATCATGTTCCCTTAGAGGTCAAAAACACTAATGTTCCTGAATCAAGTCTTGGAATTAGAGAAAATCTCTTTAAAACCATTAAAAGTCTACCTACGCGTTTTTTCTAACCTTTACTTGCACATGCGCTGTTGTTTTGTCCATAAACTATGGAAACTCCTGCACTTTTTACCACTATTACCTGCGCACCCTTGTGAAAAGAAAATAAAAGAAAAAAATTAAATTCTAGAAGCCTAGTTGGTTGAATATTCTCTCAACTAGAAGCTTCTAGAGTCGCGATCATTTCAAGCTTTATCCCTCCATTCATGGAGCTTATCCCTTATTCCATGGAGCTCAAATCCCTTCATGAGAGGAATCCATCCCCCTCTTCATGGAACTAAAACTACCTCCATTTCCCTATAAATTGAGCTCAAGTTTCAGGTTGAAGGGTGGATACCAATATACTTAGAAACTAATATATATAGTTTCTAAGCTGAAGAGAGTTCATAAGAGTGCATACTTTCTTCACTGGTGAGTTGTTGTTGGCATGAGAATTATCACACCCTTATTTCTATAACTCCATGTTGGTATTCAGAGAGGAAGGCTTATCAGACTAAAGGAGAATGATTGTTCAGGACCCCGGGAGAAATCTGTACAACATCAAGGCATTAGGTTGTAAGATTACTCTTTCTATTCAAGATAATACATACGGATCTCTTTTTCTCATTGCTTTGTTTCTATTCTTATTGGAACAATTCCAATACTTATACTCCTTGATCACTAAGTTGGATTACCACTTTTAGATTATTGTATGTTGTAGATTCTTTGATTATTTGTCTTGTCTTTGATTGCAGGTTCTACTCATTGGAGAAACCACTTTGGAGCAACGAGACAAAGGGATA
Organism: Pinus albicaulis; assembly: GCA_034641835.2. Taxonomy (NCBI): domain Eukaryota; kingdom Viridiplantae; phylum Streptophyta; class Pinopsida; order Pinales; family Pinaceae; genus Pinus; species Pinus albicaulis. The sequence goes on from CM076572.1 coordinate 963,851,659, forward strand.
CATCAAGCGTTTGGATTTCAAGGTAGGGGTATGTCCTCTTTACTTTATTATGATAATCTTGAAATGCAATTAATCTAGAGGAAAAGGTTTTCAAATGGTTCTTTGTTTCCAGTTACTCTCTATAGTACTAGGGAGATTACTCTTGTCCGCAAGAGGGATTAATACACGTAACAAATTGGCTACCGTATTGGGGATCTAGACCTTAGTTTTCTTTTTTTATATTCAATTTGAAATTTTAGTTTTCTGATTTTGACTTCTCTGAGTCTGGTTGGGTAGATAAATTTTAAGAATCCCTAAAAAATAAAGCTTGTTATTTATTTTTCCAATTTTTTCCTCACCTGCGTGGTTTTCGGCAGAAAACAGTGCGGTAGCATGCACAACTTTTAGTTCAATTCAGTGTGCATGTGCACTGTATTCCACTATAAGCTGCGTACCCCTGGAAATTTTTGAAAAAAATAAATTTCTCTTTTTTAGAGCTAGATAACCTGATTCTTTATGTTTTCCTTGATCCATCTTAGTTGTCAAATCTTGTGTGAGAACTTCTTTTCAACAAATTTTGACTTTTGTGTGATTTATCATCCTATTTGCATTTTATAAGTGAGATTTTGCCCTAGTTTATTATTGCTCTGTGTGAAAGACACCTTCATTTGCCTCAGCTTACTGGTATTATGATTTTTTCCTTTTTGATCCATTAGGATCATTGCAAACCTTACTTTTATGAATTTATGTTCCATTATTCATTTGAAAACCTGGAAGAGCTTCTAGCTTACCGAATCCTGATTTAACACCAAAGCACTTTTGGATGTTTTCATTTCTGCTGGGATAAGTGGAAATTTTCTTAATCTGATAACAATTAAGAGAAATCATCCTCAAACATCCTAGATAGACTTTAGAATTAGCATTTTATTTTGATTTTTAAATTTATGCTTTTAGAGTTTTTTAGAGATTTTTTTCTTTTGGAAATTGATTATTTATTGAATTGTATTTTTCAATTTGATTGTTCAAGTAATTTCATTTCAAATGAATAATTGATCATTCTTGCAAATTGAATTCTTCATGAAATTGTCTTCTTTTCAAAAAGGATTTTGTTTGTGAATGAAAGATTTTGTGTTTTGGAAATTGATCTCTCAACTTTCTCTTAAATAAGATTCATTCAAAAGAAAGAGTTGCACTTCTCATATAGATGCATTTAGAGTATTTTTAGTCGAGAAAAAAACATCATTAAAGTTTCAACTCCATACCCTTTGTCTTCAGTAACAACCAAATTAATACAGCGCTTAATAAGATCAATCTAGATATTTTACATTCTCTAGGGCTCATTCCACCAACATAGCTTAGGCTAGTGTTTTAGAATAGGTTGTAATAAACTTTCCAAAACAATTTAAACAAACAAGTAGAATATTGCAGTAGGAAAATCCAATTGTTGCATTTGTGCTCTAGGAAGCTCTTCTTAAATGATTCAAGCACGAGATCATGTTGAACCTAGTGAGGTAATCTTACCTATCTCATTGGAAAAGATAGAAGATGTGCACGTAATACAAATGGTAAACCTCATATTAACCATTGTCGAGGAGCCTGGGGTCACTTTTCGGCAAACCATGGATTTACCATATCGAGGAGCCTTCAAGGGGATTGAGCTTGATACTCTACCCTTGCGTTTATATCGGATTGTAGACTGTTCCCCCAGGTATATTTTTTTTCGTTGGTGACCTTAGTGACCATAAACTTTAGGATTTTTTCGAAAGTGACGGTGGAGGTAAGGTCCCACTGTACCTGGAGCAGACGTCGACTAGACTCACTTGGAGTTTCCGGAGGGTACTCTTCACTTCGAGATGGCATAATTAGAGGGACTTGCACCAGACTGTTTCATTAAGCAGGTTGTCAAGGTATCTATTCCAACTGCCAATTTTTCCACATTAAATCTCTACGACATTAGATTTCATCACCAATTAGTGTTTTTAGTGTGGAAACATATTGTTTGTGTGTGGATTTTCTCTTGGATTTTGTAGGCGTGTATTCAAATTGCTTGTTTCCTTAGCAACCTTAGGTCTTTTTTGTTGAAAAAAAATTTGATTTCATGTGTGAAACATTAACCATGGCTGAATTATCGAGACACTCTTGTAGAATGCAGGGGAAACCCCTTGATTATACACCAAGTAAATTAGAAAATCTTAAATTTGAAAGAGGTCAACAATCAGGAACCGAATCTACTGAACAAGAGGAAACATCAATAATAATATATCCCGATTACGAATTAAATCAATCTCAGACAAAAGAACAACCATAAATTTCATAATTAATCACAGTTGAATCTACAACTGATGAATTCTCAAATGGTCAACTTATTGAACCTGAAATATCTGAACCTGAAACTGAATCTACTTCATCTTAGTCAACTTCAGATTTCATGGCCCAAACCCCTGGTTGTCCTCGTTCACCTCGAGTGAATTTTTGCATCACTGAGAACCTTCCTCCTGTCCTGATTAGCATCGAAGAGATTACTGACACAAAAGAAGAGATCATAATTCCTTCGCGTCAAGAATATTTAGATCTAAGGCATAGTGAATCGATTTACCATTACATCCCTTTTAGAACCGGACCCTTGGTATTCTCAGTTAACCAACTTTCTACATAATAGTGGTCTCAATTATTCACCACCCTACATTCCTTTTTAATCCATACCCAGAGGTAGTTACATGCTTTCATCAAACATGTCAGGTGAGTCATCCATGTTTTCTTCATCGCCAAAAACATTTTTGTATGGTGGTCCATCAGTTCTTGTTGGATACTAGTCGCTCTCTGGTACTTTCTCAGGAGCATCTCCCTCTTCTGAAACACTTACACAATCCACTGGTATTAATGAATCTAATACCGAAAATTTGACAATGGAACATGTCTACATGATGTCCGGAAATACTCCTATACCTAACGCTTAAGGTAGTAATTTACCACCTAGGGGGCAGTATACTCCTCAAGGACAACCTCTTCAAGGGCAGTACCCTATTCTAGGGCCACAACCACTTTAAGAGCAGTACCCTATGCCAGGGCTACAACCTCTTCAAGGGAAGTAACCTATGCTAGGGCCACAACCTATTCAAGGATAGCAGCCTCCTTTGGGGCAGGAGTTTTATCAAGAGCAAAAATCCTTTCAAGGAGGTCAACCCTATACTGAAAATTATCCAGCAAACTATCAAACTTACCTTCCAATACCTCAAACCAATTATGGTTAACCTTACGCACCACAACCTTTAATGGGAGCTCCTTATCCCGGAGTTAACACCATGTGGAACCCGTCATTGAACCAACGGAATTTGCAACCTACTATGTGAGTAACTTATAATCAATCTGGTCAGCCAACTGGTCAATTTGGTTATACCCAAGTCCATAAACCTACCCAATCTACACTTCAAATTACATCTCAGGTATATGTACCTAGTATTCAGCAAGCTGGTGCGAGTACACCAAAAAATCTTGTCCAATCTGCTATGAAAAATTATGTTCAACAACCAAGTACACCTAGCCCTGGAGTTTCCCAAGTCCCTATTGCTACAACCCCTCAAACAACGACATCAATTATATCACAGGAAATCCCTCAAGTCACTGCTCATCAAACTGGACATGCAATTCATCCTACTGTTCAAACCTCTACGAGACAACCTCTTACAGCTACAATTCCAACAAGCCAACCTTATACAGGTCATTTTGTTAATCAGCCGTATCAAGGGCAGTTTCAATATGGACCAATAGGAAAAAATCTAGTCTACCAAATTCAACCATACCCTGGCTATACATATCAGATACTAGCTCAACCTAAGTTTGGTATGGCTAACCCTGGATACCCCGGAGGTATTACAATCCCAACTACACTGGCTATTCCAGGCTACCCTGGATATCCTCTTCCGGGTACTGGTATTGTCCCTCAAGGTTATCAGTTTTCTTAACAGGACCCTAACCGTCGGTTACCATTCATTGCAACTTTAGACTTTCCAGATTTGTCATGCCTCACGAATGATCCAATTTATTATCTTCCGTTTTGGCCACCAATGACAAATAAGTTTCCCAATGATATACCAAAGTTTGAAGGAAAATCAGGAGAAGACCCCTCAAAGCATGTGATGAATTATCACCTTTGGTGCGCATCCAACTCTTTAACCGATGATTCTATTCGATTACAACTTTTTCAAATAACATTGATAGGCTTAGCTGCAAAGTGGTATATTGAACTACCACGTGGCTCTTTCAATAATTTCAATGCGTTAGCAACCACTTTCTTAACTCACTTTTAGTTGCTAGTCTGCTATGACAATAGCACGAAACTCTTGACTTCATTAAAACAGAGTACATCTACATACATTTCAGATCACATACATGAATGGAGACATAGGAGACGTTTAGTGAAAGTTTTCATTCTGGATCAAATCTTGGTAGAATGGTTCATCAAATCATTACTTCCAAAAATCACTGAAGATTTAGCTAAGGGAGGTGTTGTTACATAATAATAGGTCATAGCTCAAGCACAGTACTTAGACCTTGTATATACACAGCCTGGTACTTTATACGAAAAAATTCCTGACTTACCATGCCTAGGTCAAATAACTGCAACTCCTTCTGGTTCTCATTCTGAAAACGGTGTAATTTGTACAGTTAGTGCTAACAAGAGTATGAAGAAGTCAACCAACCCTACTTCTCCCATAATAACTTTACCGAATTCACTTAAAGGAGATTCTTCCCTTGAAACTTATTCCGACATTCATGTTGTAGATTCATCCATGACTAAAGCTAAAACCAGAAATAAGAAGAAAGGAAAGAAAAAAATAAACAAAATACATCTCCTAAAGAGAAAACAGAAAAAAATGAACCAGCTGATGAAAAGTAGAAACCTCATTATCCTTGTCTTATATGTGATGAGGATCACTATACTAAATAGTGTCCACATCGGTCTCAGGTATCCAAATTTTTCAAAGGTTCACCCACACCCGTTGTCTTGAAGAATCCTTTTCCCACTCAAGATACTAAAATGATCGGATCTTCTTCCAATTCATCGGCATATATTTTAATGATGTCTCAGGTCATGGTTGCAACACGATCTCAAGACTGTGGAACCAAGAATCCTGTAACTGGTAAAGAGACTGAAAATTCTAGTCAAACACCAGCCATACCTCCTTCAGTTTCCAAACTACTTCAAATTGAGAAACCTAATCCTGATCTACTGATTAAATCGTCTACTAAAGTTGTACTTCAAAAATCAGCTTTCAATCCACATGCAAGATCTGCTCAGAATTACAACATTGTTGAAGATTTTTTGATATCCCCTTCAGCAATGTCAGCCTTAGAAGTGCTAAAATCATGTCCAGCATAAAGGAAAATACTATTATTAGCTATCGGAGCTATTGATCCTCAGAATTCAAACCTCATGGTCTGTGATCTCAAAAAAAATTTACCTAGACTCCCTCATCATATGGTTTTTCGGATTCCAATATTAGTAAAATCAAGACGAGTTTTTCGTACTATAATTGATGAGGGGGGATCTACGTGTATAATTTTGTTGAATTGTTGGAAAACCCTTGGTTATCCAGCACTCAACCAATCACCAACTATCCTTAAAGCCTTTCATGGAAGAGGATTTCATCCATATGGAATACTCAAGTATCTACGTATAGAAGTAGAAGGAAAAATCATTAATATAGAGATGGAATTTGTTGATGCCCCTCTTGATTACAACCTTATTTTGGGTCGTAGTTGGTCTTACGACATGACTTATGTTTTTTCATCAGTCTTTCGGGTAATCATGTTTCCTCATAAAGGAAATATTGTTAAAATCGATCAGTTGTCATACTTTTCATCAGACCCTACTTCTACGGATAACATCCAGCATGTCAAAAAAATGGTTATCCCATATGAAGATGTTGGTGTAGGATTATTAAAGGATTCCTATCTAATAGGAACTTTCGCTATACCTCCACCCAACGTACCGCGAACAATTTCCAATATCAATATGATCTCATCAAGCACTATACCATTTGATTACACATGGATTGTGCCTTTAGAATCAGAATTGGACTCTTTCAACGGTGATATGCCTTTGAGTCCTTTTGAATCAGAATATGTAGTAGTACAATCATATTCTGACACCCCATCAACTACTCCTGATCAAATGAAAATGATCAGCGGAGAATCATCTTCTCTATCAAGCTCAACCTTGACATTGTTTTCGGATCCCTTTCAACATGTATTTGAAATTGATGAAAGTATTCGAGAAATTTTGTCATCGGATGAATTACCATGGGATGATCTACATCATAGGTCTTATTTTTTACCTGATCTTGATAAGCTTGAAAATTATTTTTCATCTATTTTTACAATTGATTATGTCAAGGAACCACGGAATCCCACATCGATTACAAATTCGGATTTTGAGACAAATTTAGGAAATATTTCTCCAACAGTTCCTATTGACATATCAATTAAACCTGGAATTGTTGAAAACATTCATATAGGTGCTTCTTGTTTGATGGAAGATATTAACACTTACAAAGCCCTATTTTAAGAATTTTGAGACATTTTTTCTTGGTCTTACGAAGAGATGCCAGGTATCAATCCTAATATTTTAATTCATGAAATTAATACTTACCCAGATGCTAAGCCTATTAGACAGAGATTACGTCCAATACATCCACAGAAATTTGCAGCAATCAAAGATGAAGTTTAGAAACTGTTACGAGTAGGATTTATTTATCCAATTCCATTGAAGGATTGGGTATCCATCCCAACAATATAATATTTTTGGGGACACTCTTTATCGTCATGGTGTGGATTCTATTTTTCGACGTTGTATAACTCACGAAGAGGCTGAAAAGGTTTTGAATGATTGGCACTCTAGAGCGTGTGGTGGTCATATGTCTGGGTTTGCCACAGCCCAAAAGATATTGCGCGCTAGTTATTTTTTACCGTCTTTATTCAAATATTGTATCATCATGGTTTGAAAATGCCACAACTGCCAAATTTTTTATCGAAAGATGCATGCACCTCCAACTCATCTTCACCCAATCATTGATGTCAGTCCTTTTGCGAAATGGGGCATCAATTTCATTACATGTAACCCTCACTCAGTCGGGGGGCATGGGTATATTATTCTCATCATAGATTGCTTTACCAAATGGGTGGATACGATGCCCACATTCACGACTGACGACATAACTGCAGCTAATTTTGTATTCAATCTCGTTTCAATGTCCCTCAAGCTATTATTACAGACCATGGGAGTCATTTTAGAAATATTATGATGACCAAAATTTTAGATCAACTTGGCCTACGCCTTGATAATTCTACTTCGTATTGCCCACAGGCTAATGGTCAAGTTGAGGTTGTCAACAAGGTTTTAACCACCATGATTAAACGGATTTTCAGGACTCATAAATTGAATTGGCATCCCATGATTTTTTCTGCATTATGGGCATACCGAACCTCTGCAAAAACTGCTACAAGGTTCACTCATTTTCAACTTGTCTATGGTTTAGAAGATGTGTTACCCATTGAATGTGAAATAACGTCACTCAAATTAGCCATTGAGTTGTTACTAGCTACCTCTGAAGAGGAGAAACACTTTTTATTCTTAGCACAATTAGATGAGACTTGGCACACCGCTGCATTGGCTACCGAAGCTCACAAGAAACATGTGAAAGCTCAATATGATCAAAGTGTTAACCCTCACATTCATTCAAAAGGTGAACTAGTTTTAGTATATGATCAAGATAACGACAAGCTAGGCGTTGGTAAATTCGAACCGATGTGGCATGGTCCCTATATTGTCAAGCATGTGCTTGCAAAAGGAGCCTATGAATTAATTGATTATGACGAGGTCTCTTTAGATAAACCCAAAAATGGTCTTTATCTTAATAGATATTATTCTTGACTTTCGTGTGAAGATCTCTCTTGTACAATAGTTACTTTTTTTAGTGTGCCTCAGATTAGAAAAGTGTGCCTAGATTAGTTTTTGTTGTTACTAATATCGCTGCTTATCTTGATTATTGTTGATATCACAAATGTCGACATCCCTTCAAACATACATTGGTTTTGTTGATGGTTCCTTTCATAGTACACAGAATATCTCTTTTGCGACTTGGGTTATCCATTCACCCACCAATGAGTTATTTTTATTCATGGGATATGCCTTGGTCATTCAATGAACAATATTGTAGAATATAGTGCATTCATTGAGTTATTATCTGATACCATTACATTTGGTATTCGACGTTTGATCATTAGGTTAGATTCACAACTCATTGTATTACATTTAAACAGAGTTTATGTTATTAGAAATCCAGTGTTGTTAAGATCATTTTTGAAGGTTCATCTCTTGGAATGACAATTTGATTATATTGAATATCAACAGATTTCAAGAAATTTAAACACATTGGCTGATGCATTAGCTAATCGAGTTTCAAATAGACATTTTCAACATTAGCAAAGTAAATCAAAACAACATTCAATCCATGTTGAACAAGATACTCAGAGAACGAAAGTAGTAATATCATTAGGATAGATGAGTTTGTGTCCAAAAAATATTACATCATCTGTGATCATAGGTTCAAACACCTTATGATCTAAAAGGTACTGATACAAAAAACAAAAATTTCAATCTACATTGATCATCAACTATCCGTGATGATGATCATGGTAATAAACTATAGCGTGCGCCACCTTGCGCAGAAATATCTAGAGCCTGAGATGGATATCATCGATGCCTATCTCAAGAATATCAATGGTCAACCTCTCAAGTTTGCTCCATGTCTGCTAGAATCAATGTTACATTATCCTGTGGAGGTGCTAGTAGTTGTGTCTCTCGCCTGTCAAAGCGACGAAGCGTTGCTGGTCATTGCGGACCGAAATCTGCATTTATTTATTTTTCAGTATTGGACGATAAAAAATCAAATAAAAATTAGATTAAAAAAACTTCAAAATGATTTAATAACATGTCTCTTCCCATTGTGCCCCTGGAGGCAAGGATGTTTCAGGATCACCTCTATAGTCCATTCCCACATAAGGAAAGTCTTCAATGGTGAAGACCTAGTTCCTGAGCCACATGAAATATTTTGGAGTAAACTGAACTACTGAACCACCCTCGCCACCATAGCAAGCCATCAATGCTACCCATCGCACCATCCAAGGTTCCTGAGGAGTTCCATGATCTGTTGGAATCATTTGAGGAGAGCGAGAAGTGGAATTCTCTTTAGATAAAATGAGATAAGAATGGCACCATATCCGAATTTTTTCAACTTCGCATTCTTTGCTCTAGTCAATTGGCCTTTCATATTGGCCAATACTCCTTCATAGTAGTTGAATATTGTTCCTCTAAAACACTCAACTACAGTTTGCATCTGTGATTTAGTAGCCACATGATGAGCTACACTCCCACATAATCTGTTCATTGTGAATGCTATGAATTTAAGCTCCAATCGCAAGATATTTTTGACGTCTGAGCATTGTAGCCGACAGTGGGAAGACCTCCCTATCAATTCCAAAATAAGGAAATGTATCTCCCTCTCTGAGATAATCTGGTAAGGAATTATATGTCTGTTAGCTCAATCTCAATCTGGTGTTCACCAATTATCAAACATTGTTCTTGAACGTCCCATGCATTCACAAGCCAAGTCATTAACTCTACTTGTGCCTTCATTCCCTGAATAGATCAGAACTTGTACAAACCACAGTTCTTCAATGCATGCATGGTTTCATTTTCATCCATGGCTTTGTTATCTATGAGCTCATGATCTCGTTCTCTTCATTCCAACATGGTTAAAAGCATACAAATCAACAAATTAAACAGTTAAAACTAGTTGGAGGAAACTTGAACCATTTTTTAAGAAGAAATTTTAGTTTTCAAAAATTTCACAGCGCATGTGTAGGTTCTATGTGTAGATAGTACGGTCTTCCACACGCGCTCCACACAGAACCCATGGCAGCCCAAGGATTTTTCTTTTAAAAAATCATCGAGGTGCGTGGTTATCACATGGATCACTCACGCACCCCGAGGGCGAATTTTGAAACATAAATTTCTCCTAAAAAATGAAACAAAATCTCAAAACAAAAAATGAAACGGATGAAAACATAGCTAAGGATGATGTGGATTACCTAGTTTAGATGGTTTGAGAAATGAAATGTCGGTTCTCCTGACATCAGCTCCGAACGTTTTTTTGCCAAAAGCTCTCTGTGCAATATTCTAAAAACAAAAGGTGAAAAATGACTTATTTCAACTCCTTTTTATAGTTTTTAATGAAGAAAATATTATTATTAGATTTATTTTTCACTTTTAAAAGGTCAATTTTAAATATTTTTACTTTTTGAAAGCAGATATTTGTAATCTTTTGAGTTTTTGTGTAGGATACAAGATCTATGGTGAAAAAAATTATTTTGACATTAAGTATGCTTTTATCACTTTTTCGGGCTCTGTAAAAACATGAAAAATCAAAACCCTAGAGTCCTCTTTTAAGCCCTTTTCAGACTCTCAAAACATGAAAATATCGTTGAGTACTTGACTATTACATCTCGTTAAAGTAAATGAATATCCATCCATTCAGTATAATTTTACCCCTTTTCCGAACTGAACTAAACTAATTACAAAAAAGGTATATGTTGACTAAGCATGGTCAATAAAGTTCTCTCCTACATTATTTTATCCTTTTTCGAGCCTGAGAGACTAAATTTACAAAAAATAACAACCATGGAGTTTACTTATGTTTTTCTTCGGACTCCCTAAAACTGAAAAACGCCGAGTTATTCCTATACTGGACTTGTTTAAATTTAATAGTAAAGGAACTGTCGATTACAACAAGACCGAACCACTCCTTCTTAGGGTTCTATTTTAATACTAATATGGACTCGTCTAAAGGATGAGCGTTCACAAATAAGAAAATGTTATCCTCCTCAAGCTTGACAAAAATAAATAGGTACTTGCCAGTAATGGTGGGGGGGGAAGAGAGAAAAAGAATCCAGTGTCATCCTTATTTAGAAAGCAGCATGCCACTCTTGAACACGACACTTTGTCACACTTATACCTGGGTTGGGAAATCCTTTGTCCAATAGTTAATCGAACCACATTGGAAGTATTCAGCGAGTTTATGGGTATTAGCTTTAGGTCAAATTATACCAAACCATCTGCAGTGTTGTTATGTGTTCAAGAGAAAGATCAATAAACCATTCATTGCAAACATTTGTCTCCATTCACGTTGACCATCCCTGAGTTAGTCCTTGCAAAATATTTCTTCAAAACTTTATCTAATGTTTTCATGTCGTATGATTTCCTGCGACGGACCACTTTCTATAAATGTCATGTCATTATCTAGAAAGTTGATCTAGAATCCTATTAGTACCTTGGGATCTGCATGCCCTAATGGCAGATTTCTCACCTTCGACGACAGGTTGCTTCATTAACCTTCAATCAAATGATTCTATGAGTGTTCAACTGAAAATAATTCATTCACACTTCATAGATTGTACTGGAGTACTTTGAGAGCCATTGTCATTATTGGTGGTTTCTCTCACACTTGTTAACGGTTCACATCATTGACCGGTAATCAAGTGGTTTCTACCATGTTCAACTTCAACACAATAAATCGCATGGATAGATTCATACTAGATCGAGAAGCGGAAATAAAGACCTTGGATCTAGTTTCCACCATCCAGGCTGCAAGGAGTTTTATTATTCATGATACAGTAGACTACTTATGACAGATGGTTGTGCCCATACTATGTCTAATTTTGATGTAATATTGAAACCATATATGTACCAAAACATTTAATTAGTTTTTATCTAAGTACAGGAATGCCTACCTTAGCGATGATATATATATGTTTGCATTGAATGTTTTTACAGGTTTTCGACCAGTGTCTCCAATCCAATCCTCGGAATGATAAAGCACTTCACTCTTCAGAATAACCTTAGACTTCGCACTTTAGGGGGCAATCTGTTACACATCATTTTGTCACCATGACATTTGACTGTTCATATGGGTCTATCACCATCCATATCATGTTCCCTTAGAGGTAAAAAACACTAATGTTCCTGAATAAAGTCTTGGAATTTGAGAAAATCTCTTTAAAACCCTTAAAAGTCTACCCGCGCAATTTTTCTATCCTTTCCCTACGCATGCATTGTTGTTCTGTCCATAAATTGTGGCAACTCTCGATTTTTCTAGCCTTTCCCTGCACATGCACTGTTGTTTTTTCCATAAACTGCGGAAACTCTCGCACTTTTTTCCACTATTACCTACGCACCCCCGTGAAAAGAAAATAAAATAAAAAAGTAAATTCTATAGGCCTAGTTGGTCGAATATTCTCCCAACTGGAAGCTTCTGGAGTCGCGATCAGTTCGAGTTTTATCCCTCCATTCATGGAGCTTATCCCTTGTTCCATGGAGCTCAAATCCCTTCATGAGAGGAATCCATCCCCCTCTTCATGGAACTGAAACTACCTCCATTTCCCTATAAATTGAGCTCAAGTTTAAGGTTTAAGGGTAGATACCAATATACTTAGAGACTAATCTATATAATTTCTACACTAGTGAGTTTTTGTTGGAATTAAAATGATCACACCCTTATTTCTATAACTCCATGCTGGTATTCAGAGAGGAAGGCTTATCAGACTGAAGGAGAACGATTGTTTAGGACCCTGGGAGAAATGTGTACAACATCAAGGCATCAGGTTGTAAGATTACTCTTTCTATTCAAGATAATACATATGGATCTCTTTTTCTCATTGCTTTGTTTCTATGCTTATTGGAATAATGTCAATACTTAGACTCCTTGATAAGTAATTTGGATTAGCATTTTCATATTATTGTATGTTGCAGATGCTTTGATTATTTGCCTTGTCTTTGGTTGCGGGTTCTACTAATTGAAGAAACCACTTTGGAGCGACGGGACAAAGGGCTACATCAAATGTTTTGATTTCAAGGTAGGGGAATGTCCTCTTTACTTTATTATGATAATCTTGAAATGCAATTAATCTAGAGGAAAAGGTTTTCAAATGGATCTTTGTTTCTAGTTACTCGCTGGAGTACTAGGGAGATCGCTCTTGTCTGCAAGAGGGATTAATCCACATAACAATTACCCAAGATAAATGAAAAAAAAACACATTGTAAGCCCTCGGCAGCTAAAGAAATCATCAGATATGTTGAGGAAGCCGGATTTCCATAGTAACCCTTTAACTATTTAGACATATTGGTTTGCCTTCCTGTGATGGAAGTAAAGCCCTGCATGGCCAGAAGAAAACACAAAATGGGTAGAGCATTACAAACCTCTCCTAATACTAAACTGTTGTGGAAGAAAGAAAAACAATAACGAATGATTAATTTGCAGAATTTAACCAAGTGAAAAAATAGATAAAGTAAATGGGGGTATACCTCTACAGACAGAAGAGTAACTATGGCATGGTCACACCGGATTGCAGCAAGATGTCACAGAAGGAGCCATTGAATACCAAGTTCAAGAACAAAAACAAGTTGCAAAACCGAAAACCGGTTCTCGCCGGTGAAACAAATGACAACCATACTAGGAGGATGGGGTGGGTAGTTACCCTAACCATCCCACCCTGTGTCTACACCGTTGATTCCCATGGATAGGAATTCGACGGTCTAGATGAACCCAAGACAGAGCACGAGAGAGAAGACAGCAAGGATGCAGACAGGGGGATATATCACGGTGAACGAGACATGCATATAATTAAAATCATTAGCACTCCTCATAAACATTTGTATCGGAAATCAACCATTGAATTGATTTATATATGTTGTGAGATCTGTGGTCTATCAAAGGAATTTAATAAACAATGTAATATATAAATAATTGACGTGGTATTTGTATACGATGATTTAATATCCATGCTGTGGGAATCCCAATGGGATGGCCTGAATTCCAAATGATGTGAATAGTATCAAATAAATAATCAACCATGGTAAGGTTTAAATGTATATGTGTGAATACTGAAGTGTGAAGGCAGTGCCTTATTCGGTCATGTTAATCATTGGTTTTAATATGAATAATCAAATTTATAGATTCACATAAATGGTTATATGCAGGTTTTAAATATAAGTTATTCATAGTGTATAGTAAATGATTACGTGGATATTATGTGCATAATTAGAAGAATAATGACAATGGTAATAAGTAAAATTATATTTTATGTGAGTATTTTTAAATTTTTTTTGGATGTTACAAGTGGTATCAGAGCATGGTTAAACATTGGGGCCAGATGGGCCAACACAATAACAAGGGTGTTCTTCATTAAGTTTATTGTAGAAAATTGTGTACAGTACAGGAAAATTTAACATTAAGCTACCATGAGGAGAGGATCTAGTCATCAAGCACCCAGTAATACGTGAGAAACTCATTCTATGACCAATCCTAAAGTCAATCCCGAAATGTGGGTGCATTTAAGCGTAAACCAGCACCAGTAAACTAGCAAGATGTTGAAAGAACAACAATGACAGAAAAATAGATTGTTGGATACTCTGCAGCAATTTCAGACGGAAATGCTCAAAGTTCACAGCAATAATGAAAGCTTAATGAGGGAGCAAGAAAGGATATTAAAAATCCTTTTGGATAGAAAAAATCCTCCCACTTCACAACCTAGCCCTAAGAGGGATACTCAGTGGGAAGGAGAATAGTGGCAACTAATGCATTATAATCCTGAAGGTAATCAAATGCAACAGAGTAATTAAAGCTAAACCTATAATGAATCTGAATTTGGGAATATTTCAGAACAACAAGAGCTGAAGAAAAAAAAGGTGGAATTACAAGGTGAATTCTGGAAGATCAAGCCTCCTACCTTCGATGGAGAGGCTGAAGAAATGGCAGAAGCCTGGATAATAAACATGAAAAAGTACTTTCAGGTGTACGAATATAACAGCAAACTTAAAGCTTGTTTAGCCATTTACCAACTTCGGGAGAAAGCTACATTATGGTGGGAAGAAGTTAAGAATGTGTGTGGACTTGAAGATCAGAACGTAACTTGGGATGATTTTTAGCAATATTTCAAAGATAAGTATCTGACTGAATGATTCTACGAAGAAAAATCCGGAGAATTTCATGATCTAAAATTGGGGCAAATTTCTATGGATGAATTTATTACAAAATTTACTTCGTTATTAAGATATGTACCTTATTTGCGTGATTAAAAGGCAAAAGTATAGTGGTTCTTGAGCAGCTTGTTGATACACATGAAAGAGAGGATTGAGTTTGTAAACCCAAAAACCATGGATGAAGTGATAAGGAAAGCACGGATGTGCCATCAGAAATCCAAAGCAAAGGAAGAAACCAAGAAAATTTAGCCGCCACGAAAAGGGTAGAAGAACTTTACCAATGTTAGAAATAACATATCTGGAAATTTTAAGAATGTTGCAAGGAATCCACTGAGTAAAAAAAATTGGAATATTCAACCAAAGACCAAGTGAGCAGGTGAGGAGCGGCATACTGAAGCTTCTAGCGAACTCGACATTGGACAGTCTCAGAAACCTCTGTTGCAGTGTTGGGGATGTGGGGAGGCGCATTATTTCAAAAATTATCCTCATCGAGGGAGAAATGAGATGGAAATGAATCTACAAGAGGAATATACTGTGAGAGATGTAGCTCGAAACATACCAAGAATCAATGCTGCTCTGGAGGACCGGCAAGCAGATTACCATCCAATTATGATAGAATTAGAAGGTAAGCTACAAACCCATTCTATTTCTATTTTAGTTGACCTCGGGGCCAGTTTGAGCTATATCTATCCCCCTATAGTTGAAAACTGTAAATTATAAAATCAAAATTTTAAGAATCCTTGGCTAGTTCAGCTGGCTACAGTGACAAGAATACGAGTCAATGCAAAAGTATCAAACTGTGACTTGAGTATTGGAGACCAGCACATAACTGTAGAACTCAACATTCTACCTCTGGGATCTTATGATATCCTATTGGGGATGGATTGGCTAGAGAAACATTGGTCATTAGTGGATTGTAAGGATAAAGTTATTTTTTTTAAATCAAAGGATAGAACACGTCAAGAATTGCAAGGCATTAAGAAACCATTATAGTTGTTAGCCACCTATAAATTTTTGGCATAGC
Organism: Pinus albicaulis; assembly: GCA_034641835.2. NCBI lineage: Eukaryota > Viridiplantae > Streptophyta > Pinopsida > Pinales > Pinaceae > Pinus > Pinus albicaulis. The sequence continues at coordinate 963,867,759 of CM076572.1, forward strand.
AAACAGGTGGCTAAATGGTTTCTAAGTCTTCAAGAGGAAAATTTTCATTGAAAACCTACCATTCTTGAAGCCTTCATGTATTTTTTGTCCTCTGAAGCAATCCTCAATGCTGTGTCAATTAGAAAGCCTCACTGTTTGTGAAGAAAATTGTTGTAAAAAAGGCCTCCATTTACCCTATGTCCTCCTCACAAAACCTCCACTTTACATCACTTTTTCTCCCTTTAAAATCCCATGAAATCCCCTCACTAACCGTCCATTTCATCCTAAAATCCTTTTTAAGACCCATGTTACCCTCTATAAAGTTTAAAAATCCATTTTCCCCTTTACTGGAACCCCTCATTTGGCCTAAAAAAGCTCTAAATTGGCCTAAAAAAGCTCTTTTACATTATATCAGGTTTTAGCCCCTAAGGGCTTAAACTCTGTAGCCCCATTCCCTCATGTGACCCCTAGCCCACAATCAGGCGCTAAAAATATTGAAGCTCTGCTGAAAAAGCCCAAAAATCATTTGAAAAGGCTCATAAAATAATTTTCCGCCCTTTTGGAAAGTCAAGCCCCTGAGGGCTTATATGGCTTAGCCCCCTCCCGCGTGACCTAAAGCCCAAGGCCCGAGTGCTAAAAGCCTTTGAAAAGTCCCAGCAAAATGCATTTTTCTTGTTTTATTCACCCCTGACAAAGAAACGTTATCGGTTAACATGCACCATCGATCTCCACAGATCGACGACAGTGAACAATTGGGCACTTCCCCTTTCCATTTCCCCATTTGTTTAAACATCGCTGATGTGCAATCACAGCTCCAAAGTATAGATCTGATGGTTGTGATTGAACCCATTCCTTTTTTGCCTCCCACCCGGCACGCATATATCATTTCGCACCTCCAACCATATCTCTGACCCATCCCCAGCGGTTCATAGACATATCACATAGATTTAGTGTCCGAGGGTTAACTTTCAAAATTTGCACGATAAAAGCGGTATTGGAGGTGACACATGGCGTGCAATGTACGGTATTGCGTGAATTTGGGCAAAACCATAAATTGCCCTCAGACCCACGCGAATACCACTAGTGGTTTTTGTCTTACCACCCTCTTCCGCCGTGTGTTTTATCGCTTAATCTGGACCGTAGATATTTACGATCTAACGGTCTAGACTTATTCTCACACCATTCGCATATGCCCCTCACCAATCTCGTCCATTGATCTCCACTGTCCGATTTCTTCATTGGACGGCCATGATACAGTTTCATCCTCCATCCATCATTCCTTCTTTATCCACCAAACGATTTTATCAGTGAATCTTAGCCGTCGATCATCACTGTTAGACCTAATCCAACGGTCCAAAATATTTCTCGCACCAAAACTTCTGCAGACCTTATTTTCACCATTTTTTCACGATTTTCACCGTTTCTTCGGCTGCAGCCACCATTTCGCCCCTGCTCTTCATCCTCCACGGGCCTCCACAGCATCCATCCTTCACTCCCCAAGGATTTTTAATGTGTTTTTGCAGGGTATCAGATAGTGTAAATCCACTCTATCACTTAGTCATAGACAGAGGTTTTTCAAAGCTCAGAGAGGCTTTTTCATAGCTTAAACGCACGGAAGCACACTGTTAAAGATATTTTAGGCATGTTTTATCAAAAATATCAGTGTTTAACCCTAGTCAAACCCTCCTGCACCTCAAAAACCTGTACAGACACTGAAACCAGTCTACAGAAGCGGCAAAGTGTATCAGTAACAAAATTAAAGGATTAAAAGTGGATTATTGAAGATTAAGAACGTGATCCAGTGTTTAAAAGAGTTAAAGACATAGTGAAGAGCTAAAAAGAATACCAAGGCCTAATTAGGCCTAAAACATGGACCTGAAAGTGAATTAAAGGTGTTTTAGGAAAAGACAAGGACACCTGTCAGTCCGAGAAAGTTTCCACCACCACGCAGAGGCCATTTGAACCCTCTCTAGCACCAAAAGGCAACCTCTCCAGCTATTAAAAGACACCTGCAGCCTCACAGAAAACAAATAAGGCCTAATTACTACAAGAACAAGAGATATTTGCATAAAGACAACTGAACAATTAATACAGATCAAGATAAATTATTTCAAATTGTCAGCAAAATGTTTTTAAAGATAAAAAACAACCCAAAAGTGAATATTTTCGACCATTAAGCCTCGAAAAGCAGAAACAGAGTTATGAAGCAGAGTTACAGCTGAATGCATTCCTGCCTTATGCCTTGCATGGTTTTCAAAGGCCAGGAATTGCATTAATGATGGAATTAATGATACTTGACCCTTAGAAATTCTCCCACTTCCAGATTTTCTTATAAATTCTCCTTGAGGACCACATTGTAAGGGCTAGTCTCTGGATATTTGATTGCATGATAGTTTTTTGAAGCTTACTAAAGCCCTGTTTGCAATTGAAGATACATAAGTTGTAATGAGAAGTTTGAATTTGTAGAGACCCACCAGGCTTGATGATTGTAACTGTTTTGAACATAAAATACAAGCTAATTTATGGGATCCTGGTTTGTGTCAATGGTGATGTGTTTTCTTACTATTAATTGTCAATTTACCTTGTGTTTTCACTCTGTCCACTTTCTCTGATAAAGAACAGAAAATACAGAGCTAGGAACTACTCTTAACAGTACCCTACTCTCACTGATAAGCTTTATTTCTATGTTTTCCTCCTTTGAAAGTTTCCCTTAAGAGTACATTGAAAGCAGGTTAGTTTAAAAGCACTTACCTGATCTTAGATTACTCTTTATGTTTATCATTTGTGTTTTTCCAATGGAATATGCTAAAATCAAGATAGGTTCAAAGTCCTTACTTGATCTTAAGTTATTTTAAGTGTTTTCTATTGAAAGTACATCAATACAGGTTAGTTTCAAAGTACTGGCCTGATCTTAGATTATTTTCATGTTTTTTCCTTAAGTGCATGCCAAAGCAGGATAGTTTCAAAGCAATTACTTGATCTTAGGCTGCTCTTTGTTCTTCATTTTTTTGTTCTCCATTTCCTATCTATTTCATTCCATAAAATCAACTTAAAAGAGATCCTTTGACATAGATAACTTGCCCCATGGATCATTCTTGAACCTTGTTGTCCAATTAAATCCTCTTATAACTCCATAGCCCAATGGATCAAAGCTAATTTTTGCCTATCTTTTCAGCTGAATCATCCCTTCACTTGCATACACCTTCACCCTTTATTTGAACTTCCTTCACCTTCCATGTCCTTTCCCAACCAAAAAAAAACAAAAACAAAAACCCTTACTCTTCATAACTAGCCTAAAATCACACTTCAAGACTTAAAGATCACATTTAAACACATTTATAGAGAGATCCCTCTCTGGATTCAGGAGGGCTAGATCCTTGAATCCCAAAGTGGTTCATATGTTGCCTCTGTAGTTTGTATTGCCAAACTTGCAAATTACAGAGACCCTAACATTCTAGCGACTCCACTAGGGAATTAAGACCCTATTAGCCTTATTTTGGTAGAAAACCACTGTGGTGGATAGTAAATCTCCTTCAAGACACTTTAAACCTTCCACCTGCCGACTCCACAGTCCTTGAATGACCAAAAGACTCCACTAGTGATCAATAGGCCTGCTACTTATCTTTGTTTTCACAAGACTCCACTGGGAGACCAGTTGCATTTCAACATTGTCCATTTTCAAGGAAAAACGTAGGATTAAGCTTCTTTGTTTGAATATATTTCGCCTCCCAAAGACTGTCATATCTCGCTAACTTTCTTCATTGAGATTTTTATACATATTGGCTTAAAGAACAATCCATACCAAAGCTTATCCTAATCCAAACCCCCCTGAAATAGTGGACAATCCTGAGAGTATTATTAGAAAGCCTTCGTCATATAGGGACCCCACTATTATCAGACCCATTTATAGAGCCAATTCACCACCTGAAAGTCTTATAGCTCTATCAGAGACTCAATTTGATTTAGACTTACCAAGAAATTCAACAAGGACTAAGTCATTCAGTAGTTTAGGTCAGACAAACTCTGAGCCCCCAAACTCACCCCCTCGTGGTGATCAGAATATTGGTAGCAAAGAAACCCCTCCATCCACACCTCCTGATATACATTTCATTCATAACTTGGGTCTCTCTCACCCTAGGTCTACTCAACAGTTTGCTGCTGATCCTAGCACTTCTGTCAGTCATATACCTGTTGCTCAAGCCCATCCTTTACCTCCACAAAACATCATCATGGCGGCATGGTATGCTCCCTTGGTGTTACCACAAACTTTATCTCCTTTACCTAATGAATATTAGTCTAAAATTCCTCACTTCACTGGTAAATAATCTACTACAGCTCAACACCATGTAGATAGGATGGAAGATGCCTTTGATTACATGGAAATAGAGGATGAGACAATTAATATGAGGATCTTCGCTCAGAGTTTAGGAGGAGAAGTGAAGAAGTGGTTTAAAGGCTTACCTCCTAATAGCATCAATGATCTCCCCTCCTTGCTCCAAACCTTTATAAACAAATGGGAAGTCAGAAGCAACCCTCTCCAAATCTTAGCAGAATATAAGAACCTTAAGAGAAATCAAGGTGAGAGTGTCCAGGACTACTCTACTAGATTTAACAGTGTCTACAATGCTCTTCCACCACACATGAAACCTCCCCAAGGGATGGCCTTAGTTAAATACCCTGAAGGCTTTGATGCTGATATGGCTTACCAGATTAGGGAGAGAGATTACAACACATTGGAAGACATGCAGAAAGGAGCAGTGAATGTAGAGGCAAACTTGATTGAAAAAAGAGCTAGGATGAGAGCTGAGAAAAAGGTAACCTATAGGGATGACAACATAGCTTCTTCATCAAATCCCAAATATGATAGTCTATCCAAAAACATGGAGAGGATGGAAAGAATGATGGAGAAAATGGTCATCCAAGTCAATAATCAGAACAGAAACCAAAATCAAAACCAAAACCAAAACTTTAGGGGAAACAATCCCCCAAATAGACAAAGAGACTCTAATCAACAAGTCATACCTCCATTCCAAGAGAATTTCCTTGATGTGGATGAAGGGATAATAGAAGAATCAAAGGGGACTGTCATAAACATGGTGGAAGTAGATGACCAGGATCACACTTTTTCCACAGAAGATAGCCAGACTTCGTACTCACATTGGGATGAGGAAAGGTGGGAAACTGAGGATTATAGGTTCGGATTCGAAAATTCCATCATGAAAGTTAGAGAAAAATATGATCTCAGAAGAAAAAAGAACATAGATAATCCCAAACCAAAGGCCTCTGAAATTAGCATTAAGAAAAGACCTAAAAAGACTCCTAAAGTGACTGCTAAAAGCAGTAAATCAACAACTGAGAAATCTAGTAAAAAAAAATATAAGGACACCCAAACCAGTGAAAAATCAAGTCAAGATGTTAGAAAATTAAATATTACAGAGGAATGCAACACATAAAATATGCGGAAAATACAAGCACACAAAACACATAAAACCAGAGAGACACAGATATACGTGGTTCACCCAGTTTGGGCTACGTCCACCCCGAACAGCCAGTCCTTCCTTTCTATTATCTAGCAAAATCAAGAGACAAAACCTACAGCATATCCGCCATAATATCCTCTGTTCTCTCTCACAGTCTCCCTATTTGTTTCCCACTCAGATAATACACATAAATTACACAGCCGCAATACAATACCCTCATAAAAGCGAGGGGTTTCCTTCTAGGGAAAAAAACCCTAAACTAAACATAAATTCTACCATCAGATCATCTGCCTAATGAATGGCCCAGATTGACTAGAAATTACTATACTTTTACAAGGCAGGGGTAACGCTGGCCCCCGGACCCCCCAACTGGGGGGGTCGGCCCCCTCGGACCCTGCGGGGGGGACAAACCCCCCCCCCCCCGCAACCCCCCCCTGCGTGCAAGGGTGTACAATTTTCCTAAGGTATACATACAGCTAAAACAAGGATCTCTGAATCAGGAAGAAAATCAGGCTCCACACCCAACAATCTCCCACTTGGAGACTGATTTGTAGCAACTCCACCGCTACTTCATTTGTTGGACAATGACTCCTCTTTGAACATGGTTGTTCCTCATCTTCATCATCATCCTTGAAGACCAATTGAAACTGAGCACATTTTCAGTTTCTCCCTAGTTACAACTTTTGTTAGCATATCTACAGGATTCTGGCTAGTGTGTATCTTTTCCAGCTTCAACTCTCCATCTTCCAATACTGACCGTATGAAATGGTACTTGAGATGTATGTGTTTAGTCCTGGAATGAAATGCTGAGTTATTTGCAAGATGAATGGCACTTTTGCTATCACTGTATAACGTACCCATATCATGCTTCTTACCCAATTCACCCATAAGCCTTTGTAACCAAATCATTTCTTTACTAGCCTCTGTAGCAGCAACATACTCTGCTTCTGTTGTTGAAAGTGCAACAACACTTTGGATTTTTGAAACCCAACTGACAGTTGTTCCACCTATAGTAAATACATATCATGTAGTGCTCCTCCTGTTATCTCTATCACCTACCATATCTGCATCAACATATCCCTGTAGAGAAATGTTTGAACCACCAAAGCATAATGCTTAATTTGTGGTACCTCTCAAATATCTGAGAATCCATTTTACTGCCATCCAATGTTCTTTTCCTGGATTATTCATGTACCTGCTTACAACTCCCACTGCATGTGCAATATTAGGCCTTGTGCAGACCATTTCATATATTAAGCTTCCAACTGCTGATGCATATGGAACTTTAGACATATAATCCATGTCTTCTTGGGTCTTTGGGCACATCTCCTTACTAAGTTTGAAATGGCTAGCAAAAGGTGTACTAACAGGTTTTTCATTGTTAATATTAAATCTTTTCAACACCTTTTCTATGTACTCATTCTGAGACAATGTTAATTTGCGATTTTTCATGTCTCTAGTTATCCTCATACCAAGGATTTGTTTTGCAGATCCCAAATCCTTCATTGCAAATGAATTTGCCAATTTTCTTTTGAGCACATTTATTTCCTGCATGTTATATTCTACAACAAGCATGTCATCTACATACAATAACAATATAATATAGCTGCCATCATTTTGCTTTTTCAGATAAACACAATGATCAGAGTGACATCTAGTATAACCTTGTTCAGACATAAACTTGTCAAATTTTAGATACCATTGCCTTGGAGCCTGTTTTAAGCCATACAAGCTCTTCTTTGAAATGCACACCAATTTTTATTTCCCTTTGACCTCATATCCTTCTGGTTGCTGCATGTATATCTCTTCCTCCAAATCTCCATGGAGAAATGTTGTCTTTACATCTAACTGTTCAAGATGTAAATCTTCCACTGCTACAAGACTTAATATAGTTCTAATTGAATTCATCTTAACAACAGGGGAAAATATTTCATCAAAATCAATACCTTTCTTCTGTGAAAACCCCTTCTCCACAAGTCTAGCTTTGTACCTCTATTTTCCTCCATCTTCTTCCTTCAACCTGTAAACCCATTTATTCTACAATGTAGTTTTACCTGCAGGCAACCTGACTAAGTCCCAAGTCTGGTTATGCATTAAGGAGTCCATCTCTTCATCCATGGCTAGCTCCCACTTCTTCTTGCTTTCAACCTACATTGCTTCTTCATAACATTCAGGTTCACCAGAATCAGTCAGCAATAAATAATATAATGAAGGAGAGTATCATTCAGGGGGTCTACTTATCCTGGTAGATATTCTAACACCACTTTCAGGTGTTTGAGGTGCCTGTTGCTGTTGTGGTGGTTGTTGCTGCTATGGTTGTTGATTATTATTATTTTCAGGCACCTTTACTTTTTCAGTTATCTCATCAAGAACCGTGTATTCCTTGCTTTCTTTTTCCTGTTTCTTTTCCTGCAACTGATTCTTATACAAGACCTTTTCATTGAATATTACATCTCTGCTCCTAATGATTTTGTGATTTTCATAATCATATAAGCGATAACCAAAATCATTAACACCACATCCAATAAAGGTACATTTATTTGATTTTGCCTCAAGCTTTGTTCTATTTTCTTTATTAATATGGACAAAAGCCTCACAACCAAAAGGCTTTAAAAAAGAGTAGTTTACCTTTTTACCTGTCCATGCTTCCTCTGGAATACCACCATCCAAGGAACTTGAAGGCCCTCTGTTTATTAGATAAACAACAGTATCTACAGCATCTGCCCAAAATTGTAAAGGCAATCCTGCATGCAATCTCATGCACCTTACACGCTCCATGATTGTTCTGTTCATCCTTTCTGACACACCATTTTCTTGTGGTGTTCTTGGAACTGTCTTCTCTCTACGAATTCCATGCTCTGAACAGTACCTATCAAACTCTTTGCTGCAATATTCACCTCCATTGTCTGATCTGAGACACTTTAACTTCTTTTCTGTCTCAATCTCAACCAAAGCTTTCCATTTCTTGAAAGTATCAAATACATCAGATTTATTTTGAATACAATAAATCCAAGTTTTTCTAGTTGCATCATCAATAAACGTAACATAATAGCAAGAGCCACCGAGAGATGATACCTGAGCAGGTCCCCATACATCTGTATGCACAAGCTCCAATTTTTCACTCTTCTTTTCTTTCCCAACTCTGAGAAATCTGACTCTCTTTTGTTTTCCATAAATGCAATTCTCACAGAAATCCAAATCAACATTCTTCAAACCTGGCAACAAATTTCTTGAGTGAAGAATCTTCATCCCCTTCTCACTCATATGTCCGAGCCTAAGATGCCATAGTGCTGCATCTAATCCTTTGGAAGTTAAAGCATTAACAGAGTTAGAAATACCATTGCATAAATACAATGTACCAACCTTTTCTCCTTTTGCTATTACCAGGGCTCCTTTGGTGACCTTCCAAGCTTTATCTATGAAATTTGTCACACAACCTTCACCGCCTAACTGCCCTGTTGAAATCAGATTTTTCTTTAGTTCTGGAACATGCCTTACCTCCTTTAGTATCCATTGGTTTCCATTCTGTTGTTTTACAAGAACCTTACCCATTCCAACAATTTTACAGGGTTTATCATCACCCAAATGAACTTATCCAAAATCTCCTTGAACATAGTCATGAAAATATTTCTTATCAGGTGTGGCATGGAATGAAACCCCTGAATCTACAACCCAAGAATCAGTAACATTTTCGAAAGAAAGAATCAAATCATCTTGTAACACATCACCTGTCACATTTTCTTCATGATTATTTTCTTGTTGTGCATCTCCTTTTCCCTTCCAAGATCTATAGTCTTTCTTTAGGTGTCCTTTCTTTCTGCATTTCCAGCACACTATCCCTGATCTAGACTTGGATCTACCTTTCCTTGATTTACTGCAATATCCTGAGCTCTTTCCTCTTTCCATTCTTCTTCCCCTAGACTCTGCACTCAAAGCATTACCCGATGTCTCACCAGAGATTTTTCGTCGCATTTCCTCGCTAAGGATAGCACCGACAACATCATCAAACTTTAAAGTACTAGATCCAGAGACAGAGTTACTAATGGCCATAACTAAACCATTCTAGCTTTCTGGCAATGAGCACAGAAATAACAAAGCTCTAACTTCATCATCAAATTTTACCCCTACAGAACTTAACTGACTGGTAACTGTATTAAAATCATTTAAATGGTCTGCAACAGATCCACCTTCTGACATCTTCATATTAAATAGTTGTTTCATAAGAAATACCTTGTTTGAGGCTGAGGTTTTTTCATATAGTTTCGCCAACGTCTGCATCAAACCCTCTGTTGTTGTTTCCTTCTAAATATTGAAGGCGACTGACACCGCAAGGCACAACTGTACTGTTCTGAGTGCCTTTCTATCGAGAATTTTCCATTCCGCGTCTGTCATGGCCACCGGCTTCTTTGCTTTTCCGCTCAATGGTAGGTACAAATCTTTATGATACAGATAATCTTCCATCTGCATCTTCCACAGTGGGAAGTTTTGGCCATTAAATTTCTCGACCCTAAACTTAACATCTTCTACCATTTCTCCCACTCGAACCAGGAACCCTTCTTTCCTGCGATTTTATCAGCCAAATATACCTTCGGCTCTTATACCAGTTGTTAGAAAATTAAATATTATAGAGCAATGCAACACATAAAATATGCGGAAAATACAAGCACACAAAACACATAAAACCAGAGAGACACAGATATACGTGGTTCACCCAATTTGGGCTACGTCCACCCCGAACAGTCAGTACTTCCTTTCTATTATCTAGCAAAATCAAGAGACAAAACCTACAGTAGATCCGTTGTAATATCCTATGTTCTCTCTCACAGTCTCCCTATCTGTTTCCCGCTCAGAGAATACACATACATTACACAACCGCAATAAAATACCCTCATAAAAGCGAGGGGTTGCCTTCTAGGGCAAAAAACCCTAAAATAAACATAACTTATACCATCATATCATCTGCCTAATGAACGGCCCAGATTGACTAGAAATTACTATAGTTTTACAAGGCAATTTTACATCTATTTTTGGCTCCGGGGGCGCCGCCCCCGAACCCCCCAGTCGGGGGGGTCAGCCCCCCCTGACCCCGCAGAGGGGACAATTCCCCCCCACACCCCCCCGCGTGCAAGGGTGTACAATTTTCCTGGGGTATACATCCATCTAAAACAAGGATCTCTGAATCAGGAAGAAAATCAGGCTCCACACCCAACACAAGAATCTAGCAGCACTAGCATTGCAGCTAATGCTCCTGACAAAACAACTTCAAACATTGTACATACTGAAATCAGCAAGCTGATCTTGCTAATAAAATGGTGCCCAACAAGATAGAATTGAACCTTTCAAAGAGTCATTCTCCTTTCAGTTTGGAGAGTGAAATAGCCAAGATTAAAATTTATGTTCCTCTCACTGAGTTGGGCACCCAAGATGTATATAAGAGCCAAATTTTGAAATCTTTAAACTTAGGAGAAAACAGTGACACTGTCAATTTAAATGATGATCAACCAGCTCTCTTGTTTGGCCCAAAAATTGAAGGGAAATTTTAGGAAGGGGTAGTCCCTCCCTTCTATGTCAGCCTCAATATCCATGACAAAATCCTGCATAATTCCATGCATGACTCAGGGGCTTCACACAACCTTATGCAAAAGTGATAATGGAAAGGATAAGCCTAGAGATAACCAGACCTTACAAGGATTTATATTCTTTTGACTCTAGCAGAGTGAAGTGTCTTGGCCTAATCAAAGATATTTGTGTGAATTTGACTCAAATCCCAGCCAAGTGCATGGTCATGGATGTTGTGGTGGCTGATGTACCTCCTACGTATGGCATGTTGTTTTCAAGATCATGGGGTGCCAAGCTGCAAGGTACAATGCAGATGGATGGGACATATGCCACTATCCCTGTCTTTAGCCAGCTTAGAAGACTATACAGAGAGGCACACATGAAATTCATGTTTAGTAGCCCAGAAAAGCCTAAGAATTCCCCTCTTTACTCTGTCCATACAGACCTGGACTCTTTTATCCTCTATAATGATGAATCCATGAATAAGCCAGAGCCAGAGGACAGAAATTTAGACAACCAATTAGAGGCCCCAAATCTAGAAATAATGGTAGTTCTAGATATAGAGGAAAACAAGAGATAAACCTTTGAACAATATGTTGAAACAAAAAACCAGAGTGAACAAAGCCAATACGGCAAACAATAGATTACCCATCACTCTGAACTCCATGAAAATCCTGAAGAACAAGACATATCACAACATGGTGCAGACCTCAGAATACAACATAATGGTGAACATGGCATTAAGGATGAAAACGATGTTAATCCTACAGAAAATACCTTATGGTGCATGAACTTTGATGGATCTTGCACTAAAAATAATGCAAGGGCTAGGGTATGGTTGGTCAACACTAAAAACAATTACTCTGAGAGCCATGATTTCAGGCTAGATTTCAAATGCACTAAAAACATTTCAGAGTATGAGGCTCTCATCCTAGGATTGCATCTATTAAAAGAACTAGGAGCCGAGAGAATAATTGTTCAAGGAGACTCATAATTAGTCATCAAACAACTAAATGGAGAGTATACTGCAAAGCATCCTAGACTAAGGGCATACAGAAATAATGCGATGGATTTCCTGAAAAAATTTACAGAATATGAGCTTGTGTTTGTTCCTAGGAATCAAAACATAATTGCAAATGGATTGGCTTGTGATGCTAGTTCATATCAGGAATAACCTAGTGACAAACAGATCATAATTCAAACAAAATACAGACTTGCAGTGCCAAATAATGAAAAATATTGGCAGGTCTTTGAGGGTGACAAACAGATAGAAGATTTCTTGCTTTGCAGGAATGAATTCGAAGTACCTGATTCAGATTCTAAATCCAAGGAAAATTGTTTAGGGAAAAAGCCTCCTGACAAAGAAAAACCATTCCCCAACATAGAAATAAACATGTTGACCAAAGGATTTGAAAAACAAACTGAAGAATACATGAAAACAGATAAGGAATATATAGAGGTGCTGCAGTCCAAAGATAAGAACATACCCAGAGGATTAGCACCCTTAGAGGACCTTTTCGATTTCAATGATGTGGAAAAGAAACCCACTATAGAACACATTGAATCATATGTTGAAGAATGCAATATAGGCAGCAAGGATAAGCCTAAAATGATTAAATTATCCAAGTCCTTTCCTGCCCATATCAAACAAAAATACATTGATCTATTCAAAGAGTTTTTTGATGTGTTTGCTTGGAGTTATGAGGACCTAAAAGCCTATGACACAGAAATTATCCAACATAAAATTCCCTTGAAAGAAAACCAGAAACCATTTAGGTAAAAAATGTGCAGAATTAACCCAGTACAACTGCCTCTAGTGGAAAAGGAAATCAAGAAAATGTATGAGGTAGGAATCATAGTGCCTGTGAGGTTTTTTGATTGGTTTTCTAACCTTGTAGCTGTGAGGAAAAAGACAGGAGAAATCATATTGTGCATTGATTTCAGAAATTTAAACAGAGCTTCCTTAAAGGACAATTACCCTTTGCCCAAAATAGAACATATCCTACAAAAGGTAGTTGGATCAAAAAGGATTTCTCTATTAGATGGATTTTCAGGGTACAACCAAGTTTTAATACTCCCAGAATATCATCTCAAGATAGCCTTCACAACTCCTTGGGGCACCTTCATGTATGTAAAAATTCCTTTTGGACTGATGAATGCTGGTGCAACCTTCCAAAGAGCTATGGACATAGCATTTTCAGAGGAAATAGGGCACTTCATTGTAATTTACCTTGATGACATAAGAGTTTATTCCAAAACTGATGAAGAGCACCTTAAACATCTGAGAAAGGTATTTGAAAAGTGCAGAAGGTTTGGGCTATCTTTAAATCCAAAAAAGACAATGTTTGGCCTATAAGAAGGTAAACTTCTTGGCCATATTATATCAGAAAAAGGGGTTAAAATAGATCCAAAAAGAGTTGAGGGAATACTACAGATTAGCCACCCAAGGAACATAAAATAATTAAAGTCCTTCATTGGGAAGATTAACTTCTTAAGGAGGTTTATTCCCAACTTAGCAGAGCTCCTTAGAAACATGACTAATATGCTCAAGAAAGAAGTGGGAGTTAAGTGGACTGCAGAATCCAAAAAGTCCTTTGAATTGGTAAAACATGCACTCACCCGAGCACCAGTGCTAATCAGCCTAGATTTCACCAAAGATTTCCTCATTTTCTCTTTTGCATCAGAGCATACTATGGTTGTTGTCCTATTGCAGAAAAATCCAGAGGGGCAAGAGCAGCCAATAGCATTTTTTAGCAAGGCACTAAGAGATGCACCCTTGAAATACAATATCATGGAAAAACAGGCCTATGCCTTGGTAAAGGCCTTAAAAGACTTCAAGGTGTATATTATGCATTCTCACATCATTGCTTATGTGCCTAACATAATGGTAAAATAAATCTTGTCACAAGACCCAGATGGAAAGAGAGGTAAATGGATTGTAGTAATACAAGAGTATGATTTGGAAATCAAACCCACAAAACTCATTGAAGGTCATGGCTTAGCTCAATTAATGGCTGAATCTAACCTACAATCCCTTGACATTAACATGATAGATGCCTTGGATGAACATGAATAATTTCCTGCACCCACTGTTGAAGAGAAATTTCAAAACTCACATTGGTATGCTGATATCTTGTATGTGCTTACAAATCTTAATGCTCCTCCTAATTTATCAAAGACTAAGGCAAGGTTTTTAAAGTTGAAAGCTAGGAATTATTGCATTTTAAATGAGTGTTTATATTGGGAAAATGTTGATGGTTTATTGCTTAAATGTTTGCCTGAAGTTGATGCAGAGAGGATCAAAAATGAATTCCATGAAGGAGAGTGTGGAGGTCATATCTACTGGAAAACCACAGCCAATAAAATCCTTAGAGTTGGTTATTACTGGCCCACCCTCTTCCAAGATGTCCATAAAATGATAGTTTCTTTCCATAAGTGCCAATTTTTTTAGGGAAAAAGAAAACTCCTTCCTTTACCATTACAACCTATCACTGTTGAAGCTCCTTTTCAACAATGGGGCGTAGATTTCATAGGAGAAATCCATCCCGCTTCATCTTCTCAACACAAATGGATTCTCACAGCCACTGACTACTTCACAAAATGGATAGAGGCCATCCCTTCTAGGAATGCCACAGATATTGTCGTTATAAAATTCCTTTAAGACCATATCCTATCTAGATTTGGCTGCCCTAGGAAGATTATTACTAATAATGTTGTTGCTTTTGGTTCCAAAAAGATTATTGCTTTTTGTCACAGGTTTCAAATTGCACTTGGTCATTCTACTGCTTACCCTCAGGGTAATGGGCTAGCAGAATCATCAAATAAAATTTTGGTGACCATCATCAAGAAGCTTCATGAAGAGAATAAAAAATCATGGCATAACATGTTGGTGCATGCTTTGTGGGCAAACAGATTGACCACAAATAAATCCATTGGAATGCCCCCTTACCAGCTTGTTTATGGAGTAGATGCAATGTTCCCTACCAGCCTAGGAGTACCAGTGATCAGATTAGTCCAAGAAATACAGTCAAAAGAGGACAGCATGGTAAGGAGGATTAATCAAACAATACATCTCTAGCAAACAAGGGAGGAGGTCTACAACAGAGCTCAAAAAGTGCAAGAGAGCATTAAAAAGTTGTTTGACAAAAGAACAAAAGCTTGTGACTTCAAAATTGGAGACAATGTACTCAAGTGGGACTCTAGAAGAGAAGATAAGGCAAAGCATGGCAAATTTTACAATTTGTGGGAAGGTCCTTACACTATTCAGTCCACCATTGGTCCAAATGCATTCTTCCTGCAAGAGTTGGATGGTACAAATCTATTTGGGGATCTTTTCAATGGAAGGATGCTCAAACATTATTACTGCTAAAATTCAGAGTTTAAATTTTTAACTTCCATTGTAAATACCATTGCTTTGTTCAGTTTCACAAAAATAAAAATAAAATAAAATAAATGAGAAAAGAAAAGGTTCAGACTAACTCAAAACTTGAACCTTTGATGTTTCAAAGAAATGGCTCAAATCAGCCCAAAACCTGAGCCAAAGAAAGAGACAAGTTGGTTCTAATATGCTCAAAACCTGGAACAACAAAGAAAGAAGAAGAATCAACGCTAGCAAACTCAAAACCAGAGTTGAAATAAAGAAGATGGATCAGCTCTAACAAGCCCAAAACCAGAGATAAAATGAAGAAGAAAAAATGACTCTAACAAGCTCAAAAATTGAGTCACAAAGGAAAGAAGGATGATTCAAAGTTTCACAATTCCAAGCCTTCACAATTTTGGTTTCAAATTCCTGCAAAATTCAGTTCATGTGCATTTGTCTTTATGCCATGGACCCACAGCAAACCAGACAGTCTAATCCTGGTTTGACTATTTTTAAATTTATGTTTTAGAATGTAGAGAAAGAAAACTGCTAGACAGTTTAATCCTAGCAGATATTAGAGTAGGTAGAGAAACTATGAGGCCAACCGTCTAAGTTGGTCTCATGGAGAAATAAGGGTAGAATTAGATTAGTGTTTTTGCTTCCGATAAAAAATGATGATGTAAAGGGTCTGCAAGTATAAATGCACCTTGAAGAAAAAATGTTAGGACAATAGGTGGGGTAGGTTTATTGTTGGGAGAATTTTGCTGTTGATATGATATTTTCATGATTTTTAGTAGCTGATCAAAGAAGAAAAGGATGGTCAAAGATCAGGCATCTGGCCTACTTCCAAAAAATTAAAATTTTAGTTCTTGACATATTCAGGAAGATGCCATCCCCATGTGGAGCCACTATTAGCCACCTATAATTTTTTGGCATAGAAAACAGGTGGCTAAATGGTTTCTAAGCCTTCAAGAGGAAAATTTTCATTGAAAACCTACCATTCTTGAAGCCTTCATGTATTTTTTGTCCTCTGAAGCAATCCTCAATGTTGTGTCAATCAGAAAGCCTCATTGTTTGTGAAGAAAAATGCTATAAAAAAGGCCTCCATTTGCCTTATATCCCCCTCACAAAACCTCAATTCTTCATCACTTTTTCCGCCTTTCAAATCCCACAAAATCCCCTCACTAACCCTCCATTTCATCCTAAAATCCTTTTTAAGCCTCATATTACCCTCTGTCAGGTTTTAAAATCCCTTTTCCCCCTTACCGGAACCCCTCATTTGGCCTAAAAAACATCTTTTACATTATATCAGGTTTTAGCCCCCTGAGGACTTAAACTATGTAGCCCCATTCCCTCATGTGACCCCCAGCCCGCAATCAGGCACTAAAAAGGTTGAAGCTCCGCTAAAAAAACCCAAAACTCCTTTGAAAAGGCTCATAAAACAATTTTCCGCCCTTTTGGAAAGTTAAGCCCCTGAGGGCTTATATGGCTTAGCCCCCTCCTGCGTGACCTAAAGCCCAAGGATCGAGCGCTAAAATCCTTTGAAAAATCCCAGAAAAATGCCTTTTCTTGTTTTATTCACCCCCGACGAAGAAATGCTATGGGTCAACATGCACCGTCGATCTCCACAGATCGACGGCTGTGAACAATTGGACGCTTCCCCTTTCCATTTCCCCGTTTTTTTAAACATTGTCGATCCATGCAATCCTAACCGTCCAAAGTACAGATTTGATGGCTGTGATCGAACCCGATGGCCCGCCTCCGCCCCGTGCACTTTCCCATATCGCGCTCGCACCTCTGCCGTAGGATCTCACTGCCCCACATCCGACGGTTCATAGACATATCACGTAGATTTAACGTCCGAGGGTTAGCGTTCAAAAGTTGCGTGATAAAATCGGTATTGGAGGGGACACGTGGCGTGTAATGTATGGTATCGCGTGAATTTGGGCAAAACCATAAACTGCCCTCGGACCCGCGCGAATACCACTAGTGGTTTTTGTCTTAACACCCTCTTCCACCGTGTGTTTTATCGCTTAATCTGGACCATAGATCTTTATGATCTAACGGTCCAGACTTATTCTCACGCCATTCACATATGCCCCTCACCAATCTTGTCCATTGATCTCCACCATCCGATTTCTTCATCGGACGGCCACGATACAGTCTCATCCTCCGTCCATCATTCCTTCTTTATCCATCAAACGATTTCATCAATGAATCTTAGCCGTTGATCATCACTGTTAGACCTAATCTAACAGCCCAAAATATTTCCCGCACCAAAAATTATGCAGGCCTGATTTTCACCATTTTTTCACGATTTTCACCATTTCCTCGCCTGCAGCCACCATTTCGCCCCTGCTCTTCATCGTCCACGGGCCTCCACAGCATCCATCCTCCACTCCCCAAGGATTTTTTAACATGTTTTTTGTGTTTTTGCAGGGTATCAGATAGTGTAAATCCACTCTGTCACTCAGTCACAGACAAAGGTTTTTCAAAGCACAAAGAGGATTTTTCATAGCCTAAATGCACGGAAGCACACCGTTAAAGATATTTTAGGCATTTTTTATCAAAAATATCAGTGTTTAACACTGGTCAAACCCTCCTGCACCTCCAAAACCTATACAGACACCAGAAACAGTCTCCAGAAGTGGCAAAGTGTATCAGTAAAAAAATTAAAGGACTAAAAGTGGATTATTGAAGATTAAGAATGTGATCCAGTGTTTAAAGGAGTTAAAGACACAATGAAGACCTGAAAAGAAGACCAAGGCATAATTAGGCCTAAAACACAGACCTAAAAGTAAACTAAAAGCGTTTTAGGAAAAGACAAAGACATCTGCCAGTCCAGGAAAGTTTCCACCGCCACTCAGAGGCCAATTGAACCCTCTCCAACACCAAAAGCCAACCTCTCCAGCTACTAAAAGACACCTGCAGCCTCACAGAAAACAAATAAGGCCTAATTACTGCAAGAAAAAGAGATATTTTCATAAAGACAGCCGAACAATTAATACAAATCAAGAGAAATTATTTCAAATTGTCAGCAAAGTGATTTTAAAGATAAAAAACAGCCTAGAAGCCAATATTTTCAACCATTAAGCCTCAAAAAGAAGAAACAGAGTTATGAAGCAGAGTTACAGCTGAATGCATTCCTGCCTTATGCCTTGCATGGTTTTCAAAGGCCAGGAATTGCATTAATGATGGAATTAATGATACTTGACCCTTAGAAATTCTCCCACTTCCAGATTTTCTTATAAATTCTCCTTGAGGACCACATTGTAAGGGTTGGTCTCTGGATATCTGATTGCATGATAGTTTTCTAAAGCTTACTGGAGCCTTGTTTTCAATTGAAGATACATAAGTTGTAATGAAAAGTTTGAAGTTGTAGAGACCCACCAGGCTTGATGATTTTAACTGGTTTGAACTTCAAATACAAGTTGATTTATGGGATCCTGGTCTATGTCAATGGTGATGTGTTTTCTTACTATTAATTGTCAATTTACCTTGTGTTTTCACTCTATCCACTTTCTCTAATAAATAACAGCAAACACAGAGCTAGGAACTACTCTTAACAGTACCCTAATCTCACTGATAAGCTTTATTTCTATGTTTTCCTCCTTTGAAAGTTTCCCTTAAGAGTACATTGAAATCAGGCTAGTTTAAAAACACTTACTTGATATTAGATTACTCTTTATGTTTATCATTTGTGTTTTTCCAATGGAATATGCTGAAAGCAAGATAGGTTCAAAGTCCTTACTTGATATTAAGCTATTCTAAGTGTTTTTAATGTTTTCTATTGAAAGTACATCAATACAGGTTAGTTTCAAAGTACTGGCCCGATCTTATATTACTTTCATGTGTTTTCCTTAAGTGCATGCCAAAGAAGGATAGTTTCAAAGAACTTACTTGATCTTAGGCTGCTCTTTGTTCTTCATTTGTTTTTTCTCCATTTCCTATCTGTTTCATTCCATAAAATCAACTTAAAAGAGATCCTTTGACATAGATAACTTGCCCCATGGATCATTCTTGAGCCTTGTTGTCCAATTAAATCCTCTTATAACTCCATAGCCCAATGGATCAAAGCTACTTTTTGCCTATCTTTTCAACTGAATCATCCCTTCACTTGCATACACCTTCACCCTTTATTTGAACTTCCTTCACCTTCCATGTCCTTGCCCAACCAAAAACAAACAAAAACAAAAACCCTTACTCTTCATAACTAGCCTAAAATCACACTTCAAGCCTTAAAGATCACATCTTTAAACACATTTATAGAGATATCCCTCTCTGGATTCAGGAGGGCTAGATCCTTGAATCCCAAAGTGGTTCATATGTTGCCTCTGCAGTTTGTATTGCTAAATTTGCAAATTACAGAGACCCTAACAATAGTTACGACCCATTACAGCATCTCAATTGAGTAAATGTGTAAGGAGGGGGTATCAACTCTATGCAATCCAGGTAGGATTCTCCAATTCCAAATACAAGACCCTTATGCTGGAAAACATTCCTATAGTGCAATATTTCTGAGATGTATTTCCTGAGGAAATCCCAGGATTTCCACCAAAAAGGGACATAGACTTTACTATAGAATTAATACCTGGGGCAACATCTGTGTCTCGAGCTCCATACAGAATGAGTGTGCCTAAATTAATGGAGTTAAAAATGCTACTGCAAGAATTGATGGATAAAGGTGACATTCGACCAAGTGTGTCCCCATGGTGAGGACCAATGATGTTTGTGAAAAATAAGGACGGTACTATGCGAATGTGTATGGATTATCGACAACTCAACAAATTGACTGTTAAAAACAAGTATCCATTACCTCGCATAGACGATTTTTTTGATCAATTAAAGGGAGCTACAATGTTTTCCAAGTTTGACTTAAGGTTGGGATACCACCAAATCCATATCAAAGATGAAGATATATCAAAAACATCTTTTTGTACAAGGAACATCCATTATGAGTTTGTGGTGTTACCATTCGGATTAACCAATGCATCAGCAACTTTTATGAGCTTAATGCATGGAATATTCAACCCATTTTTGGATAAGTTCGTTTTAATTTTTATAGATGATATATTAATTTACTCCAAGAATATGGAAGAGCACAAAGATCATTTACGCGTGGTGTTGCAAAATTTGCGAGAACATCAGCTCTATGCTAAGTTTAGTAAGTGTAATTTTTTCAAAAAGCAGATCCAATATTTGGGAAATTTGATTTCGGCTGAAGAGATTGTTGTGGACTCTGAAAAGATAAAGACAATCATGGAATGGAAGGTCCCAAAGAATGTAGCAGACATACGTTCATTTATGGGATTGACTAGTTACTACCGACGATTCATTAATGGATTCTCTAAAATAGCCTTTCCCATTACCTCATTGCAGAAAAAAGGACGAGTATTTAGGTGAACTCAAGAATGTCAAAACAGTTTTGATTTATTGAAGGAGTTTTTAACTACAGCCCCTGTTCTGAAAGTAGCAGATCCAGGTAAAGAGTTTGAGGTATGCACTGATGCATGTAAGGAAGGTGTAGGAGTGGTCTTGACCCAAGAAGGAAGAATCATAGCATATGAATCTAGGAAGCTAATGGATCATGAGTAGAGGTATTATGTATATGACTTGGAGCTGATGGGGGTGGTGCATGCCTTGAGGATATGGAGACATTATCTATTGGGGAAAAGATTTGTGTTGAGGACGAATCATATCAGTTTAACTAGCTAATTTAAACAATCTGATCTGAATGCTCGCCAAGCAAGATGGAATGTATTCCTAAGTGAGTTTGACTTTGATATTCAACACATGAAAGTTAAAGAGAACCAGGTGGTCGATGACTTAAGCAGGATGTGCATGGCATCTATGAGCTTTACTTTAACCGAATTGAATTCAAATTTCAATAATAGATTATGGAGGTAGCAAAGAAGGACCCTGAATATCAGTTCCTATGGCAGCAAGCTAAAGAATATGAAAAGCAAGGAAAACAGTTAGACTATGAACTCAAAGATAAGAAATTCCTAGTCTCTTGAAAAATAATATATATTCATAATCAAAATAATTTTAAAAAATCATTTTGGATCAATATCATAGAATTTCCTATGCGGGACATCCAGGGTATCAAAAAATGTTAACTACAATTAGGAAATACTATTCCTAGCTTGGGATGCGGAAGGACATTGGAGAATATTTAACCAAGTGCTTGGAGTGCCAGCAAATTAAGGTTGAACATCAGCATCCCGCAGGATTAATTCAGCCTATTCCAGTACCATAATGGAAATGGGAAGTCATTTCCCTTGACTTCATTACCAAACTACCCAAAAATAAAAGACACAATGACTCAATTATGGTGGTGGTTGATAGACTCAGCAAGGTGGCTCACTTCATTCCATTTCAGTCAACTTACAAGATGGTACAAATTACTGATATTTTCATGAAATCAATTTTTAGACTGCATGGTATTCCCAAAATTTTCATCTCAGATCATGATGTAAAATTTACATCAGCATTCTCGAAGGCACTATTCAGTGGCTTGGGGACAGAAATACAATTTAGTACTACCTACCATCCTCAAACAGATGGGAAACAAAGAGGGTGAATCAAGTTTTAGAAGACATGTTTCTCATGTACGTGATGCAACAACCGTCGAAATGGGAGGAGTATCTGCATTTGGTTGAATTTTCCTACAACAATGGATATCAAGAGTCCCTCAAGATGAGCCCCTTTGAATATTGTACGGAAGACAATGATGGACTCTTATAAATTAGAGAAACCCAGAAAACAAGATGATTCTTGGGCCAAATATGCTAGAGGAAATGGATCTGGAAGTAAAGAAGATCAGGTAGAACTTTAAGGCAACACAAGACCGACAAAAAATTTATGCAAATCAAAAAAGATATTTCCTGGAATTTGTGGTAGGGGACCATGTTTATGTGAGAATTAAGCAAAAAAATAGCACCTTGAGGTGGAATGCTTGTGCCAAGTTGGCTACCAGATATTGTGGACCATTCAAGATTTTGGAAAGGATAGGACTGGTGGCCTATCGACTAACCCTACCGAGCCATATATTCGTACATAACATGTTTCATGTATCACTACTGAAACGTTACGTATATGGCCAAAAACATGTGATACATTGGCAGGGTATACATGTAAGTCAAAAATTTATTACGTTTGTATCAAAAATATATTTCTGATTTGAACTGATTATGACAATTGTTGTATGCAGGTAGAACCAGACGGCGAGTTATTGGTAGAACCGCAACATATTCTATATCGGAGAGAAATAACGCTCCGGAGGTGAGTCATCCCTCAAGTTAAAGTGCATTAGAAGCACTTTGGATCGGAGGAGGCTACTTAGGAGGACGAGCATGTTATTCAAAAGCCTACTCAGAGTTGTTCTCATTGATCAAATGACACCGAGGATGATGTTTGTTTTAGCGGGAAAGATGTAACACCCTGTTTTAATTTAATTATTGGTCTAAAAACTTGTTATGGCATATTTTGATGAGTAACGAATAAGAGTATTAGTTAACAGTACTATAATACATTATCTTTTGTATTTTTCAAAAATAATAATAATAATAATAATTGTGTTGAGTAAAAGGAGGAAGTGACTAATTGGTAAATGATTCCAAGAACCCAAGGTAAAAGGTGGAGACAGTTCTGAAAGTTACCTTCCCAAAAGGATTAATAGGAAATCCTAAGAGGGGAAGGGGTTCTGTGAAAAACGGATGTTGGGGTTTAGCAACAAGTTGTTTCTATGAGTAATCCAGAGATGTTGAGGAAACCAGTGGAGCTCAGGAATACCCAAGTGAATTAAAGACTGGATTTTATCCTGAGGTCTAACTTCTTGTCTCAGAGAATCACGTAGGCCCTAGTGAGGAGCAAGGGGGGAGAAGAGGATGTGATTACCTCGCTCAAGGTTGGGAGGACCATCATATTACTGGAAGAATTTTCTGATAATAGGTACTGAAGTATCTTGGGATTCCAGTTTATACATTAATAGTAGTAGGAATAAGCTTTATTATAATTATATAAGTGATATAGTTGAGTTTAATGTAAAGTTGTCATTTTAAATTATTCATGTTCTAACTGTTATCGGTAGTATAAACGGTATGACTCAGCTATTATATATTCTTTGAAACAATGATTACAAATAGTGCCCACTGTAAATAGAAAATGAGGAATTACTACGAAAGTAAACTGTGCAATAAACTCTGTAACCCCATTTTATAGCAAACCTAAATACTATCTAAAACAACTCAGTACTGTTATAATTTGAAGTGTGGACAGATAAATTACTTCCAAAACATTTAAATTAAGGACTATATTATAAGTGTAAAGTTGAACAGTACAACAAGAAAATCATAGTTAGTATGGTTAAATAGCAGTGAGATCGTAAAGGTCTAAGCCTGCGGTTTTAGTACCCAGACTCGAGGAGAGGGTCTGGGTTCAAGTACCTTAAGCCAGTAAACTGGAATTTAGGGAAAAAATATATGTAAACCTATGATAAATTAAGAGAAATAGTGACACAATGAGTAATTTTATGCTCCAGAGAAAAAATAATAATATTTATAATTTCATTAATGAGCAATGCGCATTAAAAATCGACATCAAACTAAAATTTCATAATTGTAGTGTCTAGAAAAGAATAAATAGACAGACCTTATATATACAAAATATTTACTCATATATTTTTCTTGAATATCGAATCATAGTATGAAACAGAAAGCCACTCTGAGTCCAGAAAATTATTTACATGCAAGAAGAACCAAAACACTAAACAAAGGGTCGCGGTGAACAAATTAAAGTATGAGGTATGTACTATTCACTTAACCAAAATTCATATGGAACTAAGTTGAATATTAAAGAAAATCCTATGTCTGATTTAATACAAAGTAATTATATAACTGTAGAAACAAGACTGAACCATAGAGAGGCTCGAGCCCTGGTAAAACCATGTATAAACAATAACCAGGAAAAGAGTAGAATTCACAGCTAGGCTGAATGTTTTTCACGCTAGTAGAACCCCAAGTCCCTGCAGAAGACAGAGGGGTGGCCATAATCACTAATGTAAGAAAACACAGTAAATAAATTCATAACCAAAGTGAATCACAGACAGCTTACCATAAAAGATATTTGAAGGGTTTTTGGGATGGTTCGATTTTCGACCTCGACTAGAAAGAAAACCCGCAACCACAATTGTAACTATGGGGTAATGCCATTAAAGAAAATAATTACCCAGGATAAATGAAAAAAAACACATTGTAAGCCCTCGATAGCTAAAGCAATCACCTCATACGTTGAGGAAGCCGGATGGGCGGAGTAACCCTTAGACCTATTATACATATTGGTGCGCCTTCCTGTGACGGAAATAAAACCTAGCATGGCCAAAATAAAACACAAAATGGGTAGAGAATTACAAACCTCTCCCAATACTAAACTATTCTGGAAGAAAGAAAAAAAATAAAGAATGATTAATTTGCAGAATTTAACAAAGCGAAAAACTAGAGAAATTAAATGGGGGTATACCTCTGCAGACGAAAAAGTAACTATGGCATGGTCACATCGGCGAGCAGCAAGATGTCGCAGAAGGAGCCACTGAACAAGTTGCAGAACCGAAAACCGGTTCTCGTCAGTGAAACAAATGAAAACCATAGCAGGAGGATGGGGTGGGTGGTTACCCTAACCATCCCACCCTGTGTCTACACAGTTGATTCCCGTGGATAGGAATTCCATGGTCCAGATGAACTCAAGACAGAGTGTGGGACAGAGGATAGCAAGGATGCGGACAGGTGGAGATATCACGGTGAACGAGACATGCATATAATTAAAATCATTAACACTCCTCATAAACAGCGGTACCGGTAAACAACCATTGAATTGATTTATATATGATGTGAGGTCTGTGGTGTGTCAAAGGACTTTAATAAACAATGTAATATACAAATAATCGACGTGGTATGTGTATACGAAGATTTAATAACCATGTTGTGGGAATCCCAATGGGATGGCAATAATTCCAAACGATGTGAATAGTACCAAATAAATAATCAACCATGGTAAGGTTTAAATGTATATGTGTGAAGACTGAATTGTGAAGACTTATGCCTTATTCAATCCTGTTAATCATTGGTTTGAGGATGACTAATCAAATTTATAGATTCACATAAATGATTATATGCAGGTTTTAAATATAAGTTAGTCATAGTATATAGTAAATGATTACGTGGATATTATGTTTATACTTAGAAGAATAATGAAAATGGCAATAAGTAAAATTATTTTTTATGTGAGTAGTTTTAAATGTTGTGTGGATGTTACACAAAATCATGGTCGAGCATAAATCCATTTTAAGCACATATCTAACATGAGTCAAGAGATACGTACAAACTTATTTTAGAGTGCAATATAGAATGAGTAATTTTTCATTATTTAAATCGTAATTTTGTAACTCCAAGAAATCTTTGTTGGATTTCCACAAAAATAATATACTTAAAAAAAAAAACTCTAAAATATTTATTTTTCAATAGCTTTAAATGATATATACATAATTTTTAAAAATATATATAAATTATTTTACATAACATGTGCATTGAACAATTTTATCCTTAAATTGATTTTTTTTTATTAATAATATTCATTTATATTGAAATATTTTATTCATAACCTACATTAAATATTTTATTATGTACAACATTACAATTTTTTTGTTTTAACATTTTTTTATATCAACATAAATTAGTTAACATAGATCTTCAAATAGTTTACTTAAATCACTTGTTAAAATAATTTTTTAAAGTATAAGGTTTAAACACCTTTTTTTTGTAAGCTTAGTAGGTCCTTACTATTTTCTATTTATATAAAAAGCAGGCATAGTAGATACAAAAATTAGGCCTCAACCTGCCCGAAGGAAACTAGGTCTGTTGGGCATCTGAGTGCATTGTACGCCATCCAAAACTTGTACTTCCTTATATTCCTACAAAGAGTCTTTAGGTAGCTAATATCAAAGTTTAATAATACTAACATTTACATAATGCAAAAAGATAGCTAACCACTATCAAAAACTTAAAAAAATTGTATTTGGATGCTCTAGTCATCATCTGACTCCACTAGGGCTAGATATTTAACACTTTAACTTGGCATGTCAACTTGTTGCATGGCCTTAATGTCCTTCTCCATTCTGCCAGGAGGATCATATTGATGAAGTTGACGCAGGTTGATTTCCTGGATGCTTCTATTAATATTTACCAGAGTGGAAACTTCCTTGGGATCCCCTCCTACTTCCTGAACTGAAGTAAAGGCCTTAACCAGAAAGAATTTTACTAACCAGTAGGTTCTGATTGAGTGATGAAATAGGGATATTCTCCCTTAGGTATGCTTCAGGTCTATAATCAAATGTTGTAGTTTTTTTGCTGCCATGTCGTCCTCTGCTTCAATTTTGGTTCTATCTTCTGTCTCCCATCTGTGAATAAGAGATTTTATAAAACAGGGTGTTTCCTCTTAGTAGACCTGAAATAAGGGCTCCATGAGCTCTCTGCTGGATTTCTTGCCTCTCTTGGCTGGTGGGCTTTATATTTTTTCCTTTCCTTTGTCCATATTGACCTTTTTGCCTCTGTTTTTCTTCACCATAATTGGATGTCGGGCTGAGATGAAAACGATAACCCCTAGAGCAGCAACACGATAGCAAATACCGAAACAGTTAATGAACAGAACACACAATTTACAATGGTTGAGGAAGGCAGTTGAGGGATAATGGTCGTGAGCCCCATGACGCTTCAGTAGACCATAAGCATTCTGCCCACCCCCTTAACATTCTTACCAAAATTTCTACCTACCCCTGTCCAAAGGAGAGGTAGAGTAATAGGAAAATTTAACCAGGGGCCATAGCAATACAAACAATTGCCAACATTGCCAAAAAACACTATTACTACAAGCACGCCATAAATCTAAACAGCTATCTACCCTATACAGTAGTAGAGGATGATAAGCTAACCCGTAACCAGATAGTGCTACATACTAAACTATACCCCCATGGATATTAACATCATTAAACTGCATGCATACAATTTCCCAATCCGACCCGAAGTAAGGATGGCTGGAATTTTTCTCATGCCTTCTACTACCCAGAAGGAGAGCTAGTGGAGGAATTACATTCATTAACTTATCTACCCAAGTAGAATTATAACCTTGCCGGTTCAAACCCATACAAATTCTATTATTGGCTTTACCGACATTACAGACATTATATACTTTAGAGACATTGGAAATACAATTACAGGTGGTTTTACAGACATTTTAAATATAATCTAGAAAAACTAAGAGTTTCGCCTACATGCTACGAAACTACGACACTCCCTTCATCTAAACAGTAAGGAGTAATTCAGATACATACCAATACACTAGTGTAGGCCACCAGCTCCTTTTGTGATTGCTTCCGGATTGCACGCACCAAGAGCGATCTTCTTCACAGCAGAGAAACAATATGATAAAGCTTTGCATGCTAAGCTTCATTACCTGCCCCAAAACATCTCGTCGGCGCTTTCCCCAACTTAACTCTGACAGCTTAGCTGGCCCTTCCAGTTGCTTCTCATGCAGATTAATTTTTGTCATGATGTTCTAACTTGGGAAATGTCCCCTCCGTTACCTTGGCGGTCGTGATCTGCCTCCCCACGCATACGGTGGCCATGTTGTGGTCCTGGCTCGCCACGCTACATTCCACCTTCACCACTCTGTCCTCTTCCCGTCATAGTCCTTGCCAATTGGCACCCCGATCGGGCGTGGTGGTTGTGGTCATGACCAATTTTGTAGCCATCATGTTGTGCGATGCGTCAGAGCTCCCCCATATCTGGTTCCAAATTCTTCCTCCATGGTTGATCTTGGTACTCATCTCCATTGTTGCAGGCCCATTTTGCTAGACAATTAGCTGCTTCGTTGCCCGCTCTCCTGACATTATGGGGGACAATATAATGGATTAATCCCATTAATTTCTTGATTTCCTACACTAATCTTGATGTTCTCAAACTTTTACTGATATTCTCCCAACTACCACCCTGTTGAAGCTTTCTTGGAATTCTGGTGGCCATGGAAGAGTCTCCCTCAATTTCTATTATATTGTACTGTTCTCGGTGCGCAATTTCAAGACCTATTTTCACTGTTGTGAGTTCTGCTTCATTGTTAGTTGCATATCCAAGATCTATCGAGAAGATCCTTAGGATTGTCCCTGTGCAATCTTGAAATATGCCTCCAGCCCCTGATTGTCCCAGGTTCCCTTTAGAGGCCCCATCATAATTGATTTTAATGAATCCTGGCTGCGGCAATGTAAATTTATCTCTAATTGCATACCCAGTAGCTCTTTGTTTCTAGGAGGAAGGTGCTAGCATTTCTTCCTTCAGGTTTAACTATTAAAGGATTCTAGCTTCAATGCCCTGGACTATCTAGTCCTTATGTGTCCATTTTTCTACTAGGATGGTTTCTCTTATACCTTTTAGGTTGGGTTGTCATATTTCTGGTAGTTTCATCTTTTCATTTTGGAAGATTCTTCTATTCCTCTCTTTCCATAGGGTCCATAGTAAAAATCCCACTGCTAAGGTCCAAGCTCTATTTAATACTGGACTCTAATATCCACCCTTTCTCCAATTTTCTATTGTTTGTCGCAAGCTATTATTATTTCTATCTGATTGTTGGAACAGGCTATTGAAATTACTACACATTTGATTTGTTGTTGGGCAGGTATTAAGAAGATGTTCAAGGGTTTCCTCTTGTTCACCACACATCACACACCATGACGACCCATGCATGCCACGTCTCTGTAGTTGATCCCAGGTAAGGGTTCGTCCATGCCCTACAATCCATAAGAAGTGTTCTATTTTCGACCAGTGCTTAAGGGACAAGATTTTTTTCCAGAGTTTATTCTCCAACATGTCAACATTATTAGATTTTATTTGGTACAATTCCTTTATTGTAAACATGCCTTTCAGATTATAACCCCCACCGTAGTATATCATTCCCTGTCTGAATGGGTATCTTTCTTGTTTGAAGTTCTTTTTCAAAATTTCCCCATTGCTGCATTTCCGGAGCTGCCTGCCATTGTTGTTTGTGTTTCCATCTCCTCCAGAAATGATCGTTATGATATTCCCATTAGTGTCGCACTTCCTTAAATTGAGGGTGGCATGTAAACATGAATATTTACACAAGATCCATTCTACTAAAGAGCTTTTCCCTCTGTTTCCAGGAGTCCTTCCCAAATTTGGCGACATTCCCCTCTCTGATCTCCCAGAAACTATGAGTCGTGACCAAGTGTCTATTAGCTAATGTGAGGTTCCAAATCCCTGATCCCCTTTGGATATTAGGCAAGTGTATTCATTCTCTTGGTGTCTCTGGAATATCATACTTCCTCTCGCATATGCATTCCCATAAAGCTGAGCCACCTTGCAACTAATGCCACCACAGTTTTTCCCCCATTACCTGATTGAGGATGAAAGGATCCCGTAATCCTAGTCCTCCTTTACTTTTGGGTAGGGTGATTTTCTCCCAAGATAGAAGATCCCAATTCCTTTTCTCCTGTGCCCTTTGCTAAAGTAATTTCTTAAAAATACTATCCATATCTGCGCAAGTTGTCTTCGGGGCTACCATACTAGAAATTTGATATATAGGGATAGCTTGGAGGACAGATCTAAGAAGGATAACTCGACTTGGAGTATTTAATGCTCTGAAGGACCAGTTCATCATTTGTTTTTTAATACGAGTAATTAGGGCTTTCCAACAACTTGTTTTAAGGGAATTTATAGATAAGGGCATTCTAGGGTACTTAGTAGGGAGAGTCCCCTTAGTGAACCCTATAGTTTGGGCTAAGAACCGATGGGATTGAGGGTTGGTGTTAAAGAAAAAACATTGGACTTGTCATTATTTATAAGAGTGCCTGAAGCTACCATCAAC
This sequence comes from Pinus albicaulis, assembly GCA_034641835.2. NCBI lineage: Eukaryota > Viridiplantae > Streptophyta > Pinopsida > Pinales > Pinaceae > Pinus > Pinus albicaulis. The sequence goes on from CM076572.1 coordinate 963,898,062, forward strand.
ACTTTCAGAATATCCATGATAGCTTTGGATTCCATAAGGAAATGATCGATATGTGAGACAACTTTATGAGTTCCACCCCTTCTATTATTCCAAGTAAATTAACCATTGACAGTCGGTATATCCACCAGTCAGAGATAGTTGATGAGCTCACCAAACTGTTCCATCTCCTAGTTATTCCTGCGTGTTCCTCCCTTTCTTTTGTCTGGACTTGTCACCATATTAAAATCACCTCCAAACACCCAGTATTTGTCTTGATTTAACATTTTTAAACTCCTAAAACTTGTAAGAAAAGCTTTTTTATCTCCAGGAAGATTAGGGCCATAGACAGAAGATACTGAGAAACATTATTTGGTTCCTAATAATCTAAACTTACCTGTTAGAATCCGTGACAGGCCAATCCATCCTTCAGCAAGCACTTTTTTCGGGTTCCATAGAATCGATATACCTCCTGCACTCCCTATCGAGTCAATTGCCATGACTTCATACCTTGGTTTCATTCTCTTAACTATGTCCTCTAGGCATGCCCCGGAGACTTTTGTTTCCTCGAGAAGAACCAGTTCTGGTTTTTCTTTCGTCAACCTCTATAGTAAGTATATTTTTTTGCCTTTGTTGTTAAGGCCCCTTGTATTCCAGGAGATAACTATCATTAAGAAATTTTATGTAATTTTTGGAATACCATTGAGAGCGGTATTATATGTCCTGAGTTAACCAACATTTCGCCAACTGTTTGAATCGATTCTTGCAGTGTTTTCCTCCCTTTTTTTTTTCCCTATTTTCGACTTCGAGGATGTTTCCTGGCTATTTATTTGAGGCATAGGCATCTCACTTGCTAATTCCACTTCTCTTCTAGCCTGTGTAGTTAGGTACTGCTCAAAGGTTTCCTTGTACAACATTTTTTGATCTTCCAAGGTAAATCTATCATCCATATTTCTCCATTCTTTCAATAGTTGTTTCATGACAAGTTCCTCTTTACTGAGCTCATCCTTAGTAATGTCAATCTCCATTTCTGCCTACTCCCGAGTTTGTAATTGTTCGTCGTGGTCAGGACCTTCTAAGGGTGCTTTTATATTCGCCTCTGTAGGCTTAGCAGGAATATTTCCTGGGATGTCCTCGTTCATTGGGTTTCCTTCTTTTCCCTCCTCCTCTTGTTCTTTTAGAACTTCATACCTGTTTTAGCTCTGCCTTTGGGGCTTTTGATGATTTTGCTGATTTCCTTGTTGTCTGGCTTGCTTTCTTTTACTTTTGACCGTTCGAAATCCATCTTATTTTTATCCTTCCCCTTCAAGAGGTTGTTTCCTTTCTGGCTGGTCTAGGTTATTAAGAGGGCACATTTTAAACAAACGACCATATTCATGGCATATCCTACATCGAAACGGGGTATGTTCATAAACAAGTAGTTGCTTCCAAACTTCCCCTTCATACTCTATTTCAATGGACTTGGGAAGAGGCTCAGTGATATTCATATAAACACATATATGAGAAAATGACGTGTACCTTTCTCATCTTGTAGTTTCCACAATATTGACAAGTCCGCCCAACAAGTTACCAATGCCTTCAAGAATTTTCGGGTCCCAAAAATCCACCGGTAAGGCGAACAGTCGGACCCAAACAGGGGTAAATAGGAACTGTTTCTGGTCCAGGTTGTAACATTCCTCCCATTTCCTTAGAAATAGGCCTTCATTATAGTAAAAATACGATCCCTCTTCAAAAACCCTCTCCTTGTCTAAAAGGTTGGCAAAAATAACTGTGAAAAATCCTCTGGCTCCAAACTTGACATCAATACGCCCTTTTGGCTGCCACTTAAGTTGGATCCTAATCCAGGTGGATATTGGTGGTCACCCGCCTATTCCACTTGGGGCTCCAGCATTGTCTCTTTCAGTTTTTTAGTTTCGGCATAGTTTACTATTTTTAGTAGTTTTTCAGGTCCTAAACTTCCGAAGCCGTTTTGAGGCCCTAAACGACGTTTTTTGGGAAAACGGAGTGCTCATTCCAAATTTGTATTCCTCGGATATATATTTCTAACGAGGTATGGTACGCGTCAAACAGAGATCGTATGCCAAAGTTACGCCCCTGGGAAGTTGAAACACCAATTTACCCAAACGGGGCCCATAGTTTTGGCGCTTCATCTCCTAGGGTTAGGGTTTTGGCTGTTTAGGATTTCCCATTGTTTCTAAATGATAAATAGGCCCTCGAGCCTCATTGTAACTCAGTTCGGAGGCCTGTAGCCGCCACATCTCTTCTCAGAGATAGCTACCAGCACCCTAGCTAGTTTTATTTCCATTATGTCTGTAAGCAAATTTCAGTTCTTTGATATTAATGAAATGAAGTGTTATTTCTGCTGCATCTCTGTATTTATGGTTATATGTTTATTATGTTGTGTTCCTGCATAAATCCGGATCAGTGGTATCAGAGCGGTCTGCTTTTTCTCGATCCTTCTTTGCATGTCCCCAACGAGGTCGGGGTATAAGGAGCTAGGGCTCAATCTGGTGGAACCTTTGCAAGATCAGCCTCGAAAACCTCGACGTACGCCCATGGGGGACAAAAAGAAAGATGAGGGAGCAGGGGATCCTATCAAAATATTGCTCGAGGAGGCCCTCAAAAAACAAAGGAACGCAATGATGGATAACTTTGCTCAGATCCTTCAACGGCTACCCACCGGCGACGCATCTGCATCCAGCAGCCACTCTGGAGGCGCGACTCCTTTTAAGGTACAAGTAAATTTTGACATTCCCATATTTGAGGGTCAAATAGACGCAGATGTTGTAGATAGATGGTTGAATCTGTTAGAAGGCTATTTCTCATTTCATGACTTTTCAGACCGGGAGAAGATTATTTTTGCACTCCTCAAAGCTACCCCCCATGTTAAGGACTGGTGGGAAACCTACTGTGAGAACAAGGACCAGACAGAACCCTCTTTGTTCTCGGCCGTACCAACTTGGAATTCTTTCCGATATGTCGTCAAGGAACAGTACTATCCCGTGGGGAGCTATGAGGACACGTACATACAATGGACCACGCTGCGACAACAAAGGGATCAAGATGTGCATGAGCTGACGAATCTGTTCCATACCCTGTGCACAAATTTGGGTATCAAAGATTTAGAGAAACATCTGGTGCTAAATAATCGCAGCTGTCTGCACAGATACATTCAGGAGGAAATGGAGTTCCTCGACATCTCCTCTCTTTGTACGGCATACCAGTATGCTGCCAAGATTGAGCAGAAATTCAAGAAGAAGAAGCGAGACGTTGGATCTGCGAATCAAAAGCAAGGGAAAGGTCCTTCCAAACCGCAAAACAAAGGACAGAGCCAAGGCATGGCAGCTAAAGACAACTCATCGAAGCCACAAGAAAAGAACAGCACCGCAAAGCCAAAGAAGGACATGGGAAAGTGGTGTGAGTTCCATAAGAGCTCCACTCACAACACAAGTGAGTGTCGGACCAAGCAGTCGCTAGTGGCCGAGATGAGGGCTTCTGAGTCAGATGCATGCTCTGACTCCGAATCAGAACCTGAAAAGGGGAATGAAAAAGGGAAACAGATTATTGATGCGGAGCCCAACGCCACTGTTGCCACTACAAAGGTCCAGAAGGAGGAACCGGAAGATCCAGAGGAGGAGGAACGTCTCTTCCCCTCCCAGATGTGGGTAAAGGGCTCCCCTGTACAGTTCATTGTCGACAATGGGAGCCAAAAGAACCTCATTTCAGCAGACGCCGTGAAGCGGTTGGGCTTGCCGACCACAGCTCACCCACATCCATACACAATCGGGTGGCTTCACCAAGGACGAGATCTCCGCGTCAGCCAGCAGTGCCGCCTTCCCTATAGCATCAAGCCCTTCACGGATGAGGTATTATGTGACATTGCTCCTATTGATGTTTCCGATGTATTATTAGGACAACCATACTTGTGGAAGCATCATGCTGTGTATGAGTCTCAACCTCGTGCTGTTATTGCTGGGAGGCTCAGTTTGTGCAGTCACCAGGAGAGGTACCACTTTGCACGCTATCTCTTTAGTTCACTGCAAAACAATGCGAGTAAACTCGTCTCTCCCAAACAAAAATTAGAACACTGCGATGATCCGCCCCAGGGCAGAACAAGGCCATGGCCGACCTCCAGACAGGCTCCTGCACAACAACAACAAATGGATAAGGTTGTGGAGAATGCGAGGGCCTGTTCTCACCCCAGGGGGTTCCTCTGCCTTGTCGGGTCAAGCACCCAATTGGATCTGACCCCGGGTGCAGCGCTGCCCAATACCGATCTATCGGCTCTGATGCGGAGAATGATGAAATCAAGAGGCAGATTCAGGAGCTGTTGCAGAAAGGTCACATCAGACCAAGTTCATCACCCTGTGGGAGCCCGATCGTGTTGGTACAGAAGAAGGATGGGACATGGAGACTCTGTATTGACTATCGGGAGCTGAACAAGATCACTGGCCGGAATAGGTACCCAATCCCACAGATTGATGACCTTCTGGACCAACTCAAAGGTGAAAAATATTTCAGCAAGATCGACCTGAAGTCTGGGTATCACCAAGTACCAATTGAACCCTATGATGTGTGGAAAACTGCCTTCAAAGCCAAGGAAGGCCTTTTTGAATGGTTGGTCATGCCTTTCAGGTTGACGAATGCTCCCACCACCTTCATGAGGATGATGGATGACATCTTGCAGCCATTCACCAACTCATTTGTAGTGGTGTACTTGGATGACATTCTGATCTTCAGCCAGACTTGGGAAGAGCACCTTCACCACATCCGACAAGTCCTCCAAAAACTGCGGCAACACAAGTTGTGTGCCAATTTGGAGAAGTGCACTTTTGGCATGACCCAGGTTCAATATCTGGGATACATTATTGATGAAAGAGGGGTGCATGTGGATCCAGCCAAGATCTAAGTCATTCGAGATTGGCCAGCCCCAACCACTATAACAGAGCTTCGTAGCTTTCTGGGTCTTACTAATTTCTACCATAGGTTCGTGTTGGTATTCTCTCATATCACTTGGCCCTTGAGTCAAGTCACCAAGGGAGGAGCGAGAGCAAAAAAATTTTGGTTGGAACCTCAATAGAAGGCGTTCACAGAATTTAAAAATCGCCTCTATTCTGCCCCAGTGCTCACTTTACCAGACTTGCAACAGCCATTTGAGATCGAGACAGATGCATCTGACTATGCTATTGGGGAAGTTCTTACTCAACAGGGACATCCAGTGGCATTTCACAGTGAGACATTGTCTGACACAGTTCGCAAGTATCCCACTTATGACAAAGAAATATACTCCATTGTGCAAGCTTTGTCAACAATGGAAACATTACATTTTGGGGAAGGAAACAATCATCCACACAGACCACTGGCCCCTGCAGTTCATACAGATACAAGGGAAGTTGTAGAATGATCGCCATCAAAAGTGGTCCGCATATCTGCAATAGTTTCATTTGAACATCAAGTACAAGAAGGGTAGCGCCAATCATGTTGCATACTGCCTCAGCCGACCACCGATCGTGGCACTCACCACTGTGCTCAACTCTTGTGGGCACGAGACTTCTGATTGGCCACTTCTCTATGAGAGTGACCCAAAATTCGACCACACTTACAAGGCACTCTTGGGGGGGTACGCAAGTTCCAAATTTTCACCTCCAAGATGCACTTTTATGTCACATGGGACACCTTTGTGTTCCTTCAAGCAAGCGTGCCAAGATGATATGGGAATCACACTACAGTCGAGTCGCTGGGCATTTCGGGATCGAGAAAATAGTAGCAATCCTGCAGAAGTATTTCTATTGGCCGAACCTTCGAAAGGATGTCGAGAAGCACATCAGATCCTGCACTGCTTGTGCCATTTCCAAACCGACCATCAAGAAACAAGGCCTATATACTCCTCTACCTACCCCTAGTCGACCTTGGGAATCCATCTCCATGGATTACATGTAAATTTGCCTTCTATAAGCGGGAAATAGTTTGTGTTTTCGTGATCGTCAGTGAGATTCTAGAAGATGGCCATTATGGTGGCCTACAAGAATATCCACGACAAGCCAACGCTAAACTCTTCTTTGAACGAGTGTGGGGACTTTGGGATCCAGGTCTATCATATCGGATCGAGATAGCGGGTTCCTCAACACATTTTGGTCCAGCCTCTGGTCAATGTTGGACACAAAGCTCACCAAGTCCATAGCTTTCCATCCCCAAACAGATGGCCAGACAGAGGTCGTCAACAGAATGATTGTACACATTCTGCGCATGTACAGTTCAAAGCATCCATGCACATGGGACGAGAGCCTCCCCTATGTACAACATAGTTATAACCGGGCTCTCCACAGTTCAATTGGCCATAGCCCCTTTCAGGTGGGCTTGGAATTCCAGCCACTATGTCCCATTGACGTAGCCATGCCATTTGCAGCTGCTCAGGCCGATTCAGCGCACGTCCAGTCTGAAGTTGACAAAGCAAGTAGCTTCATCGAGCGCATTCAACACATATGCCAACAGGTTCATGATATATTGGACAGAGCCAATGTGAAGTACAAACAGCGCCATGATCAACACCGGGTGCCACACCACTTCCAGGTGGGCGACAAAGTATGGCTACATTTCCAGAAGGAGCGCCTCACTGGACCTCACCGCAAGCTTCGCCCGCTCCGATACGGGCCGTACACCATCACCAAGGCTGTAGGTAACAATGCCTTCGAGCTTAGTATTCCACCATTCCTTGGTCTGCACCCGGTCTTCAATGTGGATCGCCTTCGTCCTTACTTTCCACCTCTACTGGACACCTCGGACATTGCAGAACAACTCACACCAACAGAGTTAAACCCAGACTGCATGGAACAGGCCACCACGGATTGTATCATGGACATGCAAATCAAGAACACTCGTCAACAGCAGATCCAACTGTATCGGGTTGTCAAAGCTGGCCAACTCCTGCACCAAGGAAAGTGGTTCACCCGGGACCAAGTTCAGCAGAAATTTCCTCATCTCATGGAGGAACTTAACGCAATGGGGACCATTGCTTCCTAAGGGGGGAGGAATGATCCAGGTGGATATTGGTGGTCACCCACCTATTCCACTTGGGGCTCCACCATTGTCTCTTTAAGTTTTTCAGTTTCGACACAGTTTACTATTTTTAGCATTTTTTTGGGTCCTAAACTTCTGGAGCCGTTTTGAGGCCCTAAACGACGTTTTTTGGGAAAATGGAGAGCAACATGGGTCCATGAATTGATGTTGCTCATTCCAAATTTGTATTCCTTGGATAGATCTTTCTAACGAGGTATGGTACGCTTCAAACGGAGATAGTATGCCAAAGTTACGCCCCTGGGAAGTTGAAACACCAATTTACCCAAACGGGGCCCATAGTTTTGGCGCTTCATCCCCTAGGGTTAGGGTTTTGACTGTTTAGGATTTCCCATTGTTTCTAAATAATAAATAGGCCCTTGAGCCTCATTGTAACTCAGTTCAGAGACTGTAATTGCCACATCTCTTCTCAGAGATAGCTACCAGCGCCCTAGCTAGTTTTATTTCCATTTTTTCTGTAAGCAAATTTCAGTTCTTTGATATTAATGAAATGAAGTGTTATTTCCGCTGCATCTCTTTATTTATGGTTATATGTTTATTTTTTTGCGTTCCTGCATAAATCTGGATCAGATCCATTTCAGTAAATCTTTTTCCATGGGCCAAATTCCTATAAAATTACAAATGAGAGCGTGATATTTCATATATCCCCTATAATGATCTTGTTTATTTGCAGGTATTGAAAAATGAGGTTTTTTGGTGGCTCGTGGCATGCACTGCCCTCTTTTTTTCACCTGCCATTGCGTCCCCAGAACTGGCCCTAAGTTAGGGTTGCTCCCCCTGACTGACCTAATTGCTTGTCGTTGTTGTCCCCGGATGTGACATTCCTGTAGGAGAGAATCTCTGCCCCCCGACGTTGCTACCATCGTAACCGACCAGGTCCCTTCTGTCCTAGCTTTTCCCAACATATGCTACTGTTAGAACCTGTCACAAAACCCTAACCCAACGCCATTACTGAGAAACCTTAGCTCCTCTCCCACTTACTTCTACTTGGTATGAGGCAATTTTTTAAGAAAATCGATATTAGCCACTAGAATAAGGTTTAAACATCTTACTTACATGTTTTTTTTTTACTTCTAAATACTTTACATGAAATTATATTAGATCATATGGACAACTAATTAAACATATGTAGCATGTTATTTTTTCTTTTTTTATTATACCCTACATTTATTTTCTATTTAGATAAAAAATTGTTTTTATTTTAAGAAAGACATGTGTCAACTCCAATTTGACCACATACATACTTACACATCACTTTCAAAGAGACCATTTTAAATTTGCTTGATAAAATGTCTCAATACACCTGTTATATAAAATATTTTATATATTGTGATGGGCTTCTAAATTAGACATAAATTAAGGCCCATCTAACCTTTCTTAGGCCCGTCTACCTTTCTTATGCACATAAAAAGATATATTAAATCTTTCCTTCTGCACTTAATAATGTTTTCTTATGTGTTACACCATTTTTTGGTCATCTAACCTATTATCATTAGATGGACCCAAGTACACCATGTAAGACCAATTTTACCCTAAGTAAAATTTCTTTCACTATGTAAAATAACTTAATAAAACACATTTATTAGGTTGTTTATGGTCTAAACAGGAAACCCCAAAAGAAAATATTAAACAAACCTATATTTGTTTGATTTTCCTCAAGGAATAATTAATTAAACAATAATTTAATTATTATTCCTGGTCATGTTTAACCCAAAACAAAGAAATTAATTAGATAAATCTTTATTTATCTTATTATTTTCCAGGAATAATTTAATTCCTTGTTAAATATGACTAAATCATCCATAAATAATTAAATAAATCATTATTTATTTGATTATCTCTCAACCACTTCCTTAAAATGATAAATAAATCATTTATTTATTTATTATTGACAAATAAAGGGATTTGACCCACGTCAAATACTTTTTCCCTCCAACAAATATAATAAAATATTCCATAAAAGGTGAATCTAGATTTGGTTAACATTATTTTAATCATACACCAAGATCTAGAATGACCCAATATTTTGTTATAAATAGGAGAGTTTCTCCTACCATTCTTCACCTTTTGTTGCCTATTAGATCACTCTGGATCTATACTCTTGGTCTGACTTTGAGCCATTATCATTGTCATATTTTCCATTATTTGTTGTGTGAGCTCCCTTTGAGTTCTATCTTTGTCTGAGTTTTCTACACCAACAGGAGAGAGAAATGCTAGATCTGAAGTGCTGAGGACTTCCAAGAACCCATCCCATTGAGGAGAATTGGAAACATCTTCTTGTTTTCCTCCCAGGTGCCCTTAATAAAAAAAATTCTTTCAAAAATTGTTCTTGTCTTGTCTATTGGATATATGGAGAAAAACCTTGTTTTTACTGCTTAATGTCTTTCTATGTAAGATCTGGTTTTTACCAGCCACTTGTCTTGATCAACTAAACGCAAATACGAAGATATTGGCGACCATATTTGATGTTAGAACCATAGTTATGTGTAGCTGGTGATTCTTTTTCCTGCTTGATGAAAGATTCATCTTGGCTGTGTGACTCACCACGGGTTTCAATTATGACCCATTTTATGGAACTTTTCATATCCACATATCCGACTGCCCGGACCTAGGGTTTCTTTTCAGCTTTTTGTTTTTCCTATTTTTATGTTGTTTTTCATATATATAACCCTAAAACATTACAATTTCTAACTTCCGCGTGTTTCTGGACCTATTGCGCAGGTAACAGACATCAGCCGCACCTGAGACGGTAACTTTTTCTGAAATATGCCACCGGGACACCCAGAGCTTCAAGTCGCACTTTTCAGCCCAAAAACTGCGACCTGGACTCCAGGTCGCACTTTTCAGCCCAGTATCTGCGACCTGCACAGAAAACAGGTCAGAACCTGCGACCTGCCAGTTTTTCTGCTATTTTTCTGCAATTTTTCTGGGTTCTTCTGAATCTTCTGTCAGGGTTTTCCAGCCTCTCTCTCAACCCGTTTCGACCTGTTTCTGATCTTTTTTTCTCATCTAAGTGGGAACATAGCCCCCTAGGGCTTCAGTGCCCTCCACTTTTGGTGGAAGATTTTTTTGTTGTTTCAGGTGTCTGATTTTTCAGAGTTTCAGCCTTCCCTTTTCCAGATCTGATACCTCCTTTTCAGATCCCTTTAAATCATCTCTTCTCCCTTTCAAATCACCTCCTATAGTTTTGTTTGGAACTGCCTTTAGGGCCTCCTTCTTGTCCCTTCCGCCTTTAGTTGATTTCCTCCCTTTTTACAGCCACCTTGCCTCTGCCTCTTGGCTGTGTTCTGCACCTCTTTTCAGCAGTTTTTCCCTTTAGATCCCTATCCCTCCTAACCTTCGATCTATTGGCCTCCTTTTAGTGTGTTTTGACTAGATTTTTTTCCCTCTTTTAGATTAGTTTTGAGAGACCCGCCTTCTTGAGTTAGATTGATGCCCTAGTAGCTGTTATTTTTCTGTTATTTCAGCATTATATAATGTTTTTTGCAGCATTATTTTCAGTTACGCAGCACACTTTTTCTCTTGCTCTCAAAACGAAAAGGGTTTAAAAATTAAAATTAACACACGCCACACACTCACCCTAAGCGAAGAAGAGCCTAGTTTACACCGCCAGGCAAAGACTTTAAAATAAATTGACACTGCACCTATCTGCCCTTGTTTCGACATTGTAATCTCTTGATTTTGCACCTCCCTTCCTTTGTTGATCGTTCTTCTTCCCCTTGTGTCATGTTTGTGTTGTCACCATTGCGCCCCCAAGGCGCACATCCCGAAGACTTCTTGGCCTTCACCCTCAGTTTCCAGTCGGTCGACCTACTCCTTCCCGTCGTTGATGAGTTAGTCCTCCTCCGAGTCCGCACTCCGACTCCTCTTCTGATTCATTGGGTTCTCCTTTTAATTCTAGTTCTCCCCCTGTCACCTTCACTATGTATGGTCCTGGCCCTAATGTCGGGACTACTACTAGCGGAACCGCCACATGAACTACCTCGGCTGCACCCTTGCTCCCTTACATGGCAGGCCTCAACCTCCCCGATCTCAATTAGTTGATCAATGACCCCATCCGCCACGATGTTGGTTGGCCTGCTATGCCAACCAAGCTCCCCTCCGACATCCCTAAGTTCGAAGGCCTCGCTGGAGAAGATCCAACCAACCATGTCCGATCTTTCCACATGCAGTGTTCCTCTAACTCCATTACCGATGATTCCATCTGTCTTCAGTTGTTCCAATGCACGCTTACGAGCGAAGCTTCTAAATGGTATGTTGACCAAGCCACCTCTTCCCATACCACCTTTGCAGCCATTTCCCAAGCCTTTTTATCTTATTTCCAGCTCCCTTTCCGATATGACACTAGTACAGAGCTTTTGACTTCTTTCAAGCAAACCTCTTCAACCCGCCTTTCCACTCATGTCCAGGAATGGCGGAGAAGACGGAGCTTATGTCGAGCTTCCCCCTTCGAAGATCGGGTTTATATGGACTGGTTCCTTCACACTCTCTTACCTCCCATTGGCAAAGATGTCGCCTCCCATTTCCCTCAAACCAAAGAAGCCGCCCTCCAAATAGCCTTGAAATATGACATGATCTATGCTCAGTCTGGTTATGTTTATACCGTCCTTCCTGGCCTCCCCAGGCCCGGTGGCGCTAACGCCCCGGGGGCATCTCATTCTGTCGACGGTATCGTTGGAGCCCTTTCTCATCCGTATGCTCAACCTCCTATGGGCTATGGTCTCCCTTCGAGAGGGGCCAGCACCTCTAGCACTTTTCCCCCTCCAGGTAGCATGTATCCAGGATACGGCATGCCTCATCCTTTTGCCCAACCTCCTGCTTACCTCAATTTTTCCCAACCTAACCATTATCCTTACCCAAAGCCTGGTGTTCCAGCTCCTCTAGGATATGTGGTTCCACTTCCCTTGCCTTCTCAACCCCAACAACAGCACCTACAGCCCCCTCCAGGGCAAGTCTTTGCACAGCAGGGTGCGACTAATCCCCCTTCCTCTCAAAGAAGGAAAAGAGGCAATCAAAATAAATATGCCCCTGGTACTCGTGGAACCAATCCTCAAGGTACTGCCCCTAACACTGCTAACTAGCAACAGGGCACTCAGCCCAAGCCGGACCGGCCTATTCGCACAAATAAGCCTTGTTCGTGTTGCGGTGTTTACGGTCATTACACTCACGATTGTCCCCTTCTACCTCAGATGCGGTAGATGTGGGAGTCTCAAGCCACATTGCGCGGACAACATGCCTCCCCTCATGCTCCTCCTAATGTGGCCTCTACTCAACTGACTGTGTTTACCAATCCTTTCCCCCAGCAAGGATTCGTGGCTGCCCAACCACCTGATGGACAGGTCACCACTCCACCTTTCCCTTCTGGTTCTTCCGATTACCAGATCCTCATGATGAACTCTAATCCATCTCCAACCGTCGACCTTAACCTTCAAACTCGGTCTCGCCAGTACCCCAAGCCTTCCGCTCAGTCTACCCCCGAGTCCCCTTCTTTAGGTTCTACAGAGCCTCTTTCGACATCCAATGGTCCCTTACATATCCCTCAACCCAAATTTGAGGTTCATACCAAGCTTCCTAAGGGACCATTACGCCGAAATGCTGCTTCTGGTCGAGCTACTCATTCGTATAGCATAGTAGATGATTTGGTGCAGTCTCCTGCTGCCATTTTCACATTGGAACTCCTCCAATCATGTCCTTCCCAAAATAAGGCTCTACTATCTGCCATGGACGCTGTAGATCCTGCTGATGACCAAATGATTTTTTTCGACGCCCATCATTCGGAACATCCTCCACTTCCTGCTTCCGTTTCCTTCCAAATCCCAGTCAAAATCCGAAACGCTAACGTTTCCCGGTGTATAATTGATGAGGGGGCATCCACCTGTGTGATGTCTGCTTCGGTTTGGAAGCAACTCGGATCTCCTGAGTTGGCCCCTTCCACGATCACCCTTCGAGCGTGGGATGGCCACGCCTCCCAACCCATTAGCCTCTTCCGTAATTGTCCTATCACCCTTGCGGGCAAGATTGTTTGTGTTGACATCGAAGTCATCGACGCCCCTCTAGATTACAACATTCTATTGGGGTGTAGCTACACCTATGCCATGTCTACTATCCCATCCGCGGTCTTTCGCAAGATGTCTTTTCTTCACAATGGAAAGATAGTCACCATCGACCAGTTGACTTATCATGAGCCAAAGTCTCAGACCTCCCCTGAGACGACCATATCTTATGTCTCCAATAAGCAAACCGTTGATTCCTTGACCAGTGTCTCTCCCAGTGTCTACAAAGACTCCTCTTTGCTTGGAACTTTCCCTAGTCTCCCTCCTCCTCCTATCTCTGATCCCAGCTTATCGAATGTTTGCATGATGCAATCGTCTCGGGCTGCCCTTAAGCGACCCACTTTGACTAGTCAGCAACCTCAGACTCAACCTCGCCCACCGCAACCCGCTCCTAGCCATTCATCTCAGCCAGTTGGACCTCCTCCTTCTGGCCCTTCTCCTCCAACTGGTATCCCTGAACCCCTCTATCCTCTTGGGTCGGTTCCCCCAGGCCTCAACCATCTCGGAGCCATCCCTCATGGTCATTATCCCGTTGGTCAGATACCTTTCCTAGCTCCCCCTCTCGGATTCTATTCGGTCCCTGTCATGGCCACCCTCTCTCTCCCTAACCTGACCCTAAGCATACCCGTCTGGTACCTTGACCCTCCAGCCGCTACCCCACCTGGTCACCCCAAACCCTATCTTGCTTTGACACCAGTTCAACCGGTCCTCCTCGCTTCCTCCGTTGCCACCATGCCCCCCGCACCTCCCCAGGACCTTGCCCTTGTGGTGACAGCCCCAGGAAAGAAAGGCAAAGCTCGCAAGGGGGCATCCAAAGACAAGGCCACCCCGACTGACCCGGCTCCTCCTCTGCCCGTAAAGCCTTGCGCCCTGTGTGATGTCGTCGGTCACGCCACCCATACTTGTCCTGAATTGCCCCGTATTCAACCCATGGTTAAATTCGTGTTCCCTGATTCTACGGTCCCTGACCCCTCTATTCTGTCCTCGTCCGTAACCAAGAACCCAAAGACTATTTGCACCATCAAACCCTGTGCTTTGTACGGTGTCCATGGTCATTACTCCCACCATTGTCCCCACCTGACGCATTACCGCGCCTCTTTAGAGGTAATTCGAGAGTATGAGGTTGAACAAAATCAGTCTGCCTCTCCCATACTTGCGCAGTATGCTTCAGGTCAGCTTGAGGATCCCCCGCTCCCATTGACATCCCCCCCCCTGATGTCCAGATGACGGATTTGACTCCCACCATTCTCTACCTATCATCCTTCGTGAGACCCTTGGAGAACATTCCCTTTGAATCCTCCCCTGTTGTTTCACGTGATCCCCCTTCAGCGACCACCCTGGGCTTAACATCATTTGACCATTTGTTCATCTGTTCCTCTGTCATCCCCCGTGACAATCCGTATGTTAGCCTTTCTTCCCATACAAATGATCTAGGTAGCTTTTCCACGTCATGTGGTTTCCCTCCCTCTCTTCATCCCCTCTCTTCCCTTCAGGATCCCCTTTTGGAAGCCTTCTCGACCCATGACCTCATCCTTCCTACCCATAAATAGGACAACACCACCCGTCTCTATGTTGACCTCCGCAGCCCGAGTCCCAGCCATACCTCCTATAGCCCTCGCATACCACCATTTCGTTCGAATATGAGTCATAGCCATCCTGCCCATCGCACTTCCTCCCACAGTTGCCGCTCGATGTCTACTATACACTCACGCTGCCATCATTGTTCCTCCTCCTCCCATTTTTTGTCTTGTAACACCATTCTGCAGGACCTCCCATCCACCACCTATATTGGTTATGCCGATGGTGCAAGTCGTTACTCCTGGAATCTAGCCTCGGCAGGTTGGGCCATTTTTACCCCCTTGCGTGCCCTTGTTCTCTCGAACGGGGTTTGCATTGGTTCTGCCACCAACAATCAGGCCGAATATGATGCAGTGCGTGGTCTCTTAGCCGATGCTCTCTCTCATCGCATCCTCCATCTGCATGTTCGTTTAGATTCCCTACTTCTTGTCATGCAACTAAATGGTGTTTATCGTGTGCATAATCCTGTGTTGTTTAGACGATATTTACGAGTGAAACTCTTGATACGTGAATTTGAAACCATAACTTTCAACCATATACCTCGAGAACAAAATCACTATGTAGATAGCATTGCAAACCATGTTCTAGATTGGCATTTATCACATGCATTTTATACAAGACAATAACATTCATAATCATTGAAAAAGATGCATATCCATAATATGTGTCGCAAAACATATGTTTAGAGTCCATCTACTCTGATACATATGACATGCCCATAGCATGTTACAAAAACTCAAAACAAGGGGGCACCACCTGCCCCACACCTAATCACTATCTGGAGGATCCCGAGCCAATGGCTCTGCTCCTGCAGCTTGTAGATCATGTATCCCCTGACCGGCCATCGCCATGCGCCGCATGACACCTCGCCATTCTGAGGGAAGACCAATACATGGCTCTATGTACTGGTCATCTAAGTCTTGCCACCCGCGCTCTGAAACATCGGTCAGCAACCTCTCGCATCTACGGCAGATGTCCTCCAGGAGGGCGGCCGCATCCTCATTATGCGCCGCTCTCGATCCACTTGGGCCTACAGCCCCTGATGCTGCCGGTCGTCCCATATATCCGGCCGGTTTTACCAGAGCTATATCTGCATACCACAAGCACATGAATCAGTACCCTATCTATTGTTCAAAAACTTTAACATGCCCAAAAAAGAGTAGTCACTTGTCACTTACCATCGGGTCCCCATACTCGACCAGGCGGAAGTGGTAGGTCCGGATTCCCACAGTAACTCATCCCACTATAGGGATAGTCGTCTATGTATAACGACATCTGATCCCAGTGGGCAAAGAACTCAGGTCGAAACACTCGTCCGACCGCCCCTCCTCCTCCTCTGCACAGTAGTCGCCCCCACCGGCGCATCCTGGGCTCTCTCAGGCCCCCATCTGGGAGCTGTATACGAGGTCGTAAGGTCGGGATATTCTCAAAGAAGAAGGCACACAATAAATTCCCATATGAGCAATCGTGGTTCACTTGCCGCTTGTAGAGCGACAGCTATCATTTTAACGACACCAAAATCATTTGGGCCCACCCATATTAGGTCCTACTCAACACACTCTCCACAACCATCATCTGCCCCCCAGTGATGTGATGGAGCGCCTGATTGCCTAGGATCCGCAGCACCGCTGCGGCCACCGCACGGGTCTCTAATCTCTCTAGGTCCCCGATCGGTATATGAGTCCCTTTGACTTGGAGACCCAGTCGGCAATGTCACTCCACAAACTCCATGATATGCCGCCCCCGCGGTAACACTGGCTGCGTGTTTCCCACCACCCCAGGTGGCAGGAGACCCGTCAGGAAATACAAATTCTGGACTGTCAATTCGATCCTATGCCCCTGCACTATAAATACCTCATGATCTGGATCCCAATAACTGACAATCCGGGCCAACAAGGGCTCCCCAGCTCTCATCAGAGGGTTCTCCAAAAACTTCAGAACCCCAAACCTAGCCAGTTCGTGACGGACACCCTGATCCGCCTGGATATCTGACCGCAATGTACCCTGGTCTCTCTCTCTCCAGTTGACCCGTATATCTGCCATATCTGCACAAAAACATCATCTTTGTCAGCATACAGATAGGAAACACTACAACCATCCACAAAAACCAAAATCTCAACCCTAAAACAGCACTAAAATCCCCTCCATATTCAGGTCGCACTTTTCTGCGAAATCCTGGGATAGGTCGCACTTTTTTTACACAAAACCTGCTTCCCAGGTCGCAGATTTTGGCCCAAAAAGTGCGACCTGGCCGTAGAGATCAAAGAGGGTCTATTCCTGAGATTTTGGGCCCTAATCTGAACTTTTAATCCATCAAAAAGAAAGAGTAAGGTTAGGCATCTTACCTGCAATTGACGGATCCCAATTCCAACGGTCGGTTTTTCCACTATGATCGCCGCAAGATTTAGGGCCTTCTCTCCTCTCCACATTCACCACAGCTACACAAGCAAATGAATGATTTTGGAGGGAAAATGCCCTATTAGAAGAAAACCCCTGTTTTTTCTTTCGCCCGCTGCGACCAAACCGTAGCCCCGTTTAACAAACCGTCCGCACCGTTGGAAAGCTCTCACCGAGCACTCAAATGGGTATTTGTCAGTATTTTATGTTTTGATACTTCGCCAGGACACATTTCGTCCATGAAGGATCTATTCACCTCTTCTCAAAATCGAATTTCTTCACTTACGACACTTGTACTTGGGGCACCACTTTGCCTTCTTACTCGTCTTCGTTCGTGTTGATTTTCGTCATGAGCTACCCTATTGTACTCATGCTTTTAGGGTTCCCCACTGGACCCTTACTATGAGGCAGCACCATCGAGTCGCCCTTGTCTAGAGCATCCCAGTCGAGTCATCATCACATTCATGGAGCCTATTCCGAGTCCCTTTGTACCCCGCTATAGTCCTCCCTCCTGTCTTTCTTGATCTCTCTCTCATGCCGCACATTATGACCTTCCGCACCCTTGTCCCCTATCCCTCCTGATATTGTGTCAGTCACTGCCAAGCTATTCATGCCCTTTACGCTCTTAACAAGGGAAGTTGTCCAACCGCTCCTCCATATCCCTCATTCCATCATCATCATTAGTATTATTCGTCACCACTCTACTATTTTCCTCATGCCCTAGTTGAGGATCTCTCATTGCCTCACCCATGGCGACCTCCTTCCGTCGACATCACCTCATCTCCTTCATTCCAACACACAGGCAGAGGGCGTGTGCCTCGGCTCCAGCTCTTCCACTTCGTTTCTAAGGTTTCGATCGGGGAAAAGGGATCTTTTCCTTCCCTTTGACTTGATCGTTTCTCTTCCACTCTAGCTCCTTTTAGCATGATCAAGATCCGTATACTTCGATGGCTCGTTGATGAAACAAAGAATTTGGTGATTCCCAAGCCAGGGAGATGTCTCAACCCTCATGAGGGGGTGGCCCTGCAGGTAGCCCCCCACATGCCCGGATGCCCTCCTCCTTGCAGCCTTCGATGTAGCTCCAGATATTTGATGATGTTGGCCTTAGCCACTTGTAGCGCCTCTTTGATTTGCATGTATCAGTCAGATTTTGTGAGCCCTTCCCCATTTACAGGGGGCATTTGGGTTGTATTTGTCTCATGTACTCAGATATTATTGTACCAGTCCTGGCTGTTATCCCAGGCACAGCATGTATGTGGGATTCCTCATTGTATTTTTATCTGGCTCATGATTATGTCGGTTGTACTCTATGGTTCGGTCCCTTGTTTACTAGACACACTATTCTTTTGTACTTTGTCTCGGCGGGCATAGGTATGCCTCCCCCGCCGCCTTCAGCACAAGTACCCTCTCATAAAAAGAGACTTGTTGCACCTGCGAGTCTCGTCTCCTCAGGGTCTAGTCCTTCAGCACACTATCTACCTCACATTTCTCTCTCTCACATCCCTTTTGTTGTCTAGTGATTGTGTTCTTACAATGTACTTCGGTCATACGATTTGCTCCTGACACTCGCACGCTGGGGGGCAATCTGTTACACCATTTTTTGGTCATCTAACCTATTATCATTAGATGGACCCAAGTACACCATGTAAGATCAATTTTACCCTAAGTAAAATTGCTTTCACTATGTAAAATAACTTAATAAACCACATTTATTAGGTTGTTTATGGTCTAAACAGGAAACCCCAAAAGGAAATATTAAACAAACCTATTTTGTTTAATTTTCCTCATGGAATAATTAATTAAACCATAATTTAATTATTATTCCCGGTCATGTTTAACCCAAAAACAAAGAAATTAATTAGATAAACCTTTATTTATCTTATTATTTTCTAGGAATAATTATTTAAATCTTATTTAGATAATATTCCTTGTTAAATATGACCAAATCACCTACAAATAATTAAATAAATCATTATTTATTTGATTATCTTTCAACCACTTCCTTAAAAAGATAAATAAATCATTTATTTATTTATTTTTGACAAATAAAGGGATTTGACCCAAGTCAAATATTTTTTCCCTCCAACAAATATAATAAAATATTCCATAAAAGGTGGATCTAGATTTGGTTAACATTATTTTAATCATACACCAAGATCTAGAATGACCCAATATTTTGTTATAAATAGGAGGGTTTTTCCTACCATTCTTCACCTTTTGTTGCCTATTAGATCACTCTGGATCTATACTCTTGGTCTGACTTTGAGCCATTATCATTGTCATATTTTCCATTATTTGTTGTGTGAACTCCCTTTGAGTTCTATCTTTGTCTAGGTTTTCTACACCAACAAGAGAGAGAAATGCTAGATATGAAGTGCTGAGGACTTCCAAGAACCCATCCCATTGAGGAGAATTGGAAACTCCTTCTTGCTTTCCTCCCAAGTGCCCTTAAATACAAAAATTATTTCAAAAATATTGTTCTTGTCTTGTCTATTGGATATATGGAGCAAAACCTTGTTTTTACTGCTTAATGTCTTTTTATGCATAGATCTGGTTTTTGCAGCACTTGTCTTGATCAATTAACTGCAGATCTGAAGATATTGGTAGCCATATTTGATGTTAGGGCTATTAGTTATGCGTAGCTAATGTGGTATTTTTTCATACACTTCGACAAAAGATTCATACTAACATTATTTTTTAATTTTCTTAGGAAGGTTTAAAGGTAATTGCATATTTGTGCCTAATATTGGTTATTTTTGTAGAATATTGTGAAAATTATTAGGCAAATTATACAGATTTCGAGAAGGAGATAATTTAACGACTTTCTCCTTGCCACTGGAAGATCAAGATTGTAGAATAAATGAGCACAATTTCAGGAAATTATTGAGAAATATTGGAGAGATTCAAGGGGATTGTCCACTCTCCTTAACTCACAAAGGCAGCCAAAGGATCCCCAAGGATTCTCTCCAGCAATTCGAATTCTAGAGGCAGCCAAGCAACTCAAAGAGGAGTAAACTCAATCTATGTTTACTTGGAGTCAAGTGGACTCAATCACTATTTTCAAGGGATTTGTTGGTAGCTTCCATGTAGAATAAATAGAGCAGAACTAGAGCTAGGAAGGATTCCATTCCATTCCATTTAGAACTTTTGTTGCAAGCTATTAGGTTTTTTTTGTTTAAGACCTTCGAGATGTAATAATATTGTATTTTTGTAATGCAATGAGTAGTCAGATGTTGTTTTACTGATATAGTTTCAAGGAGTGAGGCTCGTGGGTTAGGGTCCAACCCATGTGCCTCAGCTTCTCTGCTATTTTCATTCTTCCCTTTCTGTCATTTAGCTAGTTTTGTTTCTGTCATTTAGTTAGTTTTGCTTCTGATAGTTTCATTGTTGTTTAGTTTTTTGCTTTCAGTTTTTTGTTGTAGGTCTTCATTTTCTTACGAGAGTAATAGAGTAGAGGAAAAATTCAAAAGTTGTGGTCAATCCTCCCCTCTCATATCTGTCAATAGAGTTTGAGCAGGATTTACCTTCCCATGGGACAAAAAATTCTTTATGTTCACTGATTTTATCACGCATTTTGTTTGTTTTTCCGTGCAAGAAATAGCAGGTTGATTGCACGAATTATTTCTAAAACCCCAGAGTAGCTCCATGGTGCCTTCCCACTCCATTCTCTGTCTTTGTCTTCAAAATATGCGCACTGTTGTTACTCCCTCCATTGCCTCTTTTTCCCGCTTATTGCTACACCCACCTTTTTATTCATAAAAACACTTAAACCATTCAGCCTTCCTTATTCCTTTGTTTTTATTAGTCATGGTTTCCTTACCATTTTTAGTGAAAAACACTTGAAAACCATTGGAATTTGACCTCCACCCTTTCTCCTCGAACTTCCCGCTACCGTACTTCACAAATCACACTTCACGACCTTTTCCCTTCTTATTTTAATACTTACCACTTCCGACATCGATTTCGATATTCTTCGTACTCTACCACATCGCAAATCGCAGTTTTTACCCCGTCACATTTTGCACTTCGCAACTTCTACCCCATCGCATTTCGCATTCCTCTCCTTCTCCCGAACATCACTTCCATACTCCTCTCACTTTGTGATATTGCGATTGCGATATCGCATATCACATATCGCACTTTCATCCGCCATCACACTTTTCAAATCATTTCGCTTCAAAGAATTTTTGCGCTATAATAAAAGTTTTAATAAGTTTTAAACCCATATTTTCACTTCTAAGCCTTGTTCTAGGTGTTTATCCCTCCGTTAGCACCTTTACCCATTTCTTCTCCAAGCTGAAAATCAACACTTTTTCAATTATAATTAAGTCATGGATATCTTAGCTGCATGGATAAAAGCATGGTAGATAGATCATAAGATAAGTAGGGTGTGTTTAGCCGATTGGCCAAGTTAAGTGTGGTTTAAATTAGTTTCATTTCTACAATTTAAATTAGTTTCATTTCTGCCATTTCTTTTCAGCAATTTAATTTAGTTTCCTTCTATCATTTCCTTTCTGCAATTTATTTTAGTTTCATTGAAGTGTGACAGACTTCACTAAGAATCCCTAGAAGTAGCACCCTTTTGTAAAATGGAAGAGGATGAAATGAGTAGAATGCATATATTGTGTATATATAAATGTCACCTCCAAGTTTGTACGAACCCTTGGTTGATAAAGTAAAGTAGCACAACCCCTGAGAGTTGTAGCACTCTTGGTGCAATACCAGGGCTCACCACTTTTTTGCGTCATTGTTAGGGAGATGCTTGGTAGATGCTTTGATTTTGTTTTAGCATTATTTTCTGCTTTCCTTTTTCATGTTGTTTCCGAAATATTGAAAAATACAAAAAAAAAATTATTTTCATGCCTCATAGGAGTAGGGATACTCAGGATTTTTTTCTTTTTAAATACTTCTCCAATACCAACCCCCCACTTGACCGTGTGGTGCAGTAAGAACCACATCACCATACACTTTTGAAGGAAGAAGAGATGGATGGATATGATGACAATGAAGAAGATCTTATTGGGTTTCCCATTCAAGATATGGACATCAATGTACATATGAAGAACATCCTTCCATCTTTCCTTCCCAACTTCCATGGTATGAGGACAGGGGATCCAGAAACATTTCTCTTTGAATTTGAGATACTTTGTAGGTATTATGGCTACTTATCACAAACTCAAAAACTGATATTGTTTCCTACAACATTGAAGGATAGAGCTCTTAAATGGTTCATGATTCTAGGTACTAATTCAATAAGATCGTGGAATGATATGAAAAAGATATTTCTAGAAAAATATAAATATCGTGATCTTAGAGAAGAAATTTTTAGAATGAACCAAGAAGAAGATGAGAGCCTTGAGGATCTAACAGAGAGGTTCATGTATAATGTTAAGAGGGAAAAATTGCATCATCTAGGATTTGACACACTAAAAACCCTCTTACTTAGAACAATTAGGGATGAGTGGATTAATCTCCTTAATCTCATGAGTAGACGATATGTATACCAATTGTAATTTAAAGAAATTTGTGAAACATGCAAGTGCATATCAAGAGGAAGAGAGAGTAAGTAAATCAACATCAACATTGGTAAGGCAAGAGGAACTCGGAAATTTGCATGATAACATTAAAACAGAAATTCTTATGAATCTAAGTGAACAATTAGAAATGTTAAGAATGCAAAGTGAGAAAAAATAAGATTTTTATATTTTTGTTATCCATGCAAAATCTTATGCTACTAAATGTTGTTCATCATTCCCCAGGTTTAAAGAAGTTTACCAAGAAGACAATGGAGCAAGCCAATCACCAAAGAGGCTATGCTATGTAGCTCCAAGGATACCCTGGCAGCCTAGTCAACTTGATATGATGAAAGGACCCACCTCACAATTTCAAGCTTATCCACATCCATCTCAAACTCATTGGGAAACACTCCCTCCTTGGCAACCTTGGCCATCTCAACCCCAAACCAATCTTGGCAACATGGTTGGCAAGGTCCTTATTGGGAAAATCCTCAACATCCTCAATATTTCCCTCAACATCCTCCATACCCAACTCCATGCTATCCCTAACATCCGCCTCCACCACAACCACAGCCTCAATCACATCCATCTCATATATCCAACCCGCTCAACTACCACTTCCAAACCTACACCATGAAGTATCTCAGCCCACTTACAATGTTGAGGTATAATACTGCCAAACATATTCTCTTGATCTAGATGGTATTCATCTTAGTTCAAGAAAGGTATTGCAAAGAAGATGTTTTCTTAATGTCATTGAAGGACAACATCAAGAAGAAGAAGATCCAAATGAGGAGATAAAAAGATCAAGGGATGCACTTAATGAAGAGCCAACATCAGAATCAGATGTTGAGAAAGTTTTCTCATGTTTACCAGCATTTCCTCCATGTGTTCAAGAGAACAATCAGCAAACATAGGAATATTTGAATGTCATAATAGAAGAGGACATCCAAGGTGATCCAACTCAGCAAGTGGACCAGGGGCATCACAAATATGTTGACATATAGTTCCAAACAATTATTAAGTTGCAGCAACGCATTCTTCTCCAATAGTACTTGATACAATCCCAGTCAAATAAATTCATCTCTCATATTCAAGTACATCTCAAAGCATGTATTCCAAGTGTGCACATGATTTTATCTGTCATCTTGATGTGTACATGGCTCCATTGGAAGTATTCTTATACTTGAAAAAGGTTTCATTTTTTCAAGAAGAGTAGGAAATTGAAAAAGAAAAAAAAGGGAAAAAGAATAAAATCTCAGGTGAAAACCTCTTTTGAGGCATCTAATATTGGCTCACTGATTGAAAACCTCCATGAGGCGGTCATTAGGTTGAAAAAAAAAGAGAAAAATAAAATATCCTAGGTGAAAACCTCCTTTGAGGCACCTAGGCAGACCTACTAGTTGAAAACCTCATTAAGGCAGCTAGTAGGCCTTAAATAAAAAAATAAAATAAAATGAATTTCTCTATGTATCTCTCTCTAATGAATGCAGGTGCTCTCCAACCTTTGCAAGCAGAAAAACAAAAAAATTTCACAAAATGAAAATTTGGTCAACACCTAGGTCAAAGGTAGTAAAACTTGGACTTCCTCCTCCTGTGCTCAGAAGCTCCAAAAGGACCTCCAACAGATTATCACATGCAGCTTCAATAGCAGCTTCAATATCACCTGCAAAAACAAATCAATGGTAAGGCTTAGGTATGCAATCATCTAACCCTTTCTTCGAATCTATTTTAGCTTAATAAAACATTAAAAAGTGTGAGAAGGAAATTTTTTTATATAGCCAAAATCAATAGCAGAGCAACCTCAGCCTTATCTAGCGACTAGCCTCACGTTTTCCACCAAGAAGAGGAACAAGACAAAAGTAAAAATGACTTGAAAAAGTGGGTAGTAAGCAATTCATTGTAATGGAAGACAAGGAGTGCCAAGGGGTAACCAAGGGTGAACTCAGTTCACAGAAAAAAGAACATTGAGTTTATTCTCCATGCAATTAAAAATAAAAAAATAAAATAAAAGGTGGATCCACCACCTCTTGGCATGCAAAACAGATTTTCTTAAGGCATCCGAGGACCTTCATGAAGCACCTATGAGAATAAATGCAAGAATATTAGTAGGAGGAGCAGCGCATGGGCCAATAAATAGAAAATAAAATAAGTCAGTATGCATGTTGAGTCAATTTACTGTTGTAAACTAACGCAAGTATTTATTATCAATCCGGGTTAGTGGAACTTAGAGGCATCCCCAAATTATATGGGTTTCAGTTGTGATCAATTTAGAATATGGTTTATTAATGATTAGGGAAATGTATATTACAAATATACATCTAACTTAAACAATTTCTAAATTCAGATGTATAATCAGAAGCAAAAGAATCTCCTAACTTAAGAGATTTGTTTGTCCTTCTCTAACAAGATTACCTTATGAATTAGAAATCAAAAACTACTTAATCTAACAATAGATTAAGATACATGAAGCAATTTTTGAAGAGGCTCTTCACTGAAAAGGTCCTGATTTTCCTTCATCATATATTCATTCATCAGTAATGCTATTGTTAAAAACGAGAATTCAGGAAAGCATGTAAAAGCATGTAAAGATGAATTCTAACTGAAGATCTTGATTAGATAGAAATAATGTTTAACTTAAACATTTGTTTTCCTTTCATATGCAAGTTAATAATGATCATTAGATTCATCAATACTCAGAAATAATCAACATAAATAAATAAAACATAAGAAAAGTAATTCAGAAATTGTAACTACAAATAAACTAAGAAGTGCACTTAGCTCAGTGTGGGGGGCCTCCACCCTTGCCTCACACACTGAAGGTGAATTAGGCTACTTAAAACTTCAATCAATCAACCAACATATAACAGCAGAAAATATTATAGAACATATCTTCAATTATGTCTCCAAGTCTCAGAAATAATAATGTTAAGTCATACAAGTTCTACATACTAATGCCTTAAAAGTTTGAGGCTTGAATAGAGAAAGTATCTAACAAATTTATCTAAAATAGCTCCTATAGTCATAACTATCCTTATATTATCAAATAAAGTCGAATTCATCCATCAAATCCATCAAAATATAGAAAATCCCACAAAATAAGAGTTTTCACCTAGTTTCTAGGGATCCTCCATAAAGACAAGTCTTGTTTGACCACTTTTGACCGGGCCTATTAAAACTTGGTTTGACTGTACCAATAGGTGTACACTTAGTCTTAGTTCCCAAGCCTTCTAGAAATATATCCAGCTCAAGCCCAAGTGTCTTTCACATATGCAAACCATAAGTCCAATACGAGAATTTCTTATGTTGTCCAAAAATGCACTTAAATTTCAATTTTTACAAAAATATCTAATAATTGAAAAACATAATTTAAAAACCTGTATATGCATATTTTGGTCAAAATAAGGTGGATATGATGGTGAATAGATGGATATTATGGAAAAATAATATGTATTTCATAAACAAAAAGAGATAAAAAATGAGGGCCAATATCTCCCCCAAACTGATGATCAAGCATGTCCTCATGCTTGATTTTTCCTCTTTCACCTTTTGAGCTCTGATGTTGATCCCATTCCTGATCCTGAAACTTCATGTTATGCTACATATACAAGAAAAACTGTATCTTTGCATTTTTCTTCCTTGTAAATGGAGGTCTTAACCTTCTGTTTCTCATATTTGGCCTTCCAGGAAATTTTCTCCCGAAGCCACCTGAATGCCTATGTATAGAGAAGATTGTTTTTGGTTTTCAAATTTCCCATTTCTTCACTTATATTCTCATTTTCTTTAACTAATTTATCATTCGTTGTATTATAGGTTTCATTTTCTTCTTTCATGTGCCTCTCCATGATTTTACTTACCTCCAGGCTATCAGTTAATTCTTTGACCCTGCTAAGGTTTTGATCTTCCTCCTTAGTATTTTTAGAAACTGAAGTAGTTTCAACCTCATTATTTTCAAAATAGAAATATATGTCTACAGTATTTTCATACACTTCTTGTTGCTACCTCTCAAGTATTTCATTGGCCTATTTATTTAAAGGATATGTCTCTATGACTTGCACTTCTGGTTCTGTTGAATTCTTATTTTTCTGTCTCCTAGAAATGGTCAAAAATGATGTTTCCTTCTCGATCATAATTGTCTCATGATTTTTATTTAGCATGGTTTTAGGATAAAGAGGTGAATGAAAAATATTTATTGTTTCCTGTATTGGTTTAAGTTTGTTTTCATTGACTTATTCTACAAACTTAGTTTCAATGAAAAAAATTTCCCAAACCATTCCCTTAGCTTTCAGCTAGTAATTCACAAGGATTTTTATGAGCCCTTGGTGAATAATTTGGGCTTCTTTGGGTTTGGTCTCAGATTTTACATTCTCAATCATATTCATCATTTTTTTATAAAATAAGTAGGGAAAATTGATCCTAATATCTCCTTTAATATGCTATATTAACCTAACATGATATAGGTGTACTACATTATGTCTGTTATCATAGGTGAAAAACTTTTGAATTATCAAAACTAGCTCTGCCCAAGGTTCAATGAACCACTCCCTTGGAACCCCCTTTGACGTATCAAAATAACCCTTTCTATTTTTATCCAAGAAGAATGTCCAACCCTTGTCTTTGAAATGTAATCCCTTGTGGTATAGTTCACCTGATGATGGCAACTCTAAAGCTTCGGAAATATATTCTGGAGTCAAAGGAATATGTAAACTACCCACCATGGTTTCATCCTGTTTGTAGTTTTTTATAAACTCTCTTGTGATATCCTCATTGTGCCCTTTGAATTTTTGAATAAATCCTATTAAACCTGACTGGTAAAGTTTCTCAACTGTTTCCCTACTCCAATGTTCAATTTGAAAATCTTTGGGTTTTGTTCTTCAAGTCATATTGTCTTAAAACCATTTGATGTACCCATCTACTCTCATTAACTTCATCTTTGTAAACAAAAATTCAAGTACTAGATGTCATCACAGTAGTAAGGCTTACCTCTTGTTCTCTGCTCTTGCCAATCAATCCTTTGTTTTCCCTTTGAAAAATGTGAGCTTATTGCTTCAAATAAATACAAGATTTGATAGAGAGGTTTAAGAAAACATAAAAATTCATGTTTCTATTATCCTACTCTCCATTTAATTCTCTGTCTTTTTTAAAAACAATCCTCTGCCCTGTTTTCTAAAAAAATTGACTTTGTAAAAAAAAAAAATTTTTTTTATACAACAGTGTCTTGTCACCCTTCAATTTCATACAAAATTATTTTTCAAAAGCATAGCATGATGTATCTAGTTTAAACTCATTGTTTATGCAAGAGAATAGCTCAACCATTTCATCAAAAATCTCATAATGAGTTCAATGTTTTCCTTCAAACATTCACCAGACTCTGTCCTCTGCTATGTAAAAATACAAAAACATGTTTGAATGTGTCTTCTAAACCAATATTTCTCCACAAATCCTGATTCGAATTCTTCTACTGAGTGTGCAAATAAAATTAATCTATTACACAACTCAATTAAAAAAAATTCACTGTGCAATTCAAACCAGAACTCTCCATTCTTTGTTTTCATTCATTTTGAAATAGAAGTCTGTATATGAGGATGTGTTCAAGCTTACCTGTCTTTGCAATGATTCTTGTGATTCTCTGCTATGATCCTCATGATTTTCCTTCTTGTTTAACTGAGGTTTTTGTGTTCCAATCAACACCAATCTCATTACAATCCTCACTCAATGTTTTACCATTTACTCACTTAATCAAAAAAAGATTTAGTTTTTGATTGATGGCAAAGTATTTATGAGTGGTGTCAAGGCGTTTATGAATGGTGTCAAAAACAAAATGTAACGCAATGACAAGTTTTAAAAATCGAAATAGAGGACTCCTTTTATAAATCTCAGTTCGTTTTAACAATCCCGAGATTTATTCATGCAAGCCATCGTTTTTTTTTAAAACCAAATCTAATTTTTCTTCTTACCTTATCGCTCATGAGATTTTGCCTCCTGATAGCGTCGTTGCTTGACAAATTTTCCATATTTGTTGGCTTGAAACTTCAGTTAATTCCCTTATCGCTTCATTCCTCTTCACTGTTATTTTTCCTGCCTTCTTTATTGCGTTATATATCTTTTATTTTTCTTACGGCTTTTTCATTGTCTTCTCTCAACTTCTGCATTTATTTCTTTTTCACAGAGTTGCAAAAAATGGATGCGTGCTTTGATTGCATGCCCTCCTTCTCTCACTAAGCCTTTGAAAGGTGAAGATGGTGAAAAATGAGGAGTATATCAGTTGTTTCAGGTCTTAGTAATGGTGGAAATGTTCTTAACAGTTTTACACAATGTTGTGATATGGTATTTGAAATTGTTTTGATCGTTTATCAACCACTGCTTGACCGGTGCATGCGTGGCTTTCCCTTGACTGTCATGCTGACTCTGGTGTACATTCTGTCCTTTGCTTTATTTATTACACAGCTCCTTTCATGTTTTTTTTTCATGCTCCATTGAAACACATCATCTCCAATTGCATATGCGCCATCATTTTACTTGTATTTACATCACCATATGCCATCATTTCTTCATTCCTCTAGTGTTGCATGTATTATGGTTTCATCATAGTTTCATCTATAGCATACATCATTTTCATGCATTTGTTTGTCATCGCATCATACTTTAGGCTAGTTTTCATTCACTGTTTGTATTATGATTGCGCACTTGCTCCATTACCTTAGCTTGTCACCATTTATGATTGCACTCTTTGCATTGTTTTGTTGTTTGAAATAGTTGCACTATCATGTGACTTTGAACTTTAGGTTTTCTCTTTTATTTAATTTTTAAAATTGACCAATGAAATGGTCATATTTTTAAAGTTAATACTAACCTTTTGTTTGTTTTATTGTAGGTCCTCCAAGGGTTTAATGTTTTCCTTTTGTGTATGATTCTTTTCTTTAGAAAAATAGGGTGGGGTATGGTACGGATAGATTATGTAATGTTTTATTGATTAATTAGGATAGTGGTATCGATATGAATATGGATAGAATAGAGATAAAAATCATAGAATATAGAATGTAGATGATGAAAGTGTAGGTGATAAAAATGCTTAACCAGTACTAAATTAGCTTTACAATTCTAGAATATTTTCGAAAAAAAAATTGAAATTTTAAGAGCAAGTTTTACTTACTGTACTTGTATTCCCTCAAACCATTTGATGTTGATGATGGTCAACATTGTGTTTGTTGTTACGATGGCTCTTGTAGACTATGTAGAGACTTTATTTCTTCTTTGCATCTGATTTGATTTGGAATGATGTTGTTCAGGTCCCTTCTGCATGTTAAAATTTGACATTTAGGTCCCTTCTAATATGATCTTCATTTGATTGAGCTCAGGTCCCTTCTAACATTTTTATATTTTTAGGTCCCTTCTAGTGTAATTTTCAATAATGTTTGAAAATTTCTTATGTTGTAATGATACAGGTCCCTTTCTGAATAATTTTCTCAATAAAAATTTAGGTCCCTTATGTATATGTTGAATAATGTACCAGGTTCCTTTGTAATTGCAGTTCATATTTCGTCTTCAATTCAGCTGGTGAAACTATTTTTATAATTTTTTTATTACACACCTTCCCCCAAGCTGATGATTTGACTTTTCCTCAAGTCTACAATGTCTTGTAGGATATATCTACAAAAATCTTAAGTAAAATGAAAACAAAAAGAGAATTCATATTGGCCAAAAAAGTTGGTTTTCCAACGTGAATTCGAGTTTTTATTGTGCCAGTTTCCTGGATTTTCACAACCAAACTCTTTTTTTTTTTCCTCTGGAATTATAGAAGGCATATTGCTATGCTGCCCCATTAGTTCCAGATTTGAATCCATCGAAAATTTTCTCAGAAAATCCTCTTTATTTATAGGCTTATTGTAAATTTTAAGCCTATTTCCATTAACAACAAACGAAGTAGATGCTTCGTCAATTGTTTTTACCTTCATAGCTCCACTGTCAAAGATTTCTTCAATCTCATATGGCCCAAGCCAATGAATTGTAATTTTTTCTTTGAAATCTTTGAACTTGGAGTGGAACAAGTGTGCCCAATCTCCTTTCTGAAACACTTTATTCTTTATGAATTGATCATTCCATTTGATCCTGTGTTCTTGGAAAATGGATGTGTGTTCTACTTCTTGTTGTTGTATCTCATCCAGTTGATTTAATTCCATAATTCTTTGTTGTTGTGCCTCAGAAAATTCCATCCCCAATTCTGTTGCTAGTTTCAATGTATGTATTTG
Organism: Pinus albicaulis; assembly: GCA_034641835.2. Classification (NCBI taxonomy): domain Eukaryota; kingdom Viridiplantae; phylum Streptophyta; class Pinopsida; order Pinales; family Pinaceae; genus Pinus; species Pinus albicaulis. Next base: position 963,928,905 of record CM076572.1, read on the forward strand.
AAATTCTATGGGTAATAGGACTTCTTTTGCATACACTAATTGATATGGACTAAACCCGGTTGTGTTTTTCCAAGTTATTCTACATGCCCATAGTGCATCTCTCAATTTCTCTGACCATTCATTTATGTTCTTTTTTACAGTCTTCTTCACGATGTTCTCTAGGACTTTGTTTGTTGATTCCACTTGTTTGTTTGCCTGAGAATGATACAGAGTTGATTTTCTGTGTTTGATCTTGTATTTCTCCATAAGATCTCGAACAAGATTTGATGTGAATTGTGTGTCCTGTTCAATTACTATCTGTCTCGGAACTCCATGCCTTACAAATATCTCTTCAAACAGAAAAGACGCAACAATATCTTCTGTTTCCCATGCTACTGCCTTTGCCTCCACCCATTTAGTTACATAATTTGTACATCTGAGGATGTACTTATTTCCATTTGATGGAGGGTTGATTGGTCCAACAAAATCTATAGCCCACTGTTCAAATGGTTCAATTAGTACTTGTGGCTTTAATGGAATTTCATCTGATGCCACTGGTCTACCAATTTTTTGGCAGTTGTCACATATTTTCACATAGGCCCTGGAGTCTTTGAAGATGGATGGCTAGTAGTAGCTAAGTTTCAACACTTTGTATGCTATCCTCTTATCTGAAAAATGACCACCACATGATTCGTCATGACATGATTTCAAAATTTCAATAATCTCATCTTCTCTAACACATTTTCTAATCATTAGATCAACAGCAGTATAAAATAGATCTCCATTGACCCAACTGTATCTAGCACTTTCTCTAATTATTCTTCTTTTCTTCTTGTTTTTGTAATGAGATGGTAGGATCCCAGATAATAAATAGTTAGCTATATCTGCAAACCATGGAGTTTTGACATTTATAGAAAATATTTTTTCAACTGGAAAATTATCTGATATTGGATTTGGATCACCAGGTGAATGTAGTCTTGATAGAAAGTTTGTAACTTGATTATCTTTGCCTGGTCGATCTTGTACAGTAATGTTAAATTCTTGCATTAATAACAACCATCTAGTTATTATTCCATTTGTGATTTATTTTTTCATTAAATACTTTATGGCAAAATGATCTGTGTGGATATAAACTTGATAACCTATTATATAATGTTGAAATTTATTAACTGCATGTACTACAACTAACATTTCTTTTTCTATAACAGTGTAGTTCAATTCTACCAGTGTTAAGTTCTTTCTTATGAAATATATTTCATAATTGAACTGATTCTCTTTTGTCCAAGTGATGCTCCAATAGCAGTGTCAAATGCATCAGTTGAAATGTGAAATGGAAAAGACTAATTAGGTCCTCTAAGAATGGGTGCAGTTGATCATTTTTCTTTTACTTTTTCAAATGCATTTTGACAGTTATTTGTCCATTGGAATTCCACATATTTTGCATGTAACTTGAATAATGGCAAAGCTATTTTACTAAAATTTTCAATAAATATCCTATAGTAGCTGGCATAACCCAAGAAACTTCTAACTTATTTTTGTGTTGTGGGTGGTGTTAAATTCACAATGACCTGAATTTTTGTTGGCTCCACCTTAATTCCTAAAGAAGAAATATGGTGTCCCAACACTATCCCCTCAATTAACATCATAAAAAAAAATTCATGGCTGAGTGATAGATTTGTCTCTATGCATCTTTTTAACACTTTTTCAAGATTTTGTAAAAAATCATCATATGTTGTACCATACACAGTGAGATCATCCATGTAAACTTCCACACACTCATGAATAAAATCAGAAAATATTTCAAGAACTGCTCTCTGAAAGGTAGCAGGTGCATTACATAAACCAAAGGGCAATACATTGTATGCATATGTTCCCGATGGGCATGTGAATGTTGTCTTATCTTGATCTTCCAATGCAATCTTTCTCTGATTGTATCTACTAAATCCATCAAGAAATGAAAAGAACTTCTTTCCAGCTAATGAATCTAAAACTTGATCGATAAATGGTAAAGGAAAGTGGTCCTTTAATTTAGCTTTTTTCAATTCTCTGTAATCCACACAAATTCTCCATTTCCCATTTTTCTTAGGTACTACAACTAAGGGTGAAACCCATTGACTATTTGAAATAGGATAGATAAATTTGAGTTGTAATAGTTTCTGTAATTCTTCTTTCACTATTTCCTTCATCATGGGGTTCATCTGTCTTTTTGGTTGCCTTACAGGTTTTATTTGATCATCAGTGTAAATATGATGAATGCATGTTTTTGGATGAATTCCCGGCATGTCTTTGTAATCCCAGGCAAAAGCTTTTGAATATTTTTGCAACAATGTTATTAGCTTTTCCTCTTGTGATTATTGTAAGTTATTACCAACATTCAAATGTCTTCCAAGACTGATTTCAATCATTTTTTTATTTGAATTGGTAATTTAATTTATAGGAAGAATTCTTTCGAATGTATTTTGCAATGACTGTGTAGTACAATTTTCCTGAAAACATTCGTTTAAAAGATAACTAGCAACTTCATATTGAGTTACTCTAAGCTGCTATGAAATATTTGGTTCTGAGATGAATAGATCTAATAAGTCCTCATTTTCTTCCTCCTCTCTAAAATTATAAACTTGATTAAGACTGAGAACAGATTGAAGTTCTTGTGGTTCCTCTCCATCAAGCCATGATAATAAAGAAGGAGATTGAGAAAGAGGATATAATGTAACATGATTTCTTTCATCTTCATGTGCAATAATCATACTTCTTGACCTGCATCCAATGTAAGCATCTGCAGTGGCTAACCATGGTCTGCCTAAAATTAAGGGTTGCCCCCCTAAATTTGTTTTTGGCTACAAAATCAAGAATTCTACAGGATACTCCCATGAATCCAGTGAGACAATGATATCTTCCAATATACCTTCTAGGACAACTTTAGATCTGTCTACAAGTTCTAAAACTATAGTAGTAGGTCTAATGTTGTTCAGGTTCAAATGTTTCATAGTCTCTGTAGCCATAACATTGATAGCTACTCCCAAGTCTATTAGAGTATTTGGCACTGAAATTTTTTAATCAAAATGGTAACCATAAGAATTCCTAGATCAACATACCTTTCAATGGTCGTGTTTATAGACATGAGACTTGATAGACTTCCAATTACCTGGATTGTAGGTGGATCCTTCTTTCTTCTCCCATATTTATTAATGCATAATTCCTTTATTGGTTTTTCATATATCAGAATGTCTTTGATTGCCTGCAACAAAGGAATTTTAACATATGTGTTCTTCAATTCATCCAGAATATTAAATTCAGGCAGAGATATTGGAGTATTATGTTGTATCAATCCCTCAGGATATGGTGGAGTCTGTGTCACAGTAAATTTACCTTTCTAAAATTGATTTTCTGGTTGAGATTTTTTACTTTGTTCTCCTTGTTCAATTTCTTCTTCAATTATTGAAGGAGAATCTTTTTGTAACACCTTCCTAGACCTTAGGTGTACATATTCTATGGGAAGAATTAAAAATTAGGATAATATGTTGCCTCTTCTACGGGATATGCTGGTATATCCACCTTGTCACTCGGATTAGCTATTGGCTGAGCTAGCAATTGTGTTGGTCTAGGAGGTGGTTGATTAGTGGGCAGTTGAAGTTGTTGTAGTTGAGTTGGCATTGGTGGGTTTTGAGGTGGATATGGTATTGGTTGATGTTGCTGGAATTGTTGATATTGAGGAAATGGTTGTGGAGGGTATGGTTGTTGATATTGATACTGTTGAGAATACATATGTTGTGGTGGTTGGTTTCCATAACCATATCCCCTGCAACCTTGTGCAGGTTGGTTTTGATATTGTTGTGGTGGCCAAGCCTACCATGGCATTGATGTATTCCATGTATTTTGAGGATATTGAAAATTTTGGGGGAATTTTTGGGGCATCCTTGGTTGCCAAGGTCTCCTTGGTGCCATATAGTAGAGAGAATCTACTCCTTGCACTTCTTCTCCTTGCAATTCTTTTAATTTGGAACATTTTTTTGTTGCATGATTTTCTATGCAAATTCCACACACTTGTATACCTTGCGAAGTAAATTCCTTGAGTGGATGTTTTTGCCTACACTTCGGACAGAAAATTGCTAAGATTTCATCTTGCTCCTCTTTCTTTTTCTTAGCTTTCAAGACATCTACTTGTGTTCCCAAAGTGCTTAAGAGATCTGTTTTGAAATTTTCTAACAGGATTCCTATCTCTGCTCTTGTTACTGCACTTGCTACAGATTTGGAAGCTTTTGATGAAATATCTCTCTTTCCACTCTTTGCTCTTCCCCTAGAGTATTTTTGACATAGTTCAGCAATTTATTCAAATGGTAAATTGGAGATATCTCCTTTTCCCATTACATTAAGAATGTCTAAATACTCTTCTCTGATACCTTTAAGTAAAATAGTGTGGATGGTATCAGGACTAAGAGAATGATGTTTGGATTTATGTAAATTGTAAAGGAAACTTTCCAAATATTCTTCCAAACTTTCATCTTCTTGTTGTGTCATTCTGAAAATGTCTTCTTTCGAGTCTCTAGCCCTGCCGTGAGCTTGATACTTTTTAAGAATCCCATGAACCATTTCAAGGCTGATGCTTTCAAAGTAGTAGGAAAAAGTCGAAGATTGTGTGTGTCATAAGTATATCCATAATTTCTACACAAGATTTCAAACTCAAACATGAATGCATCAGGATTTTCTGTTGACATTCCATAGAAGTTAGGTAATACAGAAGGTGAAATTTTTTTCATTTTTATTTCTTCTCCTAATATTTCTCTCGCCTCTAAAATAGGAAAGCCAAAAGTAGTTTCCTGATCATTGTGAATTTCATGTTCATTTTCTTGTGTTCTTCTATTTTGATTTTCTCTTCTTGCTTCTTCCTCTATCTTTCTAAGTGCTTCAACTCTTTTGTCTTCTTTTGCCTCAATTCTTCTTTCTTCCTCTCGTTGTCTTCACCATTCCCTTTTTTTTCTTTCATATTCAAGTCTTTGTTTAGGAGTCATGTTTATTCTAGTTGATCCTTCTCCTTCTTCAGCCATTTCCTATTCAGAGTGTGTAGTGTTTCAATATGTGGTTTATTTTGTATTTCTTCCACTACTTTTATTTCTTCAAGGACAGGTTTCTCTAGATGTTCAAAAGTTGGTTTTATTGTGTCTTTTTGTTTCCATACAGAAGGAGGTTCTTTAGGTGATTGCTCTTTCTTTACCTCCAAGGCTAAAAATATTTTTCTTTCAAATAAATTTAATCTTTGTCCTGATCTCTGTTTTTCCTCTAACTCTTCTATAGAAGGTCTTCCAGCGATTGGTGTTGTTAGTCTTGTGGATGAATGAGTTGTTGGGGGGTTTTGTTTCACAAGTCTACATTTTTTATCTCTATCTCTAGGCATAAGAAAACATTACTTGAAAAAAAAACTATGTTTTGTTGTTTTTGGTGATTTTGTATATTTTTTTATCCTTTTGTCTTCTTATTTGACCATTTTGAAATATGCTTCCCTGGCAATGGCGCCAAAATGTTGAGTCAATTTACTGTTGTAAACTAATGCAAGTATTTATTATCAATCTGGGTTAGTGGAACTTAGCAGAATCCCCAAAGTATATGGGTTTCAGTTGTGATCAATTTAGAAGATGGTTTATTAATGATTAGGGAAATTCATATTACAAATTTAAATCTAACTTAAACAATTTCTAAATTCAGATGTATAATCAGAAGCAAAAGAATCTCCTAACTTAACAAATTTGTTTGTCCTTCTCTAACAAGATTACCTTATGAATTAGAGATCAAAAACTACTTAATTGAACAATAAATTAAGATACATGAAGCAATAATTGAAGAGGATCTTCATTGAAGAGGTCATGATTTTCTTTCATCATATATTCATTTATCAGTAATGTTATTGTTAAAAATAGGAATTCAGGAAAGCATGTAAAGATGAATTCTAACTGAAGATCTTGATTATATAGAAATAATGTTTAACTTAAAAATTTGTTTGTCCTTTCATATGCAAGTTAAGAATGATCATTAGATTCATCAATACTTAGAAATAATCAGCATAAAAAAAACATAAGAAAAATAATTCAAAAATTGCAACTACAAATAAACTAAGAAGTGCACTTAGCTTGGTGTGGGGGCCCTCCACCCTTGCCTCACACACTGAAGGTGAATTAAGCTACTTAAAACTTCAATCAATCAACTATCATATAACAACAGAAAATATGATAGAATAGATCTTCAATTATGTCTCCAAGTCTCAGAAATAATAATGTTAAGTCATACAAGTTCTACATACTAATGCCTTCAAAGTTTGAGGCTTAAATAGATAAAGTATCTAAAAAATTCATCTAAAATAGCTCCTATAGTCATAACTATCCTTATCTTATCAAATCAAGTTGAATTCATCCATCAGATCCATCCAAATCTAGAAAATCCCATAAAATAAGAGTTTTGACCTAGTTTCTAGGGATCCTCCATAAAGACAGGTCCTGTTTGACCGCCTTTGACTGGGCATGTTAAAGCTCGGTTTGACTGTACCAACAGGTGTACACTTATTCTTAGTTCCCAATCATTCTAGAAATATATCCATCTCGAGCCCAAGTTTTCTACACATATGCAAACCATAAGGCCATTACGGGAATTTTTTATGTTGTCCAAAAATGCACTTAAATTTCAATTTTTACAAAAACATCTAATAATTGAAAAACATAATTTAAATATATGTATATGTATCTTTTGGTAAAAATAAGGTGTATATGATGGTGAATAGATGGATATTATGGATAAATAAGATGTATTTCATAAACAAAAAGAGATAAAAAACGAGGACCAACAATGCAAGAAGAACCATAAGGCAGGGAGGATGACTAGGTTGCTCAGAGGATGAGCAACAGTTTCAATAGGTGGGTGATGATGGGCCTTTAAATTAGACATAAATTGAGGCCCATATAACCTTTCTTAGGCCCATCTACCTTTCTTATGCACATAAAAATATATATTAAATCTCTCCTTCTGCACTTAATAATGTTTTCTTATGTTTTAATATTTTCTTAGGAAGGTTTAAAGGTAATTGCATATTTTTGCCTAGTATTGGTTATTTTTGTAGAATATTTTGAGAATATTGGGAAAATTATGCAGAGTTGGAGAAGGAGATAATTTAGCGACTTGATCCCTACCATTGGAAGATCAATATTGGAGAATAAATGAGCCTCAATATCAGGAAATTATTGATAAATATTGGAGAGATTAAAGGGAATTGTCCGCCCTCCTTAACTCTCAAAGGCAGCCAAAGGATCCCCAAGGATTCTCTCCAGGAATTTGAATTCTAGAGGCAGCCAAGCAACTCAAAGAGGAGTGCACTCAATCTATGTTTACTTGGAGTCAAGTGGACTCAATCACTATTTTAAAGCGAGTTGTTGGTAGTTTCCCTGTAGAATAAATAGAGCAGAACTAGAGCTAGGAAGGATTCGATTCCATTCCATTCAGAAATTTTGCTGCAAGCTATTATTCTGTTGTTGTTTAAGACCTTCGAGATGTAATAAGACTGTAAACTTCACTTTTCCATCATGGTCTAGTTAAATTGATATTTTTACATGAATTTTAGAGGATAAACAGAGAATGGTCTACATTTTTTTTTTTGTGGATTTTGGGTGAACACACAAGAAACGAGTATTAGCCCTAAGGCCAAAGAAAAATCACCATCATAAACTAGTGATCTTGCAGAGACAAGATCAAAAATATTTGTCAAGTTGAAACCAAGAAAGCAAGTGAAAGAGCCAAAAATTAAAACATCAGTGATTATTCGAGAGACTCCTCAACCTGCACAAAAGAAGACAACTAAAGTTAAGGAAACAGTACAGGAACAATCAACTAGCAAATCAGTCCAGAATATACTGACTAGAAGTCAAATAGTAAAGGAAAAGGGTAAAACGGTGGTTTCAGGAGAAATTCTAGATTTAAAGGGTGATTTGAATGATATTTTACAGGCTATTGATATTGAATAATCTCCTTTGGTTTAGGCAGATTTCATAAAATTGGATGAAGGGAAATCTAAAAAGATGAAATCTTCTAAATAGCTGGATTTTGATGATGAGATTTCAGAATTTGTATTCAAGCCCAGAAAGCCTTTAACCAGGAAATCAAAAAAGTTTCAAGAGCTGGATATGGAGTTAGAGAAAATAGGGAAAGATTCCATTGTTTATGAAGAAAATAAAAACCTATCATCACCAATGCTTGAAGCTGACAAAAACAGAGTTTTTCATACTCAAACAGAAAAGAGTATTCATGAAGAAATTGAAGAGAAGTTGAGATTAACTAATTTTTAAATTGCTAATCTCAAGAGGAAAGCAAGAAGACATGCTACTGAGCAAACAAATTTCAACAAAATAAAGGCTCTGTGGGAGGTTGAAAGAGTTTCAAAACCTGAAACAGTTAGCTGTGAAGCTCAGTATTTTCCCTGGACTGTTCCTACAATCAAAGAGGCTAGATTTGTGAGAATGATAAATGTTAAATTAATGGCTACTAACAGGAGGCTGAAGAGGCATATTGAAGACCTGGAAATTCAATTGACAAAGTCTGAAGGTAAGTTACAACAGAGATAAAACAGAGCAACAGGTAACGAATCCTTAAAGCAGTTTTGTTATTAAGAAGGGAATTAATTTTTGAAGACGTTTTAAAGCAAAATTGTTTTATCTGTTAAAGTCTATGGACATCATTTAAGAAGTGAAAATATCCTTAAGACTCAGAATTTTGAAAAAACTATGTAAAAAGGGCATACACAGCAATTTCGTAGCGTGCTACGAAACTGTTGTAGGTGAGTTTTTGGGCCTTTTTCATATATATTTTGGAAGTAAAAACAGTTGGTTTTCAAATTTTGTTGCTGATGGTGGATGGAAAAGAGTCACAGATGAAAGCCCATGTTTTAAAGCAGAAGAAACAGGGTGTTAAAGAAATGTTTTTCAATGATACAAATTATGCACTACGAAAACAACTGTTATTTTCATCGTGCAGCCACATCACATATTTTTATACTTTGTAAAAGGTTTACTTCTGTACATGTGGAAGGGTAAGGTTAAAAGGCTTAATTCCAGCAAAATAGTCAATATTTCCAGCAAAAATTTTCGAATATCATCAATGAAGATAAAGGCTTAATTGCAGAAAACATGTTCCCTGGTTTTCAGGGCAGATAAGACATGAGTCAACAGGATCTCATAACAAGGTTAAAGGCACCATCAAGGTCGAAGATATGGAGAAGCAGTTGTCAAAGAGAATATTTAAGTCTTAGATAAGGTTTTTTTAGACATAATAAGGAGTTTCAATCCTATTTGTATTAGGACTCCTAAAGAGACAGTTAACTGTCAATTGTAATTAAGAGTCTGTTTTAGAGTAGATAGGTGTCAAGCTTAAAAATTCAAATTCTCCTCAAGATGGATGGGGGAATCCAGGATTGTAATGATGACTCTATAAGAAAATATAGGTCTAATTCCTCAAGGTTGGCATTTTTCATTAGCAAAGCAACTGTGTTACTGTGTGTTACTATGTTTCTTCAACCTAATACAGAGATTTGTTTGACTACTCAAGATTCACAAGGAGTTTAATGTGTATCATCTTTCTATGGCATTTTCCATTACCTACTTGCAGTATTATTTTTATGTGTTACTTATAATTCATTTGACAATGCTCTAGGTTCCTTCACATGAAAATAGACTGTGTTTTATCACTGTGTGACTGTTTTTCTCATAGACTTAGACTCCAAGTGCCTTGAATTCCATGTTTGACAGATTATGATGTTTTTTTTAAGACTATCTTGACTCCATGGCTCAATGAGTGTTTGCTAATATTTGATTCAACCAGTTATACATTTTATCCTTTTTACTCCTACAGTTAGCCATCTAACCATTAATCAAAAAATTTAAACCTATTGAGAGAGCTCTCTTAGGTTGAGGAGGCTAAGCCTCAGCCAAAATATTGGTTTGAAAGAGTTACTCAGAGTCCACTTGATCAACAGCCTATCAGGGTCAGATTTTGTGATAACATTTTGGTGCGTCTGCCAGTAGCCTAAAGATTATTCATTCCCAAAATAAAGAAAGCTGAACTTCTGAAGGTAGCAGAAGCTTGGAAATTTTTTTGAGGCTGCATATACCTTGGTGACTCCATACATTTTCAAAATTTTAAAGGTGGCTTAGAGAAGGAGATACACACAGAGAAATCATGATCCCCATCCACCTACCATTGTGGACAATCCAAAAACTATTTCAAGAGGCAGTCAAAGAATTTCAGAAATATCAGGTACTCCATCTCATTCGAAATATTTCTCCTCTAAAATATTAAGAAGTCCTAAAGACAAAAGAGTTGATGATAAAATTAATGAAGTGTTGTTTAGATCAGAAAGTGAAAAGGAATTCATTGATATTATCTTAGACTTGCAAAAGAGAGGAATTGACACTTCAGCCCTAGTAACACAAGAAGACAAAGAAGAATTTTGGGAAGCTGTTAACTCTGAGCTATTGTTAGAAAAAGAGTCTCTAGATAAACTTAAAGAACTTGACCCTTTCGAAGTCTGACTGAAATCCAAAGTTGGTTTGCCCCTTCCAAATTGGAGCTCAATTGTTATTGGCTTGCAGAAACCAAGTAGTCCTCCTCATATCAATTCTTCATTTTATGTTTCTGCCATTCCTAAAACCACTTTTCATCCTTCAAGCATGGCTGCTCCTGCTAGGTATGCACCACTTGTACTCCCTGTTGTTTTGCATGATCTTCCTAGTAAATATGTTGCTAGGATCCCTACTTGGGGTAGTGATGAAGAAATTATAGTAGAGGAATATGTAGATAGATTTAATGATTTTATAAACAGGGAATAATTTGATGATGAAGATGTGAAATTAAGGTTGTTTGCACAGAATTTTATTGGTGAAATTAGAAAATGGTTTAAAGCTCTTACACCAAGAAACATTCGAAATTGGGATGAGTTTGAAGATAAATTTTTAAATAAATGGGGAAACAAAACCAATCTAGTTCAAGAACTTACTAAATATAACAGCCTTAGAAGGGTAGTTGACGAGTCTGTCCAAAACTTTTCAAAGAGATTTAATAAATTTTTTGACTCAATTGCAACTCATTTGAAACCTCTGAAAGCCTTAGCACAAATGAGAAATGTTGAAGCATTTGATTATGAATTTTCTATCTTGTTGAGAGAAAGAGAATCACCTACACTTGTTGAAATGCAAAGTGATGCAGTAAAGGTAGAGGTAAACATGATAGCTGCTAAAAATTCAAAAATGGGAAAAACTAAATTGAAAGAAGAAGAGAAACCTTCCACTTCAACTTCTGAAGATAAATTTGATTCAATGATGAAAACCATGGAAAATTTGATGGATAGGTTGGCTCTTGGAAGCACTTCGGCTCCTCCTGTGCAACATGAACCTCAATTTATAAATCCTCAATTCAGGAGACCTCAAAACCAACAAAGGCCAAGAGAAAATAGAAATCAGCAGCCTGATCCTCCAATGAGACCTCCTTTTCAGCAGAATTTGGTAGATGAAGAAGATGAGCCTGAAATTCCTGAAGAATCCATCCATTGTCTTGATGAAGATATGTCAGGAATTTTCTTGACTAAGGAAGAGTATGATGAGTCATATTTGGCTAATCAAGGAGGAGAATCATTAGATTATTTTAAGGGATATCAGCATGCCATTTTTGAGATGCAAAAGCCATATAATCTTAGAAACAGAAATGTACCTATCATTGCAAACAAAACACAGCCTAAGAAAGATGCTCCAAAGGTTGTTGAAGCTAGAAATGATACCCCAAAGGTTGCCGAAGGTAAAAAAAGACACTCCACTTGGTAAGAAGGATACTCAACTTCCTCCTCTTATCAAAGAAGTTGAAAATTTTGTTTATGTTCTTAACCTTGAGAATGAGATTTCAAAGATTAAGATATCAATCCCATTTAGCGAGATTCTCAAGGTAAATGAATATAGAAGCAATATTGTTAAGTTTTTAAACTCACAAGTAGGAGCTGCTAAGATTTTTAATGTTCAAGAAGATAATCCTACTATATATTTGGGTCCAAGGATATAAGATGAAAAAAATGAAGAGTTTCCTCCTTTTTATGAAAGCATTAGTATTCATGATATGACTTTACATAATGCAATGTTGGATTCAGGGGCTTCTCATAACCTTATGCCCAAAGTAATCATGGAAAGGATGGGATTACAAATCATAAGACCATATAAGGATTTATTTTCTTTTGATTCAAAAAGAGTTCAATGTATTGGTCTAATCAAGGATTTTGTTGTTGGTCTAACACAAATCCCAGCAAAGACAGTTGTTATGGACATTGTTGTGGCTGATGTTCTGCCAAAGTTTGGTATGCTATTTTCAATATCATGGGCAGCAAAAATCAAAGGCACAATGCATATGGACCTTACCTATGCCACTATTCCAATTTTTGGTGAACAAGGAGACTGTATCGGGAGACTAGAATGGCTTATATGGTAAGGAGCAAAGATAAACCTCAGAATTTTCCTATATATGCCTTTAATACTAAGCTTGGATCTGCTATTCTTTTCAATGATTCAGCTGATAGTGTTGATGAAGAAATAAGAGCAGAAAATCAGCAAACGGAAAATCAACAAGTAAATGGCAAACGGATGGAAGAATGGTGGTTACTGTACTTTGATGGATTAGCAGGAAAAGAGGGGGCGGGAGCAGGGATTTGGATTACAAGTCCAACTGATGAGAGTAATTTTTACTCTTACAAACTGAATTTTGATTGCACAAACAACATGGCTGAATATGAATCTTTGATTTTGGGTCTAGATCTTCTTAAAAAAATGAAGGCCCGAAATATTTATGTTTTTTGAGATTCTGAATTAGTTATTAGACAAGTTGAAGGTGTTTATCAAACAAAAGATGTAAGAATGAGATCTTACAGAAATTTAGTTTTAGACATGTTGGAGAATTTTCAAGATTTTCATAGTCAAAACTAGAGATCAAAATTCCATTGCTGATTCTCTTGCTATCTCCGCAAATCTCTTCATCATTCCTATAATTCTACTAAAAAATACGAAAATGAAGTTCGCCATAGACCAGCTATACCAGACAATATCATCAATTGTCAAGTTTTTGAAGATGATCAACAGGTATGGAATTTTATTGAGCTGAAAGAAGAATTTGAAAGCACTCAAGTTGATCAACAAAATATGCTTGTTGAATCAAAAGGAAATTCTGAAGTTTTGCAACTAAAGAATAATTCAATACCAAAGGGTTTTATTCCTCTTGAGAATATTTTTTACCAGAATGATGTTTTCAAATCACCAAAGATATAAGCTGATGAAGAGGAAGTAGAAATTTGTAATCTTGGTACATTAGCTTTGCCTAAAATGATCAAAATTTCAAAGTTTCTTTCAACTGATATGAAATTAAAATATATTGAGATGATGAAGAGGTTTATTGATGTTTTTTCTTGGAGTTATGCTGATTTAAAAAAATATGATCCTTCCATTATTCAGCATACTATTCCTATCAAAGAAAATGAGAAACCATTCAAACAAAAGTTGAGGAGAATTAACCCCCTTCTCATGTCATTGATTGAAAGGGAGATTAAGAAACTCTTTGATGCAAAAATCATTGTCCCAATCAGATTTTCCAATTGGCTTGCAAGTTTGGTACCAGTTAGAAAGAAAAATGGAGAAATTAGAATTTGTATTGACTTCAAAAATTTGAACAAAGCTTCACTAAAGGAAAATCGTCCTCTTCCCAAGATGGATTAAATTCTACAAAATATTGTTGGTTCTCAAAGAATGTCTATGCTTGATGGTTTTTCAGGTTACAATCAGATTCTTGTGCATCCAAATGATCAGGAAAAAAAACCTTCACAACACCATGGGGCACATTCATGTATGCTAAGATGCATTTTGGTCTCATGAATGCGGGAGCTACTTTTCAAAGGGAAATAAACATTGATTTTTCTGAAGAAAAGGATAAGATGGTGGTTTTTTATCTTGATGATATAACAGTCTTTCCAAAGAAAGAAGAAGATCATTTGAAACACTGCGAAAAGGTTCTACTGAAATGTAGAAGGTTTGGTATCTCTCTTAATCCTAATAAAAGCATCTTTTCTTTAACTACAGGAAAATTACTTGGTCATATCATTTCTGAAGATGGAATTAGGATTGATCCTAACAGATTCAATGCAATTCAAAAGGTAGATTTGCCAAGAAATAGGAAAGAGATTCAATCATTTATAGGAAAAGTGAATTTTGTTAGGCGCTTCATTCCAAACTTTGTTGAGATTGTCAAAGATATAACAAGGATGTTAAAGAAAGGAGTTGATATTAAATGGACATCTGAAGCTAAAAAATATTTTGAGCAAATCAAGAAGGAACTTACACAAGCACCAGTAGTCATTAGCCATATTTTTCCAAAGAATTTCTAGTTTTTACATTTGCTTCTGAAAACACAATTGCTATAGTTTTGTTACAAAAAGGAAATCAAGGTACTAAACAGCCTATTTCTTTCTTTAGTAAAACACTAGAAAATGCTGAGCTGAAGTATAATATTCTAGAAAAATAGGCCTAGGCTTTAGTGAAAGCTATTAAAGATTTCAAAATCTACATTCTGCATTCTCATATTGTGGCATTTGTTCCAAGTGTTGTGGTAAAAGACATTCTAACTCAGGCAGGTCCTGATGGCAAGAGGGGAAAATGGATTGCAAAATTGTTGAAATATGATATAGACATCAAACCAACAAAGTTGGTGAATGGACAGGGCTTGGAAAAGTTAATGACTTAATCAAACTTGGATTGTCTTGATATAAATTTGAATGCAGAAATATCAGAAATTTCTGATGATGAGGAAGAATTGGTTCAAATTTATGAGAAATACATCACTTCAGAGTGGTATAAGGATGTGTTTTTTGTTTTACAACCTCACAAAGCTCCCGCTGATCTAACAAAGTCCAAAGCAAGGTTTGTTAAGCTGAAATCTTTAAGATATTTTGTATTTGACAGAAATATGGTTTGGAAAGATACAGGTGGAATATTGCTGAATTGTTTATTTGAAGAAGAGGCTGATAAAGTCATTGAAGAATTTCATAAAGGTGATTGCAGAGGACACCATTATTGGAAGGCACAGCAAATAAGATTCTAAGAATGAGATATTTTTGGCTAACAATGTTTAAAGACATTTATAAAATAATTGTTGCATGTCATGAATGTCAAATTTTTGAAGGAAGAAGAAAGCTTGTACTGCTACCTTTGGTTCCTATCTATGTGGAAGCACCATTTCAGCAATGGGGTTTATATTTTATTGGAGCGATACATCCATCATCATCAAGACAGCATCATTGGATTCTCACAGCAATGGATTATTTCACCAAATGGATAGAGGCGATCCCAACAAGGCAAGCTAATGACTCTATAATTATTTCCTTTCTAGAGAATAATATATTGTCTAGATTTGGATTTCCTATGAATATTATAACAGATAATTCTCAAGCATTTAAGTCTAAGAAAATGATCAATTTTTTTCATCAATACCATATCACTCTTGGACACTCTACAACATACTATCCGCAAGGGAGTGGTCTTGTTGAATCATCAAATAAGAGCATTGTAAGAATGATAAAAAAGGTATTACAGGAGAACAAGAAAGCTTGGCATCTAAAGCTGGAGTATGCCTTGTGGGCTGATAGGATATGTACAGAGAGATCAATTGGGACTTCACCATATGAACTAGTTTATGGTGTTGAAGTTGTTTTTCCGACATCACTTGGGGTACCGGTCATGAAATTAATTCAAGGACTTAAAGAGGAACCAAATTCCATTCAGAGGAGGATCAACCAGCTGATAGCTTTGCAGGAAAAGAGAAATGAAGTCTATAACAGCCATCAAAATGCTCAGAACATAATTAAAAATACATTTGATAAGAATATTAAAGAAGACAGTTTCCAAATACAAGACAAAGTGCTAAAATGGGAAGCAAAAATTGAGGAAAAGAGCAAGCATGGTAAGTTTGATAATTTATGGAAGGGTCCTTTTCAGATTGCTGGTTTTCATGGGAACAACACTTATATTTTGCAGGAAATTGATGGAGGATCATATGCTGGAGGGCCTGTTAATGGCAGGTTCCTAAAGCATTATATTTGCTGAAGTTTTATCAAACACTCATGACATTTTACATACTCCATCTTTGTTAGTTTGATTGCTAACAATGACAAGATGAAACAGAGAGCTTAAGCTCGAGGTGAAGGCCCAAACAGTTTTAAGAAGATGCTTATCAAATAATATAAATTTTTTATGTTTTATTAAAATGGATAGCACTGGAGCTACGGGTTCTTAGTGTGCCACAGTGGCACACTATCCCAAGTGGATCCACTGTTATCACCATAAAAGTTTTTTCTAAAACTTGGACAATTTACCTTGTTTTAGTCATGATCTTAGATAGGTGTTAAGTCATTTTAATTTTTTAGGGGTTAAGTGATAGGGTTAGAGTCTCATTTTCATTACAAAAAAAAAGTCCAACAACCTTATCTCATACCTTGAGTGTCTCATATCATGTTTATAAAGTCCATTTTTTAACCATTTTAAAAAAAAATTGATTAATCCACGAAACCACGTTTTCGTAGCGTAGATAGTGTTAAAAATTGCTTTTGCGCTACGAAAACACTGCTCTTTTCGTAGCGTGAAACCCTGAAATTACAATAGGTGCACTACGAGATCGGGGATTCGTAGCATGTCTTGTCAAGTTATCAAATCCATCAAATTTTGTTAATCTTTCATGATTAGGTGTTAGCTAGGAGTCTTTTCTCATACATGCCATCATGCATAACCATCATGACATTCGTTAGAGCTCATTTATGTTAGTCACTTTCAAATTTGAAAAGGGTTGGTTCCTGGTTTTATTTTCTTATGCAAGAAACACCTCATGCATGCATTTTTTTTTTCGAATGGTAAGCTCATGGTAAGAAAAAACCAAAGCTTCTCTCATTTATCAAGCGAGGTTGAATCCCTAATCAAGCGAGGCTGAATTCCTAAATCAAGTGAGGCAGCTTATTCTGAAATCAAGCGAGGCTGATATTACAGGTTTTCAAGAAACACAAAGGAATTTCAAGGGAAAGATGACAAAAGAAATAAGGAACCGCAGGTCAGGTCACTTTGTAAGGACGGAGCCTGAAAGCATAGAGGCTCTAACCAAGGAAAAATCATTTGGGGAGGCCTTCAAGAAGACAGGATGTTGGAAATTCTGTGAAAAATTGTAGGAAGGTCATAATCAAGTGACAAAAGAGTTTTCTCTTCATTTCACCGGTTCAAATACAAAATTTGGAGTCTTAAACTTGCTAATTTCCCCTGAGATCATATCTTTAGTGACAGATATTCCAAGGGGAGAAGAAATATGGTTCAAAAATTTCAGCTTTGAGATGGAACCTTGTAAAATATTTCTGAAGCCAGAGTTTGCGGAGACAGACTTAACTAAAGCAGTGCCAAGAAGTTACATCAAGAACACCTATGCCAACCTGCTCTTCAACATTCAAAGGTATTTCACCTATGAGGGAAGATACCATAAAGTGTATTCTTATCATTTCAAACTCCTGTTGCATTTTACTGGAATAATTTCTTTGGATTTTCCTTTCTTCTTGTTTCTAAGTTTAGCAAAGATGGCAGATAAAGTGCAAATGAAAACTCAAGGATGTGAAACTTCACTTTTCCATCATGGTCTAGTTAAATTGATAGTTTTACATGAACTTTAGAGGATAAACAGAGAATGGTCTACATTTTTGTTTTTGTGTGGATTTGGGGTGGAAACACAAGAAACGGGTATTAGCCCTAAGGCCAAAGAAAAATCACCATTAGAAACTAGTGATCCTACAGAGACAAGATCAAAAAGATTTGTCAAGTTGAAACCCAGAAAGAAAGTGAAAGAGCCAGAAATAAAATCATCAGTGATTATTCGAGAGACTCCTCAACCTGCACAAAAGAAGACAACTAAATTTAAGGAAACAATACAGGAACAATCAACTAGCAAATCAGTCCAGAAAAGATTAACTAGAAGTCAAATAGCAAAGGAAAAGGGTAAAATGGTGGTTTCAGGAGAAAGTCTAGATTTAAAGGGTGATTTGAATGATATTTTACAGGCTATTGATATTTAGGAATCTCCTTTGGTTCAGGCAGACTTCATAAAATTGGATGAAGGGAAATCTAAGAAGATGAAATCTTCTAAAAAGCTGGATTTTGATGATGAGATTTCAGAATTTGTATTCAAGCCCAGAAAGCCTTTAACCAGGCAATTAAAAAATTTGCAAGAGCTGGATATGGAGTTATAGAAAATATAAAAATATTCCAATTTTTATGAAGAACATATAAACCTATCATCACCAATGCCTGAAGCTGACAAAAACAGAGTTTTTCATACTCAAACAGAAAGAGCATTCATGAAGAAATTGAAGAGAAGTTAAGATTAGCTAATTTTGAAATTGCTAAGCTCAAGAGGAAAGCAAGAAGACATGTTGTTGAGAAGAAAATTTTCAACATAATAAAGGCTCTGTGGGAGGTTGAAAGAGTTTCAAAACCTGAAACAGTTAGCAGTGACGCTTAGTATTTTACTCGGACTGTTCCCGCAATAAAAGAGGCTAGATTTGTGAGAATGATAAATGTTAAATTAAGGGCTACTAACAGGAGGCTGAAGAGGCAGATTGAAGACCTGGAAATTCAATTGACAAATTCTGAAGGTAAGTTACAGCAGAGATAAAACAGAGCAACAAGTAACAAATCCTTAAAGCAGTTTTGTTATTAAGAATGGAATTACTTTTTGAAGAAATTTTAAAGCCAATTTGTTTTACTTGTTAAATTCTATGGACATCATTGAAGAAGTGAAAATATCCTTAAGACTCAGAATTTTGAAAAAACTGTGTAAAAAGGGCATACACAACAGTTTCGTAGCGCGCTACGAAACTGCTGTAGGTGAGTTTTTTGGGCATTTTTCATATATATTTTGGGAGTAAAAATAGTTGGTTTTCAAATTTTGTTGTTGCTGGTGGATGTAAGAGAGTCAAAAACGAAATCTTGGGTTTTAAAGCAGAAGAAAGGGTGTTAAAGAAATGATTTTCAATGATACAGATTCTGCGCTACGAAAACAGCTGATATTTTCGTAGTGCAACCACATCACATCTTTTTATACTTTGTCAAAGGTTTACTTCTGTACAGGTGGAAGGGTAAGGTTACAAGGAAATGATAGCACATGTCACCTATCTTAAATAGTCAATATTGCCAGCAAAAATGTTCGAAGATCATCAATGAAGATAAAGGCTTAATTGCAGAAAACATGTTCCCTGGTTTTCAGGGCAGATAAAACATGAGTCAACAGGATCTCATAACAAGGTTAAAGGCACCATCAAGGTTGAAGATATGGAGAAGCAGTTGTCAAAGATAATATTTAAGTCTTAGATATGGTTGTTTTAGACATAATAAGGAGTTTCAATCCTATTTGTATTAGGACTCCTAAAGAGACAGTTCATTGTCAATTGTAATTAAGAGTCTGTTTTAGAGTAGATAGGTGTCAAACTTAAAAATTCGAATTCTCCTCAAGATGGATGGGGGAATCCAAGAGTGTAATGATGACTCTATAAGATACATGAGGTCGAATTCCTCAAGGTTGGCATTTTTCATTAGCAAAGCAACTGTGTTACTGTGTTTCTTCAACCTAATACAGAGATTTGTTTGACTACTCAAAATTCACAAGGAGTTTAATGTGTATCATCTTCCTATGGAATTTTCCATTACCTACTTGCAGTAGTATTTGTATGTGTTACTTAGAATTCATTTGAAAATTCTCTAACTTCCTTCACATGCAAATAGACTGTGTTTTATCACGGTGTGACTATTTTTCTCATAGACTTAGACTCCAAGTGCCTTGACTTCCATGTTTGACAAATTACGATGTTTTGTTGAAGACTATCTTGACTCCATGGCCCAATGAGTGTTTTCTAATCTTTGATTCAACCAGTTATACATTTTATCCTTTTATTCCTAGGGTTAGCCATCTAATCATTAATCAAAAATATTAAACCTATTGAGAGAGCCCTCTCAGGTTGAGGAGGCTAAGCCTCAGCCAAAAGATTGGTTTGAAAGAGTTACTCATAGTCTACTTTATCAGCAGCCTATCAGGGTCATATTTTTTGATAACACATGCATTGTTGTTACTCCCTCCATTTCCACTTTTTCCCACTTATTCTCACTGTTGGGCCTCAGAAATGTCCCATTTTCATCCACTTTTTCCTCACATTTCATCATCCCATTAACCCTTCATCATACCATTTCCATACATATACTTGGGTATTCCCTTATTATTTTCCACTTTATTCATTTTAGTATTATAAGTGAATTAATGATTAAATATTAGAAAATTAATATGCTTTTCATTAATATCTCAAGTATGGATGAGCTTTGTGATTTATAGGAATATGTGAAGGATTGATTCAAAATACTTCTCAAATATTTCCTCCACCATTTCAAGGAAATAATTATTCAAAGCCTATTCAAAGGAGAAGAAGATCATGGGTAACATATCTTATCTAAAAATTTATGAGAGATATGTATGAGGATTTAAAGGGATCATATTTTGTAATAATGGAAAATGGTTGAGATAATAGTGGATATGTAATTATGAGAGGCTTATCTCCTTTTCAAACGAAATTTATGTATAAAAGAGAGTGTTGTCTCTTCATGAGGCAATCATTATTGGGTCATTATTAGGGGATTCTTAGGTGATTCTTAGAGGAATTCTTAAGTAGAGATTAAGTAAAAGGAGAGGAAGCCATTATTAGTGGTAATTAAGCTATGATTATTAGAGAGTCAGTCGTGATTAGAATAATGAGTTTGTAATCTTTAATTGTTATTTTTTCCATTTGTCATAGTATGATATGACTCTTTCATTGTTATTGTGAGCTCACAACTATTGTCTCATTGTTCTTCATATGTTGTTTTCCTTATGCAATTTCCTTCTTTCTTAGTTAACTCATTTCATGCTATTTACTTTCAGTCAAGCGATTTTGATTAGCTTAATCACACTTCAGTCCTGCATATATTTCGAGTGTGTTTCATAAGTCTACAATCCTCGGATTAACAATTAAATGATTGGGCAAGTACTACAACGCAATTAATTAACGACCATATTTTCGCCCAACACTCATTGTCGCACCCAACTTTTTATTCATAAAAACACTTAAACCATTCATCCCGCCTTATTCCTTTGTTTTTATTAATCATAGTTTCCTTTTACCCTTTTTAATGCAAAACGCTTGAAAACCATTGGAATTCGACCTCCATCCTTGCTCCTCGAACTTCCCTCTATCGTACTTCACAAATCGCACTTCGCGACCTTTTCCCTTTTTCTTTTAAGACTTACCGCTCCCGACGTCTATTTCGATTTTCTCCATACTCCGCCACATCGCAAATCATAGTTTTTACCCCGTCACATTTTTCACTTCACAACTTCTACCCCATCGTATTTTGCATTTCACTCCTGCTCCCGAACATCACTTCTGCTACTCCTCTAACTTTTTGATATTGTGATTGCGATATCGTATATCACATATCACATATCACACTTCCATCTGCCATCGCACTTTTCAAATAATTCCTCTCCAAATAATTTTTGCGCTATAATAAAAGTTTTAATAAGGTTTAAACTCATCTTTTCAATTCTAAGCCTTGTTTCAGGTGTTTATCCCTCCATTAGCACCTTTACCACTTTCTTCTCCAAGCTGCAAATCAACACTTTTTAAATTAGAATTAAGTCATGGATAGCTTAGTTGCATGGATAAAATCATGGTATATAGAGCATAAGATAAGTAGGGTGTGTTTAGCCAATTGGCCAAGTTAGGTGTGGTTTAAATTAGTTTCCTTTGTATAATTTAAATTAGTTTCCTTTCTAACATTTCTTTTCAGCATTTTAATTTAGTTTCCTTTTGTCATTTCCTTTCTTCAATTTAGTTTAGTTTCATGGAAGTGTGACAGACTTCACTGAGAACCCCTAGAAGTAGCACCCTTTCATAGAGTGGAAGAGGATGACATGAGTAGAGTGCATCTGCTGTGTATATAGCACTGTCACCTCCAATTTTGTGTGAACCCCGGGTTGATAAAGTAAAGTAGCGCAGCCTCTGTGAGTTGCAGCATTCTTGGTGCAATATCAGGGCTCACCATGTTGTTTTAAAAAATTATTAATATTTTTTTTTGTCAATTTTTCTGTGATCCTCAACCAAGCTTAACCCGTCGCTTGAGTAGCCATGACCTAGGGGCATATAATATGTCAAAAGTCACCCGGGGATCGCACCCGGACTGGGCCGCACTAGCCCTTTTACTGACTGGAGTTTATAGCATGTCTCCTTCCCCTAACAAAGGGCACAAACACCCCCCGGTGAGCTTTGATCCTGGGCCAGCTTGCTGACGAGGCCCATCCTCAACTAGTTGTGCTAGTAGGATTTGACATTAATATTATTAATATTAATTCATATTAAAATATTAATAATAATGATTTTTGTTAATATTAATTTACATTAAAAATGTTTTATTTTAATATTTTTTGATATCAACATAAATTAGTTAACATAGATCATCAAACAATTTATTTAAATCACGTGTTAATATTTTTTAAAAATATAAGGTTTAAACATCTTACTCACATGTTTTTTTTACTTCTAATTATTTTATATGAAATTATATTAGATCATATGGAAAACTAAGTAAACATGGATAACATATTATTTTTTATTTTTTATTATACCTCGCATTTCTTTTCTATTTAGAGAATATTTTATTTTATTTTGAGAGGGACATGTGTCAACTCCAAATTGAGCATGAACATACATACACATAGTTTTCACCAATGAGCCTCTCGGATCAAAAATGAGTACATGTTTTAATAAGTATCAAATTAATTCCATGAAAACCCATAAAAATAACCAAAAGGTTACCAAGAAATATCGAACTTGTAGAATTTTAAAGTAGATTCAAAACTTCTCATGTAATGTACTAAAACATAAGACGCAAATCTACTCTACCAATCTGCAGAAGTAAATTCACGATTGAGAACACATGTCATTAACATGCATCAAGATCAACACACATGCACAGATATTTATCTAGAGGAAAGCAACTGCTAAAAATCCCTTACTATTTGTATTGCATTAATCAAAGAATTTGGATGAATACAATATGCTCTGCTAAACCTGCACATGTATCTTCTATCCTTTTCCTGACTGACTGACTTTGGACAACACTTAGTCAATTTCAAGCCTTCCCAAGCTCCTATTTCTTTGTGTTATTTGATGAGGAATTATCCCCTATTAATTAGGAAAATTATTCATTGAGAATTGCACAGTGCGTTTAGGCCTTCCTTTGACGCCATGCATGACCTGTACAACTTGGAAAATTCTACAATTGATAATACGCTGCCCTTTAACTCCAATCTCAACTGGGTAACACAAATTTCATGCATGCATGAGTTAATGTAGGTTGATTGATCATTTAACTAGTTAAACACTGAATATTCACCCCATTGTTAGACCTCCCACTAGTTCCTCCAACATTTGGAACTAGTTTAAATGACCCTAACTCAATTTAACTGAATTAAACTGCTACAAGTGAAATTAACTCAACCTAGGCTCCTAAAATTTAGGAATCATTGTACACAACTCAAGTTCATTCCCCTAACTCGAAATAACTAAGCTAACTGACTGATAATAACTATTTCAACTCAGTTCACTCATTCAATTTGTTTGTTGATGTGGAATTTTTTTTTTCTCCTAATTTAATCAAGGGAAAAATCAAGTTAGGAATTTATTGTTGCATTTTCAACACTCCCTCTCAGCAAGAAATGGGTTCACATCCACTCTGATCTAGCACCTTTGGAATGTACTGCATGAAAAAATTCTCAATTTTGTTGTTTCTACTGCAACCTCTACAACTAAAAAGAATCCCAGAAAAAACAAATCGAATCAACTATGTTTGCAACTGAAAAGAATCCAAGAAAAAACAAACTGAATCAATTGTTTCTACAACTGTCTACTAGTAAAAATGTGCTCCTGCTGACTCTCCTATTGAGCCTCCTACTCTCCTGTCAACATGTTAAGGCCCCATATTACTGGTGTAGTCCCTTATTTTTGTTAATGTAGCCCCCTTATTGTTATTGTTGTACCCCTATAGTCCCCATATTGTTATTATTGTGCCCTTACATTATTATTGTTAGGTCGGCTAGAATTATATTATGACCCCATGGACTCCTGTATATAGAAAGGAGGTTTTATCATTTGTGTCATCCAATAATTATTCATTTATGTAATGTAAAGGAGGTTTCCCCCTTGAAGTGGTTTATTTCTAAGGCATTGATATCTATTTTCTTCTATTTTGGGAGCTGGTTTCATAACATTTGGTATCAGAGCTTTGGATTCTAGGGTTTCGCTGCTTCAAACAGGACATCGTGGCATTTCTGTTATACATATTTTTTGTACGAAGGTTCAGAAGCTATAAAAAAACCCAATTTCGAAGACATCCTAAGGAACATCTTGTAAAAATCTTAGATCTTGGTTTGCAACATTTTCAGATATATGATCTATGGAAGTTAGGGTTTTTGCAGGCTCCTAAATTTCATCTCAAAGAGGTGACCTTGGGAAAATCGTCATAACTCTCTCTCTCTAAGTATTAGATTGGAATTATATAAAATGTGACTGAAAGCACACAGACTGTAGTTTATTGTGTATCAATTTCAGAGCCGAAGGAGGAAACAATGATATGTGGAATGTTGTACAAGTGCGCTTTACTGAACCATTCCATACTTAGGTCATTTGGGAGATTGGGCATAACTTTGCCTTGAAGAATCTAAATCAAGTCTGACCTGTGGCATTGGAAATAAAATTCAGAGACTACTAAGGGACCGGAGGTAAAATTATAGAGATACATTAGTTTCAATATCGAGCTCCTCAAAAGCAAGAAAAAGGTGTGTATTTTTTTTAAATTGCATGAGTCTTGTTTGAAAAATCAGTTTGAAGTGATTCCAAGGGAATATTGAAGCATACACTACAAGGAAAATATCCTCTAGCGGATTTTTTTGAGGAATCCCTTATAAAAATAGCCCAGATATCCATTTGTAGCGGAGGTCACTAGAGGAGGTTGGTGGGTGGAGGTTTTTGAGAATGTTTTTTTTGCGATGTGTTTCTAATCATAACACCCACCGGTGCATTTTATATAAAGTGCATTAGTGCGTACTATCAAATGGCACACCAAGACGCTATTCTCTTTATACAAACCAGCCTAGTGCATCTCTGTAATCCAATACACCAGTGCATACTATAAAATGGCACACCAAGACACTAAGATCTCCGTACAAACCAGCAAGGTGCATCTCAGTAATCCAACGTACCGTAAAGAAGTGTGGTGTGCCATTGATACAACTTCCTGATGTGTCTCATAATCGAGCTCACCGAAAAAGGGTTAATTTAAAAAAAAATTACCTGTCGTAAAAAACTTATTTTTACTTGTTACATTGTTGTATATATCTCAAGCATTGATGTTAGTTTTTCTTCTCTAAGGCACCCTGTGGTGAGCCTTGGTATTGCACCAAGAGTGTTTCAACTCCCAGGGGTTGCCCTACTTTACTTTATCAACCCGGATTTTGTACAAACTTTGAGGTGACAGTGCTATGTACACAGCAGATGGGTTATGTTCATTTAATCCTCTTCTTCTTTACGAAAGGGTGCTATTTCTAAGGGTTCTCAGCTAATTCTGGCACACTTCAATGAAACTAAACCAAATTTCAGAAAGGAAATGATAGAAGGAAACTAAATTAAATCACTGAAAATAAATGACAGAAATGAAACTAATTTAATTTGCAGAAAAGGAAATGACTGAAAAGAAACTAAACTGTATTTCTGAAAAGAAATGGCAGAAAGGAAACTAATTCTAAACCACACTAAAATTTTACAAATGAATAAATGCACTCTATTTATCCTATGGTCTATCTATCATGCTTCTATTCATGCAACTAATTTATCCATGACTTAATTCTAATTAAAAAGAGTGTTGGTTGGAGGAAAGAAAAGGGTTGAAGAGGCTAATGGAGGGCTTAATGCATGAAATTAGGCTTAGAAGTGGAAAGCGAGGGTTAAAAACTTAGAAAACCTTAGAATATGGCGCAAATGGCTTTGGAGCAGAAAGAACTCAAAACTGCAATGGCAGAGTGCGATGGAGGAAAAAATCCGCGATGTGCGATGTTGCAATCGCAACTTCGCAAGTTTAAATAGATAGCAGTAATGACTTAACAGAATAAACTAAATTGTGTGAAGTGTGAAGTGCGACGAGTAACGTGGCGGGTCGCGAATCACAATATCGGAGGTTTAAATGGATAGCGGTAAAAACTTAATAGAATGAACTAAATTGAGCGAAGTGTGATTTGCAATGTGGTAAAGGTTGCGGGTTGCGATCTACAATGTGGTAAGGAATGAACGGTAAGTGTTAAAGGTAAATGTTAAATTTTGTGATTTGCGAAGTGCGACGTACGGTGGTGGGAGTCTCGAGGAGAAAATTTGAAGGTCAGGTTTTTCAGTGGTTTTGAATATTTTTCACAGTTTTTTCATAAAAAGGGGAAGGAAGTGAGAATAAGTCGGAAAAAGCGGAGTGTAACAGTAGTGTGCAAAGCGTAACAATAGAGATGGAAGGGAGATGGGGGATGAAGTAGGAGGTGTTGGAGAACTTCCCTCTGGACTATGCTGCCTGTACCTATTATCAACCTACTTATTTATGCAATAAATATGGACAATATGTTCATGATGATGCAAGCACTGATCTAATCTATTTCCAAGAAATCATAAGCGAGAAAGAATTTTTGGTTTGTGGGAAAAGGTCTACCCTCCTCGAGCTTTATTGATAGAGTTGAGAGGGGAAGGCTACCCTCACACCTTTATGGATTTTATCAACTACTCTACCACTCTTTAAGTAGATTCAATCTACAGAAAAATACAATGGGAAGTGAACTCAAACATCAATAAAATTACCAGCAAACTAGCTAAATGTTCAAAAGAAAAACTAGCTAAATGACATGAAAGGAAAAGATAGTAACAATAGAGAAGCTGAGGCACATGGGTTGGGCCCTAACCCATCAGCCCATCTCTCTAGAACTAAATTAGTAAAATGGATTCTGCCTACTCCTTTGATCTGAAAGGAGTGCATTATTTCTGTTGTGCTAAGTGTCCTTTCAGTTAAATAAACATGTAAAAATTGTCTCCATAAGTTTGGTTAAGGTATGAAAGTTTTTAACCATGAAAATTAGATGAATTAATGAACTTTAAGCATGTAAATAAGCCTTACAAACACTGAAGAACAGTGCATAATAGAGAAAAACATTCACACATAACTTTTACACAGCAGGCATGATGAAGCAGTTCACCCCTCCTGGGCTACCTCTATTGATCCAGCTCCCAATGGCATGTCCCTCTTTGTCATTATGCTCAAAATTTTAAATTACATATGTTTTCAGGCCTCTAATGGTTGTTTTCTTTGAACCAATGGCTCCAGAATGCTCAAATTAGTCTAGGTAGACTCTTGTTTCACCAAAATTGGTCGAAAATTTACCTCCCAATGCATTTTTCCAAATGATAGCTAGAAAATATCCACTAAATGTGGAGACTGGTAGTTAACTGTGGATAAATTAATGGTTAACCCCAAATTTGGGGGTGCACTCCAAATCTGTTGGGTGGTTAAGTTTGGCATTAACTGTGAGTGGCAGGTTGGTCACATGCCATCCCCGCCAAATCCTTTGTTAACCGTTTTAAAACCCCGTCGTTAAGGTTGGAACCCTGAGTTACGTGGTTCCATAACCCGCAACATAATTCATCGCACTAAAATTTCCTCTGCATGTGATCAATCCGTTTGCAACAAACCCGCCGGATGTCAAACCTGGAGTGGCAATGTTCCAAACTTTTGAAATTGTCGCAGCAAGTTGTAAACCCGCCATGTGAACAGTCGTAGTAAATCTCGTTGGGATTTTATTTTAATTTCGTGGTTAACGTGGAGGCTGTGGTCCTGGGCGTATGGTCATGTGATAGGGGGGGCTGGACCTTAGGGGCTGGCCTCCCAAGCCCTTGCCACCAAAATTGTTAAACTTTAAATAAAAATGGCAGCCTATAGGGGTAAGAAACACCCCACAGGGGAATTGGTAAGAGGTCTTGCGTGTAGACAAGAGATCGCAGGTTCGACCCCTGTCAACTCCACAAAAATTTTACCACACTGTTTTGTGGACACATGGTGGCCTACGGGCTTGCCACGTGTCACTCAATCATTCGTCCATCTGTAAACACATCCAACGATCTAGAACAGATTCGTACCATCATCATCCAATAGCGCACAATGTGCCACGTGGCACCATCACATTGGCTCGTAAGAAAATGGAATATTCCCAAAATATTCCACTCACTGTACCTACAAGCTGAATGGGCATCCAGTAACCAAAATTTTGATTTTTGGGAAAATGAACAGAACGCGATATATTCCTCATATGACATCAGTTTTTTGAACTGTTTGCGGCACTGGAATTGCAACGACGAGACCTTTCCGATTGCTCAGGTTCGGACCTATTTCGAGCACTTTAATTTTTGAGCATATGACTTGATCTCCTGATCACACCTCCCCATTGGGAAGCTTTTGGACCCCAGAAGACTTTAATTAACTGTTCAGAAGATGAGGGAACAACTCCCTCACCTTTTCCACTTCCATCCATCTTGCCTTACTTGGTTTGCTGCCCTTGAGCCCATTCCGAAGATAATCGACACTTCCTCTTTTAGAAGTGTGTGTCCTCCTATCAAGGATGGCATCCTCCTTGAGCTCGTCCAGAAATTCTGGCGAGAAATCTTCTATTGATGCCAGTTGAATGTCACTCCCTTGATCATCAATCAATGGAGGCTCATACAAATGTAAATTATCCACATTGAAAACGGAATATATTTGCATATATGAAGGAAAGTCAAGTTGAAATGCATTATTACCAACTTGTTTAATAACCTTGAATGGACCATAATGAATAGGCTTGAGATTTTTACCTTCTCCTTGCATCCTTTCTTTGCTTATGTGCAACCATACTTCATCTCATTCTTGAAACTTGTGATC
The DNA here is from genome assembly GCA_034641835.2 of Pinus albicaulis. NCBI lineage: Eukaryota > Viridiplantae > Streptophyta > Pinopsida > Pinales > Pinaceae > Pinus > Pinus albicaulis. The sequence goes on from CM076572.1 coordinate 963,958,031, forward strand.
AACTCTATGTTTGTTATGCCTCTCCTTGTACTTGCTTTGACTCTTCTCAAGCTGTTCTTGAACTTGATGATGAATAATCTGAATTTTCTCAATGGAATTTCGAGCCTTGTCAATAACACTATGCCCATCAATTGCAACATCCTTCTCATAGATGAAGTCTAATGGCGATTTCGAAAAATACCCAAAGCAGACTTCAAAAGGTGAATTATTTGTAGAAGAGTTCTTGGCCCGGTTGTAAGCGTGCTAAATGTAATGCAGTTGTTCATCCCACAACTCGGGATGCTTGCTGCAATATCCTCTCAATAGATGCACAATAGTTCTGTTCACCACCTCGGTTTGGCCATCAGTTTGTGGATGAAACGCAGTACTCTTTTTCAACTTTGTGTCCATCATCTTCCAAATATTGGACCAAAAATTCCCAACGAACCTAGAATCCCTGTCACTAACAATAGAAGTTGGAAAACCAAAATGAACCCATACATGTTGAAAATAAAATTCAGCAATTTGTTCAGCAGTAATTGTTTTCTTACATGGCACAAGTATACACATTTTACTGAATCTATCCACAACTACATAAAGATAATCATGTTATTTTCTTGACATGGGTAGACCTCCAACAAAGTCCATGGAGACACTCTCCCATGGCCTTGATGGTACTGGTAGTGGCATGTACAACCCAAGCTTCATATTGCTAGGCTTTCTTGTTGCACACATAGAAAATCCTCTTATAAAACGTGACACACTATCTATCATGCGAGGCCAATAACAATACCTCTGTAGATGCGCCATTGTTTTTCTTACCCCAAAGAGACCAGCAATAAGAGACAGATGAGCCTCTCTCATGACACTAAGTCTCTCTCCTTGTGGTATACACAACTTACCCAAATGAAATAGAAAAGTGTTATGCAAGTGATAATCATTTTCCTCAACTTGATTCCCTTCACTCAAACTAGCATGCACATCTTTAAAATCAGTATCAGATGCATACTATTCTATGTAACTCTCATGTACAATAGAATCATTTTTAAGCAAAGTAGGAGCACTTATAATAGGCCTTGAAAGCATATCAAAAATTTTATTGAAAATACCTTTATTGTACCTTATAACCAATTGAAATTTTTGAATAAATCCCATCCACCCGAAATGTCGTGATTGGTGCAATTTTGTTTGCGACTGCAAGTACTGTAGCGGTTGGTGATCGGTATGAATAATCGTCTCTTTACCCATCAAGTAGTGTTTCCACTTCTTGACACTTTGTACCAATGCATACATCTCTTTGTCGTATGTTGGATAATTGATTACAGCACCATTTAATGTTTCAGAATGAAAAGTGATAGGCTTACCATGCTGCAAAAGTACTGTGCCCATGGCATAATTACTAGCATTGATCTGTATCTCAAATGGTTGTCTAAAATCCGATAATGCAAGAACCAAAGCTAAACTGATCTTGTCTTTTAAAGCTTCAAAAGCTTCCTACTATTTTCCTCCCCATTGGAATCCTTTCTTCACACTTCTCATTGCATGCATAGGAGCTGCAATGGAAAAAAATTTAGCAATAAACTTTCTCCAATACTGAGTTGCGCCTAAAAATATTCTTACCTCTGTTACTGATTTGGGATTGGGCCAATTCACAATGGCTTCCACTTTAGAAGGATCAATTTTCAATGCACCTCCTCCTACAATGTGTCCCAAATAAACCAAAGAAGTTTTTCCAAATTCTCACTTAGACATATTAAGAAATAATTGCTCTTTCTTCAAAACATCAAGTACCCTCTTTGTAGGTTTTAACCCTGAAAAAAAATTATCTATACATGAATCTTATAACAAAAAATAAAAAATGGCGAGAGCATAAAACCTAAAATAGATAAACACAGAGATTTTCCTCTGGATCCCAAATCAGGAGGACCAGCTTGATTTTTCATTATATTCCTTTTAGTGTTACAACACATATATATACATGTTGAAGCATACATAAACCCCAATCCATTAACCCTGGATTAGAACATAACCGTAGTTCCCTTGACCAGATCTACAAAATACCAGAGGTCGAAAACCATCGTACCCCAAAAAACCATGTGCAAACTCATGCACAAAACATGGGTGGGTCCACCTATGAGTGGGACCGCACACCAAAAAAAAATTCATCAGGCCGCTGCCCCGGACCCCAACAGGGGGGGCTGCCGCCCCCCTGTGACCCCCCTACTGCGCCCGATGCAACATACAACGTGTGGGGATAGTTGTGGAAAGAATATAACACACACCCAACATTCTCCCACTTGTTGTTTTCTTTCCACAGGGGGCCACAGGAGAGCTTAGTCATTTGGCCAATTTTTCAACACCCATTGTTTCTCTACACCAAGAGAACTTATGAGTGCTTACAGACTTCGTCAATGCATTTGTAACATTCTTCAAAGTTTCCACCTTTACCAGCAACACCCTTTTAGCCTCAACCATATCTCTAACAAAGTGATATTGAACATCAATTTTCTTTGTCTTTAAATGATAAGTAGGGTTCTTAGCCAAGAAAATTGCACTTTGGCTATCACAGTCTATCCTTATAGCTTGTTGTACCAACCCCATACTTGAACATAATCTCTACAACCAAACTGCTTCCTTGCTTGCATGAGTGGCTGTTATGTATTCTACCCCTCTAGTTGAAAGAGCCACTACAAACTGTCTTTTACTCATCCAACTGACTGCGCCTCCAAATAGGCTAAACACATAACCACTTGTAGATATTCTTTGGTCCAGATCTCCAGCCCAGTCTGCATCAACAAAACCATGAATTTCCAACATTCTTTCCAATCTTGGTCTTCCCTAGTAGCACAAGCCATAATCACTAGTGCCACGTAAATATCTGAAAACCCGCTTCACTATTGTCCAATGCTCCTTCCTTGGGTTTGACATAAACATGCTCAATACTCCCACTGCATGTGTAATGTCTGGTCTAGTACAGACCATTACATACATCAGGCTACCCATTTCACTTGCATATGGAACACGAGACATATCCTCCTCTTCTTCTTGTGTCTTGGGACATTGTTCAGCAGATAGCTTTACACCTACAGGAATAGGAACATTCACACCGAAGCCGTCATCCTCGCATATTTAACCTCTGCAATATAGTCTCGACATACTTCCTCTGGCTTAACCAGAGCTTCCTCTCTTCCCGATCTCTCTTAATTTCCATGCCCAAAATATAGTTTGCGCACCAAGATCCTTCAAGTCGAATTTGAGAATAGTTGGGTCTTCAAATCTTGGATAATTTCTTTGTCATTTCCAACTTTCCAACAACATATCATTCACATATAAGACCAAATAAATAACACTACTACCAATTATCGAAAATAAACACAATGATCCTCCTCGTTTTCCTAAAGGAAGTCAATTCCCCGTATATAGGTATCAAATTTCTGATACCACATCCTTGGTGACTGTTTTAACCCATACATAGACTTCTTCGACCTGCATACTAGTTCTTTCTTACCCTTCACCATGAAGCCTTCAGGTTGCTTCATGTAGATCTCCTCTTCTAGATCCCCATGAAGAAATTTTATCTTCACATCCATCTGTTCTATCTCAAAATCAAATGCAGCAACAACAGATAAAAGTAATCTAATAGAAGTAACCTTGGCAACAGGAGAAAAAATATCACCAAAATCAATTCTTGGCACCTGGGAATAACCTTTTGCTACCAACCGAGCTTTGTATTTCTCCACCCTTGCCTTCTACATTCATCTTCCGTTTAAACACCCATTTGCTCCCAATGGCTTCTTCCACCGCAACTCCACCGCATCCCATTTTCATTTTTGTGCAAGGATGCCATTTCATCAACCATGGCCTCCTTCCATAGTTTTCCATCCTCTGAATCTACTACCTCCCTGACAGTTATGGGATCATCATCAGTTATAGTTAAGGAAAAATTTGAACAAAAAGTAGATGGAATATACCTTTCTAGTTTTCTTCTTTCCCGAGCTGATCTTCTCATAGCTTGAGTTTGTGGCTCTTCCCCTTCTAAGTCTTCTTATGTTGTAGAGTATGATTCATCCTCATTTAGCTCAAACTCTATCTTCTCAGGTTCCTTTGGTATGACTTCATGTTTAACAACATATTTCACCTCTTTAAACACCACATCTCGGCTATACACAACCTTCCTTGTTTCCAGGTTCCAAAGCTTGTAACCTTTTAAACCATCCTTCTACCTAATAAAGATGCACCTTTCAGATTTATTATCCAACTTGGTCCTTTTCTACTTTGGAACATGTACATATGCATCACATCCAAATGCCCTTAGATGTGAAAGAGACGGCTTCTTACCAGTCCATACCTCATGTGGAGTCTTATCCTCCAACACTGATGAAGGTGATCTGTTAACTAGATAGCATGCAGTCTCCACAGCCTCTGCCCAGAATTCTTGTCCTAACCCGATACCACTGAGCATGCTTCTTGCCTTTTCCATCAGTGTTCTGTTCATTATTTCTACAACTCCATTTTTATGAGGTGTGTATGGAGTAGTATTCTGTCATGCTATACCACAATTCTTACAAAACTCTTCAAATTCCTTCTGAAAAAATACCCACCATTATCCCGTCCCGCGCCTTTATCTTCTTCTCTGCCTCCGGTTTTCTACCGCAGCCTTAAATTATTTAAATTTGTCAAAGACTTCAGATTTATTCTCAAGAAATATATCCATGTACTCCTTGAGAAGTCATCCATGAATGAAACACAGTACATAGACTTTCCCAGTGATGGAACTCACACAGGTCCAAACACATCATTGTGCACAAGTTCTAATATCTTGTTCTCCCTCTTAGCACCAAAAGGAAAACTCACTCGATTCTGCTTCCCATATACACAATGTTCACAAAAATCGAAATCTAGAGAGAAATTAGACATACCTTCTACCATACCATTTCTATGCAGTATTCGAAGGCCCTTCTCTCCAATATGTCCAAGCCTTCGATGCCATAGCATGGTCTTTTCTCTAGAGACAACTAGGCTTTCCGCTCCACTTCCAGGAACCATAGAATTGTTACACCCATCAATAACAGTGCTACCTTGTAGTTTGTACAAAGTTCCAGTCCGAACTCCCCGCATTAATCCCCGCATTAATACCGTTGCTCCCGAACCATCTGGCAGTATCTTTCTGCGAACACCGTTTACACCGCATCATCCATACGTTTACAAATTAGATTTCTCGCTAATGCAAAAATATGTAGAACATTAGGAAGTGTTCTAATCCTTCCACCTTGTAGCTTCAGCTTGACCTTTCCACATCCGACAATTTCGGCCTTCCCCATCATCCCCTAGGAAGACATCACCACCATCATATTTCTCATACTGGTAGAACCACTCCCTATGGGGAGTGAAGTGAAAGGACGCACCTGAGTCAATCAACCATGACTCATGATATATACATGTGTATTTGAAGAAGAGGCCAAATACACATCCCCACCTTCATCCGAGGTGGTTTTTGCCTCTGCAGAAGAAGCATCCTCAGATCCCTTTCCTTTCTTGGGAGATTTAGATCTGCAGTCCTTTTTGTAGTGCCCTTCCTTTCCACATTTGCAGCACACCTTTACAAACTTTCCCAGAGATTTAGATCTCCCTCTAGATTTAGATCTCCCACTAGAAACCTTATTCTTGTTTCTGTTCTGGGACCTTCCTCGTACAGACAAGGCATCTCCATTCTGGTCCTCCATATTTCTTCACCTCATTTCCTCCGACAGCAAGGCTGAGACAATGTCATCAAAATTCAAGGTAGTTATATTGCTACCTATTGCAATAACCAGACTGTCCCATGAATCTGGTAGAGAACACAACAAACTGATGCACTTATCTTCATCTGAGATTTTAATATCAACAAATTGCTGTACCGACTTACCACAGTATTGAAGGCGTTCAGATGCTCTGTCACCGAGTCTCCATCCTTCATCCTTAGGTTATACAGCTTTTTCCACAGGAACAACTTATTCACCAGAGACTTATATTGGTACAAAGTCCAAAGTTTTTCCCACAAATTCTTCATCGTAGCTTCCCCATATACATTCAACAATACTGAATCTGAGACACATAACCGTGTTGTGCTCTTAGCCTTCCGATCTAGTTTCTTCCAGTCTTCATCCGACATTGTCGTTGGTTTAGTACCTGGATCTACCGCAATCCACTGATCTTTATCCACCAGCAGATCCTCCATCTTGAGCTTCCACAACTCAAAACTCTGACCATTAAATTTCTAGATCTCTATATTTTTGCCACTCGCCATCTTCTTTCACCGCAAGAATCGATCCCGTAGATCTCCCACTGAACAGGGTCTCCCTCAGGCCGGAGCAAAAAAACCTCAGCAGCAAAGGCATCCCCTTGAAGCCGAAACAGCTCTGATACCAAATGTAGGTTTTAACCCTGAATAGAAATTATCTACTCACGAATCTTATAACAGAAAATAAACAATAGCGAGAGCATAAAACATAAAACAAATAAACACAGAGATTTTCCCCTGGATCCCAAATCGGGACGACCAAATTGATTTTTCATTATATTCCTTTTAGTATTACAACACATATATATACATGTCGAAGCATACATAAACCCCAATCCATTAACCCCGGATTATAAAATAACTGTAGTTCCCTTGACCAGATGTACAAAAATACCAGTGGCCGAAAAACATCGTACCCCAAAACCATGTGCAAAACCATGCACAAAACCATGGGTGCGGACTACCCACCGGAAATAATATAACACATACCCAACACTCTTTACATGCAAGACATTCTCTTGTCTTTTTTTATGAAAATGAGAATATAATCTAAATAAACAATCACAAATTCATCAATAAATGGATGCAAAACATTATCCATCACACGCATGAAAGTCGTCGGTGCATTACACAAACCAAACGGCATAACCAACCACTCAAAGAGTCCTTGTTTGGTTTTGAATGCAGTATTCCATATGTTGCTTTCTACAATTCTTACTTGATGATATCCACTTTGTAAATCTAACTTAGTGAAATACTTTGCTTCTTTCATCTAATCTAACAAATCATCTATCCTTGGGAGTGGGTATCAATTCTTTACCGTTATCTTGTTCAAAGCTCTGAAATCGACACACATATGCCAAGTCCCATCTTTCTTCGGAATCGGGACTATACGTAAACCGCATGGTGAAGTGCTTGGCCTTATGAGTCCCTCTTCCAACATGTCCTTGATTTGCCTCTTTATTTCAGCATTCTCCATTATCAACATGTGATACATGTCGATGTTTGGAAGAGGACAATCTTGTTGAAACTAAATCTCATGTTGAATCTCCCTTTTAGAAGGTAATCATGTTGGCTCCTGAAACATCTCACGATGTGCATTAACTACATCATATAAATATGATTTCAACTTAGGATCACAATCTTCAAATGACTCATGATGAACATCATCTTTAGGCTTAATCAGTAGAAGAACAAAATTATTACTTGAATTCACCAGCCTTTTTACCTGTCCAGCATTTACCATTGCAATATTCGTCTTCTTGCGATGTGCTCTAACAATGTACTCCTTGCCATCTTTGAAAAAATGGTATTTTTTTCTCATGGAGATGGAAGATAGATTTCATGTCATACAAGTAAGGACTGCCCAACAAAAAACCTATAATATCAAGAGGAAACACATCTAATTCAACTGTGTCAACAAAATGTGCAGTTATTGCAAAGCGCAATGTGCACTTCTTTGAAACCTGTAAATTTGCATCCTTGCAAATCCACCAAAGCAGATATGGTTTTGGATGTGGAATGGTCTCAATATTAAGTCTCTTGAACAAGTCTTCAGAGATTAAATTTTCTTGTGAACCACTGTCAAACAGTGTATCAATCTTGGTACGTTTGGATATGACCCTCACATGAAACAATTCAATTCTCTCTTCTTCATTTGGAGCTTCTATGTGACAGTTTGAAGTACAAGTATTGTGCTTTGTTTCAATTTATTTCCCCTTCATGTTCTTCAATACGATGGCTGTAATTTTAGTTTCATCACCTGAATCTTCTCCTAAGTCATGTTGAGTTGTAGCTGCAGTTTTCTGCTTCCCTTTGTTATTGTTAAATTTGGGTCTCTTTTCAGGATGTAATTTCAAACAATTTTTCTCTTCATGACCTTCTCTTGAACAATGTTTACAAACCACTTTCTCTCCCTCTTTCTTGACAGATGCATTCTTTTTTCCTTTCCCTTTTGAGGTATTCTCTTTATTTTTCCCCTTAAAAGGCTTGTTTCTACCCTCTTCAAAAGTATTTTTCACTCTAGCTTCTAAATGTGTATCTTGAACACATACCTCATCTAAGCTTGTAGGATTAGACATGGGGATAGTATGTCTAAGGTAGCTATGTAAGCCCCTTATGTACTTGAGCAAAGTATCTTGATTTTGCAAATCTACCCCTAATAAGAGAGCTCTTCTCCTAAATTCTTGGGTGTAGTCTTGTACATTTTGTCCCTTCAATTGTCTAAAATTTTTCCAGTTCATTATGCCTTTCTGCATGTGATTTAATGGATAAAACTTATTTTTTTATTGCAGTAATGAAATGAGTCCATGATAGAATAATATTACCATGTTTTTGGATCTCCTCCTTTGTCTTGGCTTCCCACCAAAAAAGAGTTGCATCTTCCATCCTCAATGAAGCTAGTTGGATTTTGGTGTCATAATCATGAAGGTTTTGAATTCTCAAATAAACCTCCAATTTCCTAATCCAATTATCAAGCTTTTTTGCATTGACTTCACCATTAAACATTGGCAATTCAAACTTAACATTGAGTTTTAGAAAAGGATTTTTACCAGTGTTATTTGACTTGTGTGACTGGTGTACTAAAGATGAAGCAGAGGATGATGACGATGAGGGTGAGGATGGTGACTTTCCACTACCTCCATTTCCTCCATTGCCCTTCTTTGATTTTTCTTCATCATTGTGACCTCCTGATGATCCCTGACCTTCCTTGTGAATTTTGGATCATTCTCCTTCTATTATTTCATTCCTTTCTTGATAAAGGACTCTCACCATTTCATTCATGCCAAGGAATGTTTTATTGAACACTCTTTCTTCCTCTTTGGGATCCACCTCTTCATGGGTTTCTTCTTCTCCTGGAGGCATGCTTGATGTTGCTTCTACTTCCCTTGGAGGTGAACTAGGTGGTGGAGAATGTGGCAATATTTCCCTCCTTTGCTATGGCTCACTTTGAGAACCTCTTGCTTCCACCAATTTGCCTTCTCCTCTCTTAAGCTTGAGGCTAGTAAGCATGAAAACCCATGCAAACAGTTAACAAATATTTGCACATAAAAAACACCAGAGATAAAACTCTAGCTTTGATACCAACTTGATCTGAAAGGAGTGTATTAGTTCTGATGTGCTAAGTGTCCTTTCAGTTAAATAAACATGTAAAAATTGTCTCCATAAGTTTGCTTAAGGTATGAGAGTTTTAACCATGAAAAATAGATGAATTATTGAACTTTAAGCATGTAAATAAGCCTTAAAACACTAAACAACAATGCATAATAGAGAAAAACATTCACACATGAGTTTTACACGGTAGGAATGATGAAGCAGTTCACCCCTCCTAGGCTACATCTGCTGGTCCAACTCCCAATGGCATTCCCTCTTTGTCATTATGCTCAAAATTGTAAATTACATATGTTTGCAAGCCTGTAATGGATGTTTTCTTTGCACTAATGGCTCCATAATGCTCAAATTAGTCTAGGTATACTCTTGTTTCACCAAAATTGGTCGAAAATTGACCTCCCAATGCATTTTTCCCAATGACAACTAGAAAAGCTCCACTAAATGTGGAGACTGGGTATTTTAACTGCATATAAATTGATATTTAACCCCAAATTTGGGGGCGCACTCCAAAACTAGCGGGCGGATAACCTTGACATTAATTGTGAGTGGCGGGGTGGTCACATGCAACCCTCGCCGAATACTCTGCTGACGGTTTGAAATCCTGTCGTTTGAGATTGGAACCGAGAGTTACTAGTTCCATAACCCGCCACATAATCATCGCAATAAACATTTATTCTGCCATGTGATCACCGTTGCAACTAACCCGCCAGATGAGGTTGGAACCCGGAGTACGTGGTTCCAAACCCTTTTGAAACTGTCGCATTTACTGTTTACCTCCACATGTGAACAGGTTTGTAGCAATCCACCGGCGGTTTGATTTAAACGTCATGGTTAACGTGTGGGCCGTGGTTCTGAGCAGATGGACATATGAAAGGGGGGGCTGGCCCTTCGTGGCTGGCCTCCCAAGCCCTCGGTGCAAACATAATTAAACTTTAAATTAAACCAACAACCTATAGGGATAAGAAACACTCCACAGGTGGAATGGTAAGAGGTCTTTGGTTGTAGAGAGGAGGTTATGGGTTCGACCACCGTCGACTCCACAAAATTTTTCACTATTCTTGTGAAGACACGTGGCGGCCTGTGGGCTTACCACATGTCACTCAATCATTCGTCCATCCATAAACACATCCAATGGTCCATAACAGATTCGTACCATCATCATCCAATGTCCCATAATGTTACACATGGCGCCATCACAATGGATCATAAGAAAATGGAATATTCCTAAAATATTCCACTAATCGTACCGCAGTAAAGCTAACTGGGTATCAAATACCAAATTGCTTTGGGACATTTGGGAAAACAAACAGAACGCGATATCTTCCTCATATGACATCGGTTTTTCGAACCATTTTGTGGCACCAGACCGAAACGACGAGACCTTTTCTGAAGCCAAGCTTTGGACATGTTTCGAGCACTTTCATTTTTGAGCATATGACTCGATCTCTCGATCTTCCTAGCTCTAGCTCTGATCTATTTATTCTATCGGTCAGCTACCAACAACTCCCTTGAAAACGGTGATTAAGTCCACTTTTACTCCAAGTAAACATAGATTGAGTGTCCTTTGTCTTCAGTTGCTTGGCTGCCTCTTGGAATTCGATTTGCTGGAGACCCAAAGTGAAGTATGGCTTGAGTACACTTGGTATTGACTTGCTTGGCTACGTCTGAAATTTGAATTGCTGGAGAGGGATCTCATGAGGATCCTTTGGCTGCCTTTGAGAGTTAAGGAGGGTGGACAATCCCCTTGAATCTCTCCACGATTTCTCCCTAATTCCCTGATGTTGTGCTCATTTATTCTCCAATCTCAATCTTCCAGTGGCAAGGAGCAAGTCCCTAAATCATCTCCTTCTCCAAATCTATATAATCTGCCAAATATTTCCACAATATTCTACAAAAATAACCAATATTAGGCAAAATTATGCAACTACCTTTAATCCTTCCTAAGAACATATTAAAGCATAAGAAAACATTATTAAGTGAAAAAGGAGAGATCTAATATATCCTTTTATGTGAATAAGGAAGGTAGATGGGCCTAAGAAAGGTTAGATGGCCCTTATTTTATGTGTAATTTAGAGGCCCATCATCACCCCCTACTGAAACTGTTGCTCATCTTCTGAGCAACCTATTCATCCTCCCTGCCTTATGGTTCTTCCTGCATGCTGCTCTTATGCTAATATTCTTGCTATTCTTCTTGTAGGTGCTTCATGGAGGTCCTCAGATGCCTTAAGAAAATATATTTTTCATGCCAAGAGGTGGTGGGTCCACCTTTTATTCTATTTTTCTTGTTTTTATTTTTCTCTTTTTTCCTTCTTTTTTTCTCTTCTTCTTTTCAATTATTATTATTATTTAATTACATGCAAAATAAACTCAGAGTTCTTTTTCTGTTAACTGAGTTCACCCTTGATTACCCCTTTGGCACTCCTTGTCTTTGATTACAATGAAATGCTTACTGCCCACTTTCTCAAGTCTTTTTTACTTTTGTCTTGTTTCTTTTCTTGGTGGAAAAAGTGAGGCTAGTTGCTAGATAAGGCTGAGGTTGCTCTGCTACTGATTTTGGTTATATAAAAACTTCCCCTCTCACACTTTTTAATTTTTTATTAAGCTAAAATAGATTCGAAGAAAGGGTTAGATGATTGCATACCTGAGCCTTACCATTGATTTGTTTTTGCATGTGATATTGAAGCTGCTGATATGGCCGTTGAAGCTTTATTTTGTGGACTTGAAGCTACATTTCATAATCTGCTTGAGGTTCTTTTGGAGCTTCTGAGAACAGAAGGAGAAAGTCCAAGTTTTTCTACCTTTGACTAAAGTGTTGACCAAATTTTATTTTTGTGCCAACTTGTTTTTTGCTTGCAAAGGTTGGAGAGCACCTGCATTCATTAGAGAGAGATACATGGAGAAGTACAAATTTTTTTTTGAAGGCCTACTAGTTGCCTCGATGAGGTTTTCAACTAGAAGGTCTGCCTAGGCGCCTCAAAGGAGGTTTTCACCTAGGATCTTTTATTTTCCTCTCTTTTCTTCAACCCAATGACTGCCTCATGGAGGTTTTCAATCAGTGAGCTAATCTCAAACACCTCAAAAGAGGTTTTCACCTGAGATTTTATTCCTTTTCCCTTTTTTTTATTTTTTATTTTTTATTATTTCTTATTTTATTTTATTTTTCCAGATTCCTACTCTAATTGAAAAAAAAAACAAAACATTTTTCAAGTATAGGAATACTTCCAATGGAGCCATGTGCACATCAAGATGACAGACAAAATTAGGTGCACACTTGGAATACATGTTCTGACATGTACCTGAATATGAGAGATGAATTGGTTTGACTGGGATTGTATCAAGTACTGTTGGAGAAGAGTGTGTTGTTGCAATTTAATGACTGTTTGGAACCATATTTCAATATAGTTGTGATGCCCCTGGTTCACTTGCTGAGTTGGATCACCTTGGATGTCCTCTTCTATTATGGCAGCCAAATATTCCTCTTTTTGCTGATTGTTCTCTTGAACACATGGATGAAATGCTGGTAAACATGAGGAAAATATCTCAACATTTGTTTATGATATCTGCTCTTCATCAAGTGCAACACTTGATTCTTTGATCTCCTCATTTGAATCTCTTTCTTCTTGAGGTTGTCCTGCAATGAAATTGAGAATATCTCTTCTTTGGAATACCTTTCTTGAAATAAGATGCATACCATTTAGATTAAGAGGATATATTTGGTAGTGTTGTACCTCAACATTGTAAGTAGGCTGAGATACTTCATGGTGTGGGTTTGGAAATGGTGGTACATGTAGTTGAGTGGGGGTGGATATCTGAGATGAATGTGGTTGAGGCTGTGGTTGTGGTGGAGGTGGATGGTAGGGATATCACAGAGTTAGGTATGGAGGGAAATATTGAGGATATTGTGGATTTTCCCAATAAGGACCTTGCCAACCATGTTTCCAAGATTGGTTTTGGGGTTGAGATGACCAAGGTTTCCAAGGAGGGAGTGTGTCCCAATTAGTTTGAGATGGATGTGAATAAGCTTGAAATTGTGAAGTGGGTCCTTGCATCACATCAAGTTGACTAGGATGCCAGGGTATCCTTGGAGCTACATAACATAACTTCTTTGGTGATTTCCTTGCTCCATCGTCCTCCTGGTAAACTTCTTTAAACCTGGGGAATGATGAACAACAATTAGTAGCATATGATTCTGCATGGATAACAAAAGTATCATCATCTTATTTTTGTTCATTTTTCATTCTTAACATTTCTACTTGTTCACTTAGATTGCTAAGGATTTATGTTTTAAATTTGGCAAGCAAATTTCCAAGTTCATCTTGCCTTACCAATGTTGATGATAGCTTACTTAATATTTCCCTTCCTTATTAGGAATTTGACTTCTGTGATCCATAAATTATGTATCAAATCTTTCGGTGAAAATCACATTGGAGAAATTTGTGTCGATGCCTTTCGAACCAGCCAGTGTGGTTCATCATCAGGACAAGATACGAAATCTGATCTAGGAATCAGCTTAACTTCATATGCGCTGGCATGCTTCACAAATTTCTTCAAATGACAATTGATATACATCTCCTTTGATCAGGATATTAAGGAGATCAATCCACTCATCACTAATTGTTCTAAGTAAGAGGGTTTTTTGTGTGTCAAATCCTAGATGTTGCAATTTTGTCCTCTTAACATTATACATGAACCTCTCTATTAGGTCCTCAAGGCTCTTTTGCATATCATTCCATGATATTATTGAATTAGTACCTAGACTCATGAACCATTTAAGAGCTCTATCCTTTGATGTTGCAGGAAACAATCTTAGTTTTTGAGTGTGTGTTAAGTAGCCATAAGACCTACAAATTATCTCAAATTCAAAGAGAAATGTTTCTAGATCCTCTGTCCTCATATCATGGAATTTGGGAAGGAAAGATGGATGGATGTTCTTCATAGGTACACAGATGTCCATATCTTGAATGGGAAACCCAATAAGATCTTCCTCATTTTCATCATATCCATACATATCTTCTTCCTTCAAAAGTGTATGGTGATGTGGTTCTTATGTTGGAAATATTGTCATTGATGGCAAAGGAGCAGAAAGGAGTATCACCATAAAGGCAGAGAGGCAGTGAATGTAAAGAGGCAGAAAATATAGCAGAGGCAGCGAATGCAACTAAGAAGGCACCAAAGGCAACAAAGGCAGCAGAGAAGCAGTTAAGGAAGAAAAGGAGCAAAGGCAGCAAAACAAGCTCAGGAGAGAATCACATTGAAGAATACATAACAAGCTCAGAAGGAGTAGCGTGGAGGACCCGATGAACATAAGCAGAAACATGAATCGATGGCTTGCTTGAATGTTTTACCAAATATGCAGAGAAGCGCATTGAAGAGTTGAAAGCCAAACCATGAGACAACGGCGAAAACGAAATAAGGAAAGTGGTTTCGAAAACCACCAGAGGGCTTTCGCACCACTTTTCGAGGATAAGTGGTTTTAAGTGAGATAGACGCGATACAGTTAGGAGGGCGACGCGTGGCATACTAAAACCGACTATTTTGCATAGGTTCAAAAACAATTACCCATCGGGCTAGTTGGCACGTGATAACACGATGAATCTAATTTAATAATTCGAGCGCCTTTTGAGGTCCGATGCTATGCATATTGTGGGGCCAATACATTTTTTTGAAGTTTTTTTTTTTAAAGCAAAAAGTATATAAAGAGAGTGGAATGATAAAAGGAGTGGGACCAGTGTCACAAAACTGGGACCCGCTTTCCTAAAGCCCAAAAGTACAGCAGTGGACCAACATGATCAATGGATGAGAATTAAGGGAGATTGACAACAGAGATTAAATCACAATCGGGGCAGGAGGAATATCACAATCAAGAGGGACCCGATCACATATCGGACATCGCAAGCGGATGCGATGCGATTGCATATCAGACATCATAAGCAAATGCGATAGCCGCTTGATGGATGAGAAAAGTTGCGATGCGATGGATAGATGCGATGCGATGGATAGATGCAATGCGATGGATGCGATGCGATGTGATCACATATCGCAATTGGGGCAGGAGAGATATTGCACAAACTTAGAATTCACAGAAAATGCGAAGTGCGATATGATGATGTGGCAGTGACGTGACAATGACATAGGCAGTGACATGGCAAGTGACATGGCAACTGACATGGACCTGACCACACAAATCACAAATAAATCAAGATGACATGGAGATGACATGGACCTGGCCTGCATATCGCATATCGCAATCGGCGATGCTTATGTGATAATAATTCGCAAGTTATAGAAGTTGTGATGCAAAGTAGCGATAAAGTCAAGTGCGACCCGTCGCATATCGCATATCGAGAGATCAGATGGACGAAGGCACATGGGATAATTGGAATCGCCAAAGTGCGATAAAGAGAATAGACGCGATGCAGATCGAAGCTGAAGCCTAAAAGTTTTCAAGTCTGGGAGTATGGATTTTCCCTTTGTAAATCGCATCGGAGAGCAAAAGAGCCATATATCAAAGAATGATTGAAATACCAAAATGCGATAGAAAGTAGACACGATATAGTTCAAAGCTAAAATCTAAAGGAATTTGAAGTCTGGTGTGGGACCCTGTAAGCCCTTGTTTCGTATATGTTAAATGCGCCATAGTATAATGTTTACACTATTGATCATTTTAAACGTATGTATGATGACTAAAGCCTGGATTTGTAATCCATCGCAGGCATAAAGGAAATAGTATGTGGGCCATACTCTACAGGTCACAAAGGAATGGAATGAACGCATAACAGGAACTCGTGCAAGACAGTGGTGCGGCAGCATGGGAAGATAAAAAGGGTGAACACAGCACAAAAGACATAGGTAAGGGAAGAAACAGGGAAGTTATGTAGTAGAGCTGGAATATAATGGCATAAAAGAAAAGACAAAATGACAGCAAGAAGAAGAGGACGAATGCTCAGTAAAGCTAAGAAACTGAGAGGGCTAAGTAAATGTTTGATTGTAACTATAAATGTATTATTGAATTTATATTGTTTGTGATGCAAAGGAAAGTCTCCGTAGGCAAAGAAAAACTCCAATTTGATACTGTAATGATTGTATATATTGTTGTAACATTCAAAATATGCTAAGTGAGGAAATGAGTGGGTGAAAGGCAAGAACCGTGCCTGTTCACCTCATATTCCATGTAGAATGAAAATAGCCATGAAGTTATTTGTATAAATCAGGTAATATCCATGAGTAGAAGGTGATGAGAACAGAGAGAGAGTGTAAGAAGAAGAAGGGGAAGAGAGTGGAGTTGTGAAGATCCAGAGATGATACAAAGCAAATTTGAAGGCTGGAAGGATAGTAGTAAAGAAGGAGAAAAACAGAGCTGATATCCAGGTAAATCAGCATATGATTTTATTGTACAGTGAGGAAGTTGGTGCTTCCATATCAAGTTGTATCTTGATAGATGTCCAGTTTTAACTGGCTGAGGTAGGAGCCTCCTATAGGTTGTAGCCTCCAGAACATAGATGGGAGTTGGAGCTTCCTTGCAAGTTGTAGCTTGCAGAATTGAGGTATTAGCCTCCTGTAGGTTGGAGCCTACAAAAAATTAGTGGTGAGAGGGAGTTGGAGCTTGCCTTTGCATAACAACAATAATAAGATGTGGTTTTTTCCCCTATGGGTTTCCACTTATATCTATTATCTATGTGCATGATGATTATGTGTTGATATTCTGTATTTAATCTGCTTGATACCTACTGCCCACTTATTAAGATTGTTGTTCCATTGTATATTAAGTTGATCACAAAATGAATATGTAAATAAGTGTAAAAGAAATTTTTACAAGACCATGACTGCATTAAACTGATTCACCCCCCCCCCCCCCCACCCACTCTCAGTTTAACCAAGGGTTTAACAATTGGTATCAAAGCAGGTTCCTTCTGTATCAGTTTAACAACTAGAAGGATATCCTAGATCCCCAAGATGGCTAGTCTAGAAGGATGCTCAAAAAATAAAGCCCCTTTGTTTACTGGTACAAATTATGCCTTCTGGAAAATAAGAATGAGGACGTACATAATGTCTCTAGGAATAGAAGTTTGGGCTTCTGTGGATTTGGGATATGCCTCAAAGGATTCTAACACAGAGAAAGAAGCCAAACAAGATTTTATAGCTAATGCCAAAGCCATGAATTCTCTCTTAAGTGGTCTGTGTGAGGCAGAATTTATCAAAGTAATGCACAACAAGATTGCCAAAGAAATATGGGATACATTATAAAGTATCCATGAGGGAGATAAAAAGGTGAAGATGACCAAACTACAAGTCTATCGAGCCCAATTTGAAAATATAAAAATTAATGAAGAAGAAGATGTTGCCAGCTTCTTCTTAAAGGTTGCAGAAATTGTGAATAATATGAAAGATCTAGGAGAAACCATTAGAGAATGTGTAATTTTTCAAAAGATATTGAGATCTTTACCATCCATTTTTAATCCCAAGGTTTCTACTATAGAAGAAACAGCTGATTAGGAAACTTTGACCATGAACCAATTACTTGGATACTTAACAGCCTATGAGATGAGACTTCCACGGAGGAAGTCAAATGTGAGGGAGGCAGCCTTTAAGGCTAAGAAGAGAAAAGAATAAAAGGAAGATACATTCTCTTGCTCTAATGAAGAAGAGGCCAAATTTTTCAGAAGATTGGATAGAAGCTCAGGTAAGTATAAAGGTAAGCTTCTATTTAAATTCTTTGAATGTGGAAGAGTTGGGCACTATGCATCGAAATTTCCTTACAAGAAAACAAATAATCGGACTCAAGAGACAGAAAAAACCAAAACAAATAACTGGAAGAAAGGGAAGAGATTCAATATAAAATCACTTTATGCTCAGCAAGATAACAGTGCATCTGAAATCTCAGATGAATCCTCAAATGAAGAAGGAACCTTTGAATTTGTGTTGATGGCCAAGGAAGAGTCTGAAGGATTCCTTCTAGAAGATGAGGAAGAGGGTGAGATATATCTTGAGGGGGAGCTAAGAAGTGCCCTGGAGGAAATAGATAGACTTAAACTCAAGTGCAGAAAACAGAAAGACATTCTCCTCAAATATGTTAAAGAAGAACCAAATTCAGAAGACCTCATTTATTTGAAAGTAGAACTTGAAGAAGCTAAGAAGGTGTAAGACACTTTACTAAAGAAAATAAAGGATAAAATTCAGAACCAAGAGAAGTTGGAAGAAGAAGTAGTATGCCTGAGAAATAAATTAGAAAACACTCAAAGGGACGTGTCAATGAACACTCTGTGAATGAAAATATTTGAACAGTTGAATAAAATATTAAATTCTCAAAGATCTCCTCTCATAAAGACTGGTATAGATTACGAAGGAGAAACCAGCAAATCCAAGGTAGAAGATAACCAGAATGTCATTTTTTTAAAAGTTGTAAAGGATAATGAAGCAACTCAAAATATTCCCACAGCAGTAGAAGCCAGCAATAGCATGACCTACAATGAAGTAAACAGAAACAAAAAGGAACCTGAAATGACAAAGAATGAAATAAAGAAACAGTCAGCTGAAAGAGGCTCCTACACTCCTGAATATGAAAAATTCGGAAGCTGTCAAAGGAAATTCTTTCCTCCTATGAGAAATATCACTTGTTTTTCCTGCCACAAACTGGGACATATTGCTGCATATTGTCAGACAAAGATAATTGATTTCAACCAACAAAAGATGTAGAAAATGAGAATACTACCTCAAGCAAACAAATGGAGAGGACAACCCTTCACCAGGTACACTAATCGTTTCCATGGGTATTGTGTTTATTGTAAGGGGTACGGCCATAAATCCATGGAGTGTAGAGCGAATGGAAAAAGACTGATGTATGAAAACTCAAGGAGATTGATGAAAAATGGACAACTCACTCGTGTACATAATCCATTCAGAGAAATAATCAAATGCTTTGACTGCCATCAAATCGAGCACAAGTGTCACAAATGTCCTCTTAGAGAATGTGGTCCATCTTCTCAGGAAAGCTACCAAACAGAAGGATGCATGCTGTGGAAAAATAAGTTGAATAAGTGTGACCTGGCTCTAATAGCCCAAGATCAGAAAAGCCAATGGTATTTGGAAAGTGGATGTTCAAAGCATATGACTGGAGATCGAAGCAAGTTTGTAACCTTTGATGAAAATAAATTTTGGAATGTAACATTCGACAATGATAAAGCAAGGAAAATCAAAGGAAAAGGCTCAATCAGTCTGAATAATGGAAGAGGAAAGGCTCAAGATGTACTATTTGTGGATGGGTTGAAAGCCAATTTGCTAAGCGTCATTCAAATGTGTGATAAAGGCTGTGAGGTCCTTTTTAGAGCCCAAGACTGTGAATTAAGATCGAGCACCATAGGAAAGACCTTGATCAAAGGTGTTCGAATAGAAAGTAATGTCTATATAGTGAAAGAAGAGAATGAAGCATGCCACATAAGCAAACTTGATGAATCATGGTTATGGCATAGAAGATTGGGACACCTAAACTTTGACCACATCATCAGTCTGAGCAAGAAGAACGCAGTCAGAGATATGCCATCAATAAATAAGCCTTCAAATACCATATGTAAATCTTGCCAACTAGGCAAGCAGACCCACATATATTTCAAGACCAAAGAGATACTATCTACAAGTCGACCTCTTCAACTTGTACACATGAACATGTGTGGACCTTCAAGAACTAAAGCACCAAGCAGAGAATCTTATTTCGTGCTGATAATAGATGATTTTACCAGATTGACGTGGGTAGAATTTCTCAAATATAAATCGAAAGCGCTTGAGAAATTCAAAATATTCAAGGCATTGGCAGAAAATCAAACAGGATGCAAGCTAAAGTGCATCAGATCAGACAGAGGAGGTGAATTCACAAACTATGATTTTGTAGACCTATGCAATGAACATGGGATAAAACAACAGTTTACAATTGCAGGAACACCTCAACAGAATGGAGTGGCAGAAAGGAAAAACAGGTCAGTACAACAGATTGCCAGAGATATGATGCAAGAAAGTAACATTCCCCAAACCTACTGGGCAGAAGCAGTACACACAATTGTTCACATTCTCAACAAAGCTCATCTAAGACCAAATTGTGATAAGACTCCTTACGAATTATGGCATGGTAAACCAGCGTCAATCAAGCACTTTAGAGTCTTTGGAAGCAAGTGTTTCATAAAAGATAATGATGAAAAACTAGGGAAGTTTCATGCAAGAGCTGATGAAGGAATATTTTTAGGATATGCATCCACGAGTAAGGGTTACAAGTGCTACAACAAAAGACTGCACAAAATTGTGGAAAGCATTGATGTAATATTTGACGAAGATCTACCAAATAGAACAAGAAGCACAAGTTGTGCCAATCCTCCAGATGATCATGAAGATAAGAACCAAGATAATGATGAACATAGAAAGACAACAAAAGATACTGAATTAAACTCAAAAGGTCCCTCAAGACACACTCAAAAGAACCATCCAGAAGATCAAATCACTGGGGACAAGAGTGTGGGAGTCCAGACAACAAGACAGCTTTCTGAACAGACATAAGAAGTATACCTAGCCATGCTATCTCAAATAGAGAAAAAGAAGTTTGAAGAAGCCAGCAAAGACAAAAACTTAGTAAATGCTATGAATGAAGAACTAGACCAAATTGAGAAGAACAATACTTGGGAATTAATTCCAAGACCCACTGGGAAAAATGTCATTGGCACAAAATGGATATTCAATAATAAGATGAATGAACAAGGGCAAGTAATCATAAATAAAGCTAGAATTGTATGCAAGGGATATTCACAAATTGAAGTACTTGATTATGATGAAACCTTTGCCCCTATATCCAGAATGGAAGCAATCATAATGTTTTTTCCCTTTGCATGCTATCATGATTTCAAGGTATATCAAATGGATCTGAAGTCTGCCTTCCTGAATGGATTTAGAGGAGGAATTATACATGGAACAACCCAAAGGATTCTCCTTAACAGATAAACATGACTATGTGTGCAGATTAGAGAAAGCCTTATATGGGCTGAAACAAGCTCCTCGTGCATGGTATTCAAGGCTGGACAAATACTTGCAAAAACAAGGTTTTAAGAAAGGAGGATTAGACATCAATTTGTACATAAAGGCTAATGAAAATGAACTCTTAATTGTAGTAGTGTATGTATATGACATCATGTTTGGTAGCAACAAAGATGAGTTAGCAAAAGGATTTGCTAAAGAAATGAAATTAGAGTTTGAGATGTCAATTATTGGAGAGCTCACCTTCTATTTAGGACTTCAAATTCAACAAAAGAACACAGGAATATTCATTTCGCAAGAAAAACACTTAAGAGAAATGTTGAAAAGGTTTCAAATGGAAGACTGCAAACCTGTGTCAACTCCCATGATCACTGGATGCAAACTATATGTTAATGATGGATCAACAGATGTAGATCAAAAACTTTACAGATCCATGATAGGAAGTCTGCTATACCTAACTGCTTCTAGAACAGACATTATGTTGGAAGTAGGACTTGTGGCAAGATATCAAGCAGCACCAAAACAAAATCATTTACTTGCAATCAAGAGAATATTTAGATATCTACAAGGAACTTCACATTATGGCCTATGGTATCCAAAAGGAAAAAGCTTCACATTGACAGCATACACAGATGCATATTGGGCCAGATGTGTGGATGACAGGAAAAGCACAAGTGGAGATGCATTTTATTTGGGAAAAAGTCTAGTGGCATGGCTAAGCAAGAAGAAAACTTCTATCTCTCTATCTACAGCAGAAGCAGAATACATAGCAGCAACTGCATGTTGCACACAAGTAATGTGGATGAAATAAACTCTCCAAGACATGAAGGTAAGCATTGATGAACCCATTTCTATCAAATGTGACAATACAAGTGAAATAAGTATATCAAAAAATCCTGTACTTCATTCAAAAACAAAGCACATCCCAATAAAGTACCACTTCCTTAGAGAACAAGTAGCACAAAAATTAGTGAAGTTGTAATATATACCAACTAATGAACAAACAGAAAACATATTAAAAAAACCTCTTGCTAAAGAGCCATTCGAATATCTAAGAGACAAGCTAGGGGTAGTGTCTGTAGATGTTACTCTCTAACATGATCAGAAATTTTAAAAAAAAAAGGGGTTGCATGCAA
Source organism: Pinus albicaulis (assembly GCA_034641835.2). NCBI lineage: Eukaryota > Viridiplantae > Streptophyta > Pinopsida > Pinales > Pinaceae > Pinus > Pinus albicaulis. Next base: position 963,980,546 of record CM076572.1, read on the forward strand.
GAAACAGGATCAATGCAAAAGACAAGTGATAGTCAATATCAGACAAGAAAGCATCATTCCAGGGGGAGAGCAGTCAATAAATTTTCATCAAAGAGCTAGAACAATGGAGCAATGCATGGAACAGGTCCTCAAGATCAAAGGAAATGAAAAGATAGAAACGACATTGGGAAATGTGCAACCCTTTGCCATTGATGTCAAAGGGGGAGGAAAAGCAAGCAAAATAAGAAAGGGTCTTCTGAAAAGCAAGCAGAGGAAGTCCTGGAGGAAGTATTGAGTATTGGTGGATGTATTTCCATCAATGCCAAAGGGGGAGACTGTTGGAAATATTGTCATTGATGGAAAAGGAGTAGAAAGGAGTATCACCATAAAGGCAGAGAGGAAGCAAATGTAGAGAGGCAGAAAATGTAGAGAGGCAGCAAATATAGCAGAGGCAGTGAATGCAGCTAAGAAGGCACCAAAGGCAACAAAGGCAGAAAAAAGAAGCAGAGGCAGCAGAGAAGCAGTTAAGGAAGAAAAGGAGCAAAGGCAGCAAAACAAGCTCAGGAGAGAATCACGTTGAAGAATACAGAACAAGCTCAGAAGGAGTAGCGTGGAGGACCCGATGAACAGAAGCGGAAACATGAATCTATGGCTTGCTTGAACGTTTTACCAAATATGCAAAGAAGTGCATTGAAGAGTTGAAAGCGGAAACATGAGCCAACGGCGAAAACAGAACAGGGAAAGTGGTTTCAAAAACCACCAGAGGGTTTTCGCACCGCTTTTGGAGGATAAGTGGTTTTAAGTGAGATGGACGCAATACAGTTAGGAGGGCAATGCATGGCATACTAAAACCGCCTATTGTGCATAGGTTCAAAAACAATTACCCATCGGGCTAATTTCCACGCAATAACACAATGAATCTAATTTAATAATTCGAGCGCCTTTTGAGGTCTGGTGCTATGCATATTATGGGGCTAATACATTTTGTTGAAGTGTTTTGTTTTAAAGCAAAAATTATATAAAGAGAGCGGAATGATAAAAGGTGTGGGACCAGTGTCACAGAACTAGGACCCGCTTTCCTAAAGCCCAAAAGTACAGTCGTGGACCAGCGCGATCAACGGATGAGAATTAAGGGAGATTAACGGCACAGATTAAATCACAATCGGGGCAGGATGAATATCACAATCAAGTGGGACCCGATCACATATCATACATCACAAGCAGATGAAATGCGATCACATATCGAACATCGTAAGCAAATGCAATAGCCGCTGGATGGATGAGAAAAGTTGCAATGCGATGTGGCGATGCGAAGGGACACGTGGCGGACAGCGCTAAATATCACATCGGTGATGCGAAGTCCATCGCATACCACGAAGTGGCGATGCGATGGATGCGATGCGATGCGATCACATATCGCAATCGGGCAGGAGAGATATCGCACAAACTTAGAAGTCATAGAAAATGTGAAGTGCAATATGATGTTGTGGCAGTGACGTGACAATGACGTAGGCAGTGACATGGCAAGTGACGTGGCAACTGACATGGACCTGACCACACAAATCGTAAATAAATCAAGATGACATGGAGATGACATGGACCTGGCCCGCATATCGCATATCACAATCGGTGATGCTTATGTGATAAGAATTCGCAAGTTATCACTAGTACATTTGGCGTAGATTTCGACACTTTTGTCGTAATGTCGGAAATTTTCCCAATTTCTACCAATTTTTCAAATCCCGCCACAAACCTTCGTTATACAGACATTTAGGGATATCATCGCTTTTGCGATATTTATGTTTGTCATCGAAATTGCGACGTTTTAAAAATTTCGTCGGTGTTACGACGTCTATGGGATGAAACGTCAGAATTGCGACGTCGCCTACACATCCGTCGGTCTTGCAACGCTTGGGAGAAACCGTCGGAAAAGCGACGTTTCTCATAAAAACGTCGGTCTTGCGATGTTGTGAAGCAAAACGTCGCTTTTCCGACGGTTTCTCCCAAGCGTCGCAATACCGACGTTTAAACAACACAACATTTTAATATGAAAACATTTGTTTGGTTGGACAACAAACTTGGACATGAAAAACAATTACATGCGTGGATTTGTAAAGTATTACTTTATTAACAATTGTTCAACATTTGAATATGAAAACATTATATTATTTAACATTTTGCTTATATAAATACGATTTATTTGGATATAATGAGTATTACATTATTGGATAATGTTTTTTTTTGTTGGAAAACATGCTTATACATCAAAAAAATTACATTACACTTATACATGAAAACTTGCACATTTTGGTATATTATTCCAAAGGCTAGGACATGCTTGGGATCTTTTAAATCCTTGATTACAACTTGGTGAGATGAAAACTCTACTATTCTACCTTTACTTGAATGAGTGATTTGATATTTTAATTGAAGGTTGCAACAAAGACTCGGAACACATAATACATTATTGAAATTTATGTTATATTCCTTAGTTGTTATAGACCCTACATCACCAAAAACAGAACAAAAAAAACAAAAAACAAAATTGGTGTTACAATCATTACAAGCAATAAAATTGCATTTAATCTTAACCATATAATAATATGCTCTAGAATAAATAAGTCACTCATTGGAATAAGAAGTAGAGGATGCATTGAAATAGAAACCAAAAGAAAAAGTGTATTTCGAAAAGAGCTAAGCCTGGGTGAAATATTTTGTGGAAACAAAAAACATGATAAGCATATTTTTGGGCGGCCCGTTTGCCATTTTCTCCCATGTGGAATCGTTCGGTCGGGCGCGCCGTGTGAGGTCGCCCAAACGGGCGCGTTCGGGTCGGGTTGTTTCGTTCGAGGGTGCCCGTATCAGTTTTGCTAAGTTGTGACCGCCAGGGTACCTTGTACACGTTTGAGCGGCCCATTTTTCGTTTGCTCCCTTGTGGCATCGTTCGGTCGAGCACGCCGTGTCGCACCGTGGGAGGTCGCCCGACAGGGCGCATTCGGGTCAGACCATTTCGTTCGAGGGCGCCCGTATCAGTTTTGCTAAGTTGTGACCGCCTGGGTGCCTTGTGCACGTTCGGGCGGCCCGTTTTTCGTTTGCTCCCATGTGGCACCATTGAGTCGGGCGCGCCGTGTGAGGTCGCCCGACCGGGCGCATTCGGGTTGGCCCGTTTCATTCGAGGGAGCTCATATCAGTTTTTCTAATTTGTGACCGTCCGGGTGCCTTGTGCACGTTCAAGCGGCCTGTTTTTCGTTTTCTCCCTTGTGGCATCGTTCGATCGGGCACGGTGTCGTGTTGCGTCGTGTGAGGTCACCCGATCGGGCGCGTTCGGGTCAGGTCGAGCCATTTCCTTCGAGAGCACCCGTATCAGTTTTGCTAAGTTGTGACCACCCAGGTTCCTTGTGCACGTTCGGGAGGCCCGTTTGTCATTTTCTCCCTAATTGCATCGTTCGGTCAGGCACGTCGTGTTACGCCATGTGAGGTCGCCCGACCGAGCGTGTTCGGGTCGGGTCGAGTCGTTTCGTTCGAGGGCGCCCGTATCAATTTTGCTAAGTTATGACCGCCCGGGTGCCTTGTGCACGTTCGAGCAGCCCATTTTCTGTTTGCCCCCTTGTGGCATCGTTCATTCGGACGCGTCGTGTCGCACTATGTGAGGTCGCCCGACCAGGCATGTTCGAGTCAAGTCATTTCATTCGAGGGCACCTGTATCAGTTTTGCTAAGTCATGACCGCTAGGGTGCCTTGTGCACATTCGATCGACCCGTTTGCCGTTTTCTCCCTTGTGGCATCATTCGGTCAGGCGCGTCATGTCGCGCCATGTGAGGTCGCCCGACCGGGCACGTTCGAGTCAGGTCTGGCCATTTCGTTCGAGGGCGCCCGTATCAGTTTTTCTAATTTGTGACCACCCGGGCGCCTTGTGCACGTTCCGGCGGCCTGTTTGTTGTTTTCTCCCTTGTGGCATCGTTCGGTCGGGCGCGCCATGTGAGGTCGCCCGATCGGGCGCGTTCGGGTCAGGTCGGGTCGTTTCATTCGAGGGCGCCCGTATCATTTTTTCTAAGTTGTGACTGCCCGAGTGATTTGTGCACATTCGGGCAGCCCGTTTTTCATTTTCTCCCTTGTGGCATCGTTCAGTCGGGCGCGCCGTGTGAGGTCGCACGACCGGGAGCATTCGGGTTGGGTCGGGCCATTTCATTCGAGGGCGCCCATATCAGTTTTGCTAAGTTGTGATCACCCGGGTTCCTTATGCATGTTCAAGTCGCCCGTTTTCCATTTGCTCCCTTGTGGCATCGTTCGGTCGGGCGCGTCGTGTACTGCTATGTGAGGGCGCCCGACCGGGCGCATTCTGGTCGAGCCGATTGGTTCAAGGGTGCCCGTATCAATTTTGCTAATTTGTGACTAACCTGGTGCCTTGTGCACGTTCGGGCAGCCCATTTCCCGTTTTCTCCCTTGTAGCATCGTTCGGTCGGGTGCGCCGTGTCGCACTATGTGAGGTCGCCCAGCTGGGCGCGGTCAGGTCAGGTTGTTTCATTCGAGGGCGCCCGTATCATTTTTTTTGAGTTGTGACCGCATGGGTGCCTTGTGCACATTCGAGCGGCCCGTTTTCCATTTTCTCCCTTATGGCATTTTTCGGTCAGGCGCGTCGTGTCGCGCCGTGTGAGGTTTCCTGACCAGGCACGTTCACATTGAACTGTTTCGTTCGAGGGTTGTCGTATTAGTTTTGCTAAGTTGTGACCTCCCGGGTGCCTTGTGTAGGTTCGGGCAGCCCGTTAGCCATTTTCTCCCATGTGGCATTGTTCGGTCGGGCGCATCGTGTGAGGTCACCCGACCAGGCGCGTTCGAGTTGGCCCGTTTCGTTCGAGGGCGCCCATATCAGTTTTTCTAAGTTGTGACTGCCCGGATGCCTTGTGCATGTTCGGGCGGCCCGTTTGCCATTTTCTCCCTTGTGGCATCGTTCAGTCGTGTCCCGCCATGTGAGGTCGCCCGACCGGGTGCGTTCGGGTTGGGTTGGGCCGTCTCATTCGAGGGCGCCCGTATCATTTTTGCTAAGTTGTGACCGCACGGGTGCCTTGTGTACGTTCGGGCAGCCCGTTTGTCGTTTTCTCCCTTGTGGCATCGTTTGGTCAGGCGCGCCGTGTGAGGTTGCCTGACCGAGCACGTTCGGGTCGGGTCGGTCTGTTTCGATCGAGGGCGCCCATATCATTTTTGCTAAGTTGTGACCGCCCAGGTGCCTTGTGCACGTTCAGACGGCATGTTTGTCGTTTACTCCCTTGTAGCATCGTTCAGTCGGGCACGTTGTGTCGCGTCATGTGAGGTCGCCTGACCGGGCGCATTCGGGTCGGGTCAGGTCGTTTTGTTCGAGGGTGCCCGTATCAGTTTTGCTAAGTTGTGACCGCCCTGGTGCCTTGCGCACATTTGGGCAGTCTGTTTTCCATTTTCTCCCTTTTGGCATTGTTCGATTGGGCGCGTCATGTCACGCCATGTGAGGTCGCCTGACCTGGCACGTTCAAGTCTAGTTGGGTCGTTTCGTTCAAGGGTGCCCGTATCAGTTTTGCTAAGTTGTGACCGCCCGGGTGCCTTGTGCATGTTCGGGTGGCCCGTTTTCCATTTTCTACCTTGTGGCATCATTCGGTCGGGCGCGCCACGTGAGGGCACTCGACCGAGCGCATTCTGGTCGGGCCGATTTGTTCGAGGGTGCTTGTATCAGTTTTTCTAAGTTGTGACCACCCAGGTGCCTTGTGCAAGTTCAGGCGGCCCATTTTCCATTTTCTCCCTTGTGGCATCGTTTTTTAGGGCGCGCCGTGTCGCGCTGTGTGAGGTCGCCCGACCATGTGCGTTCAGGTCGGGCCATTTCATTCAAGGGCGCTCGTATCACTTTTGTTAAGTTGTGACAGCCCGGGTGCCTTGTGCACGTTCGGGCGGCATGTTTTTCGTTTTCTTCCTTGTGGCATCGTTCAGTCAAGCGCACTATGTGAGGTCGCCCGACCGGGCACGGTAGGATCGGGTCATTTCGTTCGAGGGCGCCCATATCAGTTTTGCTGAGTTGTGACCACCCGGGTGCCTTGTGCACATTCGAGCGGCCCATTTGCCGTTTTCTCCCTTGTGGCATCGTTCGATCGAGCACGCCTTGTCGCGCCGTGTGAGGTCGCCCGACCGGGCGCATTCGGGTTGCACCGTTTCGTTCAAGGACGTCCGTATCAGTTTTGCTAAGTTGTGACTACCCAGGTGCCTTGTGCATGTTTAGGCAGCCCGTTTGCTATTTTATCCCATGTGGCATCGTTTGGTCAGGCGCGTCATGTCGTGCCGTGTGAGGTCATTCAAGTCGGCCCGTTTCGTTCGAGGGCGCCCATATCAGTTTTTCTAAGTTGTGACCGCCCGGGTGCCTTGTGCACGTTCAGGCGGCCCATTTTCCATTTTCTCCCTTGTGGCATCGTTCAGTCAGGCACGGCGCTGTGTCGCGCCGTGTGAGGTCGCCTGACTGGGCGTGTTCGAGTTGGGTCAAGCCGTTTCGTTCGAGGGTGCCCGTATCAGTTTTGCTAAGTTGTGACTGCCCGGGTGCCTTATGCACATTCGGGCGGCCCATTTGCCATTTTCTCCCTTGTGGCATCATTCGGTCAGGCGCGCCATGTCAAGTCGCCCAACCAAGCATGTTCGGGTCGGGTCAGGCCATTTTGTTCAAGGGCGCCAGTATCAGTTTTGCTAAGTTGTGACCGACCCAACCAGGCGCGTTTGGGTTGGGTCGTTTCGTTCGAGGGGCCTGTATCAGTTTTGCTAAGTTGTGACTACCCAGGTTCCTTGTGAACATTCGAGCGGCCCATTTTCCATTTTCTCCCTTGTGGCATCGTTAGGTTGGGCGCTTCGTGTCGCGCCGTGTGAGGTCACCCAACCAGGCACATTCGGGTCGGGTTGGGCCGTTTCGTTTGAGGGCGCCCGTATCAGTTTTGCTAAGTTTTTACCGCTCGGGTGCCTTGTGCACATTCGGGTGGCCCATTTTCCATTTTCTCCCTTATGGCATTGTTCGTTCAGGCGCGCCGTGTCACGTCATGTGAGGTCTCCCAACCGGGCGCGTTCGGGTCGGGTCGGGTCGTTTCGTTCGAGGGCACCCGTATCAGTTTTGCTAAGTTGTAATAGCCTAGGTCCCTTGTGCACGTTCGAGTGGCTCGATTGTCGTTTGCTCCCTTGTGGCAGTGTTCATTTAGGTACGTCGTGTCGCGCCATGTGAGGTCGCCTCACCGGGTGCGTTCGGGTCGGGTCGGGTCGTTTCGTTCAAGGGCACTCGTATCAGTTTTGCGAAGTTGTGACTGCCCGGGTCCCTTGTGCACGTTCGGGTGGCCCATTTTCCATTTTATCCCTTGTGGCATCATTCGGTCGGGCACGCCATGTCGCGTCGTGTGAGGTTGCCCGACCGAGCGCATTTGGGTCAGGACGACCCGTTTCGTTCGAAGGCGCCCATATCATTTTTGCAAGTTGTGACCGCCCGGGTGCCTTGTGCACCCCTAAACCCCTTAACCCCTTGATTTACTAGGGGTCGGTTACCTTGATATTAATGGTGGTGTATTCAGACTCCTTCTGAATAACCAATAAAGGGTCAAGGAAATTGACCAATATGTTGTCAAGTTTTATCTTATCCATCTCTGTGGTAAGTTGCTTTTCAGCTAACTCCACTGCTTTTGATCTCAATTTTGCCTATTGCTTCCTTCTCTCATATGATACCCGAGCCTTTTCCTTTCTCTTCCCTTCTAATTCCATAATAGTTTCATAGTGATGCCAGCCAACTTCTTTGGAAAGCCTTCCTAGCAGACAATACTTGTGACCTGGCTGAAGCCTCAACACTTTCAGAGCATCTGGAATCACCTCTTTGTTCCCCAATCTCTCTCTCTCTCTCTCTCTCTCTCTCTCTCTCTCTCTCTCTCTTTACCCTCCAATCCTCTCACAGCTATATCCCTCCCTCTATCCTTCTTTCTGCCCCCCTTCCATCTTTGTGTCACTATCTCCCTCTCTTACCCTTCTCTACCTCTCTCACTCCTCTCTCTCTCTCTCAGCTGATCCATTCCTTCTCTCCCCTCTCCTTTAGTTTATCTCCATCTCTCCCTTGTTACTCCCCTTTTCTCGCCACCTCTATCAATCTATGTCTTTATAATTATTCCTTCTCATATATATAGAGAGTTAATATATATCATGACATATTGGGACCTACGATTGGGTTAATTCCGCCTTGTTGGCAAGGTTAAAATGGTTAATCTTCGATATACAAAATTTAGATCAAATATTTCATCAAAAACAGGGAACCATACCCTATATTCTTCCAGGCTATGTCTATCAGTCGCTTGGCCTCTTCTTGCTCTCACATCAATGTAGTCTTGCTTGACTGGTACAGAAGAAGGTTTCATATTATCAACTATTTGTTTGGGAAAAATTTTAGTTGTTTCAACACTGCTACATTCTAATTCAAGCTTATCCTTTAGACCATCTTAGTCTTTTGTACTCTCTTCAACTTTGTAGTGCTTTCCATTCCTCTCAGTCACATATGTTTCCTTGGTCTATTAAGGGACAAGGTCGACAACATTAGGATTTTTTTGCAATAAACAAGGGTATTTTTAGGACACAGTCAGGTGGAGCAAGAGTATAAGAGCCAAATTTCTCATGATTGTGGGACACTCAAACTTAAGATTTTCTGGAGTAGTCATTAGGTGCAGTCTAGTTACTAAGACTTCATCATATGGCCATTCTCCAGACTTAAATTGTGTGACAACACTGTGGCTGAGTTTGAAACTGGAGATTGAACATACATTTGGTTTGATTGCAATAGTAATTTTCATCAATAAATGTAAAGAAATGGCTAACAAATACTATAAATTAATAAATAAAGAAGACATGGCAACAAGCAAAAATACTTACAAATTTTTTGCATTCAGACACAAATAATAAGCAACTAATTTAACCCCTAAATCATAAACCTCTAAACATCCCTTAACACCTAACTCCTAAACCCTTAACCCTAACCCATTTAACCCCCTAAACCCCTAGTAAACCCCTAACCCATTTAACTCCCTAAACCCTAAACCTATAAACCCTTAACCCATAACCCCTTAAACCCTAAACCATTAAACCCTTAACCCTAACCCCTTAAACCCTAATTCTCGACCTCTAACCCATATAACCCCCTAAAACCTAACCCCATTAGCCCCTAAATTCTAATCCCTAAAATCCTTAACTGCTAAGTCCCCTAACACCCTAAACCCCTAACCCATTTAACCCCCTAAACCCTAAACCTATAACCCCTAACCCATTTAACCCCCTAAACCATAAACCTCTAAACCCCTAACCCATTTAACCCCTAAACCCTAAACCTCTAAACCCTTAACCACTAACCCTTAAACCCTTAACCCCTAACCCATTTAACCCCCTAAACACCTAAAGCCCTAACCCATTTAACCCCCTAAACCCTCAACCTCTAAACCCTTAACCCCTAACCCCTTAAACCCTATTTCCCAACCGGCCTAACCCATTTAACCCCCTATATACATAATACATAAATTATAAAGAAAAATATATATAAAAAAAGAGATTAAAACTCCAAATATTCAAAATACAACATAATTTAATAGTGTAAAGTTTAAAACTCCTTTTAATAAAGCATGATGATTTAGTAGGGTAGAAGGATTACTATATGCAAAAATCAATCCATTATTAACTCATATAACTTTAATTGCTTCTCAAAAAGATATGTTTTATTTTTTTTATTGTAAATATTTTTAAACAATCAAAATAAACAAACATTTAATTATTTTGAAATTATTTTAATTATTTAAAATGATTATAATTATTAAAAATTATTTATTTTTAAATTAATTTGAGTGGCCTTAAAAAAACACGTGTGTTTCATTTCAAAATGTCAAAAAATTTCTAATATCAAAAGTTTTAATTTCCCTCGTTCATTTCCCTCTGGTTGCATGGTTTGTCCAGGGAAGGAGGGAGGATCTGATCCAAATCTGAGTTGGGTCGATAGAAAAAATGCCAGAGATCCTTCACATTCAGGGGGACCAATGTGGCAACCAGATTGGCTCCAAGTTTTGGGAAGTGGTCTGTGAAGAACACGGGATGGATCCTGCTAAGAGATATCAGGGCACTTCAGATCTACAGCTTGAAAGGGTTATGGACAGGTCTTCAGACCTGATAACTTCGTTTTTGGCCAATATGGGGCTAGAAACAACTGGGCCAAGGGGAATTACACGGAAGGAGCCGATTTCATTGATTCTGTGCTTGATGTCGTTAGGAAGGAGACTGAGAACTGTGATTGCCTCCATGGTATGTGTCTTTTTCAGATTCAAACCCTTGACCTTGTGTTTTTGAAATGTAGGATTTCATTTGCTAAAATGATGTGGGTTTTTGTTTTGTACAAGGTTTTTGTTGTGTGGGTTTTTGTTGTGTACAGGGTTTCGTAAAAAGTCCCATTCTGAAGCTGCAGAGTGTTTTCATCTGTGTCTCTACGAGTCCCAATCTCAAGCCGCAGAGGTACAATCTCGTTCATGCTTTATGTTTTTTTTTAGTGCATGAAGTAAACTGTTGATGTGATTCTCTGTGATGCCAAATTTGATGACGAGTCTAATGCGCATAATACTTGAAGCGAAATGAGGCATTTGTCTGAGAGGTTACAAGTCTTATTATTGCTAGCCGTCATATAGTGAAAACAACTTGTTTTTCACTAACGGTCGAGTTTTACCCTTTTATGTATTTTTTGTTAAAAGGGTGCCTTTGGTATGAAAAATAATGCAATTATTCCCATCATCATGTTCCGGTGGGGTTTAGATTGTCCCGTACTTCTTAGAAAAATTAAAGGTTTAGATTGTCCCGTACTTCTTAGAAAAATTAAATATCAACATCGTGAAGAATGATTCACCAGAAGGCTTGAAGCCACAATCATGGATTGACCAGCTCTTGCAAGATCTTTAGGTAGAAATAGCCAAGGAAATAAAAATTTGGTGAATCATTGTTTTAAAAATAGTATTAAATGCAGGTGCACATATGCCCCTGACTAAAAAAGGCTTGAATAATGCATGAAATTGTTAGATGATCCAAAAATAAATATTATCATAGGTTATAAAGTTTGAATAAAATAATTATTAATTTAATATATTAAATTAATAATTATTATTCTAGAATATTTAATAAATATTTGAGATAATTAGAAATAGAATTTTGTTATTAAAAATAGGACTCTAGAATAGAGTTGTTTCCTAGGCTCTAAGTTCGGAGTAAAGTTAGTAGAATAGTTAGAAGGTCATTTAATGTAAGTGGACACTTGTTATTTAATAAGTGATCCATAATTAGTGGAAGTTAGGACATTTAGCTTATAAATATCTCATTGCAAGAATGTTTTTGTTGTTTGGGTGTAAACTCTTGCATAATTCCAATGTAATTTTTTTTCCTGATTAATAAAATTACGTGTATGAGGACACTTCGGCCATTATTGTGGTATCAAAGCTACGGTAATGCTGCAGTGAATGTGAGGAGGAGATTCCAGGTCTACAAGTTCTTAGAAAACTCCATTGAATTAATCAGCAAATGATTGGATCTTCGTTAACTCGTTTCATCAGTAGTGTTGTATCTCTGTTTTCAAGTTAGGAAAATGAAAATGCAACCATCTATTGGACACACTATAGCATGTCCTATCAATAGCTCTGCTAAGGTTTTATCCCAGTCCTAAAGTTTTAAAAGCGTGGTATTCTTGCAGGCTGACTACCAATTTGTTATAGTTTTCTGCACATTTTTTAAACCCTCTGTAGTTCGTTAAGATTAAGAATCTGCGACAACGTATTTGATTCGATTCGACAATGAATTTGTATTAAAAATATTTTGGTTTGATCCGGAATTTGTATTTGTTATGGCTATGTTCATCTAATGAGCTCGACGTGCAGAATATCAGTTCATTTAGAGAAGAAATGTGATCTGAAATTCATTCCTTGAAGTGGAATTGGCCTGCAGTGATTATTTAGGAATGTGGGTCTCCCTGTGTTAAATTGCAGAAAGGAGTGTTTTTGTTTGCAATCCGAGTCACTTTGCATTTGCGTTGAAAGCTGCTGGAGAAAATTTCAACGGGCAGATTCGTAATTGAGCTTTGAAAGGAGCCGTATGCTGAAGGTTGCCACAGTCTGAACAAAATATTTGTAAATTCTTAACGCAGTCTTAACAACACCGTGCCCATGGATTGGGTTTCTTGCATTTTTTCTCAGGAAATTTTCTTAATGAGTTTCGGCTTAACCGTGGATCGAGTTGTAGGATTGATGCAGGTTTGATATGCAAAGGTCGTGGAGATGGCAAGTTGGTGGCGATTGAATGGCTTTTGGTGTTGAACTGGCAGTCCATGTGGTACTCTTGCAAGCATTTTTGGTGGTAATTTGAGAGACTTCAAATTTTCAAGAAACAAAGGCGCATGAACTGGCACTCGTGAAGTTATACTTTCGATTTTGCAATGACAATATCTGTGCTCTCGTATTTGTTAGGATGAAGAATTGACTATTACATCAAGCATATCTTTGCCATCAAAAGAGCTATCCCTTGGATTCAAACGACAGTTTAATTCCTATGAGTTAGAAACAAAATGTGGTGTGGCTATTGGGATGAATTCTTATGTTGCTTCTAAAATTTGACACCGGCCAAATTGGAGAGATAAGAATTTTTTTTATTTTGTAAATTTTTAGAGAGATTAGGCATATTTTATTTTGGAGAGATAAAGTATATTTTTATGTAATTTTTGTGGATTAATAAGGTTATTTGTAATTTTTTGGAGTAATAAGGTGATTTTTTGTAATTTGTTTCTAGAGAGATAAGTGTGACTCAAAGTATTTTTACTTTGAGGGGGGGGTAACTTTTTTTTACCAGATTGTGCAAGAGCATCATTGTAAAAGTCAAATTTTGAAAGTTACCTTGTAAATATTTGAGAAATTGACTAGAGCCAAGTGCAAAGCTCAATCATTTTTCTCTTGTTTCAACGACTATTCGAGGGTCAAGGCCAAGCCCTGATAGATCATTTTTTTCGTCGTGTGTCATTTTTTGTGTGGCGTGTGTCATGGTGTGACGAGTTGATCATTTTTTGTGCTTCATTATTTTGGTACACTGCTTCAACACTCCAATGTCGAAATTAATTAATCTCTTCTCTGAAACTGATAAGCTAGAAGGAGAAATCATATAATACATGGCGACGTCTAATTGAAAGCACTCTTATTTTTAATGAATTGTGGCATGGCATTTGTGATGGCAACATTAAGCCAAATAAACTGATAGATCCAGATTCACTTGCAAAAAGGGAAATAAAATATGCCAAGGCATTAGCTCTTATAAAAGCTTCAGTTACTAATGAAATGTACATACACATTGATAATTCTTCATATGCATGGGCTGCTTTACATACATTCAAAGATCTCTTTGATACACAACCTGAATCAAAGAAAGTTGATCTTCAATTAAAATTTCTTCAACAAAAATTAACTAAAGGTGGTGATGTCCTTGAGTACATTTCACGACTTAAAAACATTAAGCAAGAAATCATCAATGCTGGTTTTCAAGCTATTGATGAAAGCTCTTAACTACAATTTTAATTGCTGGATTTCCATCATCATATACTCATTTTTTGGAAAATTTTCAAGTCACTGGCAAGTTAGAGAAGATCAAATTTGATGAAATGAGTGACATGTTAGCACAGCATGATAAAAAATTCAGGAAGAAGAAGCAGATTGGGGAAGATGTCTTCCTCACTGAAGCCAGTTCCAACAACTCCTCAGCTGACAATTCCAAAAAAAAAGGAAAAGGTAATTTTAATCAAAATCAAGTAGCGCAAGGTCGTGGTCACAGTCAAAACAGAGGAAACAACTTCAATAGAGGCTCCAATTCAGGCAGAAACAATTTTCAAGGTAGAGGCAACAATCAAAACAAAGGATATCATCAAGGCACAGGACAGAGTCCAGGAAGAGGACAAACTCAAAACATAGGACAAAGCAGAGGTCGAGGACAATCTCAAGGCAGAGGAAAATCTCAGGGAAGAGGCATCGATTTGAGTCAAATTGTTTGCAGGAAATGTAATAGAGTTGGTCATTATGCAGCAGATTGTAGAACTTCTATTGAGAAATTTCTAATTTTCATCCAAACTCAGCACAGTTTACAAATGATGAAGATGATCCTGATAGTTCTGAATATGTTTTCACAAACATAGAAGCAACAGCTTTACATGTTTCAAGCTTTCTCCGTAGTGATTTTGAAGATGCATGGATTCTTGATATAGGCACAACTCAACACATGACATTTCAACGTGACTTCTTCTGGAGTTTCAAAGAATGTCATCTGAATTCAATCTATCTTGCTGACAAAACCAAACATACTCCTTCAGGCAAAGGTGTAGTTAAAGTTTTTTTTACCAGGCATTGGAGAAAGAATGAGTTCTAATGTATGGTATGTCCCAACATTCAAGCAAAATTTGTTGTCCTTGGTCACAATTCGACAAGCAGGGCATACAGTGATTATGCAAGATGGCTCAGTTAAAATAAACTCAGTCAAACAAAGCATGAAAATAGTAATGACAGGTTATGAAGATGGAAAACTGTTAAGGATGAAAGGGACAGTTATTCCAAGACATTCTAACTTTGCAGGCTCAGCAAGTACAGATATTTCACCAATCAAATTATGGCATGTAAGATATGGCCATCTCAACTTTGACAGTCTCTCTCAGTTACAAAAACAGGGCATGGTTAAAGGACTTCCAACCTTCAAAAGGGAAAATGCAAAGTGTGAATCTTGCATTTTTGGAAAGCAACATCGAGAGACTTTTCCCACCAGTTCCTGGTGAGCAGACAGGCATTTGCATTTGGTTCACAGTGATATTTGTGGACCCTTCCCAACTTCACTTGGAAGTTGCAGATATTTTTTACTCTTTATTGACGATTTTAGCAAGATGACATGGGTTTATTTCTTGAAGCAAAAGTCAGAAGAATTTGAAAAGTTCAAAACTTTTCATAAGTTTATTGAAAATGAAGTAAAGGAGAAGACTGGCACTCTTTGAACTGACAATGGCGGAGAATTCACTTCAAATGAATTCAAAAAGTATTTCATGGAAAATGGAATCAAATGACATCTTACCAATGTCTACACTCTGCAGTAAAATGGGGTAGTAGAAAGAATGAATCGTACCTTTTTAGGAATGGCATGATCTATGTTAACTTTCAAAAAGTTAAGTCCTTCATATTGGGCTGAAGCAGTTCATACCGCTGTCTATTTGAGAAACAGATCTCCCACAGCTTCTTTAGATGGTATCACACCCTATGAAGCATGGTTTGGATTCAAACCACGGGTTAAGCATCTCAAAGTTTTTGGATCTATCTCTTATGCCTTAGTTCCTAAGGAAAAATGAACTAAGCTTGATGCACGAAGCTTAAAGTGCACAATGATTGGGTATTCTGATGAGAAGAAATGGTACCGACTTTTGTCGAATGGTAAATTTATTGTAATCAGGATTTTGATCTTTGATGAAAATGAGAGTAAGAGCACTAAAGAAGTTGAAAGTCTTCTTCAAAAGTTAGAAACAAAAACTGATAAAATCAATGGAAATTTACAAATTCAACCACATTCACCAAGTTGGTATGAACTTGAATTTCCTTCATCTAACGATGATTCATCCAGTCTGTCTTCTTCGCCAGCACCATCCAAGTCTTCTAGAAGTTCATCCAACTCTCCTAGCAGTAACAGTTCTTCTGACAATGACTCTCCGCCCCCAAAACCTGTTGTTTCTCAACAAACATCAGTTTACATCAACCCTCTTTTTAATGATGGTGATTTTTCACAAGCCCAAACTAGTGAACATCAATTGCCGAAATGGGTGGTTCAACTCTTGAAAGATGTAAGGCCTAATGAACAAAATAAAACAGGAACAAGGGGATCAAAACAAAATGAAGGCAATTTTGCTTTACTAGCAAATGATTTTACTGAACCTTCTTCTTTTCAAGAGGCAGTAAAACATAAAGCATGGCAACAAGCAATGGTTAATGAATATCAGGAGGTTCAAGACAACAACACTTGGCAACTTGTTGATTGTCCTCAGCATGTTAAACCTATTGGATGCAAATGGGTTTATCGAATTAAGTACAAGAAAAATGGTGATATTGATAAGTATAAAGCAAGACTTGTTGCTAAAGGTTTTTCACAGCAGGAAGGGATTGATTATGAGGAAACATTTTCTCCTACAGCTAAATGGAACACCATCTGTCTCACACTTGCCTTAGCAGCTCAACAAGGGTGGAAGGCTCTTCACATGGATGTAAAAAGTGCTTTTCTCAATGGAGATTTACAGGAAGAAGTGTACATGACACAACCACCAGGTTTTGAAATTTAGGGACAAGAACATAAAGTCTGCATACTGATAAAGGCTTTATATGGGTTAAAACAAGCTCCCAGAACTTGGTATGCCAAAATGGATGAATACCTTCACAAAGTTGGTTTTCATCACAGTGAATCTGATGATACCTTGTATGTATGCCAACAAGGTAAAAATATGGTGATTTTGATTATGTATGTTGATGATTTGATCATCACAGGCAACAATGATGATCACATTGAACAGGTGAAAAAGGAGTTACATGCAGGTTTTAAGATGATAGATTTGGGACTACTTCACTACTATCTTGGAGTTGAAGTATTCCAACGTCCACATTAAATATTCATTTCTCAGAGTAAGTATGCAGTAGAAATTCTTCAGTGATTTGGAATGTAGGATTGCAAGCCTGTCCTTACCCCTATGGAACAAAACTTGAAACTTTCAAAATTTGAAGGGGGGGAAAGGTGGACAGCACTACTTATAGACAGTTGATTGGCAGCTTGATTTATTTAACAACCACTCGTCCTGATATATCTTATGCAATCAGTATTCTTTCACGTTTTATGCAGGAACCACTAGATAGCCACTGGAATGTAGCTAAAAGAGTTCTTCGATATATCCAAGGAACAAAAGATTTTGGTCTTCTTTACAAAAAGACTAAAAAAATTGTACTTGGTCGATTTTCAAATGCCGACTTTGCTGGCAGTATTGATGACAGGGCATCAACCTCAGGTTACTTAATGAACATGGGATCAGTTGAGTTTCCTAGAGTTACAAGAAGCAAGCTACAGTGGCCACTTCTTCAGCAGAAGCAGAGTACATTTCAACATGGGAAGCAGCATGTGATATTGTTTGGTTACGTCAAGTTTTACAGGACTTGGGAATTCCTCCAGCAAAAGCTACTTCGTTATTCATCGACAATCAGTCAGCAATAAAGCTTGCCAAGAATCCAGTTTTCCATTCAAAGACAAAGCATGTGGACACCAAGTATCATCATATCAGATCTCTCATTGCAAAGGATGTCATCAAGCTAGTGTATTGTCCTTCAGAAGATTAGACCTCCGACATTTTCACAAAACCTCTTGGCAAAATAAAATTTACTAAGTTTAGGGATGAGCTTGGTATCTGTTGTAATGTATCTTTGGATCATAGGGGGGAATGTTAGATGATCCAAAAATAAATATTATCATAGGTTATAAATTTTGAATAAAATAATTATTAATTTAAGATATTAAATTAATAATTATTATTCTAGAATATTTGATAAATATTTGAGATACTTAGAAATAGAATTTTTTTATTAAAAATAGGACTCTAGAATAGAGTTGTTTCCTAGGCTCTAAGTTAGGAGTAAAGTTAGTAGAATAGTTAGAAGGTAATTTAATGTAAGTGGACACTTGTTATTTAATAAGTGATCCATAATTAGTGGAATTTAGGACATTGAGCTTATAAATAGCTCATTGCAAGAGTTTTTTTGTTGTTCGGGTGTAAACTCTTGCATAATTCCAATGTAATTGTTTTTTCTGATTAATAAAATTACGTGTCTGAGGACACTTCGGCCATTATAAATTAAGAAGTTTGAACAAGCCACGAATAAGTGTGAGTAATTTAGTAAACACATGGTTTTAGGGCAAGTTGATGGTATGAAAATTGAGTTATAATTCTAACCAATCACCATGAGCACTGAAGGTGATACTAGCAACAAAACAACCAAGAGATTTTGATGCCTGTTACATGTGCATGCACAGCACATAAGCTATATTTCATACCAGAAATTCAGTCAAACGGTAATTGGGCAGTAGGAAGACACCAGTGATGTAACTAAAGTGAAATCTTAGAATCTATGACAAATATGTTGTAGTATGTGGTTACCTAGCAAAAGAACGTCACACAGATTCAATTAAAGGAGGTGGGAAATGTTGAGCTAATACCCATAGTCTAAAACTGAGTGACTCAAACACGCTCTAGTCAACCAGAAATTCAACAAATCAATAATAGTGTTGTTACTGGTGAATTACACAGCGCACAAGCTGCTATAATTTCACACCAGTGAACAAGAAACCAATTTTAGTGTGTAAATAATCCATTGGGAAGGTGGGAAGTGTTGAGCTAATACCCATAGTCTAAAACTGAGTGACTCCAACACGCTCTAGTCAACCAGAGATTCAACACATTAATAATAGCGCTGTTACTGGTGAATTACATAGCGCACAAGCTATAATTTCATACTAGTGAACAGGCAACCAATTTTAGTGTGTAATGAATCCATTGGGAAATTGGGATCACTACTATTATTCAATGTCCCATTGAATTAAAAAACACAAGAATGTGATAAAGGCTCGTAGTTTCTAACAGTCAGCATTTCAATTAAGCCAACAATTAAACAAGCGATTCAATCAAGCCAACAGTTAAATTTCTCAGCCAATTAATTAAACCAGCAACCACACCGGCAGGAAATTGATTCAAATTTTGTGGGGAATTAATTTTAATGCATTGAGCATTAGGATTAATTACCGACATAACCATTCAAGCATGAAGAGAACTCAATCACACATCATAAACAACAGAATTTACCCTGGAAAACCAGCAATTTATGGCTTCTGTTTATGATCTGGAATTGTTGCAAACTGGAGCTATTCACTCTCAATCATAGAATTCATGTATTCTTATTCCTTGTCCATAATTTGTATATTGTGTTGGCTCCAAGACAATCTTCATTCTCCATGGACAGGACCAAAATCTTCTTCATCCTCCAATCTGTGAACAGATTAGTTCATTCCCAAGTCTTCATTTTTCTGTTGTGATGCCCTTCTTCCAAGCTTCATTGCTTTCAATATTTTCAATTGTTTTTCCATCAGGAAAGCATCCTCTATATAATGTTTCCTTGTAATTCCAACCAACAAGTGGTTCATTCCGTCTTCTTGTTGCCCAAATGAGGCCTTTGGCCTTTGATGTTCAAGTTTATTGTTGATGGACCATTGACTCCAAACTTTGCCAATAATTTTCCCTTCAACAAATTTATAGGAGGGTTTCTTTTAGTTCCATTTTGGATCGCAAATTCAAAGAAGCGACTATGAAATTTGCAATTATCTTTATATAGAGCTTATACAAGGGAGTGCTACCACTGTTATCTTTATGCTTAATTGTAATGTACACTGTATTGCATTGCAAGCAGCAAATAAATGCAATGTTTTTGCTTGAATTCTAATGATTTGAAAGTTTGAAATAAAACAAACTATTTGAACAACCTTATTCCATAAACAGTAATTGTTTTAATGTTCTAGATGGATGCAACCCAGAAGACTACTACTTAATGAAGTGTAGGTGAGATTTGTATAATTTTGAAATATAATATAGGGACTATACCCTTACAACATGCATGGAATTTTGGAAACCTCATGATGAATACCATACAACTATGCAAATTCACGATATGCGTTGAATCACTAGCAGAAATTATAAAAGTGTTATGTTCAAATTGTCCAGATGGGACACATAACATTAGCCAATCTACTTGAAACAATATATGCCCATGAAAAGGAATTAAAATTTTCTAATAGATGAACAAGGTAGAAGAATTCTACTAAATATAGCTTGAAATATGGTTTACACTAATGTATCAGCGTAATAGTGACAGTGCCCCCACAATTCATTCGCTTGGCACTTCAACATTTGGTGAACATTTGAGGGACAACTTGCATGACAGTAATAATTTTTCTCTTGAAAACTTTGGAAAATCAATGTTAGTTCATGTCAGGTAGGGGTGCAATCATAGTGCTTAGATTTCACTGTTCATACTCTAATTTTCTCTTAAATTTTATCAGTAAATATTTTAATGTGTTAACCCAAACTCCATATTTTAATGTGTTAAACCATACTCCTCTTAGTTATGATATTTTCCTTAGAATTGAATGATTTGTCTGGCTGATACTTCCCCCCTTGATCACTAGGTCTGGCTGATACTTCCCCCCTTGATTCACCAGAAGGCTTGAAGCCACAATCATGGATTGACCAGCTCTTGCAATATATTTAGGTAGAAATAGCCAAGGAAATAAAAAGCTGGTGAATCGTTGTTTTAAAAATAGTACTAAAGCCAGGTGCACATATGCCCCTGACTAAAAAAAATTTGTTAATCTCGATGTTAGGTTTTCTTAGCCTATAACTTTTTTTCAAGTTGTTTTCCTGGAACTTTTAATATCGGACTCCGCCATATCAGGACATAATTATTATGCTACATTAGAAGTTGAGTTATTTTTCAGAAATTGGAAATGTTAAAAATATGAGAACAAAATGTAATTTTATGTTTATTCAAGGAAATGTTTACGAGTTTATTCAGTTTTACAAATGAAAATATAGTTACCAAAACTATTGTAAAGGAGCCTCCTTCATATTTTTAATGGACCCTCCTTCATATGGGTTGTTCCCAGCGATTAGGAGGTTGTATAGTAAACCATAATGTAATAATTTTCTTGAAAAAGATAAATCTAATCGCTTTTCTCATGCATATTTCTTTCACAAGTTGTCAGGGTTTTACAATGTAAATCCTATGTATTTGTATACCATTTTATTGTGAATGATTTAATTTCCAGACCCTGAATTCTGGGTGTGCTTTGATGATTCATTGATATTGCAATTGAAAATGAGAAATGGATAATTCACTTCCGTAATAGTTTTGATTTTGATGTTGATTTTGCAATTAGGAAAGAGAATCGAATAACACCCTTCCATACTTGTTTTGATTTTGATGTTGGTTTTGTAATTAGAAAGAGAATAGGATACCGCTATTTAAGGGTTGATGTGCTTTACCCTACAAACGAGCAATATGTATGCTGCTTGTCAGTTACCCTGCAAACGAGCAGTATGTGATTTACCCTACAAACGAGCAGTATGTGATTTACCCTGCAAACGAGCAATATAGAAAAATTAAATATCAACATCGTGAAGAATGATTCACCAAAAGGCTTGAAGCCACAATCATGGATTGACCAGCTCTTGCAAGATCTTTAGGTAGAAATAGCCAAGGAAATAAAAAGTTGTTGGCATTGCAGACTTCTTGCCATTATGCCTGTAAATAAGCCTAAATAAAAGAATTGGACAGGTATTGGCAAGGAAACTTCCAGACTTTAATTATCAACCACTTACCCACTTGTAATTGACCAAGTTTTCCACTCTATATTTAAGAAATGCATCCCAACATTCCTTGCTGCTTCATCATACAAGGCATTGGTATACTGATTATAGTCTTGCATTCTGTATCTAGGGAATTAGGGAAGCATTCTGTAACATTAATATACAAAATTAATATTAATTACTATATATAATTAATTAATTGAGGAAGTATAGTTCAAGTTTTGTATACGCTGAGGAAGTTTTTCTTTTATGTCTTTCGGATCAGAGACTTAAGTGTGAGAATGTTTATTGGATATGGTTTGAATGTTCGAATCATGGGCGAGGTGTTTTTCTTTTTGATGGAAAGCATAACCATATTTTGGTGAAACCTAATAACAACTCATCACAGAATTTAAAGTTTTATATGTTGGTGAGACCTATATTAATTCGGTTGAGTTTATAATTGACACAAGCCAAGCATTGTTATCATACATACAACTATAATTGGTTTAAATGGCATGGTTTTAGTTTTCGTTATGGTTGAAGCTTGGTGATTCTAGGAACACCCTATTTTTGATTCATTTCCATTTGTTGGAGAAACCACGTAAGTGAAGACCAGACTCGTGGGTCATGTTCATAGGCCACGGGAGTGAAGACCAGACTATATATTAATTCATTTTTATTTTTTTTATTTTTTAACTTATCGTCGGTATTGCGACACTTCCTAAGCGTCGGTCTTCCGACGCTTGCAATCTATGAAATTTTTAACTTATCGTCAGTATTGCAATGCTTCCTAAGCGTCAGTCTTCTAACACTTTCAACATACGAAAATTTTTCCTTTCATTTCTCTTATGACACTTCTTAAGCGTCGGTCTTCAGACGCGTTCAACCTACCAAAATTTTTTCCTTTCGTCGCTCTTGCGACGCTTCCTAAGCCTTGGTCTTCTGACACTTTCAACCTACGAAAATTTTTTCCTTTCGTCGGTATTGCGACGCTTTATGAAAAGCGATGTTTAGGAAGAGCAACGTTCTAAATGACGGATGACATATCGTCAGAATTGCGACAATTGAGCAAGTGTCGATATTGCGACACTTTGCAAGCGTTAGAATAGCGACACTTTGCAAAACATCGGAAAAAGTGTCGGTATTGTGACACTTTGACAAAGCATCGGAAATGCAACGTAATGGCTAACCATGTTTTTTCCGGCCTCAAACTGTCGCTCTTGCGACGACTATGTGTTAGAATAGCGACGAAGTGGCCGTCGGAAATTGGGCCAAATTTTCTAGTGTATAGAAGTTGCGATGCGAAGTAGCGATAAATTCAAGTGGGACCCATCGCATATCACATATCAGGATATCATATGGACGAAGGCACATGGAATAACTGGAATCGCCGAAGTGCGATAAAGAGAGCGGACGCGATGTAGATTGAAGTTGAAGCCTAAAAATTTTCAAGTCCGACAGTATGGATTTTCCCTTTGTAAATCGCATCGGAGAGAAAAGAGCCATATATCAAAGAACGATTGCAATATCGAAATGCGATAGAAAGCGGACGCGATATAGTTCAAAGCTAAAATCTAAAGGAATTGAATTCTAGTGTGGGACCTTGTAAGCCCTTGTTTCGTATATGTTGAATGCGCCATAGTATAATTTTTACACTATTGATCATTTTAAACGTATGTATGATGACTAAAGCCTGGATTTGTAATCCATCGCGGGCATAAAGGAAATATTATGTGGGCCATACTCTACAGGTCACAAAGGAATGGAATGAATGCATAACAGGAACACGTGCAAGACAGTGGTGCGGCAACATGGGCAGATAAAAAGGTGAACACAGCACAAAAGACATAGGTAACAGAAGAAATAGGGCAGTTATGCAGCAGAGCTAGAATATAACGGCATAACGGAAAAGACAAAAGGACAGAAAGAAGAAGAGGACGAATGCTCATCAAAGCTAAGAAACTGAAAGTGTTGAGTAAATGTTTGATTGTAACTGTAAATGTATTATTGAATTTATATTGTTTGTGATGCAAAGGCAAGTCTTCGTAGGCAAAGCAAAACTCCAATTTGATATTGTAATGATTGTATATATTGTTGTAACATTCAGAATATGCTGAGTGAGGAAATGAGTGGGTGAAAGGCAAGAACCGTGCATGTTCACTTCATATTCCTTGTAGAATGCAAATAGCCATGAAGTTATTTGTATAAATCAAGTAATATCCATGAGTAGAAGGTGATGAGAAAAAAGAGAGAGTGTAAGAAGAAGAAGGAGAAGAGAGAGGAGTTGTGAAGATCCAAATATGATATAAATCAAATTTGAAGGTTGGAAGGACATCAGTAAAGAAGGAGAAAATCATAACTGATATCCAAGTAAATCAGCATATGATTTTATTGTGCAATGAGGGAGTTGGCAATTCCATTTCAAGTTGTAGCTTGATAGATGACCAGTTGTAGCTGGCTAAGGTAGGAGCCTCCTGTAGGTTGTAGCCTGCATAAAATAGATGGGAGTTGGAGCTTCCTTGCAATTTGTAGCTTGCAGAATTGAGGTAGTAGCCTCCTGTAGGTTGGAGCCTACAGAAAATCAGTGGTGACAGGGAGTTGGAGCTTGCCTTTGCATCACAACAATAATAAGATGTGGTTTTATCCCTTATGGGTTTCCACTTATATCTGTTGTCTATGTGCATGATGATTATGTGTTGATATTATGTATTTAATCCGCTTGATACCTGCTTCCCACTTATTAATATTTTTGTTCCATTGTATATTAATTTGATCATGAAATGAAGATGTAAATAAGTGTAAAAGAAAGTTTTACAATACCATGACTGCATTAAAATAATTCACCCCCCCCCCCTCTCATTTTAACCAACGGTTCAACAATCTGCACCACGAGGTCAAGTCAGGGGGTTGGTATTAGAGAAAAAAAAAATTGAGTATCCCTACTCTTATGAAGCATGAAAATCAGATTTTTTGTATTTTTCAATATTTCATAAACAACATGAAAAAGGAAAGCAGAAAATAATGCTTAAAACAAAATCAAATCATCTACTAGACACCTCCCCGACAACGGTGCCAAAAAGTGGTGAGCCTTGGTATTGCACCAAGAGTGCTGCAACTCCTAGGGGCTACCCTACTTTAATTTATCAACCCAGGGTTCGTACAAAATTTGAGGTGACAGTGCTATATACACAGTAGATGCATTATTTTCATTTCATCCTCTTCTGCTTTACGAAAGGGTGTTATTTCTAAGGGTTCTCAGTGAAGTCTGTCACACTTCAATGAAACTAAACCAAATTGCAGAAAGGAAATGACAGAAGGAAACTAAATTAAATAACTAAAATAAATTACAGAACTATATTCCTGAAAAGAAATGGAAGAAAGGAAACTAATTCTAAACCACACTTAACTTGGCCAATCGGCTAAATGCACTCTATTCATCCTATGGTATATCTATCATGCTTCTATTCATGCAACTAAGCTATCCATGACTTAATTCTAATTAAAAAGAGTGTTGCTTGGAGGAAAGAAAAGGGCTAAAGAGACTAATGGAGGGCTTAACGCATGAAATGAGGCTTAGAAGTGGAAAGTGGTGGTTAAAACCTTAGAAACCTTATAATATGGCGCAAATGGCTTTGGAGTGAAAAGAACTCAAAAGTGTGATGGCAGAGTGCAATGGAAGATAAAAGTCGTGATGTGCGATGTCGCAATCGCAACTTTGCAAGTTTAAATGGATAGCAGTAATGACTTAACGAAATAAACTAAATTGTGTGAAGTGTGAAGTGCGACGAGTGACGTGGCGGGTGGAGAATCGCAATATCGCAGGTTTAAATGGATAACGCTAACGACTTAACGGAATGAACTAAATTGAGCGAAGTGTGATTTGCGATGTGATAAAGGTTTCGGGTTGCGATCTGCCATGTCTTAAGTTCAGCGAAGTGTGATTTGTGATATGGTATAGGTTGTGGGCTGCGATTTGCGATGTGGTAAGTTCAGTGAAGTGCGATTTGCGATGGGGATGATGTGTCGGTGAAAATAAGAAAGGGAAAAATTGCAGTTTGTGATATGTGAAGTCGCAATATCGCAATCGTAAGAACAAGCGGTAAGAGTTGAAGGTAAAAGCTAAGAGTTGTGAAGTGTGATTTACGATTTTTCAATATCGCAATCACAATGAATGAGTGGTAAGTGTCAAATTAAACGTTAAATGTTGTGATTTGCGAAGTGTGACGTACAGTGGTGGGAGTCTCTAGGAGGAAGGCGGAAGTCGGGTTTTCGACTGTTTTTAAGCGTTTTTGCATTAAAATGAGTCCGACAACGGTGACCGATAGAACGAAGGAATAAGGCAGACAATCGGTGAAGGAGAGCAGTAATTCTTCAAGGCAAAAGGTAAGCGGTGTGAAGTGCAATTTGTGATTTCACAATACCGCAATCGCAAGGAACGAGTGGTAAGTGTTAAAGGTAAACATTAAATGT
Source organism: Pinus albicaulis (assembly GCA_034641835.2). Lineage (NCBI taxonomy): Eukaryota > Viridiplantae > Streptophyta > Pinopsida > Pinales > Pinaceae > Pinus > Pinus albicaulis. The sequence continues at coordinate 964,006,460 of CM076572.1, forward strand.
TGCGATTTGAAAACTATGACGTACGGTGGCAGTAGTCTCAAGGATCAAAGGTGGAGGTTGGGTTTTTCGATGGTTTTGAATGGTTTTCATGTGTTTTTCATAAAAAGGGGAAGGCAGTGAGAATAAGTGGGAAAAATTTGAGTGTAACAAGTGTGCGCAGAGCGTAACAATAGAGATGGAAGGGAGATGGGGGATGAAGCAGGAGGTGTCGGAGAAATTCCCTCTGGGCTATGCTTCCTGTACCTGTTATCAACCTGCCTATTTATGCAATAAAGACAGACAATATGTTCATGAGGATGCAAGCAGTGATATAATCTATTTCCAAGAAATCATAAGCGAGAAAGAATTTTTGGTCTGTGGGAAAATTTCTAACCTACTCAAGCTCTATTGACAGAGTTGAGAGGGGAAGGCTACCCTCACAGCTTTATGGAGTTTATCAACTACTCTACCACTATGTAAGAAGATTCAATCTACAGAAAAATACAATGGTAAGTGAACTAAAACATCAATAAAAATAACAACAAACTAGCTAAATGTTGAAAAGAAAAACTAACTAAATGACATGAAAGGAAAAGATAGTAACAATAGAGAAGATGAGGCACATGGGTTGGGCCCTAACCCATGAGCCCAGCTCTCACGAATTAAATCAATAAAATGGATTCTGCCTACTCATTGCATTCAAAAGTGAAATCTTCTTACATCCCGAAGATCTTAAAAAAAAAAAATCCTAATAGCTTGCAGCAAAATTTCTGAATCGAATCGAATCACTGACTAACTAAATAATTCCTTCCTAGCTCTAGCTCTACTCTATTTATTCTATAGGGTAGCTACCAACAAATCCCTTTAAAATGGTGATTGAGTCCACTTTTACTCCAAATAATCATAGATTGAGTGCCCTTTTTCTTCAGTTGCTTGGCTGCCTCTTGGAATTCAATTTGCTAGAGACTCCAAGTGAAGTATGGCTTGAGTGCACTTGGTCTTGAGTTGCTTGGATGCCTCTAGAATTTGAATTACTAGAGAGGTATCTCATGAGGATCCTTTGGCTTCCTTTGAGAGTTAAGGAGGGTGGAAAATCCCCTTGAATCTCTCCACGATTTCTCCCTAATTCCCTAATGTTGTGCTCAATTATTCTCCAATCCTGATCTTCCAGTGGCAGGGAACAAGACTCTAAATCATCTCCTTCTCAAAATGTGTATAATATTCCAAATATTTCCACAATATTCTACAAAAATAACCAATATTAGGCAAAAATATGCAACTACATTTAATCCTTCCTAAGAAAATATTAAAGCATAAGAAACAGTATTAAGTGCAGAAGGAGAGATTTAATATATCATTTTATGTGCACAAGGAAGGTAGATGGGCCTAAGAAAGCTTAGATGGGCCTTATTTTAGGTCTAATTTAGAGGCCCGTCACCCTTCCATCAATTCTCCCATTTACTGCATTGCTATTGTCCATTTCTCACTGTATGGAGTTCGTATTTTTCCAAATGATGGGCAAATTTGATTTTTAGTATTCCATTGCAAAGATGCCTCCTCGACGCGCAAATATGTAGGTAATCTACTTGTTTCTCACCAACTTTAGCTTTTAGCGGATTAATTTCTTAAATTGACTTAAAATTCACCGTTTAGAAAAAAATTAGAACAAAAAATTATGCGTGGTGTGTTCGAGCCGTTCGCGGAGCTCCCTGTAAATTTATGAGCCACACCGCGAACGATGTTAACAGAAACCGCACCGGGCGGTCTGGTGCGATACCGAAAGAAAGCGCACCGAGAACAATAAAATAGTGTGGTGTGTGTCGGTTGTTGGTCGCACCAACAATTTAAAATTTTTAAAAATAACACTATGTACGGTGTTGCGGTCGTTTACCGGAACGCACCGGTCATTATGTAAAAATATACATAATGCCCTGGTGCATCCATATTACGGGAACACACTGCCACCGCCACCGCCAGTGGTAAATTCCAGCTGGTGGTGTGTTGTGCTTTAACAACTGCCTCGAGATAGATATTTTGGTAAACGCGCCGCACAAAAATATTTGTTGTTGTCACGGTGCATGAAGTTTTTTCATGCACACCGTGGGCAGTGCGTGATAGACAGGTACACACTGGTGGTGGTGCATGATTGTTTTTTATGGCGCACCAAATGTTTTTTCTCGATAAATACATTTTTCATTTTAAAAAAAAATAGGTTCTATGTATGAGGGAGGTTGATGTATTTAATAAGTGAATCATTCAGCAACGTCAATAGAGAGAGGAAAGGCAACAACTAGAGCAAAGGGAGGACAAATATAACATGATACAATAGTGGGAGGTATGGGAGAGAGAGATACTTTTGTACCATCACCCTATTACGACACCCACCTAGTTTCTCTTAAGGGAGGTAGGCCTCCTTATGTTCTACGAGGAGGCTACATTTCTAAAGGGGCATAGTGGGTTATTAGGACAATTGATCTATAAGTGGGATGCCCACCAATAGGCTTTCTGGGTCGGTTATGGTCAGTGGTACCAACCCACTAAGGAGGAAATTTATTTTATTACAGCCGTATCTAGGAGAGGGAAGGATTTTCACCAGTTCCCAGATTTCCCTGTCAGTTATGCAATAGAGAGTCAATTGGTGTTCTCCCAAAGATACATAGGGATGATATACTTTCTCCTACATATTTTTTAGGTGTCTGGTGGTCAGTTATGCATTACTTCGTTTGGTCCAGAGGAGGTTAGGTGCCTCTTACTACTACTGACGACCATTACACATTACACTAGTGATGGGTAGCGCATTATTTGCCCTCTTTTATTTTATTTTGATTCTTTCTTCCAGATGCCACGACTTGTGAGATGGTTTGTCATTTTTTTGTGGCATTTTTGTATATCATTGGATAGATTTCATCCTCAAGCACGTGGGAGTTTTACCTTCCTTTTTTATTCAGAGTTATTTGGTTTATTTTTGAGAGGTTTCTGGAGACGAGGCCTACTTTTTTCTGCCAGCCTCGTAGGTGGATGTTACATGTACGAATGCATATGTGGGGCGAGATGATTCCCAAGAGGTGTCCATCTGAGTATCTGACCAGGATATCTAGTGATGCACTAGAGCTGCTAGCAAGTGTTGATGATCACATGTCTATGATGGTGTCGTGTCCTTACGCAAGTTTGGATTGGCGAGGGTGTACCAACATCCTCTTCACATGGGATGAGCCACCGAATGCTAGAGGTAATATTAGTGTTTTCTTTAAATTAATATAGTTTCATTTTATTTTCTTAATTAATTAGAATAAGATTTATTCTAACATGTTCTTTAACTTGTTTTATTAAATTATTTAATGAAATTGTCTAATTATTGTAGTGTACTATATATTTTGTATATATTGGCACATTCATTGGGGACATGATTCCACCCCCACCAAATGATCTTCTAGATGACAAGGAGATAGCGGAGGCCGCGGATCAGGGTGACGGACCTCCTCGGGTGTCGATACGTGCGGGCATGTAGCATAGGGCAGACATCCGATTCAGGATGGAGTTGGACGACTGATTATGTAGACTCTTGGTTGATGAGGGAGTCCACCCTACAATGATCAGAGAGATCCAGGCTGATCGTATGCTTAGAGAGCTCTGGAAGGACAAACCCAACAATATGATGAGCCTTATGCGTCATATTTTCAGAGCTTCCAAGCTACTGGAAGATAGGAGGGATAGGCTCCATGGATATGCGCGACAAATCATCTCATCAGATGATCATGATCACGAGGGGAGTGATCATTTTAGTGCTCCACCTCCTTATCCTTCACCTCACTCCGGAGATGAGCAGCCAACATCTAGTCCTAAGCAGGCATCTTCTTTGCAGACACCATCTCAGCATGTACCTATTCCTTAGCAGACACCATATGAGCAGGCACTTCCATCTGAGCAGGCACCATCCACTGAGCAGGTTGCACCATCTCAGCAAGCACCTCTTGAGCAAACATCATCTGATCAGTAGGCACCTCCTGCATAGGCACGTCTATTTGATCAACTGCCACCATCGATTGAGCAAGCACCTATGGTTGAGCAGGCACATCCACCTGAGCATGAGGCACCATCGACTGAGAAAACCTTGAGTACTAGTTATAGTATTGATGTAGTACCACCATATATTTGACATTTATATGCAGTTCTATTACAGTTTTATATTTTTGAAATTATATATATATATATATATATATATATATATATATATATATATATATATATAGTGCATGTATTTTATGTTCATGTTGATGTAATTAATTTACATGTTGGTGTTCATCATGATGTGTATATTTTTAGGTCATGTTATATATGTTCATTTAATATGATTTCAAATAGATGTGTATGCGATAGCAGTTATTTGACATGAGATGTATATTTTATGTTTGTGTTGTGATGATGTTATACAATGCTTGTGTTTTGTTAGATTATTATGATCATGATGATTAGATGATGTTAGCAAATCTGAATGTTTATTTTAGAATATGATGTTTGTACGATGGTTATCATGATCGTGATGTTTATTTTTAATATTAAATCATGATATTTATTAAATATTATGTATTGGTAATTTTAAAATTGTGTTATTGTAATTGTAATTGTATGTATCATGAATGTAATTGTAATTGTATGTAAAATTGTAAAATTTTATTTGTAATTTAATTTTAATTGTAAAATTGTAATTGTAATTGTATGTATTTTCATGATTCAATCTTATTAAAATTGTAAAATTTATAAAATTTTAAATTGTAGATTAATTTTCAATTTTGAACCATAACTACCGTAACTAAAATGTATACCATACATATTGTTAAACTACCATAATTTTAAATTTGTAAATTTGTATGAATATAAATAATTGTAAAATAATAAATCTAGAATAATATGAATTTTTGTAACATAGTAAAGTTTAAAAAATAATGCAAATAAATTCATGTTTATAATTATCATTATTTTATTATGATCTTACATACCAAAAATAAAAGTATACATTAATACACATTTTTTAAATTTTGAATATATCATTCACATACATACATAAGTAATAGGGTGCATTTATTTAAGTAATGATGTAGTGAAACACCATTTAAAGCAACCAAGTAGATATATTATTTTAGGAATTGACATTAAAAAAAAAAAAAACTTGATACAATGCATTGCTTTCGAGATCAACATAATTGCAAATTATCAAGTGAAATGATTTTAATATTAACACAATGCAAACCAATTAATTCAAAATACATATTCTAATGTTTGGAAAAAAAAAAGTCTTATTTATAAGGTCAAGTCCTCTTTTTATAAAAACCCGTCTTAAATAGTATAAATGATGAAATAACACATGTACCATGTCACTCTCAGTTCTCATGATCACCCTCATTATCTTCCAGCTCGCTTGGCATGAAAACACTAATGTTCTCAAAAATATGATTTGATCTAGGGTCATGTCTCAATACGAACCACCAATCCCTATCTTACACATCTAGGTAAAAAAAAACTTGGCTACAGTGTTTGGGGAAAACATAAGGCTCCTTAGCTTCATCCACATCTTTCTAGAGTTGATGCATATCAGCCTACTATCGCAATCTTCCTTTACATTATTCCAATCAAAGGTTTCCCACCACTTGCACCTAAAAATAACACATTCGAAAGAAGAGAAGCCCACTTCAATGATCTCTTGTATCTTTCCGACGTAACCTAACGTCCCTCGTACTAGGTTTTTATCACGGTGGCTAGCTCGAACGGATTAATCAAACTCGACTTCCACTTCATAGTATTGTATCATATGTCCATCATCGGCATTTTCTGTGCGAAAATGGTGTCCATATGCCCACATAGATGGGAACAAATTCACATATAAAACAGTTAAAAAATCATAGTGTCATGTGTCTAATAACCCATCTTTTAAATTATAAAATATAAATGTTACATTTCAAAGGTGCATTATTAAGTTTAAAATGTACATAAATAGATTATTACAGAGTTTTTGCACCCAATCCCTATGTTTAGTGCATCCTCTTCAGCATGCGAGTAACGACCGGTTGCACCGTATTTCTCTCTGAGTTGGTTAGAAACCCAATTGTTGGGGCATATAATTGCAATATTTTCTTTTAAATGATCAGGATAAGGCATGCTTCTACCATTCAACCATCTAAATTCTTTACTATCACTATCCCATTTAATCCTCTTTTATTCGTACAATGCAACCCACGGTTTTTTCGCTTTAGAATTATAAAGAACGAATTTATTGATTGCTTCAATTTCTTCATTCGCTGATGAAATAAAACCGACAATTAGTACATATGAGATAAAAATATACATCATATTGAAGTTCAATGTGAATATTTACTTTGTGTAAATTTGAAAAATTATAAGTCGCTTACTCTTTATCAAGCGCATTTTCCCATTCGTTTGGAGAAGCTCCCTTTCTCTTTTTGTCTTCATCCCTTTCATCATCCCAAATCACCACACCTGGTGTGTTTTCGATCTAGTTTATGTACTCACTGGAATAATAGAAAGACTCATTATACGATATGTACCCCTTTTTCGTAGACCCCTCAAGTTTTTCCCTTTGTCGAACAAAACCTTTCAATTTCTTCATGTACCTCTCTAAGAAGAACATAAAAAAACAAGAAACCACCCCAACTAATTCAACTTTGTCTACTAGGTGGATTAGAAGATGAACCTTCAAGTCCATGAAACTCGTCGGCAATTCCTTCTCAAACATACAAACAATCTCAACTATCTCTTGGCGCCATTGTGGAATGCTAGCCACATGAATCTCCTTTGACATGGTCCAATGTACAAATGAAGATAATTTATATATGGCACGTCCTAGGTCTTGGGGGAAGTCATGTTTCACACACCCATGCACAAACAAAGGATAATTACATTTCACATTTATTAACACATGCAAAAATATACAAAATTAGTTATGTTTTATGGTCTTGCATGGGATAAAAATTATTAATATAACAAATAATAAAATCATGTTTTTTACATTATATGTACTCTTAGGAGATTCAAATGGTCATGCTATATATAACTCCCTTTGCCAAAGAAATATCATCTTCTTTTTAAATCCATGGGACATCACCTTCTTTGAAATACCAATTAGAGGGACCAGCCTCTGATCCTATACTCTCTAATTTTCTTGGCCAATGTTATTTTTATTTTTTGAAGTAATAATATCTTTCCTAACAACCAATGTGTCACTTTGTTTCGATGATATGTGCCTCCATAAAGAAGATGAAACATTTTTAAATATATTCATGGGATATAATAAGTGGGTAATATGAATATGCTCCCAATATGGGAGGTTATAAAAGATAGATTTGTTGAGATTCAGTAAGATGATGAGCTTAGTGAAAATAAAGCACCTTCACTAAGTGGGGCCCGCAAGCTATTTTTAGGTGTATGTCTATTTTTAGACATGGTGAGCATATTCTATAAGTTGCAAGATGCTATTTGTAGATGGTTGATCAAGTTGGAAAAATAGATGAGATTTTGTTTTTAGAAGATTGGGCGAAGTCTATTTATAGATCGTTAATCTAAAAATAGATGCATGTCGATTATTATTAGCCCTTAATAATAATCCGATAATAAATATCAACTTATTCTCTTGGAGCACTTTATTTCAGTGAAAATATTTGGCAAATCAGTGGGTTGAAGGAATTACGCAATTCTAGGTTGGTTGGTGACTCATGCATGGAGGACTCAGTTATAACTGATAGTGGCAAGTTGTGACAGAGTTGGAAGAGTAGTTATGGGAGTTTTTATTTAGTTTAAATTAGTTAAGTGAGTTAAACTCAGTTGTGCTAGTTGTATCTAGTTCTAACTAAAGATACACTAGTGAGAGTTTAGTGAATTAATTATTTAATTAATTCACAACTAGAGACTCACTTGCAACTGAACAAATACAGCAGTTAACTACTTGCATGTCAGCTCCAGTGGAGACCCAGTGGACAGATAGGTGAAAGGGTGAGATGGACTATCTGTTGTGACTATAGTGATGCATTCAAGGCATTTGACACACATTGGAGATTCCAAAGAGGATTGCGCAGTCAAGGAAAGGCCAATTCAAATTCATTCAGAGGTCTTCTTCAGCAGGGATTATGCAGTGGAGGCGGGTTGTTAGGAGGCAATAAATTGGTGCATAGATATGCAAATTTCTGCATGAGAGTGTGTAATGATTGTTGATTGTACTGAGAGCTTGATGTAATAAGTTTTGTATGAGATTATTACATGATCCATTGATATACATAATATATGATAGTTGGGTTTTTTAGCTTTAAGCTTTCCCATTAAACAATTGTGTTTATGTGCAATTTATTTTGCTTCATATGTGTTTTGAAATTGGCGATTTAATTTCAGCAAAGAATTAAGTGGAAGGATTATGTATTTAACATAAGTTAATTTGTTAGATCAGGGGAATCCGGTAATATACATGAATATTGTATAATTTCTACATGGTATCAAAGCAGTGTTAATCACTGAAGATTGCAATCTTGAAGCGGTGTTGAGTTTTGTGCTGGTGGACAATTCGAATTTGCTGCAGAAAATTCTTGGTGCGACAGTTGAGTATTCCTTGAAATGGCTTTCAATGGGTTGTGTTTGGAGTATTCCCTTGAGGGTAGCTCAAACTACATATCCTGGAAGGACAGGATGGAGGCATTTCTTGAAGATAATGGTCTAAAGGATTTCATCGATAGCGATGTTCCTAAGCCTACTTCTAGCAATGTTTCATTACTTGACACATGGCAAAAGAAGGTAGCGAAGAAAAGAAGAATTCTGTTGGAAGGTATGAAAGAACATATTGTGTCAAGCCTTCATGGGAAAGCCACTCTATTTTCAATGTGGAATTCTTTGACAGATCTTTTTCGAAGCAACAGCGACCATAGGAAGTTGGTGTTGAAAGATAAGCTCAGAAAAATCAAAATGGAGAAGGGCGACAATATTCCAAAATATCTCACGAAGTTTGTCCAATTTAGGAATGAGATGGGGAGTGTGGGAATCACAATTGTGGATTATGACTTGGTGAACTTGGCTCTCCTTGGGCTGCCAAAGAGTTGGCACAATTATCAGGACTCTGTCAATGGACGGGAGAAACTGCCGGATTGGGAGCGACTTTGGTCGGATCTAGTGCAGGAGGAAATAAGGTGAAGTACCAGGGATGGCTCTTCATCAAATAATGATGATGAAGAGAATTTCGCTTTGGCTACCAAAGCAAGGAAAGGGAAGGGAAAGAAATCCCATCCAAAATCCGAGGCTAAAGGCAAGAATTCGGATTTTTTCAAAGTGAGGTGTTTTCATTATCACGAACATGGGCATCTCGCCACTAACTACCCACAAAAAAAGAAGAACAAGAAGGTTGTTGGAGTTGCAGCGGGTGAGGCCTTAGTCTCGCAATTTGAACTTGATTTCTCTTTAAACGCATGCTTTGTTTCAAGCGCAATGGGATCGGTGTGGTTTCTTGATAGTGGTGCTTCCTTCCACATGATGGGAGACAAGGAGTTGTTTAGTGACTTGGAGGAGAAAGATCTCCAAATGCATATAGAGATGGGTGAAGATAGTAGATATTGTGTGACTGGCATTGGAACCATTACCTTTGAGAGAGATTCAGGTAAACCATTTCTATTGAAAGATGTTATGCATGTTCCAAGTCTGAAGAAGAACTTGGTCTCGGTCGCAATGTTGGAGGACAGAGGTTATGACGTTGTTTTCAACGAGGGAAAATATTTCCTGCGACATAAAATAATGGGTCAAACCAAGAGGATAGGGATTCGAGTTAAGAATCTCCACAAGCTGGAGGTAGATGGCTACGCTACAATGATGGGCAAAGCAAAAGAAGTGATGAGTAGGGATGAGGGCGAATTATGGCACAGGATATTGGGCCATCTTCACCATGGCGCCTTGAAGATTTTGCAGTAGATTTCTACTAGACTTCCCAAGGGTACTCTGGCGCAGTCAAATCAGTGCAAGGGATGTACTGTGGGTAAGTTTGTGAAGACAACCTTTCATGAGAAGGAGAATCATGCTTCGGTGATCCTGGAGAGACCTTTCTCGGTTGCTTCAATAGAAAAACACAGGTACTATGTTATATTTTTTTATGACTATTCTCGTAGCTGTTGGATCTTCTTCATGCAGAAGAAGCACGAAACATTCTCAAAGTTCTGTGAGTTTAAAGCATTGGTGGAGAAGGATTCGGGGAAGCAAGTGAAGGCTCTGTGGAGCAATAATGGTTGTGAATATATCTCGAATGAATTCAAAGACTTCTATATAAAACAAGGAATTCAAAGAGAACTCATAGTGTCTCATAACCCATAGCATAATGGGATCACGGAGAGGAAGAACAGAACGATCGTGGGTGTTACACAAGCTATGTTGCATGATCAGGGCCTACCAATGCAATTTTGGGCGAAAGCATGAAACACTGTGGTTTATGTGCAAAATTGTTGTCCTCATAGAGTACTTGGAATGAGTAGACCTGAAGAAGCTTTTACTGGTAAGAAGCCTGATATTTCTCATTTGAAGATTTTTGGCTCATCTATTTGCATTCATGTGAAAAATTACGCCAAGAAGAAGCTGGAGCCGACTGCAGAAGTTGGGATATTTGTGGGGTACACAGAAACACCCCATAATTATCATGTGTATTTTCCAAACAGTTGGATGACTGTGGTGCGACGGGATATAAAATTCAATGAGAAGAAAGCCATGAATTTGTCACTTGAGAGAGAGCTACACTTGCATGCAGAGGAGGAACTTCTTGTTCCCAAAGATGAGCCTCAAGATGTGGATCAGCCACAAGAGGAGGATCATGGAGTGGAGGAGTCCACTCATGCAGAGCCAAACATCAGAACAGGAAGAATGCGTACCATAGAATCTGAGAGGCTGAAGCTTGATGCGACACAGAATGTAGGAGTCCCTACATCACAGTGCTGACAGAGACAGTCACCTAACAGATTCACTAGATACATGGCTCTCATGAGCAAGTGTATTGTGACAGAGCCATATTCCTTTGAGGAAGCAGCGTAGGAGCCCACATGGGTAGATTCCATGGTGGAGGAGTATGACTCCATTGTCAGAAACAATTCTTGGGAGATTTTTCCAAGGCCAGTTGGTAAATTAGTGGTAGGTTCAAGATGGATCTACAAGGTAAAGCAAGTTGATGATGGGAGCGTCGAGAAGTATAAGGCAAGATTTGTTGCCTAGGGCTTCTCACAGATCGAGGGGATTGATTATGAAGAAACCTTTGCACCTGCCGCATGGTATTCTTCCATAAGGACCATCCTTTCTCTCTCAGCACAGATGGGTTGTCACATTCATCAGATGGATGTGAAGACTGTGTTCCTTAATGGGATCATTGAGGAATAAGTGTACATTGAGCAGCCTGAAGGATTTTAGATCTTCAGTAGCAAATCGCATGTGTGCAGACTCAAAAGAGTGTTGTATGGGCTGAAGCAAGAACCCTGTGCTTGGTACACACGGATCAACAGCTATTTCACTGGACTTGGCTTCACCAAGAGTGAGGCAGATGCAAACCTATACTAAATTGTGGTGGAGGGTAAGCTTTTAGTCATTGTTCTTGATGTTGATGATTTAATACTAACAGGTGATGAGCAGTTGATACACTCATGCAAGGAAGATCTTGCAACGGATTTTGAGATGAAGGATTTGGGCCTCCTTCATTATTTCCTTGGATTGGAAATATGGTAGCGAGAAGGTGAACTATTTGTGTCTCAAGGCAAGTATGCTTGGGAGATACTTGGTAAGTTTCACATGCAGGACTGCAAGCCCATGGATACTCCTCTTCCAAGAAATTGGAGGAAAGAGGATGCTACATCGGTAGAGGTAGTGGATGCTATTGTCTATCGACAGTTGGTCGGTTCGCTCATGTATTTAGTTAATACAAGACCGAACATATGCTATGCAGTGAACCAGCTTAGTCAAGTGATGGTTAAGCCTACCAAGCTATTTTGGAAGGCGGGCAAGCATGTCCTGAGATATCTCAGGGGCACATCTGAGTATGGCTTATGGTACAAACAAACGGATGAGGTGAAGTTGCATGGCTTCACGGATGCAGATTGGGCAAGCAGCCCAACGGAAAGAAAGAGCACATCAGGAGGGTTTTTCAGTATCGGATCTATAGCAGTTTCTTGGTACAGTAGGAAACAAATATTTATGGCACTCAGTTCAGCGGAAGCATAATACATGGCAGCAAGTCAAGCTGCATGTGAGGCTATCTGGATGAGGAAGATCCTAATCGGTTTGTTCAGTTCTCATTTAGATCCTACAGTGATACATTGTGATAATCAGAGTTGCATTAAACTCTCGATTAATCTTGTGTTTCATGATAGATCTAAGCATATAGATATCCAGTATCATCATATCAAATATTGTGTGCAGCAGAAGACCATGTTGCTTTAGTACATTCCTACAGAAGATCAGGATGCAGATATTCTGACGAAGGCACTCACCAGGAGAAAATTCGAATACCATAGAGATAGGATCGGGGTGAAGGATAATCCCTATCTTGTTGAGAGGGAGTGTTGAGATTCAACAAGATGATGAGCTTAGTGAAAATTAAGCACCTTCACTAAGTGGGGCCTGCAGGCTATTTTTAGGTGTATGTCTATTTTTAGGCATGGTGAGCATATTCTATAAGTTGCAAGATGTTATTTATAGATGGTTGATCAAGTTGAAAAAATAGATGAGATTCTATTTTTAGAATATTGGGCGAAGTCTATTTATAGATCGCTAATCTAAAAATAGATGCATGTCGATTATTATTAGCCCTTAATAATAATCTGACAATAAATATCAACTTATTCTCTTGGAGCACTTTATTTCAGTAAACATATTTGGAAAATGAGTGGGCTGAAGGAATTAAGCAATTCCTAGGGTGGTTGGTGACTCATGCATGGAGGACTCAGTTATAACTGATAGTGGCAAGTTGTGACAGAGTTGGAAGAGTAGTTATGGGAGTTATTATTTAGTTTAACTCAATTAAGTGAGTTAAACTCAGTTGTGCTAGTTATATCTAGTTCTAACTAAAGATACACTAGTGAGAGTTTAGTGAATTAATTATTTAATTAATTCACAACTAGAGACTCACTTGCAACTGAACAAATACAGCAGTTAACTACTTGCATGTCAGTTCCAATGGAGACCTAGTGGAGAGATAGGTGAAAGGGTGAGATGGACTATCTGTTGTGACTATAGTGATGCATTCAATGCATCTGACACACATTGGAGATGAAAATGAAGATTGTGCAGTCAAGGCAAGGCCAATTCAAATTCATTCATAGGTCTTCTTCAGCAGGGATTGTGCAGTGGAAGCAGGCTGTCAGGAGGCAATAAATTGGTGATAGATATGCAAATTTCTGCATGAAAATGTGTAATGATTGTTGATTGTACTAATAGCTTGATGTACTAATATTTTTATGAGATTATTATATGATCCATTGATATACATAATATATGATAGTTGGGGTTTTTAGCTTTAAGCTTTCCCGTTAAACAATTGTGTTTATGTGCGATTAATTTTGCTTCATATGTATTTTGCAATTGGTGATTTAATTTCCGCGAAGAATTAAGTGGAAGGATTTTGTATTTAACATAAGTTAATTTTTTAGATCAGGGGAGTCCGGTAATATACATGCATATTGTATAATTTCTACAAGATTTCCTTTTCATCCTAACGGGAAATTTCTCAACATAGGTGTCAAAGAATTTTGGATCATCGAACATAGGCTCCCCATTTGAATCGAACATTTCTATGAACTCTTTCTCCTTCTCTCTCTCATATGCTCTAATCCATTCAGTTGGTGTCATTATTGCAAGCCTTTGGGTTCTCTCTTGTTTACCATTGAAAGAGGATGTTTCTCTTCTGTAAGGGTGTTCTTATGGGAATACCCTGGAGCAGTCATACTTTGGCTTTTGTAGGTCGTTGGACCATCTAGCTTCCAGAGAAGGTCCACAACATTTACATCCATAATACCCTTTTGTTACAAGACCTGTGAAATTATTGTATACAATATGCATGGCACGTTAAAGTATATCATGAAGATCAGAACAACTACAATGAATTAAATTAATATGTGAAAGAATATTTTTATGTATATAAACAAATCAATAAACATGTGATTTACTAGAGAAAACTCCTAAGCCTGGATAATTATGTGTCATGTAAGCACATATTCCATACAATGTAAAACTCCTCTCTATTGCGATGGGTCTTGATACATTGTATACAATTATCCCATCCCATAATTCCTTCAATTCATATACCAGTGGTTGTAACTAGACATCCATATTCTTCACTTGTCTTCTACCAAGGACTACGATATCCAACATAATATGTTCATTCTTCACAGGAAACCATGGGGGGATATTGTTATTAATCATTACTGCAGACCAAACATAATAGTTTGTGTTTTGGAGGGAATATAGGTTGACGACATTCATGGCTATGCTGAGTCGTAGACTTCATACTTCATCCTTGAAATTTTCAAGCCATGTATCCTCTATATGCTTCATATATATTCAATCTGTTGGCAATCACATAACTCCCAACTCACTTTTGTGTGAGACATGCCATCCCTGCAACATAGCTAATTCTTTGCAACGAAAGAGCCTTTGAACCCTTCGGATTATAGGCATGTGCCTCAATATCTTAAAAGGAGGACCACGTGATTTACCGTTCTTTTTTTATTTATCATACCTGTCATGCCCACATTTTGGACATATCCCTTTGTTTGCATATTCTCCTCTATATAGAATACAATCATTTGGCCATGCATGATATGATATGTACTCAACAACCAACATTTTCAATAATTTATTTGCCTCTTCACAGCTACCGGGCAAGACATTATCACTCAGAAGAACCTTATCTTTGAATAACCTGTAGTTAGTGGACAATATTAAATGTACAATACCAATAATTATTAACGTTCATAAAATTGATCATTTTTAATGTTGATCGTGTGACAATATTTCTCATAATATAAGAGACTTGATGCTCAATTACCTCAAAAATTTCGAGAAACATGCATTTGACAAGCCAAACTTTGCTTTCAAGTTTTACATTAACATCGTTGTCCCCAACTAGGTAGACTTTGACTGAACTCCAAGTCCAAAGAGAGGGGTGGTGGAAGCAAATTTAAGGCTTTTGAAAAAGGTATCAATGATATGAGCATCATCCCCTAGTTGATCATCGTTTTGGAATGCATCTAACAACATTGTCTCCATGACAGTCGTATCCCTTAAGTAATCATCCATACCAACCTCTATTTGATTGCATCTATTGCCAGCTTGTGAAGAACTACTATTGTTGTAGTCATTCCTAATTGATGAATCTGGACGTAGTGGGAATTGAATAGGTGGTTGATTCAACCATTCTTGGTATCGTTCCCCTCCGAGTTTTTCTCTTAATTCAGCCTTCTCTCGATTTAACATTGTTGGGGGGTGCAACGTAAGATGGTAGGTAGGTCGCTCATCATCACTAGAATACTAATAATTTCAAAAAATATATTTGAACATGATTAGTACAAAATCGATGATATCAATTAGTAAGCACGTCAATGCACGATTAATTGGTTTGACGTTGAAATAATTACATTATACCAAACAATTATTACCATCATGGTCCCAAGATTGTGGCTAGAAGATGGCATGTTACAATTGGTAAGGTGAAGCAGTTGTCCATTTTAATCTACGAACCGCGCCTTGCAGTATGCTGCTCTTGATAAGACCTTCCGACGTTTTGGAACTATTTGAATATTTTGTGCATCTGAACTCAATTTTGAATCTGCATGAACTTGCAAATTTGTATACATTAATTTTATTCAACTGATTGACATGGATAAAAAATAAATAAATAAATAAATAAATAAAAAATAAAAAATTCAATTAGATAATGAAAATATAAATAAAATCTGAAGTAATTACGTTTGAAGATGGATAGGGAGAACTCCGCGATGGACTTTGAGAAATATTATGGAACGAGCTAGATTTTGACGAATTGTCCATTTGATATAATTATGAGATTTTCTCTCTGCATTTGAGAAAAATCAACAATAAATTTTGGTGTACACACCTAAGAGTAATTTCGATGCCTTAAAAAATGAGTTATTGCTATCGATGCTAATGTACTATTAACTGCACCAGTGCGGTTTTATTATCGGACGCATCGTTAACAAACGCACTGAATATCGAAAAGAAAAAAAAACAAAACAAAAACAAAAACTTCTTCATTTTTTTGAAGTGAAAAAAAAGTGGTCAAAATGAGCGGAAAATGATTTGAAAAAATCTAATTTCAAAAAAAAAATCTTTAAATAGTAAAAGCTATTCATTATTTCATTATTTTTGCAAAAAAAATTGAGGGATTTTTGCGAGAGACATAGCTGGAGAAAGAGAGCACGAGAGCACTGTGGAGAAAAAAAATACTTTTGAACAGCAGCACTATTCAGAGAATCAGAATTTGAAACATCTGGTGATTCACACAAAAGCCCTATAGTATAGTAAAATTGTTAAATTTTACTGTAATAATTGTTTTTTTACCGTTTTTGTTAAAAACAAATGCATAGTAAAAAATTTAAATTTTACTGTGCATTTACTAATAAAATCATTTACAATTTCTATTCCTATTTACATTTAATTAAAATTCAGAAAGAAAAAAAAAAACAAAAAAAACAAAAAAATTCATTCTTACGTTAAACCCTTGCTTCTTCTTGTTTATGTGACTTCAAAATTAGGGCTTTTCATTTTAGATGTATAGGGTTTGTATTACTATATGTATAGGTTTATGACATCTAACCCACGGGACCACTTGCAGAGTCGGATCCCAATCTTTATCAGTCGTTGCACGATTTTTTAAAGGCAGGTTTTGTTAATCGGTGTGCACTATTTAAAATAGCGCATCAGTGCGTGATTTTAGTATAGCGCACTAGGCGCGTATTGACAAAAAAAATTGTTTGATAAAAAAAAAAAAAATGTTAATTTATGTTTATGTTAATCGATTCTCTGGTAATAATATAATGCATTGGGTCTCCTATTGAAAAAGAGCATCGTGCAATTTTTTTACTGTATTGGCAATGCATTTATAAGAGCCTACCGCAGCGTTTTCGATGCATAAGTTGCAAAAGTCGCACCGGGCGTTTAATTTAGATAGATGCATTGTTTTCTTGATTTTTTTATTTTTTTTTACCTGGAAAGTATGTGACTTATTTATAAAATATATTAATGAATGGTACAGCTTTTATATTGATAAATAAATGGCTAACAAGAGTTCAAGTAATAAAAATAATGATAGCACATCCAGAAAATCAAAAAATGCAAGTTCTTTGTAAATTCTTTACAAAAATTATTATTTTTGAACTATATGTAAGTTTAAATAATATGTATTGTTTAGAGTGTATCATGCAGAGCCACAAAATGACGAAGCTCGATAAGATTCTTTCTGATCTAAGACCAGAAGAGCATAAAAGCTTGATGGAAATATTGCAGATGATGAATTAGGTGAATGAAAAAATACTATCTCTAATATGAGTTTCTTTTTTGAATTTTCATTAATAATATACTTAAAAATATTAGATAACATGTTTCAAACAATCTATTAATTCATATATGTTTAATGTTCTACAGAGACCAACAGTGAAGAAAATGAATGTCGTTCTAAGAAAAGAAAAAAAATAGAACATGCAAATGAAAATGAATTGCATCTTAGCTCATCTAAAGTGGTGTTGGAGGTTAACAAAAGGGGGAAAAACTTTTACAAAACTTTGAGGGATCTAGTGGAACGAATGTATAGACATTATTTCCACTTACAATACAAAAATCAATACAATGATTCCAAGAACCAAATTTTATTTAAACTACAGGAAGAGTTTCTAGAGAATTGGTCAATGAGACATGTCAGACTTTTAATAGCAAAAACATACAACAACAAAAAAGAAAGATTGAAAAAATAATATTCCTTTAAATGTTTTTCTAGAAATATATGTATATATTACTACAAAGCAATCATTTATAAATGTCACTTTTGTTATATTTAGTTTTCATATATCAATATAAAAATCAAATAGTTTGTTGTCATGTTACTTTTTCAGGAAGATTATGAAAAGCTCAAAGGATAAACGAGCTGATATCATAAATATGTCAGTAGGAATGTCCAAAAAAATGTACAAGGAAATGGTCAAAGAAATGTACATAATTGCATCGCACGAGGAGGCATCTCAACAACAATGTGCTAATATAATATGTAATCATTTAATTTTTCGATTAGGTACAATAAATAAATAGTTTAGCATTAAATATTAATTTTCAAGTATTTTATTGCAAAAAAAAAAAGAAAATGGAAACCAATCAACACATAAAATAGGACGACAAGGAAAAAAAGATTGATATCTATGTTTGTGAGCAATTGTTACTTCCTTATAACAACTTAACTAGCCTCTCTCCATGTGAAAAACTCTGTTGCCACCAACAAATCAGCTTATATAGTTCACAGTGTCGTGAATAAATATTGAATAGTCAAAGTATACAACTCATCAATTTATGGTATACATACGTACATGTGTTCCAGCGGTCAAAACGCCTATGCTACATTGGATCATAACATAATTATTGTAACGAAACCATAGTTACCAAGTTCGGCCGTACTGCCGAAAAGAATTGTTAATTCGTGGATTCGGTTCGGTACGGTGATTAATTCGAAAATTTCAAATTCAATTCGGTGTTATATTTTTTCAAACAATTTTTCAAGGCTTTCCACGCGTTGTCTCTCACCCTTAGTGTGCTTCGTTCCTAAACCATGTATCGATTTGAATACGCGCGCACACGTTGTCTCCAACCTAGTGTGCTTCCTGATGCGCCGTCTCCAACCTTTAAAGTGCCTCAACAGTGCCATCGCAACTCTTCCTTTTGGTAATTTGGAAAACAACGAACTATGCAACAGAGAAGTAAATAATAGGTCTACGGAAGAAGAAGGTAATTTGGAAAATAATGAATTATGCAACAGTAAATAACATTGATCACTCTATTTAATCTGCTGCAATTTAATACATACACATACATATGGGTTCACTAAATACATAAATATATTTTATATTATATGATTTTCAAATACTACATAAATATATTTCATATTATATAATTTTCAAACATGGTTTAAATACATTTTATAAATTCAGAAAATAGTGTTATATCTATGTAAAAAACAAACAAAAAAAATCATTATATCTATCTTAACTTTGCTTGATTGATGCACTAAAAGAATACAAGTTTGGATCTACTCAACTATGGTGGAAATAGGTTATTGAACTTACCCTTCTAACTCTTGAATATGAACTAGTCTGGTTCTGACTTTACTTAGTTGATGCATTGCTTAGCTGATGCATTGGAAGAATAAAATTTTAATGGACTTGAGCAGCCCTGTTGGAAATAATGCAAGGAAGGGGAAAACAAGTTTAAAACTGGGCAACTTGGAAAATTGAAATAATGTAGAGAAACGCCAAGCTAATGCGGGGTGGATTAAATTTTATAAAGTTTCATATAAAAATTAGCAAATTGGTAATTCTTAATGGTAAAAAAATAAAAAAAACTATATTTTTTACAGACAAAAAATTAAAAAACAATAATTTCTATATTAAAAAATTTTATAAAATAAGAAATTTCAATTTAGAAAAAAGAAATAATTCTTACTCTAAGAAAAATAAAAAAACAGTAACTTCTATTGTGGAAAAAAAATAACTTTTATAACTTTTATATTTTCATTAAAGTTTTGAATATAATAATTGTTCATTTAAATTTATAAAAAATATAAAAATGAAAATTAATATATTTAATTATTTGTAAGATCTATAATGTAGAATTTTTCCCGTATCGAATCGAATCCTAATCCTAATCCGAATTCGAATTTGGTAACTATGAACGAAACGACGTGAACATGGGTAATATGGAAACCTGATATCAAAGAACGAATATTAATGTAATTCTGGGCTATATTGAGAGCTTAATCAAAACCTATGATTGTCGTGCCAGATAATTCCAATATTAACAGTGGTATTGCATAAAGTTTGACCATGGTACACAAAGACAAGTATAGGCTACTTATATGTGGACTCTGGAGCCATGGCGACAGATGTATTTCCAAGAATAAGGTATCAGTCAATGTTTGACAACTAATTTCTTAAGGGGTAGACTTATATGTAGAGCGAGGTCTTGATAGCCTAACAAACCTCATTCGATCCTAAAACTGTTCGAGTATGATGGCTATTACATTTTCAAAATACAGTTGTAAAGGATCCTAAAACTGTTCGAGTATGATGGCTGTTACTTTCAAACCTCACATTTTAGATAAGTCCATGAGTTGAGTCAAAAGCAGACCAGAAATGAGTTTCCCGTTGCATAAACAGAGTTGTCATAACTGGAATGGTGGCTTCAGATTATATTTCATATAAAAATTCTCTGCAATTAAGACCTTGTACAGAGGTACCGAATGGTACAGGGGTTTAGTGGGAG
The DNA here is from genome assembly GCA_034641835.2 of Pinus albicaulis. Classification (NCBI taxonomy): domain Eukaryota; kingdom Viridiplantae; phylum Streptophyta; class Pinopsida; order Pinales; family Pinaceae; genus Pinus; species Pinus albicaulis. Next base: position 964,026,983 of record CM076572.1, read on the forward strand.
ATGTCGAAAAGTTTGATGTAGAAACCAGGAATGAAACATTTGGCATGTGAAAAGATGAATTGAAGCTCACAATGCAGGTAGACAAGAATGAATGCACAAAGAGATCTGAAATTATGAGAACCAGGAGTTAAAAGGAAGAATGGGAGTTTGAATTACACATTTCAAAGCAAACAAATGATTAACTCTCTGCCTATTTCCAATGAACATGATCAAGGTGTCACATACCTGTATCTATATGTGGTTTGGTTCAATTGTGATGATTTATAGTCGAAATTTTCAATGCTTCCTTCCAACAACCTCCACGGGTAACTCCCGTAGAGGAACTATGGAGTAGTGGCTCAGGAATCGGGGCACATTTTCTCATTTAGTTTTGGAGCTGACAGCACATAAATTCCATGTACTATGCCCAGAAATTACCAACTTCATTTCTTATTTACCAAGGCCTGTGAGGATCTACCTGTATGGCCATGATGAAGATTGTAAATTTACTAAGAGAATGGTCACTCTAACACGTATGCAAGCACAATTTATAATTATTTTCCATGTCAACAGCCATCGTAACACTAGTGAATCAACTCATGATCTCTAGTAAAAATAGGAGATCCGCTACGTCAACTATCAAACTGGTTCAGACTTCATGTGGTTGGCATGACTTCCTCGGATATTATGAACAATACCACATGTGAATATCAATTCCTTGATCTCATTTCATAAAAATTACATTTAAATTTTTTTTGAATTCATTACATAATTGAAAAAATTGCCAATATAATATAAATCGTGTAAGTCAAAATCATGGTGGACCATAAATCTATTTTATACATCATTTTTTAAAATAATATATAAAATATTTTACATAACATGCCGAACAATTTTATCTTTAAAATAATATTTTTTTTGTTATTAATGGTTTCTTATTATTATTAATATTAATTCATATTAAAATATTTTATTCATAACCTACATTGGATATTTTATTATATACAACATTAAAATATTTTGTTTTAACATTTTTTAATATCAACATAAATTAGTTAGCATAGATCTTCAAATAGTTTATTTAAATCACTTGTTAAAATATTTTTGAAAAGTATATAGTTTAAACATCTTATATGTTTTTTTTTTTTTTTACTTCTACATACTTTACATGAAATTATACTAGCAATTGCATCAAAAGTTGCAAAGGAAACCTTGTAAGGCGGTCATATGGAATAAGAGCATAGATAAAAAGAGGTGTGATATGCTATGGATCTAGATGTAAAAATAACTAAAATATTCGTAAGAAATTTTGAAGGATGGAAAAAATATACAATGTTGCCTCTTAAGTGCCTATTCATGGGGACAAGATGCAAGATCCATATACCTTACCATGTCAAATATGAATCGATTAGTTACTCACTTAACTGTAGTAGCATCAATTGCATCTATTCTAGCAAGCAATTTTGCACTTAGAATTCTCCTACCATAAATAAGAAACAACAGCCTTATTTATTCAAAAAATAAGAACTAAAAATCAATTAACGACACAATGTCGAGCAGGGGAGTTGTTCTCGAAGGAATTTTCAAAAAGAAACTTGTTACTGCGTAACTAGATGGTTGATACTACACCACTAAAGTGTGTCTTCCCATATTTGGTGGTGACGAAATAGAAATATGGAATAATTCTTTCTTCTCTTATTTTACATGCCATTTTGTAATCCACATTGACATCCTATCATCCTTATGGTTAAGCATAGTGAATGTTGGAAGAAGATAAAATGGAGTATAAAAGTCCCCTCTTTGAATGGAACTAAATTGAGTTTCAAACACCTAATATTAGCATAGTTAAATGCGTTCTACACAACTTTTGATAAATAAATAAATAAATAAAAAAATAGAAGCTATAATTTTTGGATGTTAGAATCATTAGTGTTTTTTTTAATTGATTTTATAATTAAAAATACTTGAAATTTTAAATAAAACCCCATAAATATATGTTGACTGAAATTTACACAAGTAGATTTTGTGACATTTTCAAAGTTCAATTTTCAAGGATAAACAACATGGTAACCATATTATAACAAGTGAATATATAAAAGAAAAAAAATAATTAAAAATAAGTTTTAGAAAAAGTAAATATTAAATTGAAATTGTAAATTAAAATTAAATTATTTAAAATTGAGAAAACAATTTACATAAATAGTAGTGGAAACTATACTATAATAAAACCAAAATCTTAAAAAATGAATATAAAAATATTGTTAAAGAATAAATAAAAAGTTATTGAGATGATAAAACTGATAAATAATAATAATATATTTTAATATTAAAAATAAATTTAACAAAACTTTATATAATGATAAAACTACTAAATAATAGTATAGCTAAAATATAAAAATAAAATTTAGTCTACTTAAAATATAAAAAGAAAATGTAATCTTTCAAAAATATCTCAAAATGGTTGAGGTAAGAAAAAGGGACGGAAGAGAATTAATGTCTCCTTCCAAGAAGATCAAGAAAAGTTCGTATACTCCAAAAAAGTCACATGTTGATATCTAAGGCATTTCCTCCTTTTCAATTCAAAAAACCTCCAGGTTTTCATCCCTAATAAAGTTTCCATCCCCAATCCTAAGAGAAAAAGTGTATTCTTAGTTGTAATCATGATTATTGTCTATCTTTAGTTGATTACTAGATTTATTAATATCTTTGGTTGATAAACCAAAATTTTTGGAATCTAAGCTTCTGTGATCCATAATATAAATTAGTAGAAATTCTTTCGGTAATAATCACATGCAAAAGAACGAGGTCGACGCGTTTCCAACCAACCAGTGAACCAACCAGTGTGGTTCATCATCAGGACTATGTGAGAGATCAGATCCAGACAATAAGTATAAATAGATGTAGAGATGGCTCAACTAGCTGTTAGGATAACGGCTAGTTTGACTTAGAAAAAGTAAAAATTCCATTATATATTTATTTAATTTATTAATTTATTAATTTATTTATATTATTATTTTAATTTATTTAAAAAACCTTCAATATATTTATACAATTAATTGACCAATTAATTAATAAAATGGTAAGTAATTTAACAAATCTTGGTGTATATATGCAAATTTTGATTAAATTATATAATAATCACTTATATAATTAATTATTTATTCATGAAATCTAATTAAAAATAAACCATCTATCAAATGGTCAAACATAGTCAAAAAATAAATAAATAAATAAATAAAATAAAATAAAAATATAAAAAATAATAAATAAAGAATAAAAATAAATTATATAAAAATAAAAATAAGGATAAATAAAAATAAATTAATAAATAAAATAGAAACAAAAATAAAATATAAATATAAATTAATAAATAATCAAAAATAAATAAAAACATTTTATTTTATTTTAATTAATTAATTTATTATTATTATTATTATTATTATTATTATTATTATTATTTATTTATTTATTTATTTATTTATTATTATTATTATTTTTATTTTTTTTAACAAATAAAAATATAAATAAATAAATATATATAAAAAATAATAAAAATAATAAATAAATAATAAATAAATAAATAAATAAGTAAAAAAGTCAAGAATATAAGGCAGGAATCGAGCACCTGCTGATATTCCAACCGTCATCTCTATTGAGATTAACGGGCCTTTTTTCAATTTCAATAGCCTCTCTCAACTTACGATGATGGAAATGGTCGATTCTAGCAATGACCTTAGCATCTTCTATGCAAATATGATGGTTAGTCTTTTCTGCATGCTCAGCTAAGGCGGACGAGCGAGATCTTCTATGCTTGATATCAGCAGCATGCTCACATATCCTTTGATTAATTGACCGACCCATCTCACCAATGTAAGGAGTTCCACAGGCACAGGGAATGATGTAGACACCTTTTCCATCCCTGGGGTTAATCGGATCTTTAACCGATTTTAGAGAACTACGAATTGTATTAAGGGGCTTGAAATAAGAGGATACCTTATGCTTTTTAAGGATTCTAGCAATTTCATCAGTGGTACCCTGGATGAACGGAAGGCTGACACTGCCATACCATTCACTAGGTTCTTTTTTATTTTTAACAGGAGGACCTTTCTCCGCTTTGAGGAAAGCTTTGAGGCCCTGCGAAAAACTATAACCATTATTACAAAAGACATTCAACAGATGGGTCTTTTCCCTCTCAAGGTGAGACTCATCAGAGATTCTCAGCGCCCTCGTGGCTAAGGTGCTAAGGACGCCTAATTTTTTAGCAGGGAAATGGTGGGAGCTAGCATGAAGATACTGCTCAGTATGGGTTTTCTTTCGAAAAACCTGATGGGAGAAAGAACCATCATCATTTCTAGAGATAAGGACATCAAGGAAAGGAAGACTACCCTCCACCTCATGTTCCATGGTGAATTTTATGGAACTAGATTGGCTATTAAGATGAAGGAAAAATTGATCTAACTTATCTTTGCCTTGAGGCCAGACAACACAAGTATCATCAACAAACCTTTTCCATAACTTTGGCTGGAAAAGGGCTGAGGAAAGAGCCCTAGATTCAAAGTCCTCCATAAACATATTCGCAACAATTGGGGAAAGAGGAGAACCCATGGCAACACCACATGTTTGCTCATAGAATTCACCTTCAAAACCAAAATTTGTAATCCTTTTATCACAAATGGGAGTTTATGGAATTTTAAAAAATGAAGCTATAATGTAATTTTTTATTGCAACAACAACAAAAAACGATAAAAAGGTCTAATATAGTTATGTTAAAAAAAAAAAAAAAAACCTTCAAATATTACTAATATATAACAATAAAGTAAAAAATAAACCCAATAGAATTGATATTTTATCAAATTATAACCAATAATAAAAATCTTCATATAGGATTGATTGCATAAAGAAAAATGTGTTCTCTAAATTGTTATTACACTAAAAGGAAAAGGGAAAAGGTGGTTTAAGGACAGGTGAGGATGTTATAAGAGAAAATAAATATGGCAAGAACAAGAACAAACAAAGGAAAAACAAAATCATTTAGGAATGGTGGCAAGCACAATGCAAAACAATGAGATGCTCATACAAAAAAGATAAACCCATTTCTTGTTGTCTTTGTGCAAAGGGTCATCATGTGAAGAATTTTCCAATGAAGTAGAATTTCTCCATTTTGGAGAAAGTTGAAAAACTCTCCACTAATGTTTTGCAAGTCTCCAATGTTGTGATAAAAGATAAGCTATAGTAAGCCAAGATCAAGACTTCGTAATAATTTTCTATGTTTCAGTAGCACTAAAGGGAATATCAGTCAATGTCACTATTGATGGTGGGAAAACCCACAATTTCATGAAGAAAATTGTTGCAATAGAGTTTGAGTTTCAACTTGACCCAACATAGACTTCTTTGAAAGCAGTGAAATTAGAAGTGGGAAAGGTGGTTGGTATGGAAATGGAGTCTCCTTGAAGCTTGGAGATTGGATTGGAACTATAAATTTCACCATTATACCTATGGATGAATTCGAGGTTGTTATGGGGAAAGAATTCCTGAGGAAGTTGAAGGTAGTGCCTATACCTCACATATATTATTTTTTCATCCTTTCATGCCAATATCTAGGTATTTTTTCTGAGATAAAGAACGAGTATGAAGATGTTGGTAGAATTACTTCATTGAGAATGATTTATATAACCAATTAAGGGGTTAAGCAACCTTACGATGAATAATTTGAAGGAATTGGACTTGATGGATGATATATACGTGGGGATTTAGGACGAATTCTTGTGCAATCTTTAGTGGAAAATATTTTAGTGAAGGCATTGGAGCCTAGACGCAATAGACTTAAATCCATATCAAATCCATTGTGGCAACAATAGCAAGACAGGTGGATTTTTTCTTAAATAAGTAATAAATTCTAGTTCTAAGTGGATAGATGGATATAGTGAAAGATTTGGACAGGGAAGGTAGTGAATAATTCAAACTATATGGGATACGCTTGACAATAGATAAAGATAACAAGGTTGGTGAGTAGTGACCCTAGTATGTGGGTACCTAGGAAGAGGATGAAGCTTCTTTGGGTGCACTTGGAAAGATGGATAGAAAAATGACCCATAAATTGAAATATTTGTTGGAAGAGGTAATGGAATAATTTATTTTAAATAGAAATGTGATCGTAATCTTCCAAACTCTTCATTAGACTTACTGGATTCTAGACAAGTTGTTGGTAGAGATGTTGGTAGCTTCCCTGGTAGCCACCTTCCATGGTCTTCTTGTTAACCTTAAATAGGAAAGGTCACTACCCAAGAAGCACATAATGGATTCTTGTGCACCTATGGAAAATTTTCCTTGGAAAATTCTAGTTTGAAATGGCTTAACATTTTGAGAAAAGGATAGATATATTTTCCTTTATTCAAAAGAGATATATCCTTTTCTCAAAAGAGTTGTATAAAATCACTAAAATTTTGAATGAAGAGACTCTTTAGGCATGGGGATGTGCATTATCATGGATTGGACACAATGATTGGATTAGATACCCAATTACATCGAGACTTTATGGGATCCAATGTACAAAATCATGACAAGTTGGTCAAAGTACTAATATAATAGTAGGTTTGGATGGTGCAACACTTGGACATTTTGATGAAAGTTGGATTATAGTAGCAGTACACAGCCAGGACAGTGCTGGAATTAAATTGTAGCTATATAAGAAGATAACAAGGGTGACAAATACATCTAAGAGGCATTTGTCAAAGAATTTTGGAAAAGGTAGCTTGTTAAAAGGAAGAAATAGATAGTGGGGTGTTGCATAGTAATTCTAATATGAACATTTCAAAGAAGTGGAAGCATACAACTATATATGGATTCATAGGTCTAGAGAGGAGACTAAAATCATAGTAGGTTCTTGAGGATGTTTCCAGGGATGAAAAAAACTCTTAATGGGGGAAGGATATGAAGCCAAAGCCTTGAATGACTTCGAGCACCTCTACCACACGATCACCTTAGTGTTCATTAATTGACATGGATGGACATGATAGAATTTTTATGGCTATAAGATTCGATTTTAAGCACCCCTCCACTATGGAAAGGTGCACCATAGACATGTAAGGTGCTCTTTCTCAAATTGGGTGCACCATTGACCTTGGAAACTTACACTAGTTGGATGCACCAAGAGAAGCTTAGAGGGGAACTTAACAAGAGAAGGAAACGTTAGGGTTATTATAGATGACTCCGTACTTTAATGTAATCATAATGCATGATAGATAATATTGGATTATTTGTCTTGGGTTCTTGGACTACATGTATAGTAAAAGAGTGACTCACACTTGGGGGTTGTGAGTGTCTTTAGGAAAAAATATATGTGGAGCACAATTGTGGGACACATGCATTGGGTACACATCCATTAGACACACTTGTATGCACTTTTTCATAGTTGGATGCTACACAAGCATCCTTGGAGCATAATTTTTGGATACACTTGTTAGGTGCATATCAATTGGGCACACTTATAGGCACTTGACTAGAGTCCAAAAAAATTATGCATAGTTGGATATACTTGGATGGACTCGGGTGCACTATTGGATGCACTATTATATGTGTATAGTCAATGATAACTCACCAAAGGAATCAAGTTGAAGGATGGAACTTGGATCCATCTTAGAATGAAGAGCTTGAATGTGCAACGTGAGCCTCATTTACAAGGAGGACACCTAAAAAATGCTACGTAAAGAAGTGATTGGTCATTCACAAGGAGCGTAAAGGGGATCTACAATTGTGTTAAGTTTACGGTTAAACATAATAGGATGAATTTAATTTGATAAGTTAGAATAGGAATAAGAAAAAAAATATGGAAAGTAAGCATGTGATTGCTCTAAGGGATTGATTATGCAAGTATGTTGGGCAACAGGAACAAGTAAATATTGCCTTAGGTTCATTATAGGTTTTGCAATATATTTGTGTGCATGACATTATAACTCCCTTCATATATACCTGTGAAATTCTCCATATAATAAAGTTAAGGCACCTGCCTTGGGTGCCACCTATATATGTGTGTTGTAGACTCTTTATGATTGTTATATGTCATTGTTCCTTGCATTTTTTTGCATTAGCTAAGTGTTAAAGTATTGTTGTGATGTTTTAAAAGTCACAGTTGTAAGTGTGTCTATAGTTGAATGAACTTGGTTGAGTAGGAATTAGTTGCATTATTTGACAAATTGTAGCTTAAGGAGAAGTTATGGGAAAATTTTAAGTCAAGAGGAATAGTTTGGTTGTAGTAATAGTGTGTTAATTCCCAAGCTCCTACAGTTTATGCAAGGCAATGATGTGTGACATCAAATGATTTAATAGACTTGAGGGAACTCAAATTTGTGAAGAAAAAATTAAATAAACTATATATTTGTGATACATATCCTCTTTATACACACATTAAATACAACTCAATTGAAAAAATAATTCAAATGGCTTCATATAGATAAGTCCCCTAGGGGTTAGCTTACAATAGTAAGCATAAGGGCACATCAAATAACACTTAATTGGAACAATAATTAGAGCATCTCTCTATCAAGTCCCTATAAAAAAGTGACTTACAATAGTTACATGTTGCGTTATTTGGTATCAAGGTAAGGATAAAATGCTTAAGTCCCTTATTTTCTTGGTCTACATGTTTGGAAAGTATATTTTCTGTCATCAAGAATTCTTGGTATTTCATATCATAGTTATAATGGTACATAAGTATAAATTTGTTAAGTCGAAATTTACAATATTTTAGGTTTACATCTCTATCGTAAAATATACAACCTAAAACGATCGAGAAGTATATGTAAATTTATAGATCACTAACTATATTGAGAGCTTATTTTTACTTATAATTTAGTTTATAAGATTCCATATGAAAAATTTATTTGCATTTAACAATTTTAAATGCTTTTTTAAATTTTGAGGGCTTATAAAGATTGATGTGAATTTGTATGAAATATAGTAATGGTAAATATTTATTTGTATTTATTGTATTTAAAGATGTATTTTATAATTTAATATCAGGGAGATGTGTAGTTTCTTCCATATTCAATATAGGATTGACACACACATAACACGTATAAATTAAAATCTATCATATGTAAGATGAGCATGACTTTGAATATATTGTGTGTGAAGAAGAAGAAAAACTTTCTGTAAATTGAAAAAACTTGAAGATAGATTCACATCTTAGGGAATTTGATCCCTCTCAACACATGATATTCGAATTATATATATATATATATATATATATATATATATATAATTTTTGTAACTATATAAGTTACCAAATTTACCCATAATTGATTCATTCATGATAGATGGTAACAACATGATTGGCTTGGAAGTTAAGAAAAATGCTTGATTCAATTTTGATTTTGTATACCTTGAAATTTTCCACTTCATCTCCCAATTGTATGTTCAATATGAAAACTCCCAAAAATATTGTTGTGGTAGATGTGTTATCTTTTTTATCCATTATTTATGTCTATCTATATGGTTGTTAATACTGTTATTCACATTGCATTTATATAAATAGCAGCATGTTTATAGTTATATTTATTGCATTCATATTTTAATGATCATGAGCCATAGTTTGATATTCATCAGTGATGCATTTAGTTGGCATGTATTGTTTATATGGTAATTCATGGTGAGATCCATGTTAGTTGCATAGTCATTAGCTTTTTTTAACTGTATATTTTTCACCATGAGCAAATAGGAATCTAACTAAGGTTTATTATATTCATTATAAGTCACTACCTTAAGGCAAAGGGACTATTATAAATTGGTTCGTCATAATTATTTTCCATTTACATGCCATTTGATGCAACTATTAGCTTTATATCCTAAATAAATATACATGATGCTCATATCCTCCAATCAAATATACATGATGTTTTATCTCCTTCAATAAGATACTTTTACTTCGTATTTAGCCTCATCTCAAGGGAAGGGGGAATTTTAATGAAATGCATGGTTTCAAAGTTAAGGAAATGATACATATATTTCTATCACCTCTTAAGGTGGATTAGTGCTAGACCTGATGTTTAGCATTAATTTATAAAATTAAATTTGTATGCTTCTATAATGTTTAGTACATTCATTTAAGAATATAAAGGATGGGAGAAGATATTATTTAAAACATATAATTTCATATGGCTTCCCTAATATGTTCCCTCCAACCCCCATAGTGGTGGGGTGCTATTAGGGAAACGATATAATCTAATATATATTTTTTCCATATTATATACCCCGTACTACCACCCTACATCTATATTATGGTGATGATGGGGGGAGATATTATGGAAAACATATAAAATTCTATAGTTAGCCTAATATCCCCCAACGTCTTCATATGGGGGCATGAATGCGAAAGACTAAATGGTTTCCCTTATATCCCCCCACCCTGTCACCCCCCACACCCACCCTCATTATGGAAAATATATAAGATGGTTTCCCTAATATACCGCCTCCCCAAACTTTCACCGCCAAAACTCTCATATGAGTGTAATGTGCCTAGGGAGGTACCCAAAGGGATAATGAATGTAATGCGGCCATAATAGTGGACTAGATCTACGATGTAATTAAAAGGAAATACGGTAATAATAAAGGGTATTTAGCATAGGCCCCTAGGAAGACTCATGAGAAGGTATAAATAAACACAAGAAACATTGTATTGAAGGTGTGTTATAGTATCTTGTATAAAGCATGACTTATGGAGTAATTCCTTCCATAAATAGTGTTTGATGGTGTTACATTACCTTAAGAGTTCTTCTCTCTATATTGTGTTATTTATGGTGAATATCTTGGATATATTTGGTGTTTTAGGGTTTATATTGGAAGTTTTTCTAATATTTTTTAATGAATTCTCTTTTATATCATTGAAGTTTTACTACAAATGGTATCAGAGCTCTTTCTTTAGCATGAAGTGGGAGAATTATTTTTTTAGTTGATTTTTTATGAAAATTTTGATAACAACATTCAAATCAATTAATAATTTTTTTTGTAGAAGTTAAATAATCCAATCTTATAATTGGATTCTTCTTGAAAAATATTCAATTAAAATAAAAGAAAACAAAAATTCCAAAATGGATCTCAAGAAGTGAAATTATTGGAATTTTTACTTTTTTCAGGTGACAGTCATGAATTTTGTATATTAGATATATTTTGATAGAGAGCATAAATTTCACTCAAACCAATGCCAGAAGATCTAGATAATTTGTAGAATTTCGTAATTTGTCTCATAATATCCAATTAGAGAAATATAACTAAAGTTATGACCATTTTAAATTTTCTTCTTCAAAACCCTCGCTACATAAAGGAGCTCAATTAAAAGTAAGTGATTCTTTTGAAACTTATTGTAAGTATGATATATTTTACAAGAAAAGTTGATGGTCCTAGTATTGAAGAATACATAAATTACCCAAATTCATTATAGAAAGAGAAGTGGAAACCTTATCGACACTATGGTTTCAAAGAAAATGTTATCATTTTGTGACATTCATTTGAATATTGAAAGATGATGGCACTTTATGATGAAGCATATGAAAAATTAGTTTTAGACAAGTGGTCTCATTCCAAGTGTAGGGATAAAGAAAGACCCAAGGGTTTGTTTTCATGCACAAACTTCACATTGTAGGTTCATGTATGTAATCAACATGAAAAGATCATTTTTTATATTAAGTTACCCAAGTTGCAAATATAATTTCATTAATGTTAACTTAACTAAAAGATTACAAGTTTCCACAAAGAATATTCAAAGAACACGGGTTGAAGGTGAAATTGTTCAAATTTTTAAATATTTGAAGAGTTCCATGAATAGCTATTAGTAAAATTCATATTTTGTGCTATATGCATGGAAGATGTAGATATTATTTTGGGATATCCTTGGAGGGACTCGGTACAATTAATGTCAATTTTCAAAAGAAGTTTTTGAAGTTTTGGTACAAAAAATACAAGATCATAGTGTAAGAGATGTTTCTTAGAAGCAAGAAGAGCCCAAGGATATACATGAAGAAATAACTTAAAAGAAAATAATTTCAATACCTAATGACACATGAAATGAAGAGTCCAAGATTTAATTAGAAGAGAATATTATAGAAACACTTGAAGAAAATCACTAGGAAAGACATACACAAAAGGAAGATTCTACATAACCATATGTTGATGAGTCAAAGAAAGAAAAATCAATAGATAGGGTTGTATATCACCACCCACATCACATAGAAAAATAACATGCATTAATACATGAACATGTGCATCAAGAAACTTACAATATATCAACATATAACCAAAGATGAAATTAGTATGAAAGCACATGGATAACTAAAAGCAATGCATGGATATATCAAAGTAATGTAACAAGACATATATCCAAAGAAGAAGCCAAAATAAAGATTAAGGAAAGGCCATAATTGGACCCTATGTCCACATTTCACTAGGATGGATGGACGCTCGTGCATAGTACTAGTTGACTACATTGCTCAGTAGGTCATATTATATAGCTTATTCCAATGTTTTAATGATTAAAAATGCTAAGGGAGATGTAATGAAATGTTATTAGTGAAGATAATACGAGATACCTAGGTAGGTAACCAAGAGGATAAGGAATGTAATGTGGCCATAATAATCGAATACTCCCACTATGTAATTAAAATGAAATAATATAATAATAATGTATATTTGGCATAGGCCCCTAGGAATAGTCATGAGTATCATTGTTTTTGAGGTATGTTATATTATATTATCTTATAACAATAATAAATTGTTGAGTGATTCCTTCCATAAATAATATTATATGTTGTTATCCTACCTTAAATATTCATCTCTCTATATTCTTGTGTTTTTTATCATGAGCATCTTTGAAGTTTTAGGATTTATATTGGAACTTTTATGGTTGATTCTCTCTTATATATTTCAATTTTTACTACAATGAGAGTGGGGTGAGGGGTAGGTATTAGAAAAACCATATAATTTTATCTATTGTGTATAATATATCTCCTCCCATCCTCATATCATTTTAATTTTGAGATGGGGATAATATATTAGGTAAACCCTATAATTTTATCTATTTTACCTAATATTTCCCCCACCCACATATAGGGAAATAATTGTATCTATTTCCTCTTATACCTTTTCCCACCCTCAAGTTTTACTACAATGAAGGTAGGGGTGGGGAGGATATGGTAGGGAAACCATATAATTTTATATATTCTATAATATCTCCTTCAATCCTCATATCGATGAGGGTGGGAGTGGGGAGGAGATATTAGGAAAACCATATAATTTTATCTATTTTCTCTAATATATACTCCCATCCCCATATCATAAGAAGGTGGGGCTGGGGAGGAGATATTAGGTAAACCGTATATTTCATTTGTTTCACTTAATAACTCCCCCAACTATCATATAGGTAAATAGTTTTATCTATTTTCCCTAATATCTTCCCCCAATATGTCATCTCTGTCCCGACCCCTAATATCTACCCCCACCCTGAAGGTGGGAAAATATATAAGTTAAAATAGATAAAATTACATTGTTCCCCAATATCTAACCTGTTAGTATGAATCTTAATCGCAAGCGTACAAAAAAGGCTCACTTTAGTCGTCCATAAAAAACAGCCCTAACAGCAAAGATGGCTGCCAATTTCTTTAGATCTGCAATTAGTTTACCAAGATAAATGTTGCAAAATCTAGATCTATGCAATAAAAGACATTAAGTAGTAAATAAAAGCAAGAGTTGCTCCATGCATCCAATAGACAAGACAAGAATGTTTTAAATATTTTTTGTATTTTTTGACACCTGGAAGGGAACATAGAAAGATGTTACCAGTCCCCCTCAATGGGATGAGTTCTTGTAAGTCCTCAGCACTTCAGATCTAAAATCTCTCTCTCTTGATGGTGTAGAAAACCCAAACAAAAATGGAACTCAAAGGGAGCTCACAAGAAAAAAATGGTAGCAAAATATGACAATGATGGTGGATCAAAGTCGGAAAAAAAATATAGATCCAGAGTGATCTTTAGGAAACAAAATTTAGTGAGTGAATGGAAAAACCCTTCTATTTATAACAAAATATTGAGTTATTCTAGATATTGGTGCATAATTAAAATATTATTAACCAAATCAAGGTCCAACTTTTATGGAATATTTTATTATATTTGTTGGAGGGAAAAAACAATTTGACTTTGGTCAAATCCCTTTATTTGTAAATAATAAATAAATGATTTATTTATTATTTTAAGGATGTGGTTGAGTAATAATCAAATAAATAATGATTTATTCAATTATCTATAAATGATTTAGTCAAATTTAACAAGGAATATTATTTAAATAAGGTTTAAATAATTATTCCTAGAAAATAATAAGATAAATAATGATTGATCTAATTAATTTTCCTATTTTGGGTTAAATATGACCAAGAATATTAATTAAACTGATTTTTAACTAATTATTCCTTGAGTAAAATCAAACAAATGCGGATTTATTCAATATTTCCTCATGGGGTTTCTTGTTTAGTCCATAAACAACTTAATAAATGTGGTTTACTAAGTTATTTTTCATAGTGAAAGCAATTTTACTTAGGGTAAAATTGGTCTTACATGGTGTACTTTGGTCCATCTAATAGTAACAGGTTAGATGACCAAAAATTGGTGTAACATAACCCATTGTGAGTATGGGGGGGTGGAGGGGTGGTATTATGGAAAATAGTTAAAATTATATAGTTTCACAAATATCTCTACCCCAACCCAAACCCCACTTGAGGGTCTATGGAGATATTAGAGGGAAAAAATAGCATCATATATTTTTCGTAATATATTCCCCCAATGCACACCCTCACCCTCATTTTATCTATTTTCTTAATATCTCCCCCCAACTTACATCCTCATATGGGGATGGAGTGGGTGGGAAATGTTAGGGAAGCCTTATAATGTTATATGTTTTTCATCATATATTTCCACACTCTATATGAGGGTCAGGGTAGAGGGCGGAGATGATGAGATAATTTAATTATGACTTACCTAATATGAGGGTTAAAATGTGGGGTATTTATTAGGGACAATATATAATTATTATAAGTGTATGGGTGGGGAAAATATATTAGGGAAAACAAATAAAATTAAATGTCTTTCCTATTATCCCCCTCCACCTACATATAATTTTATAAGTTTTTTCCTGATATCTCCCCCACTACCACCACCTTGTCATGCACCATACTAGATGGCATTTTCTCCACCACCTCCTCCTCCTCCTCTTATTCCTCCACATGTGTCACTAACAAAACCATCCACTAATACTCCTCCTCCACTTCCTTTGTCACCAATGTAAACATCATCAATCCTCCTTCTCCTCCACATGTGTCTCCAACTACTCCCCCCCACATGGATCCACCCACTAATCCTCCCTCCTCATCCACATCTACTACACATTATACAGTAGTTATTGATGTTGTGCACATTATGTTCACATCATGTGTTATACTTGATCCTAATAGAGAGACATTTCAAACTCTAATTCCATCATTTTATCTAACACGAGTATTGATATACCTTCTACCTCTAGTACTAGAGGCACTGATGCCTCTGGCTCTGATGGTGGACCTAGTTAGAAATAATATTTGACATGTATATTGATTATATTATATTTGACTCGAGATGTACTATTTTGATCATTGTGCATTAAAAATGACAATAGACCAATAATCACATTTCTCTTCAAGGGTGAAACCTCATTTTACAATGAATAAAATGTACAAGAAAATTTTTATGATCCTAAGACTAGGTTTCGTTAGTGTTTATATAGGAAATAAAGGGTACAGTTATAATAAAATAGGACCATGAGGGCTTCTAGCTACATAACAATATAAAAATAGAAATGCAATCACTCAATATCTAGGGCTCAATAAGGGGTTTTGGTTAACATGGGGCTTATATATGGCTTAACATGACTCTCCCCTTCAAAGAATCGTTGTCCTCAAAACTTGACAATCTAGGGGTGTTTCTGCATGAACAATTCATCTTTCCATATGTCTTCTTCCACTAGTAAATTCTTCCATTTGATGAGGTACCCATTAATTTCTCTATTTCTCAACTTCTTAGTCCTTATTTCCAAAATTATTTCTAGTTATATTATTATTTTCATTTTTTCATTAATATCTGGGAAAAAACTTTCGACTAATATCTTATCATCAATTACCTTGTTTAAGAAATAAACATGGAAGACTAGATGTAGACGTGAAGATGGAGGAAACTCCAATTTGTAAGTCATACTTATAATTCTTTACACACCTTATAGGGGTGGTAATACCTCAAAGCTAATGTATTTTCCTTCTTTTATTGCTTAAGGGACATCTATTTATATGGTTTTAGTCTCACAAATACCCAATCCCATCCTTCAAATTCCCTTTCTCTATGGTGTTGATATGCTTGTCATTTCATCCTTTTTTTTTACGTAACCAAGTTGTCCTTCAATAGTTTGATAATCCCTTATCGGTGTTGTATGTGGTCCTATGTTTCTTAAACCTTTATAGTCTTTTTCAAGGGTGATGTAATGGATGGAAGATGATATCGATAAAGTGCCATGAATGGTGTCATTTTTTATGAGGTATGGAAGGATTTATTGTACCACCACTCTTCCAAGGGAAACCATTTAACCCATTTTGTATATTTATCAAATTCAAAGCAACATAGATATATTTCTAAACATTTATTTACAATCTTATTTTTCCCATCAGATTGAGGATGGTAAGATGATCTGTGAGCCAATTGAGTACCCTAACAAGAAAATAATTCAGTTCAAAAAATTTTAGTGAAAATTGAATCTATATCACTCATAATAACCAATAGTATTCCATGTAGCTTTTGGGTTTTTTCCATGAATTCTTCTACCACAATACTTGCTTTAAAAGGATGAGAAAGAGAGAAAAAATGGGCATACTTTGTCATTTTATCTACCACTACCATAATGACATGCATTCCTTCCTATTTGGGTAAACCTTTAATAAAATCCATTGAAACTTCTTCCCAACACTAGTTTGATATGGCTAGTGGCTAAAGGAGCCTTGGGGTCTTGATATTATCCCCTTTATTTTTTTTGGCATACCACACATTTGCACATTTTCTTTAAGACATTTCCAAAAAAAAGGTATTGATCCCATGGTATGTGTTCAAGAACCCTGAATGTCCTCCTACATGAGAAGTGTGTAATTCCAAAAGGAACTTATATTTGAGTTAAGAATTATTACATAAGTATGAGAAAAATTAATACAACACTAGATCATTTTTCCACATGAATTTGTGTACTACATCAGGCTCCTATTGTATTTGTTGAATTATCTTGCATATATTCTCATATTGCTACCATTATATCCTTGATTCTTCCACTCAATCAGATTTTGGAATGGAAATAGCACATAGTAAACCATTTTTGTATCCCTCTTTCCCTTAGAGGTCGTCTATCACAATATTTTGTTTTCCCTTTCTGTAGATAATTTCAAAGTTATAATCATACATCTTTATGATCCATTTTTGTTTCTCTTCTGAAGATAGTATTTTCTCCAAGAAGCCCTTCAAACTATCATGATATTTTTATATTTTGAAGTGTCGTTTTATTATGTATGGATGTCATTTCTTAGTTGCATGCAGTATGGCCTACATTTATTTTTCATATATAGGCACGAGTACGTTATTTCATTTAATTTCACTACTTTAAAAGGCAAGTGGCCTTCATTATTACATCAAAACTACACCAATGCCATAGCCTGAGGCATCACACTCCAAATGAATATTTTTGTGAAGCCAGGTGTCGCCAAGGAGAGAGTTATACACATATAATTTTTAAGTTCTTCAAAAGATTTGGTTGCTTATTTATTACAATAAAAATATTCCTTATTTAATAATTGTGTTAGAGGTGTGTATATTTAACCATAATCCTTAACAACCTTGTAGTAATATTCTATCAATCCTATGAATCCTTTGTGTTTCTTCAAGGCATTGGGGATTGGTCATTCCCTCATAGCTTTGATTTTTTTTAGGATCCACCTTGACACCAATGTGATACAAAATGTCTTAAATGTTACACTTCTTAAAACCCAAAGTGATTTCTAAACTATCATGGATATTCCACTGGATAGCCCTCCCCTTCAAAGAATTGTTGTCCTCAAAACTTGACAATATAAGGGTGCTTCTGCATGAACAACTCATCTTTCCCTATGTCTTATTCCACAAGTAAATGCTTCCATTTGATGAGGTACCCATTAATTTCTCTATTTCTCAACTTATTAGTCCTTATTTCCAAAATTATTTCTAATTATATTATTATTTTCATTTTTTCATTAATATCTGGTAGAATGCTTTGGACTAAGATCTTATCATCAATTACCTTGTTTAAGAAATAAACATGGAAGACTAGATGTAGACGTGTAGATGGAGGCAACTCCAATTTGTATGTCATACTTCTAATTCTCTACACACCTTGTAGGGGCGATAATACCTCAACGCTAATGTATTGTCCTTCTTTTATTGCTTGAGTAACATATATTTATATGGTTGTAGTCTTATAAATACCCAATCCCCTCCTTCAAATTCCCTTTCTCTATGGTGTTGATAGGCTTTTCATTTCATCCTATTTTTTTACGTAACCAAGTTGTCCTTCAATAGTTTTATAACCCCTTATCTGTGTTGTATGTGGTCCTATGTTTCTTAAACCTTGATAGTCCCTTTCAAGGTTGATGTAATGGATGGAAGATGATATCGATAAAGTTCCATAAATGGTGACATTTTTTATGAGGTATGGAAGGATTTATTGTACCACCACTCTTCCAATGGAAACCACTTAACCCATTATGTATATTTATCAAATGCAAAGCAACATAGATATATTTCTAAACATTTATTTACAATATTAGTCTTCCCATCATATTGAGGATGGTAAGATGATCTGTGAGCCAATGGATTACCCTATCAAGAAAATAATCAAGTTCAAAAATTTCTAGTGAAAATTGGATCTATATCACTCACAATAACAAATAGTATTCCATATAGATTTTGGGTTGTTTCCATGAATGCTTCTGCCACAATACTTGCTTTAAAAGCATGAGAAAGAGAGAAAAAATGGGTATACTTTGTCATTTGATCTACCACTACCATAATGACACTCATTCCTTCATATTTGGGTAAACCTTTAATAAAATCCATTGAAACTTCTTCCCAACACTAGTTTGATATGGCTAGTGGCTAAAGGAGCCTTGGGGTCTTGATATTTCCCCCTTTATTTTTTTGGCATACCACACATTATGCCACAAAATTTTGCACATTTTCTTTAAGACCTTTCCAAAATAAAGGTATTGATCCCATGGTATGTGTTCAAGAACCCTGAATGTCCTCCTACATGAGAAGTGTGTAAATTCAAAAGGAACTTATATTTGAGTTAATAATTATTACATAAGTATGATAAAAATTAATACAACACTAGATCATTTTTCCACATGAATTTGCGTACTTCATCAGTGTCACCTTGTATTTGTTGAATTATCTTGCATATATTCTCATCTTGCTACCAATATATCCTTTATTCTTCCATCCAATCATATTTTCGAATAGAAATAGCACATAATAAAGCATTTTTGTATCCCTCTTTCCCTTAGAGGTCATCTATCGCAATATCTTTTTTGTAATCATACATCTTTGTGATCCATTTTGGTTTCTCTTCTGAAGATAGTATTTTCTCCAAGAACACCCCTCAAACTATCATGATCTTTTTCTACTTTGAAGTGTCGTTTTATTATGTATGGATGCCATTTCTTAGTTGCATGTAGTATGGCCTACATTTATTTTTCATATATAGGCATGAGTACGTTATTTTCTTTAATTTCACTAATTTAAAAGGCAATTGGCCTTCCTTCTTTCATCAAAACTACACCAATTCCATGGCCTGAGGCATCACACTCCAAATGAAGATTTTTGTGAAGTCAGGTGTCGCCAAGGAGAGAGTTATACACATATAATTTTTAAGTTCTTCAAAAGCTTTGGTTTCTTATTTATTGCAATAAAAATATTCCTTATTTAATAATTGTGTTAGAGGTGTTTATATTTAACCATAATCCTTAACAACCTTGCCATAATATTCTATCAATCCTACGAATCCTTTTTGTTTCTTCAAGGTATTGGGGATTGGTCATTCCCTCATAGATTTGATTTTGTTAGGATCCACCTTGACACCAATGTGATACAAAATGACTTAAATGTTACACTTCTTAAAACCCAAAGTGATTTCTAAACTATAATGGATATTCCACTGGATATTTCCTCACAATAGATCCGATAAATTATACTTAAAATTTTGAAATCTACACTATGAGGGTTTATTTATCTTTAGATTTTTGGATCTGTAAATTATTGTTTATTGTGAATGAATGAAAATTATAATTATGTATAAAATAAATAATAAATAAATAAAAACTCACAAACCACTATTTATACAAGATATATCCTAGGAAACCCTTTTGGGAGAAAACCCATTTGGAAGATGAGGTCGCTTTGCTCTCTTTATCTAAAAAGAAAATGGTTGTGAGTAAAAATAAGTAAGGCCTATGACTTGTGGGATAATATAGTGCATAAAATATTCTATGTGTTCCCTCTTCCTATCCCTCTCCACTACTCTTCTCGTTTATGGAACAAAATTCTATCGAAAGAATGGAACTCGTTTTCCTCCTAGTGGCTCGATTATAATACACTTGATAGCCTACTAGTGGTTGGGTTTGAATCCTTCAACTCTTAATCAGAGGTACAATATGGAATATTCTATAGTCTTATTTATCATCATCATGTGGCTAGACCCTTTTTCACGAATAATGGAGGTTGATGTGGGATCCTCTCAAATTATGGTGGCCAAAACAGGAAGGTCAACTTCGGAGTGGCATAAATTTTGCACGTAAACTCTGATTGAGAAAATTATTGTATTTTTGGAAATTTCTTTGTGTATAATAGGAAAATAAGGTGTGCACTAAAGCAGTAAATTTTAATCCTAAAAACATCATTTAATGCCTCAAAATTATCTCGAAAGGTTTCAAACCCGAATGTAACAACCCTGGTTAAAAAATTCATATAAAAATGTAAAAGACCACAGTGATGGGACACATATTCCAATATGAATGTTGGGAAAAACATCCTAGTGGGTGTTCATTTCGGTTATTATGGCTAAATGAAATTGGAAAATGCTTTGGAAAGGCATGAGGCATTAATTGGCATTTTATTTATGAAAATAATGGAAAATGGGAGAAAAGGGAGGTGAAAGGTCATAGATTGCATGTGAGGAGAAAAATGAAGTAAAATAATGGAAAATGAAGAAAATATAGGCCTCATTAATAAAAAGGCTTATGAGGATCAGTTGGTAAGATTTTGTTCAATTCAGTTTTGGAGTTCTCTCTCTCTCTCTCTCTCTCTCTCTCTCTCTCTCTCATACTCTTCAGCACTTAGAGTATCCTTGGAACACTCTTGGAGAGTGTGTAATACTTGGAGATTTGGATCAAGAAGGTAAAGGAAGAGAAGGAAGGTGCAACAGTACATCAAGATCAACAACTACAGCGGGTTTTGATTGCAGGTACTAAGTTTCCTGTATGTTTTCCTCAATAGTTATGGCATGCATGGTGTATGAATGTGGTTTCTTTGTCATGATCTATCATTAGCATAGAGGATTTTCTAGATCGACAATGGATTTTCCTACCCTTTCCATCTCCTAGATAGGCATGGTGTTGTGGGTTCAGTTTCATTATTTTTTTTTCTGGTTGGTTCTCATGTTCCTTAGTTGTGGGTTGAGTTACTAGTTCCTAGAAGCCTTGGTTGGACAAATGCTCTGGAAGCCTGGTGGACAGTTGTGGGTTGAGTTACTAGTCCTGCAAGCCTTGGTTAGACAAATGCTCTGGAAGCCCTAGGTGGGTTTAGTTACTAGTGATGGGAGACTTTATTGGAAAAATGCTCCGGAATCCATGTAACAGTTGGGGTTGAGTTACTAGTCCTGGAAACCCTAGTTGGAACAAACACTCTGGAGCCCTAAAATAGCTTGGGTAGAGACCAATCCCTGATGGTTTTGATGTCCGACTGTGAGGTGGAATCATTGGTTTAGGTTTGAGGTGTTTTTTCCTATAGAAGCATTGGATTGGTTTTGATTGATTTTTTTTATGATATCCTGCATTCATGCTTGGAATATGGCACGGGGGTGACTAGATGAAGAGAGATTTGGCACAGACGTGTATATGATCAGGTGGAATGTGGAAGTCGCAAACCTAGTTTCATTTTTCTTATGGAAATAAGAGTTATTTCCTCTTGTATTGTTGGCTAAATATTCTTGTTATAATTTGGATTCTATCGTTGATGTATCCTTGATATTTATGTTGTTATTATGTTGGTTATAAGCATGTGTTATGAAAGTGATGATGTATGGCTCTTCTCATGTTTTGATTTGTAAATTAATGAATTATGTATCTATGACCTAATAGATGATATTGATCTAAGGCTCGAGTTTTAGCTAAAAATTGAACTGCTCGAAATTGCTTCGAACCAGAATGACGAGATAGAGTTCATCACCAGGATTCCGACACAACTCGTTTCATCAAAATCTGAGTTCGTATGGCTGAGTTATCGTTTGTTGTTCAATTTCCAAAACATGCCAAAAAAAAAGAGTAGAATAGGTACAGTGATGATGTGAAAGGTATAGTCATCATTGCAGGGAATATTCTCCATATTTCAGCCAATGGCACTGTGACAAGTGTCGTCTTCAGATTCATCAGATGGGTTTGTGAAGAGATAAATTGTCCAATGACCTCCAATGTTCTTCCTAAGTTGGAATTTGAAATTCTTTTAAGGTTGGAGTACAACCCAACCACAGGGTGCCATGTGTCCTCTCTGGTGGGCCATCTCCTAACCTTTGGGGTCGAATTATTTGTCACATTAATGTTGGACATTAGACTTTATATGGTGTAATTATATATATATATAAGTTTTTAAACCAACTCGGCAGATTTAACTAAGTTTAGAGGGGCTATTATTTAAACCTGATGAAGGATTCAAATTGGAGACAGAGTCGAAAATTATGGCGGAGAAAGTTCATTATACATTTGTGTAATATTATTATGGCGGAGTGGGGTTCGAACCCACGACCTTCCGCCCGCTAGCCACATGCCTTACCATCTCTTCTGCCCAGTGTTTCTTACCCTTTATGTTCATTGTTTACATTTGAATTAACACAGTCTGACAGTTGAGGGTTGGAGGGGGCCAGCCCCCTCCCCATGTGGCCACAGTCCCAGAACCAGTGCTTAACCCAAACGAACCGGCGGAAATTTAATTATGTTTAATTAATTTTTAAACATGGTTTAACCACAATAAGACGTCATTAGCGCTAAGAACATGCTTATCACTAAACTACGCTTATCTGCATGTCTAATCCAGATTAGCATTAATTAACTACAGTTTATGATGGTGAAGTTTTAGGAGGACGCACCATTTATGTTGGATTTCTAAATTTAGAATTTTAACTGGCAATTCCTCCAGTTTTAGAAGAGAAATTGGGGCAAAAACAGTTTTGGTCATAACTCATCCAATTTTTGCCCAAACAGAGCTCAGAAAGAGGCATTCTAGGCTATTTGGAATGCTGGGAACTCAATGAAGTAGGTTGCAGAGGCAGAAAAGGTCATCTACATGTGTTTTAGTGCATTTGAATATTTTTGAAGGTTAGGGACACTAGGTGTTGGGGTCATTGCCAGAGCATCCAGAGTCCAAATTTAGCAAACAAATAGTTATTTTTGGGATATTATGATGTTTTAAACTCATTGGAATAGGTTCCAAGAGGTTATAAAGCTTGTAACAGCAATTTTAGCACACTTGAAGCTAATACAAAGGCCCACACTATGAAGCTGGACCAAGTAGATGTAGCTCAAGAGGGGTGAACTCCTTTATCAAAATTATGTGTGTTAAGATCTGTTATGTGGGTTTGTTTTGTTTTATATTGCTTCTATTATGTCATTTAAAATTATTCTTTCTAAGCTTATGACAAATTCATAATTTCACTAAGTATGTTTTTTGACAATCATGTGCTCATAAACAAACCTATGAAGGATAAGTAAAACAAAGCAAAGAATTTATATCTGAAATGAAACTAGCATAGAAATAAATAGCATTCATTTACACATCAAGTTGGTATTAGAGCACAAGGTTGCTTGCTTGTTTTACTTGAAGGGTTTTTAACAGTGCAAATTTACTGATGCTTACAAGGTTGAGATTGCAGAGAGGAGAAGGGAAGAAACTGATAGCTAGTCCTGAAGTTAGGAAAAGAATGAAGAAGGTTTAGAAGGCATCATCCTTACCCAAGGAACCACTCAAGGTAACACTTGAAGCACAAGAGGAATTAATTTAAGAGATACAAGTTGCAGAGATTAAGCTTAAATCTACAACCAAAATGTCAGGCCATGAAGGAACTCATGAACATTCTGAAGAAGAGGATGTTAAGAGGGAATTCAAAGAAATTCAAAGGATGGTGAAATTTGTGTATGAAGCTTTTATGGCAAAGGAAACTTGAGAAGGTTCAAAACACCCTCATAGAGAATAATCTTCAAACAGTAAAAAGGAGGAAGAGAGGAGCTCAAAAGGTAGTGGAGGAAAACCACCTCCCTCTCCACCATCATCATCATCATCATCCTCATAAGCATATTCATCTTCCACATCCACTACAAAAACTCATATCCACACTCATTCCAAGATCCCAAAAGGAAAGACTCTGTTACTCAAGTTGGACATCAAATTTGAAGTTCCTACATACAATGGAGAAGTTAATGCTGAAAGACTAGACAATTGGATTCATCAATTGCAAGTTTACTGTAGAATTCAGAATCTACAAGAAGACGATATCAAATTCCAATTGGCTTCATTAAGGCTAGAAGGAGCAGCACTAGTTTGGTGGGAGGCAAAGACACAAGAGGAAATGTGAATCCATGGTAAGATTTCCATTTCTTGGGTCGAATTCATTTCTTCCATTAAAAGACAATTTTATCCATTAGCCTATATGCATAAAACAATAATGAGTTGGCAAAACTTTAGACAGCTCAAAGGTCAAAGTGTCCAAGAGTATACACAAGAGTTTAGGAAAATGGCTTTATTACTTGGAGTAGACTTAAATTCACAAGATACACTCTTGAAATATATAGGAGGTCTACATTCCTACTTAAAAAAAATTATTCTTATGCTTAACCCAAATAACTTAGATGAATTATGTGTGCAAGCCACACATCTTGAAGCAAGGGGTAAAAACATTTCTGAAGAGGGTAGTAAGAAGAAGCCATTCAAGGGTAAGGAAAAAGAGAAAGGAGGAAAATGGAAGGGAAAGAATAATGCAAGTGTTAAGAAAGAAGGGGAGAAAATTGCATGCAAACATTGTTCCAAAGAGGGGCATGATGAAGCCCACCGTTGGAAACTACATCCAGAATTAAGACCAAAGAAACCAAATAACAAAATGAAACAAAAGACGACTGCCACCACACAAAAAGATCTTGGATCTGATTCGGAGATGAAACCAAGATAGTTTTCATGGTTAACAAAGGCAAGGAATCTATAGAAAGTTATAGTACCTCAAACAGTCACAAAAACACTCCAAATGAAGATACAAGGATAGAATTATTTCATGTTAAAGTAATTTCTAATCATACAAATATTGATGCATTGTTTGATATAGGGTCACAAGAAAACTTGATTTCAGAAGACTTAGTTAAAAAAATAAACCTTGAAACTGTACCTCATCATAAGCCATAACCTTTGGGTTGGATAGTTAAAAATGCCAATTTACAGGTTACAAGGAAATGTATTTTCATATTTTCTATTACTGCAAACTTTGTCGATGAAGTTGAGTTAGGCGTGGTTTCACTTGACATTTCAGGGATTATCTTGGGTAGTCCATATTTGTATGATAGAAAAGAAGTCTTTTACCGTCATGAGAACAAATATCATTTGATCAAATATGGAGTGGAGTATATTGTGAGAGCTCATCGCAAGAAACTGAATATCTCTTTAGTTTTAATGTAGGGCAAATGAAGAGGCTAGTAAATGCAAGTAAAAATTTCGTGCTTCTTATGATCAAGAAAAAGGCATATGCTGACTATGAATCTTTTGATCGATGTGATGAAAAATTGAAATATGATTTGTTTGATGTGGTAAGTCAGCATGGCGAGATGTTTCAAGAACCAAAGGGGTTACCACCCAAGAGGGGAATTCAGCATGAGATTCAGCTACAGCAGGATGTTCCACTTCCAAATATTGGTATGTATCGCATTTCAATTATGGAAAGTTTGGAAATCAAGAAGAAAATCCAAGATTTGTTGAATAAAGGTATCATACGCCCATCTACTTTGACATGTGGTTCTCCAATATTTTTGATTCCAAAGAACGACGGGACTTGGCGCATGTGTATTGATTTCCGTGCACTGAAAAAAAAAATCGCGGTAAAGAATCACTACCCACTCCCACACATTGATGATTTTCTTGATCAGTTAAAGCATGCAAATTATTTCACTAAGTTAGATTTGAGAAGTGGTTATCATCAAGTTAGGATAGTTGAAGAAGAAATTTGGAAAACTGCTTTCAAAACTAGACAAGGATTTTATGAGTGGTTAGTTATGCTATTTGGCTTAAAAAATGCACCAGCTACTTTCATGAGAGTAATAAATGATGTACTTAGATCATTTCTAGATGAATATTTCATTGTTTACTTAGATGACATACTCATATTCAACAAATCCAGATAAGAACATGTCATGCATGTGAACAAGGTACTTGATGTTTTGAGAAAAGAGAAATTATTTCTTAAGATGTCAAAGTGTGATTTTGGAAAGACTTCATTGATATATTTGGGACACATTGTTGGAGGAGGTGACTTGAAGATTGATCCTTCCAAATTTGAGGTCATTTTGAATTGGCCCAAGCCCAATACAGTTACTGAAGTAAGAAGCTTTTTAGGGGCAGCACAGTATTGGAGGAAATTCATTTCTAATTTTTCTTCCATTGCAGCTCTGTTACATGCATTTACAAGCATAAATAAAGTCTTCCATTGGGGATATTCACAGCAGAAATTATTTTATGCTTTAAATAAAAAGATAAGTCCAACACCAGTTCTAGCAATTCCAGATCTTAGACAGCCATTTGAGATCCAAAAAGATGTAGGTGATTATGCTACGAGAGCAGTGCTCATGCAGCATGGTAAACCTATCTCATTTCATTCTAGAAATTTTAATGGAGTTGTGACTAAATATCCTACCTATGATAAATAGTTATATGCATTGGTACAAAGTGTAAAGAAATGGAAGCATTACTTGATGGGAAAAGATACCATTATCTATACCGACCATCAGCCATTGCAGTACTTACAATCAAAATCAAAGTTGCAGCAATCAAGGCATTTCAAGTGGATGGGTTGTTGGGTCAATTTACTGTTGAAAATTAACGCAAGTATTTATTATCAATCCGGTTTGGTGAACTTAGAAGCATCCCCAAAGTATATGGGCTTCAATCATAATCAAATTTAGAAGATGAATTATTGATAGTTAGGAAATACATATTACAAATATAAAAACTAACTTAATTAATTTCTAAACAATGGAATAAGATATATGAAATAATAATCAAGAGGCTCTAATTTTAGAGATCCCGGTTGTCCTTAATTTCTAGTTGCATTACATTGTTAATACCATTGTGAAAACATGAAAGCAGGAAATCTAATACTAAACAATAGGTTAAGATATATGGAATAATAATCAAGAGGCTCTAACTTTAGAGATCCCGATTGTCCTTAATTACTGGTTGCATACATCGTTAACACTATTGTGAAATCATGAAAGCGGGAAATCTAAACAATGGATTAAGATATATGGAATAATAATCAAGAGGCTCTATGCTTAGAGATCCCGATTGTCCTTAATTACTGGTTGCATACATTGTTAATACCATTGTGAAAACATGAAAGCAGGAAATCTAATACTAAACAATAGGTTAAGATATATGGAATAATAATCAAGAGGCTCTAACTTTAGAGATCTCGGTTGTCCTTAATTACTGGTTTCATACATCGTTAACACTATTGCGAAATCATGAAAGCAGGAAATCTAAACAATGGATTAACATATATGGAATAATAATCAAGAGGCTCTATGCTTAGAGATCCCGATTGTCCTTAATTACTGGTTGCATACATCATCAATACCATTGTGAAAACATGAAAGTAGGAAAAAATAAATCTAAGTAAACTAGTTCACAAATTACATCTATGAAAACTAAGAAGTGCACTTAGATCGGTGTGGGGGCCCTTCCACCCTTGCCTTGCGTACTGTAAGTAAAATTAAATACTCAAGACTTCAATAAATTAATCAACATATAGCAGCATCGAAATATGGTAGAACAGATCTTCTATTATGTCTTCAAGTCTCAAAGATAATAATAATAAGTCATACATGTTTCAATCTATATCTCTTGGAGAAAGAGCACTCCTATTTATACATGAGTGCTTTGAAAACAAGATAAGAAACTCATAATTACAAATCCACTTTTCTCTCAACCAATATCCCTATAATTACAAAATATGATCCCTTCAAATCCTCACTCATATCTCACAAATCTTGGATAAGATATGTTATCCAAATCTCCATGATCTTCTCCTTGGAATCTTCCATGATCTTCTCCTTGAAATCTCCATGATCTTCTCCTTAGAATAATCTTGAACAATTATCCTTTAGATTATTGAAATGGTGGAGGAAATATTCAAGAGGATTTTGAGTAATTCTTCCAAATAATCCTACACATTTACAAAGCTCATCCACATTTAAGATATTAGTGAAATATGTCAATTTTCCAATAATTAATCATACATTCTCTAATAATATTAAAAATAAATAAATTGGAAAATAATGAGGTGAACCCATGGAGATGGTATGCTAAATGGTTAAATGAGGTGATGGAATGTGAGAAATGGCGAGGATAAAAATGATGAAAATGTGAGAATTACGAGACCCAACATACCCCCAAACTGAAGTTGTTGCATGTCCTCAAGCAACCTTGCATGGATAATTTTTTTTGGCTTTGCATGATTATGGTTTCTAACAATGTATCATTCCAGGATGTAAAATACATGTACTACAACTGATATTTTATATGGTTGGTTCTTGTGTTAACAACCATGAATATAACAAATGTTGGTTCTTGTGGTAACAACATTTATTTTTTCTTTCTTCTCTTTTTAAACGCATGTACTGCAAATGATAAGTCATGTACTGGAAATAATACATCATTAATATGGATAAGAAAACATTTTCTCATATTTTTGAATCATGCCAAAATAGATATTAATGTATCAATTGTAACAAAGTGTAGTTTGGAAGAATCATGTTGGTCTATAATATGTGAGGTGATGAATGGAATGAAATGGTTATGAATATTCCCCCCCCCCCCTTAACTGAAGATGTGTTATGTTTATGAAAAGGTGAAAGATGATGTAATATGGTGAGGGAATTTTCCAAATTCATTTACTTTCAACATGTAAGAAATTGTTTGATTAAAAATTAGAAAATAACATACCTTCACTTACCCAAAACTCTGATGAACTATGCAAAATGTAGCTTCTGTCGCTTCTGGATCTGGAAAATGTCATGCTGATTTGCATGAGAGAATATGTCGTGTTGCTAGATCAGGAAAATATCGTGGTGTTGGATCATGTGAATATCATGCTGCTGGATGAAGTGAAGGAATCTGTAGTGCTACTACTAGATGAAGTGAAGGAATCTGTACTGCTGCTTGGTTGTAAGAATATGAAGATGATGTCTGAAAGTGGAAATGTCGTACTCTCATATGGCTGAAGGAATGCTGTCGCAACTACTAATCACGAAAAGAATTCATTGGATTACTGACCATTAATGGGTGTTATTAACCAATGCGAGGCAAACTCACCATTGATGTCAATGAGTGCCAAGGTACCCTAGTACATCTTGCGAAGCGCGAATAAATGTTCTAATATCGAGCCACTTGCAAGATCCAACGATCAAGGGACATTGATGTATTCCCATGACTATCGGAAAGAGAACCTGTCATTAGGGCATACAAGCCTCATGGTACTAATGATGACTCTAGTCTCTATCCCATATAATGTGCTAAAGTCGATGGGTCAAGACTTGTTGAAAGGTGGGCCTTAAGGAATCCCACATTAGTCAACACGAGTTTATACAAAAATGATTGGTAGGACTATAGATGAAAATATCTCAGAATCAAGCAATTTATATGGTAGGGCAATGTAATCATGGAAACAGAGCTTGGAATTTTTATTGACAAGGAAAAATGAACTGAAAAATAAGAAGGAAATGATGTACGATGTTCAGAAAAATAGGCATGTATGGAGTCATGAAAGATAAGGAAATGGAAGATGGCTTGCAACATAGGGATGATTAAGGTGCTTGGAAGGAAAAATGTGAGTAATCATGACGCAAAATAATTTTTGTGTAGTTACAAATGTCATATGCAGTGAAGAATTAGTTCCTTCAAGCGTCCAATGATGCATGTTTCATTGTGATTTCTAAAAATCACTTTTGCATTAGATTGTCTTCAACTCTGAAAAACTTAGCACCATTCCTGCATAAAAAATATTGCCTTTGTATGCCATCTCCTTCAATTAATCCTGTATGAAGTGACTCAAAAAAAAATTAGCTCATTTTCAAGGATTTATGAAATTTCTATTTAGTATTATCTTTCAAAGTTACACCAAATATGGAAAAATCCCATAATATACTATTTCTGCCCTATTTTCTAGGGATTCCTGAAAAACAGGTCATGTTTGACTGGCATTGACCGAGACTCTTTTAGCTCGGTTTGACCGAAACAATAGCTGTTCGTCCATTCTTAGTTCCCAAGATTTATAAATATGTGCTTAGCTGGTGCCTAGGTATCCTGGAAGGATGACATCAATGAAGCCATTATGGGAATTTCTAGTTCTGTCCAAAAATACTCTTAAAACCCAATTTTTACTAAAATTTTTACAAATTGAAAAACACAATTTATTTTCCTGAATATGCATAATAAGGTCAAAATAGGTCATATGTGGATGGTATAAAGTGGAAAATGATGGAAATTAGGTGGATTTAATAAGAAAAAATTTGATCAAAAACAAGGGCCAACACCTTTCTCCCCCTTGCTTACTCTCAAGCATGTCCTCATGCTTGCCTCTGTGTTCTTGACCTTCTTCCTCTGAATGATAATTGCCCTGCTAATGTACCTATGACTTTGGCCTCGGATGTTGAAGCTTCTTGTTTAGCTGCATGCAAAAGGATGTCAAGACCCTCATATATTTTTTCTCTTCTTGGTATATGTGATCAGGACTTTTGAAAATACCCTCTTTGGAAGATATTTTGTCAAAATTCCTTTTAGAACTGAGTTCTCGACACCTTCATGTTTGTTTTTAACCTTTTCTACCTTTGTTGAACACCATACTTGCAAATCGAATCTTATTCCGCCTTCAGAGATCCTCAAATTTTGAAATGAACAATCCTCTAAAAAATAATTTTGAAGATATTGCTCTCTATGTGTATAAAAGTGTTACTGGTAATATGAGAAATGAACGAATTTTCCATTGTGTATATGATAATGAAAAAAATATATACCCACTTGTATAAATAATGGAAGAATTTCGTTTACTGTGTATAAAGATGGGAAATTTTTTTCACTCACTATATATAAAAATTAGGCAAAAACATAATTAAAGATGCATGAGGAGACTCACTGTTTTTAATGATACCTGAGCTACAACAAAATCAATTAAGCCCTCTGTCTTTTTCTCCGGAAATTAAATGCTCAGAATATTAAATCGAATCCTCGAAGAACTATCTGCCCTTTTAAAAATTGAAATCAATTTCTACTTTGTTCTTTCAGAACTTAAAAATAAATTATGGGAATAATTAAATCTCTCTAAAATTGAAATCAAATTGCTTGAAATGAGAATTTTTCAGAAATCTAAATAAGTATTTTAAAATTCACCTTATTTGTCTTCTTAGAAATCGACTTCTTCTGCCAAATGTCTCCTCATAAATCAATTTTCTGGAAAACAGTCTACAATATTCTGGCATTTTTTTTATCACATTCTTTTCGGGCAATCACAATTCATCTATGCTTTCAGCATTTCCATTCACTGCCATTTTTAAAAAATCGAATTCTGGATTTTTTTTTTCTTACAGGTCTTTGAAGAAATCAATTATTTTTTTATTTTTAAAATTGATGCTACAGATTCACTGCTTGCTTTGAGAATAAGATTCCTTTCAAATTCAGCGTTAATCATACCTTCTAGCACATGCAAGTCAATATTGTTGTTTGATATAGTAGCTTCATCCTTTCTCACCAAGTAGTAGTTGACATCAGGTGCAGATGAAGATCTACCACATTAGTTTCGTATAAGATCATTTCTCTTCTAATGGTGCATAGTATGGTGCAAAAGCTGGAACATCATATACAAGAGATTTTATGGTGCAAAATATGGAACAACGACGAATTCTCTATTTTGATGAAGAATGAGTTTTCTGTCTAAAAAACAAATCACTGTGTGGAAGACATACTCATTTTGCAATGGTCACAAACTCATGCTCAATTTTCCTATGCGAAACACTTTCCAAGCATATTTGGCGTGCATAAAAATTCTTGAGAATATGCTTCATTACATATGGAAATACTATTTTATAAATCATGTTCATGATTTCACAAATTGAATTTTTATGGAGAGATTTCGAAGTTTCAAATGAGGTACCAGATTTTTGGAGATGATCATGATAGAAATTAATTAGAGGTCCAGTTAAATTTTTTCGAGAATTTTTTTTACAAATGGAAATTCATTTTGAATGAAGGCACAATTAAATTTCTAGAGGTGGCAGTATTGTTTTAAACAACAACAGAGGTTCATCATATAACTAACACTTAGTTTGAAACCTCTGAATACAATCCTAATTTTTATCAACCACAAAATCTGCTCAAATTCAGAAAAATCCGAAATCGAAATCAATTTAGTTACCTGGATCCTTTGCGTGATCCCTGGAATTTGTTGAATTTCTTTGGTCCACTCAGTGCACAAGGAACTCGGCCTTTCTATGGCTGAGGGTATCTACATCTCAAAATTTTCAAGTTCTCTTTTTCACAGGTGAGAGTAGCTTTCTGTTATGCTTCTTTGCGTTAACTACAACTCTGCGTTCTCTCAATTCCAGTTTATTTGTTCTGCACAACACTCTCTGTGTCTCTCCTACTTATTTCTTCTTCCACAAGGATGTTCTCTACATGCATACAAATTTATAACGTCCTGCTCCTCTACCTGAGCATAATTCTAGCTATGATGGTGGAAGAAATACATTTTAACAAACGTTTTGATACTTCTGGGCAATGGCTCTGAGTTTTCACAGAAAAATTTCTTCGTTTTACTGCGTCCTCCATCCATCAGATTACATGGTGTACAGATCTGTCTTGTCACTGTGTGTACTCACTCTATGTACACTCCATCTTTTCACAATGGATTCATTTTCTTATTAATGTAATCCTCCATGTTTTGTGATCTTTACTTTAGTTCATGGCTCATCCATCTTTCGTTCATTCTCATCCATTCATTTGCATGCTTACTTTGGTTTATAATTGTCATGTCCTTTCATTCTTTTCCACTTGTTTGTATGATATACATTGCATTGCATTTTTGTATATTTCATATAGTTTGCATGCATTGGTTTTCATTTCATACATTATTTTTTGTCATCTAACATATATGATCATCAATTTTTTTTTTATAATGACACTAACATCCTTGTGGTTTCGTAGGAAACAAAAATTTCTCATGGGTAAATGTAGGACTCAATATTTGATCAAAATGCTTATAGAATTTTTGGGATTAATGTAAAGGTATATGGAATGAATATATGAAATTTAAGAATGGTAGGGTAATGGATATGATTATGATAAATGTAGAATTATTATGGAATGTAAGATAATGAGGGTAAATGTAGGGTTTTGATAGGATGCATATTCAAGTTTAAATCAGTTTAACAATTCTAGATTTTTTTTTCAAAATCAAAGGTTCTAAGAACATTTTTTTACTTACTGTAATTTCCCTTTCGTAAGATAGCTTGATGTTTAGAAAATGGATGTGGCTTGTCATGATAAAACTTGACTTGTTCTTCTTACTATTAGCCTCATGTCTTTTGCCTCGATTTGGATCTTCTTGTCGGGTCATTGATGTTGTTGGTCCAAAACTAAAAGTGAGTTTTGAGTTTCATTAGATGAACTCAACATCTTGCGAATTCCACTTTGTCTTGAATATTTGCTTTCAATATTGGCTTTGAAAATCCTTCATCCATGGAGTTGACCTCTCAAATCTTCTTATGACCTGCAAAAACATTGCATTTTCCTGTAATAAAATCTTAGATGATGGAGGAAGAGAGGTTTACTGTCTCTCTTCTTCCAAGAAATATGCATAGTAATTACAATAAATTCTTGAAAACAAGTCCGAAGATGATATACAAAGAAATTGCATTTGTTTACCCCTTTGAGGAATAATGGCCATCCTAGACCTCCTAGCGGTATTTTGTTTACAATTTTTTTTTTAATGTACAATTAGGGTGATTCCCATTCCAATTTAAAGTGAAATAATATGGCTACTTCCAGTATAAACAGGTTTTCAAACTGGTTTAATATGATATGCCAAAAATGATGAGAAGTACCATGTTTGATAGAGCTGCTTATGAATTTTTGACTAGACCAACTGTCACTATTTTGAGTGTAACGTTTTTGTTAAATATAGGATCGATGTGATTCCACTTAGAGATTAAAGTAGATTCAATTTTTTATTTCCGGTAGAAACATATTTTTAAAATCAGTAGGTTTGATATCACAAAATTAGTGATGAATAGACTTAGGAGGCAGAGTTTCCCTATGCTGATTTTAAGACATGCAGTCACTAATTGTGGAATACAATTTTCACCTGACCTCCAAATGGGATGATTAAAATTGTGTCTTGAACTAGACTTCAATATATATCTCCATTAGAAACATGTTTTGAAAAGAAGATGATTTGATATGTGAAATATTCCAATGAACAGTCAAGACCTAGATTTGTCACCTTGCATATTTTTTGACAAGCAATTAGTATTTTGAGCATAGATTTTTCATATGATATTGGATTGAGCTGATTAAAATTGATTTAGAAAATAGATTCAAATATTTATCTCCCCTATGAATATCAGATAAAAATGTTTCAATTAGAACCCTCAAATCAATGTTGTACTAACTTTTTCCTTAAAATTTTTGCTTGAAATCTACTGTTTATTTTGGTTTGTTCCAAATTGAAATTAAAAAATGGATTTAAAAAATAGATTTCAAGAGATTCCTGGTTTAAAAACACGCCTTTAAAACTAATCCTATATGGTTCCCCGTAATAGGATTGTCCTTAGTGAATTTTGTCATGAAATCCCTTCAAATGAGTATTGAACAATTATGTGAAGAAATTTTTATGAGAAAAAGTGTTATTGTGAACTCATTCCATCCATTTATTTATTTTATTATATTCTATCCTAATTTCTAATCCTCGAGATCATGTAAAAACGCAGGAGGTGAGCATACTTATTCAAAATTGAAGAAAATAAAATCCTACCTACTCTATTGCAGAAAAATATTTTTTCCTTTCAAGTATAAGAAAATTTCTAGTGCATCCATTTTTGTAACAAGATGAGAATTAAACTCACATCCAAGTTTGAAAAAGATACTTTAATAAATTCCTGGACATGAAAAATAATCTGATCATAAGATTTTTATGAGAAAGAACATTGAAAAACAGAGTGGTATTGTGACCAAGTTTTAAGATGATCTTTGTTTACTTGGTGCCCATTCACAAAATTATTTGTTGTCATGTCATAAAATTCTTCGAGTGTCACTTGTTCAAAATCTGAAATGCACGGGGGATCTTTTGATATACATGCTAGAAAATATTCAATTTCAGGTTCTAATTTTTGATCGTCATCGTATGTGATCCATGAGTCATTCATCTCCTTGCTAGAAGAAAATTCCAAGTTTTCCTTTTGTGGATCCTCTTCATCGACACTTTGTTCCTCTTCCAATATTTTGAATTGAAGATTCATCCCTAGTGATCACTTCTAAATTGTGGACAAGATCCTTCTCGTGAAATACCCTCCAAATGGCTTCTTTAACATCATGTTGTTTTATATCTTGTTGGGCAAATGGATTTTTATTGGTTTTTTTTTTTTATTTTTTTTTTTATTTTTTATTTTTTATGGGGGGTTTTGTTTAATGAATCTATCCTTCTAATCTCTATCCTAGGCATGAGAAAACTTAACTAAAAGAAATACTAGGTTTTTGTCATTTTTTATTTTATTTATGTGTTTTCTAAACAATCTTCCTAATTGACTATGTTGAAGTAAGCTTCCAGAAGCAACGAGCGCTTGAAATGTTGGGTCAATTCTTTGTTGCAAATTAACACAAGTATTTAATATCACTCGAGTTGGTGAACTTAGAAGCATCCCCAAAGTATATGGGTTTCAATCTTGTTGGTGAACATAAACTTATTGCCAAAATGTTGGGTCAATTTACTGTTGCAAATTAACACAAGCATTTAATAATCAATCCGAGTTGGTGAACTTAGAAGCATCCCCAAAGTATATGGGTTTCAATCATAGTCAAATTTAGAAGATGAACTATTGATGGTTAGTGAAATGCATATTACAAATATAAAAACTAACTTAATTAATTTCTAAACAATGGATTAAGATATATGAAATAATATTCAAGAGGCTCTATGTTCAGAGATCCTGGTTGTCCTTAATTACTGGTTGCATTACATTGTTAATACCATTGTGAAGACATGAAAGCAGGAAATCTAACACTAAATAATAGGTTAATATATATGGAATAATAATCAAGAGGCTCTATGTTCATAGATCCCAATTGTCCTTAATTATTGGTTGCGTTATATCATCAACACTATTGTGAAATCATGAAAGCAGGAAATTTAACTTCTAAACAATGGATTAATATATATTGAATAATAATCAAGAGGCTCTATGTTCAGAGATCCTGGTTGTCCTTAATTACTAGTTGCATTATATCATTAATACCATTGTGAAAACATGAAAGCAAGAAATAATAAATCTAAGCAAACTAATTCACAAATTACAGCTATAAAAACTAAGAAGTGTACTTAGCTCGGTGTGGGGGCGCCCTCCACCCTTGCCTCGTATACTGAGAGTACTTTTACCTACTAAAACTTATTCAATGCATAAGAAAATGATAAATTTTGTCTTCCATTAACTTCAGAAAATAAGAATCTCAAAGTATCAAGTTTCTCCTACTATGTCCTATCCTCCACTTGGAGAAAGAATACTCCTATTTATTCATGAGTGCTTTGAAAACAAGATAAGCAACTCATAATTACAAATCCACTTTTCTCTCAACCAATATCCCTATAATCACAAAATATGATCCCTTCAAATCCTCACTCATATCTCAGAAATCTTGGATAAGATATGTTATCCAAATCTCCATGATCTTCTCCTTAGAATCTCCATGATCTTCTCCTTAGAATAATCTTGAACAATTATCCTTTGAATTATTGAAATAGTCGAGGAAATATTCAAGAGGATTTTGAATAATTTTTCCAAATAATCCTACACATTTACAAAGCTCATCCACATTTAAGATATTAGTGAAATATGTCAATTTTCCAATAATTAATCACACATTATCTTATAATATTAAAAATAAATAAATTGGAAAATAATGAGGTGAACCCATGGAAATGGTATGATGAATGGTTAAATGAGGTGATGGAATGTGAGAAATGGCGAGGGTAAACATGATGAAAATGTGACAATTACGAGGCCCAACAGACTCCTTTACCATTCATTTGTAGCACATTGCTCCACAAGAGAGCAAACCTATTTGTGGATTTCATGACCCTTTTGGGACTACTTTCAGTGATGGGGATGACCAATTTATGCAGGATGTTGGGCAAGACATGTTTTTTTTGTATCATATTCAGCCAACACCTAATATCCTCTACTATTTTCAAGCTTTTGAGAAGCTTATGGCAACAAGTAAGTGGTTGGATGGCCACTTATCACAACATGTTTTGAGACATTAAGAAGATGAATAACGCTGGACTCACTTTAAGGACTATTATCACCATCCAAAACGCTACATGACACATGGTCCATTCTTATTTTTGGTCCCATATGGTGAAGACACTCTATTCACTATATGTAGGATGGATTGGGCAAGAGTGATTCTTGGAACTAAGGAATGGGATCATGAGAGTCCAAGTGCATTTTGGCTCCTTAATGACCATATCATTGCAATCCAAGATCAACATTTCTATATCTATCATAAATGGAGAGAGAGACAGTGTGAGTTGAACAAAATCCTCTCTCATTTTCAGTTATGCAGCCCACCTACATTGCAAGAGACAAAGGTGGAGGAGAATTTTCATGAGTTACCATTTTGGAAGGTGGCTCATTTTATATGGATGATAGCTTGGGGATGGGAGATTCACTTGGGAATGATGATTCCAAACATATTTCAGATTCCATGCCTCAAGAAGGCCTTTACACAACACATTGTTTCCTCCATGGCTGTTTTACTTTTTCATGATGATAGCTATTTGGGATTGTCACCAAAAGCTAACTTGCATACTTGGGAGGAGCAACTTGGAGATTTATTGATGAGACGACATCTTGTTCCTTGGAGGAGCTTATCCTATGAGGATGCTACGAGAGGAGGAAAGGAGGCTCTTCAGTTCTATCCTTGCAGTTGCTTGAGGACAAGCAACATTTGGGAGGGGAGGACTGTAATATTCCTAAATTAGCATGCAGCTAATTGGAATATCAATTTTTCTCTTGTCATTTAGTTAGATGAATAAATGGGTAGGGAGAACCATAAATCTCTTTTGCAGGAATAAAATCCCTCTTAATTTGAAAAGGTATCATCTTCATAGCTAGATTAAACACCCTCATGTGTGAATAGGGGCTAAGGCATGTGGACAAGGTCAAGTTTGACCAAGTCAACAACACTAGTATGGAGGGAATGAATCATCAATAAAGACAGCTCAATGTGAATGAGGATCAGTTTAGCTAGTCAGAATAAAGATACCTTGGGTGTGAAAGGAGATAATGCATGAAGACTAAATCAAGGTTGACCAAATCAAACAATGTTGTAAATAGAAGAGTGGAACTAGTGGAGACAAAGTAATTTTGAAGGAGGAGCCTTTGCATGGAAGTAACCTCATAAATGGGTAGGACCAATGGTGAGGAAGCTCATCAAGTATATAATGGAAGGAATGAAAGCCATATAGGATATGACTGAGAATATGATTTTATGATTGAGTCTATTTAGAATTATTGCATGTTTCAGCTATTTAGCTAAGTTTTTTGTATTGTTTAGTACACGGGTTTTCTCATGCAGGAATTCCCCACTCTTTCTTGGAAAACTTGTTGAAGGGATCTAAGAGGAGAATTATGGGCTTAATATCCACATTAAAGCTTAGGGCCAAGCAGTCACCTACAGCCACAGTGCATTCCCTTGGAGAAACTACGTTATTTTTCATGGTGTTGCAGTGGAAGGGTTAAAATCCCTGTTTTATGAGCTAGTTTCCTAGGAGGAGAATCAACCTTTTTCCCGGAAAGCTAGTAGGAGGAGCTACAACGATTTATTTGTATTTTCAACCATATTTATGCATTTCTTCAGCCATACTGTGTGATTCAGCCATAGATCTGCAACATATACTTCTTGTAACTCATGTCTATCAAGAAACCCTTGCCGGGTCATCTTGGATTTGTGTAAAAGAGACTAGATCTCAGTTTGTAAGCTCTATTGATTAATATATCAACAGATATATTTTTTCTTTCTATTTTTGAGTATAAACCCTCAGTAAACTGCAATGTCACTTGCTGCAGTATTTCTCTATTGCAGTAGTCATGGGGTTGCAATGTTTTTGGGTTGTTTTGGGCTTGGGAGGCCTGTTTAACTAAGCAATATCGATTTGTTTATAATATCCTTGTATATTTAGTTGTTATAATACCTAATATAATGGATCCATGGGTTTTATTTCACTGTTATATCATACTTTTCTGAAAATTTCATTTTTGGTACCTCTATTGTTGATTTTCCCATTTGGGAATATTACATCGTGCTAGCAACAATGGATTATGCTTCCACGGTGCTCAATGCTACCGAATTTTACTTCTTGCTCATCCAGGATATCATGGCAAAACCAAGACTAAAAAAACAACCATATGTAGTCTTTCTTTCAGTAAAATTTCTTGCCCAATCAACATCAGTGTATCCATGAATTTGAATAACTCCAGCAGAATATCTCAGACCAAGTGTGATCGATCCATGTAAGTATATCAATATATGTTTGAGAGCAATGCAATGCGCATGAAGGGGCTCAGTCATGAATTGACTCAATATGTCATTTGCATAAAATATATTTGGACGGGTGTTCACAAGGAACATCAAAGCTCCAATTAGTTTTCTATACTCGAATGGATTTTCTAGATCATGTCCAAATTATTTTCCACACAACTTCTTGAAATTCATCTCGATCGTAGTAGTCATGGATTTTCACTCAGTCATACCAAACCTTTCCAACGTCTTCACAAAATACTTTCCCTATGAGAGAAATATCTTGTCAGGCCTTTGCCACACCTCAAGGCCCAAAAAGTAGTGCATGAGTCCAAGGTATTTCATCTCGAATTCTGATGCTAACTTCCTCTTACATTCAATCATTAGCGATTCAATTCCTATTAAGAACAGATCATCAACATATAGAACCAAAATCAATAGCATACCTTTGAAAACCTTAAAATAGAGGTTAGGATAAGAATTTCTTCTTGTGAATCCTAGTTTCATTAGATATGTCAATGAGTGCATACCAAGCTCGCGGAGCTTGCTTCAAACCAAAGATGCTTTCTTCAACCTGGAAACATGCATTCTACGATCTTACACTTCAAATCCTTGTGTTTTTCAACATATACTTCTTCATGTAACATGCCATGAAGGAAAATGGTCTTTACATCCATATGATGAAGGTTCCATGATTGTATCACAGCAAGGGAAACTATCGAACAAATAGTTTTGTATCGATCTAGAGTAGAAAATATATCATCGAATCTTCTCCCTCTTTCAGAGAGAAAACTAGAGCTACGAACCTCAATTTTTATTTCTCAATGCCGCCATCAATTCCATATTTGATCTTGAATAACCACTTTGAAGTCATAAGAGCCTTCCCATGCAGTCTCAACACAACATCCCATACATCGTTTTTCACAATAGATTCATATTCCTTGGCCATAACATCCTTCCAAAATTTTTCTTTGACGGCTTCTTCGAATGAGGATGGTTCAGCTTCAATCATAGTGCTCATAGCAACTACATATCCATGATACCTGCATGGTTCCTTCCTTTCTCTGAAGGATTTATGAATGGGAATGCTTCTTTCATGATCCTGATGAGTGTCACGAAGCCAAAGTGGTCTTTTCTTTGAAGGAGGATCATTGGGAGGTGGATCTAAGGGATCCAAAAGCTCCATGGGAAAATCAATATCATCTAATTAGGGCATAAAAGGACCATCTAGAATATCCATGTCATCATCATCTTCCTTGGGAGGTGGACGAAGGTCTCTTTCTTTACAAAATGTGGCATTTTCATTGAAAGTTACATCCCTTCTAATTTCGACCTTCCTTTGACCAGGAATATATATTATGTATTCTTTAGATTTTTCACAATAACCCATAAACATACATTTTCTTCCTGTATCTTCTATATTTTTTATTTTTTCCTTCGGCACATGAAAGAATACGGGGCATCCAAATATATGAAGATGGATAATGTCGGGTTTGTTACCTAATAATATTTCTTTGGGCATCTTGTTTTTCAATGCTTGATGAGGAACTCAGTTTTGAACATATACAATAACATGTGTGGCCTCAACCCATAGAAACTTTGGTACCTTTTGATCATTAAGCATGGCATGAGAAGCTTCCAATATAAACTAGTTCTTCCTTTCAGCTAAGCCATTCTATTCAGTTGTATATGGCACAATAGTTTCCTTATTGATCAATTCTTTCTTGCAGAATGCTATGAATTATTTTGACATGTATTCTCCTCCATTGTCGGACCTGAAAACTTTGATTATTTTCCATGATTGATTTTAGATCAAAGCTTTGAATTCCTGGAATTTTTCAAAGGATTCATCCTTGTGCTTGAGGTAGTATAACCATGTATTTCTTGAGAAATTGTCAATGATGGTGATGTAGTAGAGATGACCACCAATAGAATGTACAGGAATTATACCCCATATATATGAATGGATGAGATGGAGGATTTCAGTTGTCTTGTTCTTACTGGAAGGGAATGGACCCCTTGTTTTATTTCCAATCGTGCAACCTGGACAAACTCCATCATGATGAGCTTGAACATCAAGAATACATGCAACCAATTTATTAAATTTCGGAAGAGCATCATAGTGTAGATGAGCCAGCATGCGGTGCCACAATTCGCTTAGATGATTGGTGTTATGAACCAATGCTAGAAGTGGCCTTCCTGTGACTTTATATAGTCCTTTAGATCTCATACCTAGTGTGAATTCATCTTTCATATGTGAATCAGCAGACCAAGTCAAGACATTTCCATTGATGAAGGAAACCATCACCCCTTTATCTTCTAATGCAGATATTGAAATCAAATTCTTAATTATACCTGGCATATACATAACATAATGCAATAATATTGATTCCCTAGAATTAAACTAAAATTTAACAGATCCAAATCCTTTTTATGGGATGAGTGGATTTATTTCCAAGGATGATCTTCAGTTTAGTATCCCTCTCTACTAGATTAGAGAGGAATTCCATGTATCCAGAGAAGTGATGAGTGGTGTTAAGTTTTCATAGGGCTACACTGTTCTTTTCTTTGATAGTTTCATTTCTTCAATAACATGTTAAGTTCACCCCATATCATTATATCATTATTCATATCTACATTATTAACCATAAACATATGTAACTATGTAGAAATAACAATAACATCATCATCTATGCAACGGAACATAAAGAAACAAATGGAAGAAAAGCATGCACGCATGTAGACACCAGGATTGGTTTGAGACCAAGGAAAAACCCACTATGGGTAAAAGCCTTGCAAATTATTCTTCGTAGATCGTCATCAAATGATTC
Organism: Pinus albicaulis; assembly: GCA_034641835.2. Classification (NCBI taxonomy): domain Eukaryota; kingdom Viridiplantae; phylum Streptophyta; class Pinopsida; order Pinales; family Pinaceae; genus Pinus; species Pinus albicaulis. The sequence goes on from CM076572.1 coordinate 964,070,226, forward strand.
AAAAAACAAGAGTACAATGATCCATTGATCCATATGTTCATAATGTAGTAAAAACTCTATCACATGAATAATTTAACCTTAAACATATCTCTGATGAAGGAACTTGATTATGAGATCTATAATGCACTGTAACTTCCTGAAGCATACTGATGAACACAACTGTCACTAAGCAAAAACTTTGAAGAACTAAAGATACATATTTGAGGACCCAATCTGCAGTGGAAATCGACTGAATAATTCTACAGATCTGTAGATCTACAACATCAAGAAACACAGATCCAATACATCACTGAAGCCAAGTGTTATCAACTATCAAGTCCTAGATCTGAATCTAGGATGTTATCAAAGACTAATCACAAACATATGTGACTGGGCGACTAACGTCTGGAAGCACTGTACAAGCGACTAAACATGACCTAACCCAAATCTTCTCATAAAAATCCTTGGTCGTGACCTCAATACATTGTGCCCATGACTAAATATCTCTTGGTCGCTGGCATGACACATTTTTCTCATGGCTCTGCTTCAGATCATCCCAATCTAGCCTCAGGTCCCTAGCCACAACCTTGAAAATCTCTGCCTGCGGCTATTGCAGCTTGGCTGCTACCTTGCCATGTTGTGCCTATGACTCTGACCGTATTTCACTAGCTTTTTACCTGCAGCTATGGACCAGAAGCCCTATATTAGTTTGAGCCTCTCGCTTGTGATTTTTTACTCTGCATGAGCTTCTTCCATCGAACTTGTGTGAACCAGAACAAAATAGACGAACCGAGATAAAGAGTGCAAGACAAAAATTGCTTGAGAAAATGTGTGAGAATGAGCTTGAGGTCGCTTCTATTTATAACTTCCATGAGGGTCCACTTGGGGATTTGACTAAATCCACATGTGTTGAGGCTGAACCATTTGATTTCATTAATAAATAAAATAATTCATAATTTAACTTCTGCTTATCCGATTGGGGTGATATATAGGTCGATTTTGTGTAGAAATTTGCTGAATAATGATCAATTATTCACCGAGACTATCCTGATCACATACAATTCGAATTTATATGCAACACATAATCTCTTCCACTCAGATCATCACACATGCAGAAATAAAACAAGCGATATCACATCAAATCATCATACACATTAACACAGTATGTATGGGGAAAGCTTATAGCTGAAAACCCCGCAGCTATTGTGTATATTATAATGGAGAAAACATGTAACAAACTCAGTACAATGCTCCTCACAAGTACTCAGTACTATCTCATGAAGTTACACACAAACTAGCTTGGTTTTGAACAAGTCACGGGTTCAAAACACATCCACTAATTGCCTGCCTCTATTGCGCAATCATGGCCTGTCTAAATAGAGATCCAAGGTTCGAATATCCTTGGCTTGACAGCGCAATCATCATGGGAAATTGCCTCCAAGTGTGGTGCAAATCTCATGCACAACTGATGTCCCAACTGATAGTTGTACTCACCCTTTCATCTACCTCTTTCACTAGTCTCCACTGAACTGTCCATGCACTGTAGTGAACTGATGTGTTCTTGAGTTGAATAATGAGTTACTAATTAATGAATTAAATAATATTTAATTCACTCCACTCATTACTAGTTGATTAGCTAGTTAAACTAATCTCAACTAGTTCAACTAAGTTAAACCGAACACAACTCCACTAGCTGTCTCATTAACTCCACCAAACTTCTGCCACTGAAGTCCTAACTGAAGTCAACCATGCATGTGCTCACCAAACCCTTAGGAATATCGTAATTCCTCTGTCAGATGCATGAGCCACTTCCAAGGCTCGAACTGAAGTGCTCCAAGAGAGTAAACTGCTGTTTATAGTCCAAATATTATTAAGGGTAAATAATATTTGACTTCCCTATTTTTAGGATAGGCAGTCTAAATATAGAATTCGACCTATAGGTCAAAAAATAGAGGTCCATCTATTTTTACCAACATGACCAATACTCCAAGAATAACATACTGCAACCCCTGGACCATGCTCCATATGTCTAAAAATAGACATAGTCTAAAAATAGACTTTGCGCCAGAATTTTGCCTGCGGGCCCACTTAGTGAAGGCGACTTCATTTCACTAAGCTCCATCATCTTGCTGCATTCTCAACACTCCCTCTCAGCAAGATATGGATTATCTGCAACCCCTATCCTGCCTCTGTGGAATTCAAACTTGCTCCTAGTGAGCGCCTTCGTCAGGATGTCGGCATCCTGATCCTCCGTGGGAACATATGAAAGCATCATGATTCTCCGCTGAACACAATCTCTAATATGATGGTACCTGATGTCGATGTGTTTGGACCTATCATGAAATACTGGATTAGCCAAGAGTTTAATGCAACTCTGGTTATCACAGTAGATCACTGTAGGCTCCAAATGCAACCTGAACAATCCTGCGAGGATCTTCCTCATCCAAATAGCCTCGCATGCAGCCAAGCTAGCTGCCATGTACTCGGCCTCTGCTGAACTGAGTGCCACGGATCTCTACTTCCTGCTGTACCAGGAAACTGTTGTCGACCCAATGCTGAAAACTCCTCCAAATGTGCTCTTCCGGTCCGTTGGACTCCCTACCCAATCTGCGTCAGTGAAGCCAGAAAGCTTCGCTCCATCCTCCTGTCTGTACCATAGACCATATCCCGATGTGCCTCTAATATATTGGTAGGCTTAACCATAGCTTGCGAAAGCTGGTTAACTGCATAGCATATATCGGGTCGTGTATTGACCGGATACATAAGCGACCCCACCAACTGTCGATAGACAGTGGCATCCACTACCTCCGCTGAAGTAGCATCCTCCTTCCTCCAACCACCAGGAAGAGGAGTGTCAACGGGCTTGCAGCCTTGCATGTTGAACCTCTCCAGAATCTCCCGGGCATACTTGCCCTGAGAAACAAACAGTCCTCCGCTGCGCTGCCAAATCTCCAATCCCAGGAAATAATGAAGGATGCCCAGGTCCTTCATCTCAAACTCTCGTGAAAGATCCTCCTTGCATGAAAGTATCAACTGCTCGTCGCCAGTCAAAATCAGATCATCTACATACAGTACGATGATCAACAGCTTCCCCTCCACCACAATCTGGTACAGGTTTGGATCCGCCTCACTCTTGGAGAATCAAAGCCCGGTGAAGTAGCTGTCTATCCGAGTGTACCAAGCACGAGGTGCTTGCTTCAGCCCGTACAGTGCTCTCTTGAGTCGGCACACATGCGACTCACTGCTGAAGATCTCAAAACCTTCAGGCTGTTCTATGTACACCTCCTCCTCAATGACTCCATTGAGGAACGCAGTCTTCACATCCATCTGATGAATGTGCCACCCCATCTGCGCTGAGAGAGCAAGGATCATCCGTATGGAAGAGTACCTTGCGACAGGTGCAAAGGTCTCCTCATAGTCAATCCCCTCGATCTGTGAGAAGCCACGAGCGACAAATCTCGCCTTGTACTTCTCCACACTCCCGTCAGCCGCCTGCTTCACCTTGTAGATCCATCGCGAACCTACAACTGATTTCCCAACCGGTCTTAGGACAATCTCCCATGCACTGTTCCTGATGATCGAATCATATTCTTCGATCATGGCATCAACCCATGCGGGTTCCTCCACATCTTCCTCAAAAGAGGATGGCTCCGTCACAACACATTGACTCACAAGAGCCATGTATCCAGTGTACCGATCCGATGACTATCTCTGTCTGCGCTGTGCTGTAGGTGGTCCTACAACCTTCTCTGCATCCCGAGCCAGTCGCTCAGCTTCTGTAGTGCGCATGCGCCCTCTGATGGTTGGCACTGCATGGGTGGTTTCTTCCACCTCCTAAACTTCCTCTTGTGGCTGATCCACATCCGGAAGCTCCTCCTTAGGAACTAACATCTCCTCATCTGCATGCAAGTGTAGCTCCCTCTCAAGCGAACACTGCATGGCTTTCTCCTCCTGGAATTTTATATCCCGTCGCACAACAGTCTTGCGACTGTCTGGCACATACACCCGATGGTTGTGAGGTGTATCAGTGTACCCCACAAATATTCCAACTTCAGCAGTTGGATCCAGCTTCCTTCTTGCATCCTTCGTCACATGCATGTAGACAGGAGATCCGAAAATCCGCAAATGGGAAATATCGGGCCTCTTGCCAGAATAAGCCTCCTCTGGTGTACTCATGCCAAGAACCTTGTGAGGACAACGGTTCTGCACATACACTGCTGTATTGCATGCCTCAGCCCACAAGTGAAGGGGTAGGCCCTGATCATGCAACATCGCCGTGCAGCACCCACGATCGTTCTGTTCTTCCGCTCAGCCACCCCGTTCTGCTGTGGGTTATGGGGTGCGATGAGCTCTCTCCGAATCCCTTCTGCGCTGCGGAACTCCTTGAATTCAGCCAAGATGAATTCACCACCGTTATCACTCCTTAGAGCAATCACCTTCTTCCCCGACTCCTTCTCGACCAGTGCTTTAAACTCACAGAACTTCACGAATGTATCGCTCTTCTTCTGCATGAAGAAGATCCAGCACTTTCGAGAGAAATCATCAACAAAGATCACATAATACCTATGCTTTGCTATCGAAGCAACTGAGAAAGGACCACACACGTCTGTGTGAACTCTCTCAAGGATCGTCGTGGTGTGACTATCCTTCTCGTGAAAGGTGGCTTTCACATACTTCCCCAAGGTACACCCCTTGCACTGATCTGACTGCGCAAGAGTGCCCTTAGGAAGCCCAGTAGAAATCTGTTGCGGGATCTTCAAAGCTCCATGGTGAAGGTGGCCCAATCTCCTGTGCCACAGTTCGCCCTCATCATCCCGGCTCACCACTTCTCCCGCCTTGCATGCCATAGCTGCGCAGCCATCTACCTGCAACCGATAAAGGTTCTTGGTTCGAACCCCTATCTTCCGGGTCTCTCCAGTAGTCTTACTGCGCAGGAAGGCTTTTCCTTCGCTGAAGACCACATCATACCCCTTATCCTCCAACATCGCCATAGAGATCAAGTTCTTCTTCAATCCAGGTACATGCATGACATCCTTCAACACGAAGGGTTTACCAGACTCCCTCTGAAAGGATATGGTACCGATACTAGTCGCACTGTATCTACCATCATCGCCCATCTCGATGTGCACACCCAGATCTTTGTCCTCCAGATCTGAGAACAAATCCCGATCTCCCGTCATACGAAATGACGCACCGCTATCCAAGAACCACACTGATCCCATCACACTTGAAACCAAGCATGCGATCAGTGAAAAGTCAAGCTCGAACTGCGAAGCCAAAGCTTCTCCATCTGCAGATCTTCCCGCTTGCTTGTTTTTCTTCTTCTTCGGACAATTGGTAGCATAATGTCCGTGATCATGGCAGTGAAAACACTTCACTTTCGCCATATCCTGCTTCTTGCCCTTTGCACCGAAATGAGAAGTTTTCTTACCCTTCCCCTTCTTTGCTTTGGCAACCAAAGCGCAATTTTCTTCATCAGCTCCCTTTGATGAAGATCCATCTCGAGTAGTCCTCCTTATCTCCTCCTGCATGAGATCCGCCCAAAGGTGCTCCCATCCTGGCAGCTTCTCCCGACCATTGACACTATCTTGATATGAGTGCCAAGCCTTCGGAAGACCAAGGAGAGCCAGGTCGACCATGTCCTCATCTTCGATAGTCACCCCCACACTTCCCAGCTCATCTCTGCATTGAGTGAACTTCGTGAGGTATTTGGCGATACTGTCGCCTTTCTCCATCTTGATGTTCCTGAGCTTATCTTTGAGCGCGAGCTTCCTTTGGTCGCTCTTACTCTGGAATAGATCCGTCAAAGCTTTCCACATTAAATATGGAGAAGCCTTTCCATGCAGGTTGGATACAATATGATCCTTGACGCCCTTCAGCAGGATCCTTCGACATTTCGCCATCTTCTTTTGCCATGCTTCGACTTCAGCAGGATCAGTGGGCTTTTGGACATCCGTATCTACGAACTCCTTCAGACCATTATCTTCTAATACCGCCTCCATGCGATCCTTCCATGCAACATAATTCGAACTGCCTTCAAGAGCATATTCGAGTCGCAAACCGTTGAAAGACATTTTCAACTCCGGCACCAAGAAAACAAAACTGCTGCAAAATTCGAATTCCAACTCAAAGCTCAATCGCTCTTGATCTGTGAGAACAAATTATTTCTAGCACAGAGATCGACTGCAGGGGCATTTACTGGATGTATCACCTTTCAAAGGAAAGGATGGATCCAGAGGCTACCTGGCCCGCATGCAGACTCTGTCTACCGAAATAAGTTTGTAATCACTGTGATGATCAATATCTGCTTCAATAGCTCTGATACCATGTAGAAATTTTCTGAATAATGATCAATTATTCACCGAGACTATCCTGATCACATACAATTCGAATTTATATGCAACACATAATCTCTTCCACTCAGATCATCAAACATGCGGAAATAAAATCAAGCGATAACACATCAAATCATCATACACATTAACACAGTATGTATGGGGAAAGCTTATAGCTGAAAACCCCGCAGCTATTGTGTATATTATAATGGAGAAATCATGTAACAAACTCGGTACAATACTCCTCACAAGTACTCAGTACTTTCTCATAAAGTTACACACAAACTAGCTTGGTTTTGAACAGGTTACTGGTTCAAAACTCACCACTAATTGCCTTGCCTCTATTGCGCAATCATGGCATGTCTAAATAGAGATCCAAGGTTCGAATCTCCTTGGCTTGACAGCGCAATCATCATGGGAAATTCCTCCAAGTGTGGTGCAAATCTCATGCACAACTGATGTCGCCACTGATAGCTAACTCAACCCTTTCATCTACCTCTTTCATTGGTCTCCACTGAACTGTCCATGCACTGTAGTGAACTGATGTGTTCTTGAGTTGAATAATGAGTTAATAATTAGTGAATTAAATAATATTTAATTCACTCCACTCATTACTAGTTGATTAGCTAGTTAAACTAATCACAACTAGTTCAACTAAGCTAAACCGAACACAACTCCACCAACTGTCTCATCAACTCCACCAAACTTCTGCCACTGAAGTCCTAACTGAAGTCAACCATGCATGAGCTCACCAAACCCCTAGTAATAGCGTAATTCCTCTGTCAGATGCATGAGCCACTTCCAAGGCTCGAACTGAAGTGCTCCAAGAGAGTAAACTGAAGTTTAGAGTCCAAATATTATTAAGGGTAAATAATATTTGACTTCCCTATTTTTAGGATAGGCAGTCTAAAAATAGACTTCGACCTATAGGTCCAAAAAATAGAGGTCCATCTATTTTTTACCAACATGACCAATACTCCAAGAATAACATACTGCAACCCCTGGACCATGCTCCATATGTCTAAAAATAGACATAGTCTAAAAATAGACTTTGTGCCAGAATTTGCCTGCGGGCCCACTTAGTGAAGGCGACTTCATTTCACTAAGCTCCATCATCTTGCGCATTTTCAACATTTTGGTCCTCTCAAAAGGAGGAATCTAATGAAATTATGATCTTGACGATCTGAGCTGTCCAAAGTGAAGTTTGACCGTAATTGCATAATTTTAACACTCCCTCTCAACCAGGAAGAATTCCACCTACCTATATCTGTTCATTGATCAATATGCCATTGTGGTATCTTCATGCATCATCATGTATCTTCACTGGTCATCTATGTCATGTAGTAATCATGTTGCGGTTCCTTTGTTTTAGCGGTGGCAATACCAAAAGACAAGACAACATCAAACCACTTTGGGATCTCGGATCTAGCCCTCCTCGTCCGGAGAGGGATCTCTTTATAAAGGTAAAGAAATATATATCTTTGAAGTTCAATTTAAAATTAGGCTAGTTACGGGCACAAAGGTTGTCATTTTGTTTGTTTGGTTGGGAAACATGAAAAAAAGGGTTAAAAGTAGACAAAGTAAGCAAAGAAGGATTTTGGTGATGGGGAGATAATTCAAAGAAAACACAAGTCCATTGGGCAATGGGGTCATAAAAGGGTTTACTTGCAATTCAATATCCAAGGCTTTCAAATGGGCTATTCATCTAAAACAGAGGATCTCTAAAGATGATAGTATGGGATGAAAAAATAAGGAAATGAAGGAAAATGACAAGGAAACCTTCCAAGGTGACCACTTAGGAGCAAATCTAGGGACAGGGCATGCCTTAACCGTCTATGATCAAACTCCTATGAGGCTAACTCTTTAGACAATAGAAAACATTTAAGATTTGACACAAAGTGAAGCCTAAGATCAGAGAAAGACTTTTGACTTTCAATGCTTTTGACATTCAACTTAAGGGATCTTAGAGAGGCCAAACTATTGGAAAAGGACCCCAGTGCGACAAAACCAACTCTGTATCTCCCAGTATCCCAATTATTTTAGCTAAAACCAGACAAGAACATCTAAAAACAAATTCTAAATTCATACATCAGTAAGCAGGGATAACCAACTACTACACTGGTTAAATTATCTTGAATTTGTTCTTAGATCACACAATTAGCAGAAAACATAAATGATAAGAATAGAAGGTAGCATTAGGGTACTTTACAGCAGTATATCCTAAGCTATATTACTAATTCTTATAAGAGAAATGAAATAAGATGAATAACAGAAGGAAAACATTGACAAAGATAGAACACATCACCACTTATTTAGATTAGGATCCAATGAACATGCTTGTCATATTAAAGAGCAACACCATTCACATACATCATTTTCGAATAGCTTGATATCAACTAGAAATCATCTCCTAGCCTATTTTACAACTAATACACACAGAACTATATCTCAAAGAAATAGCTTACAATCCACGGATATCCAACCAACAACAAGTATTTCTCATGAGTTCTTATAGCTGAAAGTGTGGCAGTAGAGGTAGATAGAACTTTAAATGAACCATTAAAACAAAGGAAGGAAAATTCTTGAGGCCCATTCTGTTTTAATATCCCGTATTGACTTTCAGTACTCTTTGGGTGAATTAGTGGTCTTCGACAGATGGAAAATAACTTCAGAGGTATGTTCTTGAAGTACTCTCTGGCACTTGGTACTCTGTTTGTACACTAGGACAAGTAAGGCAGATGAATGACTTTCAAGCCTTCCATACTTTGTAACTAATGCTCTGGAAATCTTACGACTTCTGTTAGGGTGGTGATCTTCTCAGGAACTTGATGGAGAATAAAAAACATTATGGGAACTCATCCTTCTTGGGAAACAACCTTTTGCTGATGTGAAATAATGATATGGCTTGTTTCATGTGCTTTAGGCCTTATTAGGCCTTCTGGATCATGTTTAAGGTCTTCAATATGTATCCTCATCCTTTAAATGTTGGATTAAAGCATTTAATCTTCAATAATGGGCTCTAAATCTTTTAATCCTGTCACTGATACACTTTGCCGCTTCTCTTCTGTCTTGTCTGTGAATGTGCAGGTTTCAATGGCGCTGGAGGATTTGAAACATAGTTAATAACACTGATTTTTACTGAAAATCACATTTAAACCATCTCAGGCACCTTCCTCTGTGATCTCTGGCTCTAAAAATATCATTCTATGCCCTGTATTACCCTGTCTGTGATAGTGAGACAAAGAGTGATTTTTACCATTTGTAACCCTGCAAAAGGATGATAAACATGTTAAGAAATCCAGTGGGAGGAGGAGGATTTCTCTTGAGGGCCGAGGAAACAGTGTCGCAGTAATGTAAATGGTGGATGCAGTGGAAAAAAGGCTGAAAATCGCTGCGGAATGGAAGAAAACTAGCCTGGTGAAAGTTTGGTGCGAGGACAGTTCCGGACCATTGGATGAGATTAGACAGTGGCGATCAATGGTCGGGATTCACCGACAAAGTTGTTTTAGAAGGTTAGGCAGAAGAAAATAAATTTTAGTGTAAAACACAAAATTTTAATGTTTGGGCGAATTACAAAGGAAAAAGGTTAAAGTGAATGAAATTGAAGGCTTTTGGTGGTGGGACCGAGAGGGCGAAAGACGATTGAATGTGGACCGTCAGATCACAGGAAGAGATCGACAGTGGAGATCTTCCGACGGAGTCATTTGGAAGGTCTGATGAATGGGATATGAATGGAGACGCGATTTAATATGAGCCGTTGATCTAGATCACATGAACGGTTGAGATTAAATGAAGGATCATACCGGGGAGGAGTGGGTTTTAGAGGAAAAATGTTGGTTTCACGTGGCTTTGGAGTGGTTTTGAAATTTTGCCAAAAAAATGCAATATGCCTCACTGCCTAACACATGTCCCTCCCAAAACCGTTTTTATCGCGTAAATTTGGAACATTAAACCTCGGATGAAAAAATCACGCGATATGCATTCTCAGCCATTGGATGAAAGGCAAAGAGATTTGAAGGTGGGGATGGGAGCGTGATATGGAAAGATGCACGGGTGATATGGTGGGGAGAGCCAATGGCAGATTAAATCCTGACCGTTGGATCTATGGAATGGACGGCCAAGATTTGATTGGGAATAGAAGGAACAGTGGCACGAGAAAAGGGGAAGGCAGTGTGCGATGCAATATGGAATATCATATCTCGTGGAATGGACGGCGGAGATTTAATCCCATCGAAGAAAGGCAAGGGGCCAAAAATCCGCGATTCTTATATTTTTCAATTTACCATTTAGTACGGATCGTTGGATCAGCGGGGAGATCAACGGTCAAGATTTGATCGGAGGGGAAATGATGGAGGGTACAGGGGTGGAGCGTGATTAAATCTGGGCCATTGGTTCTTGTGGATTCAATGGTCCAGATTAAATCGATGGAGCGATGATGGGCTCTGTGAACAAAGGCATGAACAAATATCGACCGTTGGTTCTTGTGGATTCAACGGCCAGGATTAAATGGGGGAGTTGACCATCAGGGAAAAAGAAAAGTGGGGATGCTGGGTTAGCGCGATGCGATTTTGCGCATCTGGAAAGGATCGACAGTCAGGATTAGTTGGAAGGAGAAAAGGTGGAAGCCTATGCGATGGAGTGCGCTGTGATCTTGGCTGTTGGATCGGGTGAGATCAACGGTCCAGATTGAGTCGGTGCTCGGTAGAACAAAACTCATCGCAATCGCAAATTCTTGAAGCACAAAGGAAAAAGGCCAACATGAAATCTCTGATTGTGATTGTGCGATGGGGCTTTAGCACCTGGTCTTGGGTGTAGGTCATATGCGGAGAAAGGGGCTAAGGGCTAAGCCGAAAGGGGCTTAAGTCCTAAATGTAAAAAGGGGTTTTTAGGCCAAAATCAACATTTTTTAAGGCCAAGAAAGGGGTTCCGGTAGAGGAAAAAAGGCATTTTTAAACCAGATAAAGGATGATATGAGGTTTAAAAATGGACTTAGGAAGGTTTAGAGGTTAAATGGGGGTCTTTTTAGGGTTTTTAGGGAAATTTTTTGAAGGGAAAAAAAGGGGTGAAAATGGGGAATTTGAAGGGATAAAATGGATAAAATGGAGGTTTTTTGAAGCTTTTACTTTCAAAAACAGTGAGGCTAATAAAATGGAGCCAGCAGTGAGGATTTCTTCAGAGTACAAAGACACGTGGAGGTTTCAAGGATGATAGATTTTCAAGGAAAATGGCTCTCTTGAAGGCTCAACAACATTTTTAGCCACCTGTTTTCTATGTCAAAAATTTATAGCTGGCTAACGGTGGCTCCACATGGGGATGGCATCTTCTTGAAGGTGTCGATAACTTCCCGAAATAATCTTTTGGAGGTAGGCCAGATTCCTGATCTTTAAACATATTTTTCTTCTTTGATCAGCTAATACAAACATGATGGATATTAAGTTGACAGAAAATATTCTCCCAAACAATCTACCTACCCATCGTACAGTCCTAACATTTTTTCTTCAAGGTGCATTAAGACTTGCAGACCTTCTTCATCATTTTTTATTGAAAGCAAAAAACACTAATCTAATTCTACTCTTCTTCCTCCATGAGACAATATTAGACAGTTGGCCTCATATCTTCTCTAGCTACACTAATATCTGCTAGGATTAAACTGTCTAGCAGATTTCATTCTCTACATTCCACAACAAAAATTCAAAAACAGTCAAACCAGGATTAGACTGTCTGGTTTGTTGTGGGTCCATGGCATAAAGACAGCTACACATGAACTAAAATTTGCAGGAAATTGAAACCAAAATGTGAAGGCTTGAAATTGTGAAACTTTAGAGCATCCTTCTTTTTCTTGTGACTCATATTTTGAGCTTGTTAGAGTCACTTTTCTTCTTCGTTTCAGCTCTGGTTTTGATCATGTTAGAGCTGATTCTTCTTCTTTATTTTCTAGTTCAGGTTTTGGGCATATTAGAACCAGCCTTTCCCTTTCTTTCGCTCAGGTTTTGAGCTGATTTGAGCTATTCTCTTGGAGCTTCATAGGTTCAAGTTTCGAGCTTGTCTGAACCTTTTCTTTCTCTTTTTTTGTATATTTTTTCTCTCTTTTTTGAAAACAAACCACAACAATGGTATTTAAAATGGAAGTGAATACTTTAAACTGGAACTCAACAGTAATAATGTTTGAACATCCTGCCATTAACAAGACCCCCAAATAGATCTATACCATCTAATTCTTGCAGTGACCAATGGTGGATTGGATGATGTAAGGACCTTACCACAAACTGTCAAATTTTCCATGCTTACCCTTGTCCTCTCTCCTACAGTACCACTTAAGTACCTTGTCTCCAATTTTGAAGTCACAAGCCTTTCATCTCTTGTCAAACAACTTCTTGATGTTCTCTTGCACTTTTTGAGCTCTGTTATAGAACTCTTCTCTTGTTTGCTGGAGATGTATTGTTTGATTGATCCTCCTTACCATGTTGTCTTTTTCTGACTGTATTTCTTGGACCAATTTTATCACTAGCACCCCCAAGCTGGTAGGCAATACTACATCTGCCCCATAAACAAGCTGATATGGAGACATTTCGATGGATTTCTTTTTTTTCAACCTGTCTGCCCACAAAGCATGCACTAACTTGTTATGCCATGATTTTTTATTCTCTTCAAGCAGTGTTTTGATGATGGTCACCAAACTCTTATTTGATGATTCTGCTAGCCCATTACCTTGTGGGTAATAAGCTGTGGAATGACTAAGTGAAATCTGATACCTGTGACAAAAATCAATCATCTTTTTCGAACCAAAAGCAGCAGCATTATCAGTGATAATCTTCCTAGGGAAACCAAATCTAGATAGGATATGGTCTTCAAGGAATTTTATAATGACAGAATCTGTGGCATTCCTAGTAGATATGGCCTCTATCAATTTTGTGAAATAGTCTGTGGCTATGAGAATCCATTTGTGTTGGGCTTATGAAGCAGGATGGATTTCACCTATGAAATCTAGGCCCCACTGTTGAAAAGGAGCTTCAACAGTGATAGGTTGTAATGGTAAAGGAAGGAGTTTTCTTTTGCCCTCAAAGATCTGGCACTTGTGGCAGGCAACTATCATTTTATCTACATCTTGGAAAAGGGTGGGCCAGTAATAGCCAGCTCTAAGGATTTTTTTAGCAGTGGTTTTCCAGTAGATATGGCCTCCACACTCCCCTTCATGGAACTCATGTTTGATCCTCTCTGCATCCACTTCAAGCAAACATTTAAGCAACAAGCCATTTTCATTTTTCCAGTATAAACATTCATTTAAAATGCAATAGTTTCTGGCCATTAACTTTAAAAACCTTGCCTTAGTCTTAGATAAATTAGGAGGAGCATTAAGATTTATAAGCACATACAAGATGTCAGCATACCAAGGTGAGTTTTGGAATTGTTCTTCAATAGTAGGAGCGGGTAATCCTTCATGTTCATCTAAGGCATCTACCATGTTTATGTCAAGGGCTTGTAAGTTAGATTCAGCCATTAATTGTGCTAAGCCTTGACCTTTGATAAGTTTTGTGGGTTTGATCCCCAAATCATACTCTAATATCACTACTATCCATTTACCCCTCTTTCCATCTAGGTCTTGGGAAAAAATGTCTTTTACCACTATGTTAGGCACATAGACAATGATGTGAGAATGCAGAATATACACCCTGAAGTCTTTTAATGCCTTTACCAAAGCATAAGCATTTTTTTCCATTATGTTATATTTCAAGGGTGTGTCTCTCAAGGCTTTGCTGAAAAAGGAAATGGGTTGTTCCTGTCCCTCTGGATTTTTTTGCAATAGGACAGAAGCCACTGTATGCTCTGATGCAAAGGAGAAAATAGGGAAATATTTTGTGAAATCTGGGCTGATCAGAACTGGGGCTCGGGTTAGTTCATGTTTAACTAATTCAAAAGAATTTTTGGCTTCTACAGTCCACTTAACTCCCACTTCTTTCGTAAGCATGTTAGTCATATTTCTTAGGAGTTCTGCTAAATTGAGAATAAACCTCCTTAAGAAGTTAATTTTCCCAATAAAGGACTGCAATTCTTTTATGTTTCTCGGGTGACTAATTTGCAGTATTCCCTCAACTCTTTTTGGGTCTATTTTCATTCCCTTTTCTGATATAATATGGCCAAGAAGCTTACCTTCTTGAAGCCCGAATACTGTCTTCTTGGGATTTAAAGATAGCCTGAACCTTCTACATTTCTCAAATACTTTTCTCAGATGTTTAAGGTGCTCTTCATCGGTTTTGGAATAAACTGTTATGTCGTCAAGATAAATTACAATGAAGTGACCTATTTCCTCTGAAAATGCTATGTCCATAGCTCTTTGGAAGGTTGCCCCAGCGTTCATTAGTCCAAAAGGAATTTTCACGTACATGAACGTGCCCCATGGAGTGGTGAAAGCTTTTTTTAGTTGATCTTCAGGGAGTACTAAGACCTAGTTATACCCTGAGAAACCGTCTAATAGGGAAATCCTCTTTGAACCGACTACCCTTTGTAGGATGTGTTCCATTTTGGGTAAAGGGTAATTGTCCTTTAAGGAGGCTCTATTAAGGTTTCTAAAATCAATGCACAGACTTATTTCTCCTATATTTTTCCTCACAGCTACAAGGTTAGATACCTAATCGGAAAACCTCACAGGCACTATGATTCCTGCCTCATACATTTTCTTGATCTTCTTTTCTACAAGAGGCAGTTGTACTGGGTTAATTCTGCACAGTTTTTGCCTAAAGGGTTTTTGGTTTTCTTTCAATGGAATCTTATGTTGGATGATCTTTGTGTCATAGGCTTTTAAGTCCTCGTATCTCCAAGCGAACACATTAACAAACTCTTTAAATAAATCAATGTATTTCTTCTTGATGTGTGCCGGCAAGGATTTAGCTAATTTAATCATTTTAGGCTTATCTTCGCTGCCTATATTGCACTCTTCGACATCCGATTTGACGTGTTCTATAGTGGGCTTCTTTGCCACATCGTTAAAATCAAAAAGGTCCTCAAGGGGCATTAGTCCTCTGGGTATGTTTTTATCTTTGGACTGCAGCACTTCTATGTCTTCTTTATCCGCGTTTATGTATTCCTTTGTTTGCATTCCAAGTTCTTTGGTTAACATGTTTATTTCTACAGAACAGGATGGTTTTTCTTCATTAGGAGGCTCTTTATCCGAACTGCTTTCATCAAACTTAAAGCCTGACTTTGGCAATTTGAACTCATTCCTGCAAAGCAATAAATCCTCTATCTGTTTGTCCCCCTCAAAGACCTGCCAATTTTTCTCATTATCTGGCACCGCTGGTCTATATTTTGTTTGAATAATGATCTGTTTATCACTAGGTATTCTCTGATATGAACTAGCAGCGCAGACCAATCCATTTGCTATAATGTTCTCGTCCCTAGGGATAAACACAAGCTCATATTCTACGAAGGTTTTCAGCAGATCCATGGCATCATTTATGTATGCCCGTAATCTAGGATGCTTCGCAGTGTACTCTCCATTCACTTGTTTGATGACTAACTCAAATTCTCCATGTACAACTATCCTTTGGGCTCCTATTTTTTTCAATAGATTCAATCCTAGGATCAGAGCCTCATACTCTGCGATGTTGTTTGTACATTTAAAATCTATCTTGAAGGCATGACTCTTAGCACAATTGCTTTCGGTATTGCGCAACCATACTCTAGCTCCTGCATTCTTTCTAGTGCAAGACCCATCAAATTTCATTCTCCATAAGGGATTGTTTGCGGAATTATCATCATTTTCATCCATAATGCTATGTTCGCCCTTATGTAATATTCTGAGGTCTGCACTATGTTGTGTAATGTTTTGTTCTTCAGGAGCTACCACATTTTGCTAATATAAACCTGCTTACACATCCTTGTAAGGCAGAAATGTTTGAGGATCCCGACCAAAGGGACCTTGAGGTTTTAGAGTGTAAATATGATACATTACCAAGAGGCCTTACACCATTAGAAGAGCTTTTTGACTTTAATGATGTAGCTAAGAAACCAAAAATGGAATCCACAGAAAATGATGTAGAGGAGTGTAACAGTGGCTGCCTAAAGGAACCTAAAATGATCAAACTCTCCAAAACTCTTCCTCCTCGCATAAAACAGAGATATATTGAACTTTTACAAGAATTTAGAGATATTTTTGCATGGGGGTATTAAGATTTAAAATCATATGACACAAGCATTATTCAACATAAAATTCCTCTTAAAGAGAATCAGAAACCATTCAAACAAAAGTTAAGGAGAATAAACCGTGTCTTATTACCTTTACTTGAGAAGGAAATAAGAAAGATGTATGATGTTGGGATCATAGTTTCCCTTTGATACTCAGAGTGGGTTTCAAACCTTGTATCAATTAGGAAGAAGACCAGGGAGATTAGGCTTTGAATTGACTTTAGAAATCTGAACAAAGCCTCCTTAAAATATAACTACCCCTTGCCTAAGATGGATCACATTCTTCAAAGGGTGGTTGGCTCTAAGAGGATCTCCCTCCTTGATGGTTTTTCCGACTACAACAAAGTATTAGTGTTCCCGAGCGATCAACACAAAACTACCTTCACTACCCCTTGGGGTACATTCATGTATGTCAAAATGCCATTCAGATTGATGAATGCGGGGGCCACTTTCCAAAGGGCTATGGATATAGCTTTTTCCAAATACATAGGTGACTTCATAGTCATTTACCTTGATGACATCACTGTTTACTCTAAGACTGATGAGGAACACTTAATCCACTTAAGGAAAGTTTTTGAAAAATGTAGAAAATATGGATTTTCCTTGAATCCTAAGAAAACATTATTTAGTCTCCAGGAAGGAAAATCATAGGTCACATCATCTCAGAAGAAGGAATAAAAATAGACCCCAAAAGGATTGAAGGCATATTACAAATCAGCCATCCTAGAAACATTAAAGAACTAGAGTCTTTCATTGGGAAGATAAACTTTCTAAGGAGATTCATCCCCAATCTTGCCGAACTTTTGAGGAATATTAGAAACATGCTTAAAAAGGAGATAGGGGTTAAATGGACCTTAGAAGCCAAACAATCCTTTGATCAGGTCAAACTAGCCCTCACTCAAACACCGGTTCTAATCAGTCCTGATTTTACCAAAGACTTCTACATTTTCTCATTTGCCTCTGAGCATACCATTGCTGCAGTGTTATTACAAAAGAACATGACGGGACAAGAACAACCCATAGCATTCTTCAGCAAAGCCCTTAGAGATTCTCCTTTAAAATACAACATCATGGAGAAACAAGCCTTTGCCTTGATCAAAGCATTAAAATACTTTAGATTTTATATCTTACATTCTCGTATCATTACTTTTGTTCCACACTCAGTTGTCATGGACATTTTAAATCAGAACCCTGATGGTAAAAGGGGAAAGTGGATTGCCATTATATTAGAATATGACTTAGAAATTAGGCCCACAAAACTGGTTAAAGGACAAGAGTTTTCAAAACTCATGGTTGAGTCAAATTTCAAAGCTTTAGATATAAAAATGGTTGATGTTTTAGAAGAACAAGAAGAATGCACCGCTACCCATGTTGAAGAAACGTTTCTGAATTCATCTTGGTATGCTGATATTCTTTATGTGCTTTTCTATCTTAATGCTCCCCCTACATTATCAAAGACAAAAGCTAGATTCCTTAAACAAAAACCTTTGAATTTTTGTATCTTAGATGGGATATTATATTAGAAGAATCATGTTGGTATAGTGCTTAAATGTTTGCTTGAGGATGATGCAGGTAAGATGATCCAATTTTAGAATTATTAATATTGTATCGAAATTACCCAAACGACCAAGATGGTTATTTGGAATTCGGTAATTATCGATGTTACACAGTAATTTGTCACCGTCCCTGCAATCCCCATCTCGCACATTGGAGGGTCATTTTTGTGACCAATAAGCAGTGTCATGCCTTGCAAATACCATCATTGCATCCCTTTCCATGAGGACAACATTCCTTCTGTTGACCATTTCCTGAGCAGACCATTAAAAACACCTGTTTTTGCCTTGGCGCTGGAAGCCCATTATGCCCTCGTGCCAATGAGGAAAATTAACACTGAGCCCACGCCAGCTGGTACTCTCTCTCAGTTAAGCACCCGTGCCAATCTGCTTATGGAAAGTTTTTTAAAAAAAGAGGTGAAGTTTCAATCACAACAACTTCGTGGAAGAGTCATAGGAAGTGGTTCGACTGATAAGGCCTCCCTTCCACTATTGTAGGGATCCCAACCTCCTCCTCTCCTCTATAAAAAATAGTCATCTTCCATTGATGTGCTAGCTGAACGCTTGGAAGCTGAACTTGTAGGGAGGAAACTATAGCCGAGCAGCCTTTGAGAGCCAAGCCGAAGAGAGAGAGCTTTGTCCAGATTCCCGACGGGCTTTGTTGAGACATGCTCCACTGTCAGCTCCGCCAAAGGAAGATCACAGCGTCACAGTTTGGGTTGTTATCTTTCCTTTTTTATTTTAATATAAGCGACTTTGATTATGGTTCCATTCATGTGTTTATTTCTTTACGCAATGAATTATATCCTCTCTGACTGATGTATGGTTACATGCTTTATATTTTACATTGTATGTTGTTGTTCCCTTGTACGTGTGTAGGTGTTCGAACGTGTCAAGCGGAAGGATCGTGCTCTGCCAAGTGAGGGACGGGAAACATCACCTTTTCGTCAATGACAACCGCGTAGGATTCGAGGTAGGAAATTCGTTGTGATTTTTGTCATTTTGTAACTAGGAACCTACATCACTGCGTGACTTGATTATTGCTAGACCCGATCTGGGCTAGTAGGGATCACCTCTGTCCGCAGAGGGGATTGACCTCCTCAAAAAATTGGCGACTCCCACTGGGGAGTCAGTTGGAGTTATTCTTTCCTCTTTTAGTTGTTTTTGGCTTTTGATTGATTTATTTTCTCTTCTGGTTCGCCTCCTTTGGTCTTAGACCCCTTTTCAACCCCAGAGGATCAGATCTGACCTCTGCTTTTCCGAAATTTTCATCTTTTCATGGTTGGCTTGATTGGCGCAGTTTCCATCGTGACAGTCGCGCCCATTGGCGCAAGTTTCCAATTCATCACCCACGCCATTCCCTGTCTGGCACTGATTACAGCCAGATAGTTGCGCCATTTCCTATAGGTGCTAGGGTTTTCCCTTGTTCGAGAGTTTTTTTGGGTCAATACTTTTTCTTCTAGGTTATTTTTAGATTTTTCTTGAAGTGGTGAGTCTAGTCTTGGTTGGGAGAAATTCTTTGTTTTTTCATTTTCAGGCATTGGCGCTTGTTGTCAGTTAGCAACCCACACCAATTGGCCATTGGCGCTAGTTGTCAGTGAACAAGTCGCACCTGTTGGCGCCAGTTTCACCCACAAAAGTCATGCCAATTTCAGGGTGTGTGAAAACTGAGGTTTTTTCCCTAAATCCTTCACCAGTGTGTCTTTCCCTTCCGGGATTTTCTCTGTATGAGCATAGATTACATTGCTCATTGTTCAGCTGAAATGTCTTCTTTCCATGATTGCTTGATGTAAAAGGGAATGAATGCCTTGTTTTGAGCTCATGCTTTGGAAGTCCTTTTGTGCTTGACCTCATATGTCTTGTATCCTTTTGAGGAATTTCGTTACAAAGTGTTTAAAACAACAATTTCATTCTTAGTGTTTGTTTGCATCCCTTTTGCCTTCATCCTTCATTAAGAAGATTTGCATTCATTTGGTTTTCGTCTCAAAGTTTTCTTTTCGTTAAAATGCATTATATCACATTGCATTGAAAATTATTTTTGAGATTTATCATTGAACTTAGTTCACATTGTTTAATGATTGAAAGCTAAAAATCGCATTGAGTGCATTCTCTTTCATTAAAAGCATGCATTAAGTAGATTCTCATTTCATCGAAAAATGCATTAAGTGCATTCTTATCATTTGAAAAGAAAAAGGAAATTGTGCATATATTACAATTGCATAGTTTACAAAAAAGAGGATTTTGCATAGACTACATTGCATTATTCACATCGTTGGATGTTTGAGATTTCTTTTGGATAGTGAAAGTCATCTAGTTTGGAAAAATTTCTTTTGCAGTGTTGTTGTTTGTTGCATCATTGTTTGAAGCTCTTCCCTCAACTAGATAGCATTCTTCGAATTGAAAGATTTCTTTTCTCATATAGTTTGCATCTAGAGGTTTTATGAGATCCGACATTCGATAGGGCCTGAAATTGAAACATAATTTGAAGATCAACTCTAAAAAAAGTATTCAATTAACCTAAGGCAACATTGAAACATTAATGAAATATCTAGAGGTCTAGGCTAGTGACGTGTTTCGGCGCCGTTAAACCTAGTATTTGTCGTTCGCCTCTTGGCTTTAGACAGTGCTAGTAGGGACTTGTGCTCCCCGTACCGTCGAGTATATAAAGGGAGACCCCACTAGGTTGCTATCCTTTATCCGTAGGAAGTCGAGTCTGCCGCCTTTTACCCGTGATACACCAGACATAGCATTTGAGGAGGTTACCTGCACGTACATCAAGTCCTTGGTTGAATTCTATTTCATTTTTTAACCAAGGTGTATATGGTAGTTCATGGATATCTGGTACACCCATTTGCCTAGATTACCAGAGCAGTCAGTTTGATCTTTACTGACTCCCTAAATTTGAAAAGATCGTCAAGCGCGTGTCCTTTCATGCTCGTTTCCAAACTGAAAGTGATAGAGTCACCTTTTTCCTGTTTCTTGACTCTTAAAATATGAAATGATAGAGTTTTGTTACAATGTTTTAAAAATTAACTGTCCACGAAATATTCCTGGTTAAAGTTAGTTTCCTTAGGGTGTTGTTTTGGGTCATTTCCGATGCGACTTTTTCGGAGTTCACCAGCCAAGGAATCCCCTCTGATGAGAATCCTGGTCCTTTTCCTCCTTTTGGAAATGTTGGTGCTTCTTATATGGCAATGTTGTCCCTTCCTGGGTTAACTGTTGGGTTGCCTGTTTGGTTGTTTTCAACCTCTGTGGTCCCGAATGTCCTGGCTACTAGTCAATCAGTTCTGTCCATCGTACCATCCACTCCTCCGCCTAAGCAATGCCATGTTGATTTAAGGGTGGACCTCTCCCCTTCTTCACCTGTTTCTGCGTCCTCCTCTTCTACTTTGCCTGGTGCAATTCTAGATTCTAGTAACCAGGTGGCTAAGAAGAAGAAGAAGAAGACAAAGAAGAACAAGTTAGATAAAGGAGAGGCTAGCTCTGCGACTATTGCGCCTAAGAAACCATCCCTCGATGAACCTTCCAACCCTCCGCGGAAAGTTAAGTTCCCTTACATGTTGTGCCAGGGAAACCATCTTCTTAGAGATTGCCCTGGCATTCCCAAGGTGCTCGAAGTATGGTCCAACAGTCGTCCGCCATTGCCTTTGGCTTCAGGGAGTCAAGCTGGGGGCACGTCTTCAACTAGTGTTGGTAAAGCTCTTAAGAAGCAGGGTAAGCTTTCCAATCCCTGTAAGTTGTGTGAAGGGCACCATGCCATTCACCTTTTTCCATATATGGATGAAGCCAAAAGAGTGTTGGATAAATTGACTATTTCTGCGCCTTGCCTTCCAGCTGGTTACAAACAGCGTTCTTTGAGTCCTTCACCAGCCAATGCCTCGATCGGTCAAGAGTCATCCTTGCCTGATCCTGCTCCCCCGGAAATTCAAATTCAGGAATCCGTTCACGACCAACCATTGGTCGTGGGATCGGTTGAGCTGACCCCATCTACGGTGCACCAGGTCTTTTCCGTTAAGAGTGGATCTCACATCCCTCAGGTTCTTCTTGTTTCTTCAGATTCGCCTGTCCCTATACCTCAAGAAGTCGCTCCTCCGACTCTCGTGATGGAGGTGCCGGAGGATACCCTTCCCGACTCTGTGATGGAGGTCATGGAAGATGCTCCTTCTTCTTCTGTAACACCAGGGGAAGACCATCTTGGTTCGATGGTAGCCCCTCCAAGTAGTTTGGTCGCTTCCTTTGATTGGAATCGATTCGCAGGATACCGCCTTCCTTCTTATGTGCCTTTTGAGATAATGGTACAAACCTCTGGTCTAGTCGTACCTAGAACTGTTATAGATGAAGGCGCGTCTGTTAGTATTCTATCCTCAACTACTTGGCAAGATTTCGGTTCGCCGCCGCTTTTTCCTGTTATGCAAAATCTGTTGGCGTTTAACAGAGGAACTAGTCAACCGTTAGGGATCCTTCTGAATTTGCCTGTTACTTTGGGAGGGAAAACTGTCCATATGAACATGATGGTTGTTCCTGGCCCCTTGGACTTTAATTTACTCCTGGGCCGCGATTATACTTATGCCATGGGAGCACTTGTCTCCTCCCTCTTTCGTGTTATGTGTTTTCCGCACCAAGGTTGGATTGTGACCATCGATCAGCTTGTGTTCTTTGGTCCCCATATGGCAGCTAGTCCACCATCATCTCTACTCGATCTTTATCCACCACTTGCATCTTCCCCGACGCATGTCAATTATGTGGCTACCTATCCTATGCCCGTATTCAGTGATAGTGCCATTGTGCATCAAGTGCTGGGGGCATTGGGTCCTGATTTCCGAGATGTTGTTCTCCCATCCATTGTGGAACTCTTGGAAGCCATGACTTCTTATTCATCATGATGAGTTGTCTCTAGAGCATAGTTCGTTTTCTTGTGTCAAGCTCTTTAAAAAATGAAACAAGGTGTTCCGAGGATAGTTTGTCTTTTGTATCAACCTCCTTAAAAAATGAAACAAGATCTCACGAGGATAGTTCTTTTAATGTGTCAACCTTGTTAAAACAATGAAACACATTCCCGTTCAATTCGAGTCTTTGATAAGATCTCGTAAAATCCCAGTCAAGTCTTTCTCAGATCTCGTGCTTTGAACCTTCACTCCATCTGCCTTTCATATGGATTGAAGCTTGGGGGGCATGTACCTCGAATTGAGTCACCATGCTGGGGGCATGCTTACTTTTTCAAGCATAGTTTGTTTCCGTTTCAAGCTTGTGTAAAAATGAAGCCGGTTTCAAGCATAGTTTATCTTTGTTTCAAGCTTGTGTAAAAATGAAACCAACTGTGATTTCTTTGATTTCAAGCTTGTGTAAAAATGAAACCATTCCCATTTTACCTCTTGTGATTTCCATTTTATCAGCCTATTTTTTCAGATGAGCCTTGGTTTTCTCACTCCATCGTCACTATCTACTTAGCCGATCATATGCCTTCACTTGGTTGTTTTACCCGTTCCTGAGGAATCGCTGCGATGAGTGGTCTTGTTAGCCAGCCTCTTAACCTTTACTTGTTATGAGCAGTTCCACCATTACCGAAACCAGTAGTTACCCTTTATACCACTCGTTCCTCTAGGAGGAGTCACCTTTCAGCTCTTTTCTGACTCTCTAAAATTGAAAAGATTGTCGAGACACTTGTCGTTTTGAACTCGTTAAAATGGCTACAAAACGACATCTACCCAGTATACGTTTACCCCTTTTTCGAGCTGGGATAGATTATTTACGAAAAAGGAATACCCTAGCCTATTGCGACTAGGAGGTTCTCTCAGACACAGTTTTCAACCTTTTCGGATCTATGAAAATATTTACGAAAAGGGACTACTAGAGTTTTATTTTCTGCCTTATTTTCAGACTCTCTAAACATGAAAAGACACCGAGTTCTTCCTTTGTCAGACTCGTTTAAAACTGATGACATCAGACTCCGTCGTAATGATTTTACTCGAGTTCCTCCTTCCTAGGGCTCGTTAAATGTAATAGGATGGATTTGTCCGAAGGAAAAACTTATATGACAAGCATATGGTATCCTCTTCAAGCTTATGTAAAAATAAAGAGGTACTCGCCAGAAATGGTGGGGGAAAATGGAACCAGTATCACCGTCGTGTCGGCAGTATGTCACTTTTGAACATGGCACTCATCTGCATTCGTGTCGGGTTGGGGACATCTCATCTCATTTCCTGCTTGCCTCCATGGGTTTGGGTAATCTTTTTTGACCGCTCATCTACTCTTTGCCACGTCATCATGACCTCAGATCTTTTGATGTCAAATACTACCAAATCCAGTGTCGTGTCACTAATATGTTCAAGAGAAGTTGGCCTCTGCAGTTTTCAACCTCCCTCTGATCCTCTACTGATCCTGATTCACAAAAAGTATGTTCCTTTGTCTCGTGTCGATGATGTGGGAAACACTATGGCCCACCTTCGATCAAGGTCACTTCTTGTCAACTTCATCTCATTATCTAGGAAGTTGATCTAGAGACTCCCTGCAGGTACCTTGGAGCCTGCATGCCTCAATGGTAGGTTCTTCGCATTCGACGCAAGTTTTTCATTATTTTCCTTCGATCGGATTATTCTGCGGGTGTTCGACGCCAGCTCATTGTTCACATTTCGTGGATTGTACCTATAGTACCTTGAGGGCCATCCTCATTATTGGTGGTTCCTCTCGCGTATGTTAACGGCTTTCATTATTGGCTAGTAATCAGACGATGTTCTTGCATGTTTGACTTCAGCTCACTTATTCACATGCTCGGACTTGTACTCTATTCGGGTCAAGATGGAGCGCAAGACCCTGGATTTTGTCTGATGAAATCCAGGTTGCAGATTCTTTGTGGATTATCATGATTACTTACGTGACTCATTTGATTAGATGGTTGTGACCATACCTAAGTCTACTTGTTGATCCTTCTTTAATGGATGGCTGCGTCCATACCTTAGATCTCGGTTATTGTACACTCTATTATGGATGGCTGCGCCAATACCACATATCATGTATCAGAGATATCAGTTGTACTTGTATGTAGGTCTTCTGATGGCAGTGTTTTCATTTGAGCATGTTCTCATAAATCATTTCACCCCTCCCTCTCTCTCGGACCTCATGCTTTAGGGGGCATCTGTTACATAGTAATTTGTCACCGTCCCTGCAATCCCCATCTCACACATTGGAGGGTCGTTTCTATGACCAATAAGCAGTTCCATGCCTTGCAAATACCATCATTGCATCCCTTGACATGAGGACAACATTCCTTTTGTTGACCATTTCCTGAGCAGACCATTAAAAACACATGTTTTTCCTTGGCGCTGGTAGCCCGTTATGCCCTCGCACCAATGAGGAAAATTAACACTGAGCCTGTGCCAGCTGGCGCTCTGTCCCAGTTAAGCACCTGCACCAATCTGCTTATGGAATTTTTTTTTTAAAAAGAGGCGAAGTTTCGATCACAACAACTTCGTGGATGAGTCATAGGAAGTGGTTCAACAGAATAACCATGGCCTTCCTCCTTTGGCCTCTTGTTTCCACCTTATGGGGAAACCTCCCAAGGGATAAGGCCTCCCTTCCACTAATGTAGGGATCCCAACCTCCTCCTCTCCTCTATAAATATAGCCATATTCCATTGATGTGCTAGCTGAACGCTTGGAAGCTGAACTTGTAGGGAGGAAACTATAGCCGAGCAGCCTTTGAGAGCCAAGCCGAAGAGAGAGAGCTTCGTCCAGATTCCCGACGGGATTTGTTGAGACACACTCCACTGTCAGCTCCGCCGAAGGAGGATCACAGTGTCAGAGCTTGGGTTGTAATCTTTCCTTTGTTATTTTAATATAAGCGACTTTGATTATGGTTCCATTCATGTGTTTATTTCTTTACACAATGAATTATATCCTCTCTGACTAATGTATGGTTACATGCTTTAGATTTTACGTTGTATGTTTTGTTTCCCTTGTATGTGTGCAGGTGTTCGAACGTGTTGAGTGGAAGGATCGTGATCTGCGAAGTGAGGGACGGGAAACATCACCTTTTCGTCAACGACAACCGCGTAGGATTAGAGGCAGGAAATTCATTATGATTTTTGTCATTTTGTAACTAGGAACCTATATCACTACATGACTTGATTATTGCCAGACCCGATCTGGGCTAGTAGGGATCGCCTCTATCCGCAGAGGCGATTGACCTCCTCAACAATAAATTATGTAATAATTCAGGTATTGATCAAGATGGTCATCAAATTTGTGAGTTCAAATGTTCGACATCGATCGACATCAACTTCAGTTTCGACACCAGCAAACATGTTTCAAAAGCGCCAATCAAGACATCTTCAAGTCGACCTGCGAAAAAAACAACAAGTTTGTCAAAATACTTATGTAATAAAACTTATCCTAAGTCTTAAATGTAAAGGTCAAAATGTCGGTAGTCCACTTTGTAAACCTTATTGGATAAAAAATATCCTAAGGTAAAAAGGACTAAGTTTAAATCTTAAGTCCTAGGTTTAAGTCCTAAGGACTAGTGCTAAGTGTCAAATGAAAACACACTTAACATGTTATAAAGACCTAAGTCTATTCCTAGGACTAAATATCAATCAAATTCCTAAAGTCTAAGGTGTCAAATGAAAATACCTAGACTTAAACTAAATGATAGCGCAAAGTTCATAAACCTTTATAAAAAGGTTCGGAGGTTGGGTTTAATACCATGTCTAAGTCTAAAAGTCCTAGCGCTATATTTAAACCTTTTCATAAACCTTGATATAAGGTTTGAAAGATGATGTAAAACCTTTATTCAAAGGTTCAGGTTTTTAAACATTGCCATAAACCTTTGTAAACAGGGTTCAGATGTCAGACATAAACATATTGGCATGGTTCAGGTTATGTTAAAACAAACCCACAGCGTTATTTAAACTGCGTGGCAATAAAACCATGTCGGACATATGTTATGTGATAGGTATAAAGACCACAGCAGTTTAGCTTCTGACCACGTCGGGAAATGTTACAACATGTGAGCAGTTGTAAACCACAGGTGGAAAAGGTAACAGCGCGCAGAGACACGTCGATGCAGAACCACCAGAGTTGTGGATGACAGTTGTCAGAACATGACCGCCAGATTCAAGACCACGGATAAGACCGTAACCGCCAGAAAGGATCTATGTTCACATATCCTAGCATTAAAACTCTGCTCGGTTAGCTCACTCTACGGCTAAAATTATATCCAAAGTTTAAAAGTGGGTATTTGTATTTATTTCAGCGCTATGGTAATGCAACTTATCCATAGGTTCATGAATGAGGTTCGATTCGAAGACCTCATCACCAAATTATCTCAAACAAATTGTTAATTACAGCATAAAAAGATTCGAGGCAGATTTGTGAAGCCATAAAAGTATGTACTCCTAATATATAAAGAAAAGTATTTTTCCTTGTAAAGGGAGGAGAGACCTCAAGAGAGGAGTGTTGAGGAGATTTTTCCCTACTTCAAGAAAAATTAGGCACTCTTAAGAAGACAAAAGATATAATTGGTGGAGAGTTTCTTGTTGCAGGTTTATTGAATGAGCAAAGGCCATCCTACTTGCATAAAGTCAGTATCGAAGTACGTTGATGATTGACGAGATCAACTTCGACTTTCTAAAACTCTTTCAGCCACTATCCAGTCAAAGGTCCATAAAGCTTCAGTTCCTCAGTATTTTTTATGTGAAAATCATCCATGTATTTTCTTAATTGCTGAAAGAAAAGAGTTTGTATCAGTTATCCTATTCAAGGGATGGTCCATATCTGCAACATCATTAGTGCAATTGATGATTCATTGTAGCATATTTCTCTTGGCTTAAAGAATACAACGGACACACAATTCTGAGGCGGACCTGGAGACGTAGTCCAGGAGGGATGAACTCTGTCACAAACTTCTTTTCTTATGGTATTTCTTATGTGATTGATGTGAAATTATTAAATCTAAACATACATATATTATTTCATGTCTAAACAGTTAATGCATATAATAACTGTTCGATAATACTTCCATTCACATTTTGTACAAGAACTATAAAAGATCTTGGTAATTTCCACATTTTAAGAACCTGAGTATTAATCTCTATAAAGTTCTATAAACAGAGTCTGTAGAGGGCCAGGTAGCCTCTGGATCTCATCCTTTCTTTAAGGGTGACATATCCAGTAAATGCCCCTATAGTCTATCTCTGTATTAGAACTAAGTAACTCAGGTCATTTTCGGATCATAAGATCATGCATGAACTGCATGAGGGAGAGTGTGGAGGCCATCTTTACTGGAAAACCACAACCAACAAAATCCTTAGAGCTAGCTACTATTGGCCCACCCTTTTCCTTGATACCCACAAACTAGTCATGACTTGCCGTAAATGCCAAATTTTTTATGGCAAGAGAAAACTCTTACCTTTACCTTTACCTTTACATCCCATTACTGTTGAAGCTACTTTTCAACAATGGGGTTTAGAATTCAATGGAGAGATTCACCCCACTTCGTCTGCACAACATAAATTGATCCTCACCGCCACTGATTCAGTTATTATCAAATTTCTTGAGACAAACATCCTATCTAGATTTGGTTGCCTCAGAAATATCATCACAGATAATGTTTATACCTTTTCATCCAAAAATATGATTGACTTTTGTTATAAATATCACATCACACTAGGAAATTACACAGCTTATTACCCTCAGAGTAATGGGTTAGCTGAATCCTCTAAAAAAATCTTGGTCAGTATCATCAAGAAGCTCCTAGAACAGTTTTGGCGCAAGGGGTCCTGACCCAGGTTCGGAGTTCAAGGTTTTCCAACAAACCCCTATACTACTGGCCCTTTCGGCAGTGACCTTCTTACGCAGGCCAAAGTCTCACCCGAAGTAGTATGGGTGGGTGCTGGAACTAGGTTTCTGCACCCTGAGAAAGGATAGGTAAGAAAAGCAGAGTTGCGTTTGGCGCTGTGATACCCAAATCGCCTCTTTCTGTGCAAGGTCAATAGGCCCCTATTTGCATCCACGTGCTCTATATCTATAATTATATACTTTATGACAGTAGCACAATATTTCATAAAATAGAACATAACAGATCCAGAAACAGAAAACACACTTACACAGATCTTTCACAGCTTGAATACAGAATGCGCATAATGCAGTAATTACCAATGATTCACATAGATAGTACACAGATTCAGTTCTCTATCAATCTTTCTTATTCATCAATTCATCAGTTCCTTCTTACAATACCCTTCCCAGCCTGCGCACACAGCAGCAGGGTCCGCACACAGTTGGACTCTGGATCTCCGTGCACATAGCCAGCATGAGTCCTTTCCCCAAAAACCCAAACAAATATCTTAAACCACAATTCACATAAATAACTCTTCATTTCCTATTGTTGGTGTCCCGTGTTTTGATAGTTTGGAAAATCAAAAGACAAGGCAACATCAGAACCAATCTTTAGAGTTACAGGATTTAGTCCTCCTGTTCTCAGAGAGGGAACTCTCAAATTTTTGTTTGCAAAGGTTTATCTTGTGTGGTTTTAGTATTGGTTTTAGACTAGTTATTAAGTGCAGGTGTTTGTTTATTTGTTTGGTTGAATTGATATAGCATAACATGAAAGGTCTAGGAAAGATATATAGAATGGAGAAAAATCAGGTTCATTGGGCAATGGAGTCAAGAAGAGGTCATAACATACTCATCAATGGATATGGGATATCAGAGGGAAAATATAACTTGGCCGTAGGATCCTTTGGTTTTGGAATGAGATGGACATCAATGATTTGGAAAGAGAAATTTGATTCTCAACGAAGGGAACTTGAAAACATAACTTGAACAATAAATAAATATTTGATAGAAAGGGCTAACCATAAATTCTACAAACATTCTTTAATAAAATAATGACTTCAAGAGAAATTTCAAAATGAAATCTAAGATTCGGGGAACACCCTATTTCCTCAAATATTTTATTTCAAATGACTTAGAAAACATAAAAGATTCACTGATAATTACAGTCACAGAAGAGGGAACACCTAATACATCTATGATCACAAATATAAAAGAACTTTAAGACAATTTTTTAAGCAAGGACAAAGGGCATGATCAGAATAGATCTCCTTGGCTTACTATAAACAAAGATACTTCAAAGGGATACTTCACTAACAGTTTTTAAGTGGTAGCAGACAAGCAAGGAGAACCATAAATCATGCTAAAACCAACTGTTCGAATTATTAAGGAAATAAACGAGCATGAGGACTAAAGAGAGAGATTAAAGACTCTAAAATACCTCAGCAGAAGAAAACATGAAACAGTGAAGGATGAACAGGTCTAAGGTGCTTTCAGGAGTCACTTCTTAGCCTAAAGGCTAACCCTCTTGTTCTAGGAAATTATGGAACAGAATGAAAACAGGAGAAAACATTAAACAGTTCAGAATACTTCACCAACAACCAAGCTCATGGATCCAATGATAGAGCCTTCTCGGGAACAAGCATGCAACAACATCATCAAGGCTTTGAATACTTCAATTTGTTCTTCAACTTCAACAGACTATGTATTATTTCAGAGAGTTTCAATATTACAACTAGTGATCAACCAACCCACTTCTCATATTCTACAGAAGTATTTATAGAAGAATGAGGAGGTGAGATCTGATAAAGATCTCCAAAGATAATTAATACAATCTTAATGGCTTCTTGGCATTTGGGGGGCTTAATGAAGAAGCTTACATAGGTGTCTTCTGTATTAAATAACTTACATTAAGATTTAAGCTCGGTGGGAGCTCTTTTTGACTTTTGAGGCTCTGTGTTGTGTAATAGTTACTCTGTTGATATTTTTTACATTAAGTTCCTTGGCAGAAATAAATATTCGGCTGTGCTCGAGGAAAATATCTGATCCTGATCAATAACTTCGGCCTCTGTTTGAATTCTTTGAGGTACAGGTGGCACTGTGGTAGCTGGGAGGAATCAATTTGCCTCAGATGTGGCGGTGGAGGCCTTATGTTTGATAAAACACTCATGATTTTATTTTTAACTGTGTCTTAATTGGGAGGATTAGGCTTTTGATAATCAATTGTTGGCTGTAATCCTCATAAAACTGTCTTCAATCTTCCATGCTGGTGCGTTTTGTCTTCGACACTGATATTCTTTGATTTGTGATTGACTTGCTGGGTTCGTTGGTATGCAGGGTTGCACAGGGATCGAATGGCATCAATGCCTCATGAATCATTGATGAAACGTGGAGTTTAAACCCTGCGAATGATTCTCTTTGATGAATCAAAGGCAGGAGGATCGTCACCCTTAGCCTTTGAATTTTCTTCAACATGGCGGAAAAACCATTTAAACCCTGCAAAATACGAAAAACATTATGAAATCCTGCATATATAGTTTAACTTCTTTGGAAGGACATGTGGGGAGAGCGTGGCCGTTGGATGGCATCATCCAACGGTCGGGATTTAGTCGGAGAGGTCAAAAGGAAAGCGGAGGAGGAATTAAATCAGAGCCGTCGATCGCGCAGAGATCGACGGTCGGGAGCGAGGAAGAATAGTCAAAGAGAAAGAGTCGCTTTATTTGGAAAAACAGAGAAAATGGGCTAAAAACCTTTGTTTCGGCAAAAAAATGGTTAAAAATGGAGTTTGGGGTTCGGGATGATCGTGGGCCGTCGGATGAGATCGGCCCACAAGATTAACGGCTGAGATCAGGTATTGACAAGACCTTAGAAAGATGCCCCAAACATCAAAACCTTTGATTAAATCACTCTGTATAACTATTTTGGGTCACGAAAAGGCTTGCTGACTGTGCGAAGAAACAGTGAAGACCCGCCCCAATTAAATTTTTCCACGTGGACGCTGATGTGGCACTGGGACCACCAGCACTACTGTTGATGAGGGGGACCGGGGCGATTGAATGTGGACCGTCGATCTACAGATCAGATCAACGGCGGAGATGTTTTCATGACCGCGCCGTACCTTTTCTTATCGCATGGGCTTCTTCAGAGCGCGATCACTGTCCGATGAGCAGCCTCAGATCGGACGACGCGCATCAATATCGCGCCCACTCCACATCCGACCTTTAATTCACGATGAGGGCGGTTTTTCAATAGTGCTCAAAGCTACGTGTCGGCCGATGAATGGCATCATTGACGATCAGGGAAAACCACCTTCCTCTTGAAAGCGGTGCGATGGATTCCGCTCGGTTTTCTTTTAACATGACGACGAAACACATTAAAACCCAAAAATGTAATATAACAAAGGTTTTGGTCGGGAGGACTTTACATTGATGAAATGGCTTGGCGCTTGTGCGGGGCCGTGGGTTATGTGGAAGATAATATGACCAGGGAGATAGAATGGAGGGCTAATCGGCATCGGAGAACTTTGTGAGGCAAAAGACTTGTGCACTGTTTTCCTCCGACGCGATAAGTGTCCAAAGGGCTTAACGCCTGGTTCCAGCACCAGGGCGTATGGAGGGGAGGGGTTAAAGACTTAGCCCAAGGGAGATTAAGTCTATAATATAAAAAAATGTGATTTTTTATGCAATTTTCAATGTTTTTCAAGGGTTTGAGGGTTTCGATAAGTCAAAGAAGGAGTCTTAAACCTTATCAAAGGGGAATTCGATGGGGGGAAAAGGGGAAAAACATGAAAACGAAGGATCTTGATGAGAAGGAAAGGGGTAGAAAATGAGGTTAGTTGTTTAATGGAGGAAAGGGAAAAATGGATTTTGAAGCAGTCTCTCATGAAATCAGCAGAGTTCCAGAGTATAAAAAGGGAACAGTAGGGAAGATTTTGGACAGAGGCATGAGGCCTTCAAGAGTCTTCAAGAACCAACACTTTTTGCAATAAAATTTGTTCCTTGAAGGCTCCAAAATTATTTAGCCACCTTTTGGTATAACAAATTTTATAGGTGGCTAACAGTGGCTCCACTTGGGGATGGTGCCTTCTTGAAGGCACCAAGAACCTCAGACTTGCATTCTCTGGGAGGCTGATCAGTTGCCTCATCCATTGGGTTGCCTTTATTTCCTTGTATGATATTCTTTTGTTCTAAAAACATATTAGCAGCCATAAAAACAATGGATATTTCATCAACAAGCTCTCTACCTACCCAATCCTACAGATCTAACATTTTTTCTTCTTTAGAGTGCACTTGGATTGGCAAAGTCTCTCTCAACATTTTATTCTTTTGAAAGCATAAAGCTAATCTATTTCTACTTCTTATATCTCCATGAACTCAGATTAAACAGTTTATTTCATATGCTTCTCTACCTAATCTACTAATCTGTTAGGATTAAACAGTCTAACAGATTTTTATTCACTATTTCTAAAACAGAAATTTAAAAGCATACAAGTCATGATTGGACAATCTAACTTGTTGCTAATCTATGGCATAAAACAACAAGTTGCACATAGACATTATTTTTCAGAAAATTAAATAAAAAAGGAAGGCTTAAGATCTGAAAGTTAAAGCACCTCCTTCATCTTTTTTCAGCTCTGTTTTTACTTTTGTCTGAGCTGTTCTTTGCTTGTTTTCTGGTTCAGATTTTGAGATGATTAGAACCAATTTTCCCTTGTTTTGACTCAGAAATTTAAAACAGATGTGAGTCATTCTTGTTTGGAAACTTAGGTTCAAATTTTGAGCATGTTTGAACCTTTAATTTCTAGCCTAATCTACCTACTGATAAGCCAAGATTAAACAGTTTGGCAAATCGAATTCACTATCCTATCAGCAGTAAATTTAAAAGCTAATTAGTCAAGATTAGGCTGTTTGACTAACTAGAAGTGTGTTTTTAGGAGTGGCATTTGAGCTTGCACACTTTCAGATTTTTTTTTCTCTTTTTGGCATGGGGTTGTACCTTTCTTGTTTTACAATCTGCCCTCTTTTCTCTTTTCTATTGTTTTTTAGATTTTTTTTTTCTTTCAAGACAAAAATCAACAACTAACTATATGATCAAAGCTGACCTTTATTGACATTCCTATCTAACCTACTCTAACTTGGAATATTTACATTTTTTAGCTAATGAACTCTCTTTTCCAGTATAACCAATCTAGTAAATGATTCCATGATTGGTCCTTCTTCATCTTCTTGGGTAGGCTGGACAAACAGGGCCACTCCCATTCTTTTTGTTTCTTAGCAGCATCGCTAAATAATCTTCTTACTTTTGGTAATACACTACTCCTAATGACCTTGATCCCTTCTTCAAATGGTTTTAAGAAGTGATCATAGGGATCTGGAAATAATACCTGGTTGTGAGTGTTTGGAAGATGTGTTTCAACCAGGATCATCTTTTCTTTCTCCACTAGATTAAGGCAAAGATTCTTATGAGAAAGAAAAACTTCCTTATCTTCATCATCATCTGAACTAGAAGACTCATCATATATTGCACTATTGCTCTCTTGTAGTCCTGATATGTTCTGATTCAGTGAACTATACTCTGTGAAGAGATCATCATTTTCTTGAGCAGGGGTATCTTTTATTACCTCAATCCTCTCAGGAGAAGGCCCCTTATCTTCATCCTGCTCAAGAAATTTCTCTTCCTTTTTAATCTCAACATTACAACTAACATATTGTTGATTCCCAATTATGTGAAAGCTATTTCTGATGGATTGGATTGGCTGATTGCTGCTTTCAAGCTGATGATAATGAAATTCATGACACCAATCAACTACTGGTTTCCCTGCATGATTATTTTCTCTTTGGAGCTCATCATCATCATCAGACTGATCAAAAGTTGAAAAATCATTAGCGTAAACAATTTCACCAATCAAGCATATTGGGTTATTAGTTGGTTTTTCTTTGAGCTTTTCTACAATTTTATTTTCTGATTCAAAACAACAAGGTTTAGTAAGTAGATGAGCAGAAGTGTTTTGTTCAAATGAAGGTTTGGAGGCTGGCTGTCTATTTAATATTAGATCAATATCTTCTTCTGTTAAGAGAGAAGGAATTGTCTTTTTGCTTAGGACAAATGTACAACAGTCTTCTTGAGCCTCTTCTAATGGATATCCATTTGAATTTGCAGGGGAACTTTGAGGTTTCTCTTCCTTTTCCTGATCTATTTCAATTTCAAACAACTCCTCATGATTTTCATGGCAGTCACTTTGACTATAAGGTTCATGAGTTGTTTCAAGTATATTGTCAGGATGCCATTCTTCTTTAATAATATGAAATGAGTCATGACATAAAGGCAGAGACTCTGGTTGTGTTGTCTCTTCTCCTATTTCAGATTTTGTGATTTCAAGATGGCTTATGTTTTCCTCAGGGCACTGCTCACTATAAGTATTTGCAATTTGATCATGAAGTTCTCTTAATAGCATAGTATAAGAAATAGGTTGGCAATCAGGAGTTTCCTGGCAACCTTCTTCATTGCTTTCTTGTTCATCAAACCTATCTTGTAATGGTTCGGTTTTTTCTTGATTTGAAAGAAGCATTGGTTGCTCTAGATCATCGCCATTTGAATTAGCCTCATACCCTTCAATTCTTTTCCCAAGCATGTACACCATTTTTTCCATCATGATCAGTAGCTTTTCTTTATTGTTTTCTCTATAGTCTTGCTCACCTTCTTCTATAAAGTCTTGATCAGCATCTATATATTGCTAACTGTCTAGGTCTTGTAATGGTTGAGTTTGTGTTTGATCTGGGAAAAACATAGGTTTTTCTGGATAATCAACATCTATATCATCCTCATGCTTTTCCAATATTTTATCAAGTATGTACACTATTTTCTCAATTAGGTCCAATAATGTGTTTAGTTTAGCTTCTCTGTCCATACTTGGATCCATGTTTGTAATAAAGAGTTCACTGTATCTTTTCAACCAGTTCAGAGTCTTCTGCCAGTGGAGTCATTAGGTCTTTTGGGATTGTGGAGTAGCCAGGTGGAAGATTTTGAAATTTGCTGTCCACAAACAGCATGATTGGGTTTTCTCAATGCGTTCCCAAGGGAGTCTACAAGGACTGGAACGGTAATAGGCCTTTTGGAGGCCAGTGGAGTCATCAGGTGGAAAATTTTTAGCTTTTGTAAAGGTAAAATGTTTTATGGTTCCACCACCATGTTTATTATGAATCCAAACTAAATATTTTGGGTTTTTCTGAGTTTGTATGGTTGTTTGAAAGACTAATTAGTTTATAAGAGCTTGCTAGGCAACTACGAACTCAGTGTCCCACCGTGATCACCATTATGTTGGTGTCCCGTGTTTTGATAGTTTGGCAAATCAAAAGACAAGGCAACATCAGAACCAATCTTTAGAGCTACAGGATCTAGTCCTCCTGTTCTCAGAGAGGGATCTCTCAAATGTTTGTTTGCAAAGGTTTATCTTGTGTGCTTTTAGTATTGGTTTTAGACTAGTTATTAAGTGCAGGTGTTTTTTTGTTTGTTTGGTTGGTTGAATTGGTACAACAGAATATGAAAGGTCTAGGAAAGATATGTAGAAAGAAAGAAGTGTCAGTTCCATTGGGCAATGGAGTCAAAATGAAGTTGGTAACAGGCTCATAAGTGGAAATGGGATATCAAAGGAAAAATATAACTTGGCCACAGGATCCTTTAGTTTGTGAATGAGATGGACATTAATGGTTTGGAAAAGAGAAGTTTAATTCTCAACAAAGGGAACTCGAAAACATAACTTGAACATAAAGAGGCATTTGATAGACAGGGCTAACCATGAATTCTACAAACCACACTTTAAGCAAATAATGACTTCAATACAACTTTTAAAATGAAATCTAAGATTCGGGGAACACCCTATTTCCTCAAAGATTTTATTTCAAATGAATTAGAAAACATAAAAGATTCACTGATAATTGCAGTCATAGAAGAGGGAACACCTAATACATCTATGATCACGACTATAAAGACCTTTAAAACAATTTTTTAAGCAAGGACAAAGGATATGATCAAAACAGACCTCCTTGGCTAACTATAAACAATGGTACTTCAAAGGGAGACTTCAATAACAGTCTTCAAGTGGCAGCAGACAAGCAGGGAAAACCATAAATCATGCTGGAACCAACTATTTGAACTATTAGAGAAATAAACAAGCATGAAGACTAAAGAGAGAGATTAGAGACTATAAAATACCTCAGCAGAAGAAAACATAAAATAGTGAAGGATGAACAGGTCTAAGGTGCTTCCAGGAGTCATTTCTTAGCCTAAAACTTTCATCCTACTGTAGTAAGAAATTATGGAACATAATGAAAACAGGGGAAAAACAATATGACAGTTTAAGAATACTTCACCAACAACCAGCTCAAGGATCCAATGATACAGAGCCTTCTGAGAATACCAACAACATCAGCTAGGACTACGAAGACTTCAATTTCTTCTTCAACTACATGGAACTATGTATTATTTGAGAGATTTTGATGTTACAACTAGTAATCAAACAACCAACAACTCATTCTCCCTCTTCTATGGGAAGTATTTATAGAAGAATGAGGAGGTGAGATCTGATAAAAGATCTCCCAAGATAATTAATACAGATCAATGACTTCTCGGCCTTTGAGGGGCTCGATGAAGAAGTTTACAGGTGTTTGTCTGTATTAATGTTCTACATTTAAGATTTAAGCTCGGTGGGAGCTTTTGTTGAATTTTGAGGCTCTGTGTTACGTTATAGTAACTCTGTAGATATTTTTACATTAATTTCATTTGGCAGAATTAATTGTTTGGCTGCGTCGAGGCAAATATCTAATTTTGATCAATAACTTCGGCCTTTGTTTGAACGCTTTGAGGCACAGGCGGCTTTGTGGTAGCTGAGAGGAATTAATTGGCCTCTGAGGTGGCGGTAGAGGCCTTCTGTATGATAAACACTTATGATTCACCTTTAATAGTGTTTTAATTTGGAGGATTAGGCTTTTGATAATCATTCTTAGCCGTAATCCCCCCAAATTTGTCTTCAATCTTCTGTTATACTGCATTTCATCTTTAACCCTGATACTCTTCGTTTTGATCAAATAATATTATGTCTTTTTGATGTGCAGGGCCGTGCAGGGCTCACAAGGCATCAATGCCCATGAAGCATCGACGAGAGGTGGAGTTTGAACCTTGCGAATGGTTTCCTTTTATGAATCGAAGGCATGAGAATCATCATTCCCGACCTTCAACCTTTCTTTAACATAATGGATAAACCATTAAAACCTACAAAAGACAACAAACATGTTATAAAATCCTGTGTTTATTAGGTAAACTGCTTTGGAGGGTGTGGGGAGAAGCGTGGCCATTGGATGGCATCATCCAACGGTGTAGATCCATTCGCAGAGGTTAAAAGAAGAGCAGAGGGAAAAATAAGTCAGAACCGTTGATCGTGTAGAGATCAATGGTGGGGATTACACGTTTAAAATCCTCTTGGTGGAAGGCATAGGACGATGAAATAATGCGGGAATGATCTGGGACCGTCCGATCCAGACACGTGGATGGCCCAGATACAATCGGAGGACTCATGATCGGAGGAGGAAAGAGGGAGGATGTTATGAAAATCTCCGATGCGATTAGATGTGGACTGTTGATCTAAGGGCCAGATCAACAGTGGGAAATGAATCGGGGATCGACGATTGGAAGTGGGCTGATGCAATTGCGTGATCGGGGAAGGCCGATGTGATTTGCACGATCGAGGAATGGCCGATGCGATTATGCGATCGGGCCATTGCAATCGGAGGTGGGGGAAAAACATTACAAATGCACCCAAAGGAAAAATCCGATACGATTAGCGCCTTGGGACCCTTAACGCTTGGTCTTGGGCATAAGTCATATGAATAAAGTGGAGGAGGCGGAGTTTTAATATAATGGGCTAATCGCATCGGAAGTTTTAACATGGTAAAACAAACTTGCACGTTATATTTTGCCGATGTGATAAGCGCTTAAATGGTTCAACGCTTGGTTCTAGCACTAAGGCATATGTGGGGAAGTGGTTTAGGGGGATTAGCCGAAGGGGGCTAAAGCCTGTAATAAAAAAGTGTGTTTTTGTGGATTTTCAATGGTTTTCAAAGGGTTTTTGAGGATTTCGGCAGAGTTAAAAAGGAGTTTTAAACTCTGTAAAGAGGTTTTTACGAAGGGGAAATGGGAAACAAATGAAAATAGAAGAATTCCATGGGAATGAAAGGGGTAAAAATGTAGGTTAGTTTGAAGTGGAAAAAGGGAAAAGGGTGTTTTGCAGCAGTCTTTCCTCTATGGAATCAACAGAACTTCTGAACTTTGAAATGGAAATAGTAATGAAGATTGAAACAAGGGCATGATGTCTTCAAGAGGCTTCAAGAGATAAAATTTTTGCAATAAAACTGTTTCTTGAAGGCTCCAAAATGTTTTGGCCACCTTTTGATATAGAAAATTTTATAGGTGGCCAGCACCCCATAGGGTGTAAAATCATCCATATAAATTTCAATTCCTTCATTTATTAAGTAAAAAAAATGCTAATTATGGCTCTTTGAAATGTTGTTGGCGCATTACATAATCCAAATGGTAAAACTCTGTAAGAAAAAGTGCCCCATGGGCAGTTAAAGGTTGTCTTATCTTGGTCTTCGGAAGCTATTTGCATCTGATTGTATCCGCTGAATCCGTCAAGGAAAGAGAAGAACCGTTTTCCAGCTAATGTATCAAGGACTTGGTCAATGAAGGGAAGCGGGAAATGATCTTTCTGAGTTGCCTTATTTAATTCTCTGTAATCTACGTAGATTCTCCACTTCCCATTATTTTTTGGGATGACCACTAAAGGGGAGACCCATTTGCTGTCTGATATGGGATAAATGAAATTTACATCTAGCAGTTTTTGGAGCTCTTCTTTTACAATTTATTTTAAATGCGGGTTTATTCTTCGTTGGGGTTGTCTGACAGGGTGCGTTTCCCTATCAGTATAGATGTGGTGCGTGCACAGTTGTGGGTCCAAGCCCTTCATGTCTTCGTAATCCCACGCAAATGCACCCTGGTGCTTCTGGAGGACTTTTATAAGTTTCTGCTTTTGTTTGTCATCCAGGCTACTGTTAATATTCAGAATCTTTCCTGGTTCAATCTCAATAGGTATACTGTTATGAACAGTGGATGTGGAGCTATGTTGAGTCTCAAAGTTCGCCACAGGGTCCTCCTGACCTTCATGTTCAAGGATTGTTTTCATCATTTGACATTTCAAATTTTAAGGTTTGGGTGGCTGATTCATAACGTTACTAATCACATCATCTTCAGTTTGATCCTTGAATTCGAGGGCTTCTGCTAGTGTCAGAGGTGGACGGATGTTTTTCTCCCAATATGTATCTGGGTGTTTGTGTATTTTTATCGTAAGCAGAGTTGGTTTGGCATATTTTTTACAGAGTTGCCTCTAGTGATAGTCATGCTACCTATTTGACAGCCTATGTAAGCATATGTTGTGGCCAACCAAGGCCGCCCAAGAATCAATGGGTGCCCTTCCATCCTGTTTTTTGGATTAATGACTAAAAAATCAGCTGGGTATTCCCATGAGTCCACCGAGACCATGATGTCTTGCACTATACCTTCCGGTTTGATAACAGATCGAGTAGCTAATTCCGGAAGTGTGGCTGTAGGTTCTAAAACTGATATGCCCAGTTTTTCACAAGCTTTCGTAGTTAGGATATTAATGGCTACCCCTAGGTCAACCAATGTGTTTGGAAATGAGTGTCCATAAATTTGCATGGTTACAATGGGGTTTCCTGGGTCTTCATATTTCACAGGTGATTCTCTACCTAACAACAAGTTGGATAGTGTTCCTACCACATGAACGGTAGGTGCAGCCATTGTTTTCTTAATTTGTTTTTTTCCAGATAATTCCTTGATTGTCTTTGCATAGATGGGAATGTCTTGGATGGCCTGGAGAAGAGGACTTTTAATACAAAGGTTTCTTAATTCCCCCAAGATGTCAAATCTGGGTCGATTATAGGTCTGGGTAGGTTTAATCTCTCAGGGAATGGAGGTAGAGTCGCTCTAAGTTCTTCAGGTCTTTGTTGGTCAATTTTTTCCTTATCTTTACCTATTTCTATTATATTCGTTGAGCTAGGCCCTATGGATGTTTCAACTTGGGACTGTGGTGGAGTTGTGGCCTCTACAGGTAATATGGTACGTCCTGATCTTAACCTCAATTCGTTGCTCTGTTTTTGTACTTCATTGGGTTTCGGATCCTCTATGATCTGAATTAGTTGGACCGGTCTATTACTGGCGTTGGGATTGGGTTGGGCTAGTAATTGAGGGTGTATGGCAGGCTGTTGGTTATGATGAATTGGGTAAGGAGCTGGTAATTGTTGGGTCCCTGCTCCTATCTGTAGATTGTCCATCCCCATAGGTCATTGCTAGTTCCAATTGGTGTTTTTAGTAGGAGGGTTTGACCATTGGTTTTGATACGGGATATTCTGCCAATAAGGGGGAGAACTAGGGAAATTTTGCCAATTACTTCCTGATGGAGGCTGTGTAGGCCAAGGTGGTATAGGAAACGCTTGGTTTGGCCAAGTTGGGAAGGGGTTTTGAGTCTGCCAAGTTGTTGCAGGGTTTCGT
Organism: Pinus albicaulis; assembly: GCA_034641835.2. Taxonomy (NCBI): domain Eukaryota; kingdom Viridiplantae; phylum Streptophyta; class Pinopsida; order Pinales; family Pinaceae; genus Pinus; species Pinus albicaulis. The sequence goes on from CM076572.1 coordinate 964,111,719, forward strand.
TGGCTGAACTGCGGCAACGGGAAGTATTGAGGCAGGTCTTGCGGTATGTCAGGTCATGCCTACCATTGCCAACGCTGATTCATTAAATAGACTGGCTCTATTTCTTTTTCTGCTTCCTTGTAGACGGCTTTCATCCCGGGAAGTGAAGGCCACTAGTCCGTAGTATGATCCTTAGTGCAGATAGCACATGTCTAGACCATGTCTAAAGGACACTCCCTCTGGCTGTGCTTCTTCCGACATCTTGGGAAAAAGATGGCCAGGTTTTGTTCGGCTATAGCTTGTTTTTTCTTGGCCTGTAAAACATCAAGTTGCATTGTCAAAGTACCTAGGATGTTAGTTTTGAAATTTTCTAACAGATTTCCAAATTCTTCCCTAGTTACATTGCCATTGGTCTACTTAATATCTTTCTTCATAGAATCGCGCCCAACAGGTCTGTTGCATGAGCTACCCCGAGAGCATCTAATACATAAGGAGACAACCTCGTCATATTCTTCCTGATAAATATCTCCCTTCCCCATTATGTTAAGAATTTCAACCCATTCTTCCTTCATCCCTTTAAGCATTGTGGTTTTTAAAATGTCCTTGGACAACGTGGTATATGTGGATCTTTGTAAATTGTATTGAAATATTTCTACGTATTCCTCTAATGTTTCATTGTCTTTTGCAGACATGTTAAAGATTTTATCTTTTATATCTCAGGTTCGACAATAGTCTTTGTATTTGGTAAGAAAAGTATTATTCATTTGGTTCCAGTTGTTTATAGTTCCCTCTCCTAATCCCATGAACCAGCAGAGAGCAGTCCCTTTTAAGGTGGAGGGAAATAATTTTAATTTCTGGGGATCAGTGGTGTAGTCATATCGTCTGTATAAGACATCAAATTAAAATAGAAATGCATCAGGATCTTCTGTGGTTAACCCATGAAAGGTGGGGATTTTGTGCAAGGGAATGGCTTTCATAGGGGCATTGGCAGCATGATCAACAATAGGGTACTCTAATGTTGATGTCTGCCTCTGATTTTGATTTTGATTATTTGTAATCTAATCAAAGAGGTGCCAGAAATCTTCGGGAACTTCTTGATCTGGAGGGGAGATTTTAATAGGCTTGGGAGGTGAATGCGGTGGGGGTTTTACAACACTTCCCTGATCTAGGATTCTAAGAACTTATGTTTCGATTGATTCTTTAGGGGACTTAGGTTCTGATATCTCTATGTGAATTCATCCACTAGTTTCTCCCCCACCTTCTTGGAATTTTGCAAGAGCCTCCCTCTTTTGAAGGGTCAATGTTTCTATGAATAACAGTCTGTAGGCTTTTCTCAGACCCCTCTATTTTGTTGTGAATCTCGGTGTAGGCTACATATGGTGAGGCTGCTACCTGAGGGAGTACATTAGGACTTTCAATGGAAATAGTTCTGGGTCATATAGATGCCTGAGATTCAGCTTTCCTAATGATTTCGTCTATATATGTTGTCCTCCCAAGGATCACCAGTCTTTTGGGTTGTGAGGATGGTTGTGAATGGTTTCGGATTTATTCTATCTTCTTTTTCCTAGGCATAAAACAAGAGCACCTATCCTACGGTTCTTTGTACAACTTGCTGGTGAGAGGGCTAAAGGGCAAGCATGTTGCTTACCGGTACGCAGGTTCTTACCTCTCATTTTCAATACCCAATTCTTCACAGCAATGGAGAAAATATGAAACAATGCAGATGAATCTTAACACTCTCCCTGGCAACGACGCCAAAATGTTGTTTCAGATAAAGGTGACTTTTTATTGACAACTCTAGTACTCCCTCATTTAATTATCAACTCGGGGTAAGTCTTTTTATTCCAAGAGTGTCGGCACAATATATGCGAGTCAGCTAGTCTACAGATGCTCCTTTTCAGTTATGAAGAAGAATTTACTAACTTCCTGAACTTGTTTATCCTATGGGGGGCGAATTGGATGGATTTTTAACCTAAGATTGAGCAACAGGAATTTGTGATTCTCTAATGAAAGAAAACAACAGCTTAACTGAACCGAACAACGATCTAAATAAACCAAGTAGGCATTGAACTGAACAGTAATGGAATTAAACAGAACAATAGTCTAACTAAAATAATCAGTAATGGAATTGAATTGAATCAACGGTCTAGTTAACTAAGCAATAATGAAGCAGCAGTATAACTAGCTGTGCAGTAATGGAACAACAGTATGACTAAGTTGGACAGTAATGAAATAGCAGTATGACTGGAGTGAATTAAATAACTCGTACAACAAGTAATTAAGTAATTTTGCAATGGAGTTCTCTGTATGACTTAATTAAGAAACATTGATCAATGGTTGAATGCTTCGTTATGCTAGAAAGAGAACGCAATTCATAAAGACAGATAATGCTAAAATAAACTTATTTATGATCTGTAATTCAAATGCAATGACAGCAAAGGAACTGGAACTATCTATTGATAACAAAACATTGTCGTAAGTCAGAAAATATGATTGCAATTGTCCTACTCTAAGAACGCAGTTTCTAACAATCTTAAAGAAAGAAAATTGTATTTGTATTGAATGGAGACATGTGTTACAACTGCATCAGATTCATAAGCATCAGTTCTATAACTATTCAGAGTGTGAAAACATGCGTGGAGCTTACAAAGGTTGGGTCCAGACCACCAGAAGCCTTAGCACTATAAAAACTTCAAAAGATGATTATTCAAAGATCTATATCACATCCAGTGATGTTACAAAAATGTAATTAGAGAGACTATTCATGATTTGTCTATTACAGGATGAATCTCCTGTCTTGTTTTTCAACTCCCCTTCTCCTTCGTCCTTTGCCCTTTTAAAGGCGATTTCCAAGAATTTCGAAAGTGTTTCTCAAACGACAGCCCGCTACATGTGGTTGTCGTTTGATTTCTTGGACTTAGATTCGTTTGCTTTCCTTCTATCGGCCGTTGGAATTGCTGGGATTTCATATGCTTGCGTTCGTTGGTTGGATTCCATTCCCTATTGGTCCAGGCATTCTGCTTTCCTGCATGTGGAGATAATAGAAGTCAATTTCCTATTATAAAACATCCTTTTCATCATTAGTTCAATTGTTCCCATTTTCATGATCTTTTATTCCTATTGTTAATGTGAAGAGGGATTCCCTCGAAATTATAACATAATTTGAAGTATTTACAGGGTGAGAATCATACCTTAATTTGGGCCCAACACACGTCACCTCCCACTTTGCATCGCATTGTCAGTTACATTCTTCGTAACTTAAACTGTAAATATTGTGAAGTGCGCAGATGCGATGCGACTTGAGAATTAAAATCTAAATGTTTTCAGATCCAGTGTATTGATTTTTTACACTTGTAAAATGGGAGTCCATTTCATGAATAGGACTGGTCACTTCCAAAAATGCCAATTCTTTTCCAACACCCATGCTAGATGTTTTCCCCTTTCGAATTTTATCATGAACCAACCCTTCAGTAGGGTTTGAATCTCTGTGGGTTGACCCGGAGCATCAGACCGTTCTGAGACCGTCCAATCAGAGATATAATTTGCAGAGTATTTCCTACCCCTAACTCTGCCTACCAGGATTGTTTTTGTAGCCTCCATTATCTCATCAATGTGTATATCCACCCCAAACACGCAACAATGGAAATCTTCCAACCTTCTGTTTGGATTTTCTTTTTTCCTTTTCGTTACTTCAATCCTACCTCTTCCACCTTCCGCACATTCCAACAGCTCTTCAGTCACATCTGGGATCTCAAGATTTGGTGACCCAGGTCTCCCTTCGTCTGTATTTTTAGTGCCCTCTCCCATCGTTTCTCCTGGTTCCTTAGAGCCTCAAAGAGGCCCAGGAGACCCGACACCTTCCTTGTGCCTGACTTCTACCCCAGGAATTTCAGCCCCTCCTAGGATCCCTTCAAAGAGTTTGAGAGAACCCTCCTGCTGTCTCAGCCCCAAATTATGCGTCCCCTTAGGGTTTCTACTCAAACCCTTAGCCGCAACCATCCCCGAGCTCGCTGCTTCACTGCCCTGTGATAGGAGAAATTTTTCTAGAGAGGCAATGCCCTGCCACTAAGCAGGCTGTCGAGGCACCAAAATGGCTTCACGATTAAAGCCCCTACCCCAATCCACCTCTCTGTGGATTTCTCCCAGACAATCTTTGAAGCCAGAAGAAACAAACAATCCACAGCTTGCAATTACATCTTCTAGCCCACTAGTACAAAAAGGGGTAGTCGAATTGCCTGGATTCGAAGCAGCTTGTGAGTGCGAAAGGCTCTGGAGCGAGAAACCCCTGATATGAGCAGGGTTTGTCAAAAACTAGGGTGAGTCATAACCAATCCCTTCCTTCCGCACACGGTTTTAAGTACTTTGCAGACTCTCCTTGAGCAGAGTCGCACTGTTCGATAGTGACCACGCCCCAACAGGAGCCTTATCGATCTTACCTAATTCACCCAAAGCCGGAAAGAAAAGTTCCAGATTCTTTACCGATACCTCCTGACCCCATACAACGAGCAAGTCTTCCGGCATTGGTTCACAGTCTACGGAATCCTGTTCAAATCCCATGGTTTCCCAGCATATTAGCGCCTAAACCACCAGCTCTACAATGCCGAAACCCTAGCAGTGACACCCTCCCATGCTCATACCACCAAAAAACAGAAGGGTTAGGGTTTGAGTTTGGGTTGACACTCATCCTAACCCCACTTTTCCCTGCCCCGAGACGTCCAATCCAACCTGCAGCGTGGCCTGCTGAGAGAATTCCATGTGTCTGTATGGTTCTAACACTCTGGGCCTACTGTCGCACACAATAGAGTCTTCCTGATGGGCCCTATAAACACTTTAGAGCCACCAAACCCTAAACAAATTGCCATTATTAGTGTTTCTCCTCATCCTTTCGTCGCTTGTATCCATCCATCTTCTTCCTTTGCTAAATTCAAAACGAAAATCCATCCTAGAACCTTCTTATCCAACAAAACAAACTTTATAAAATATATATTATAATATTATAATAATATATTTTAATAGAATAGTTATATATATATATATATATATATATATATATATATATATATATAGATAAGAGTTATTATAGTATTATGATACTTAATTTTTATATAGAAGCATTATAATAATGATTATGAATAATGTTCACTAAGACATATATAGTTTATTGGACTTTAAAATGGTAAGAGATTAATCAAAATTCTATACCATTTTATTTTTATGTTCAAAAAGAAGTGAGAGAAGCATTCCCAGATAACCATAGTTTTGTTGACTTAAAAAGTCAATAAGTGTTAAATTTGGAAACTAGGGCCAAACTCCATGTTGCACTATTCATATGATGGAGATGATATTTTTTTGGATTCCTCTTTTAGAGAGGTGCAATACTGATATAAAGATCATCTTTTTTAAATGAGCAAAACTTATATTTTGAATTTGTTTAAAGGATGGCCAATGGCTAACATTTCCTTTTTTGTGACAATATAATTGAGTTCAGCCTTGGACAAATTCTTACTAATGAAATAGATTTCATAAGGTAATTTATCTTCTAACTTCCCCAAGGCTGCTCCCATAGCTTTGTCTGATGCATTTGTGTGTATGTGGAAGGGCAGAGCCCAATTTGGACCTCAGATAATTGGGGCAGTAGTGAGCTTTTCCTTAATGATCTCAAAAGCTTCTTGATGGAGAATGGACCATGTAAACTCAAAGTATTTTGCCAACAAACCAAATAAGGGTGAAGCCAATTTGTTGAAGTCTTTGATGAACCTTTTGTAGTATTCAACTAAACCTAATAAAATTTTGACATCTCTTTGCTTTTGAAGGCCAGACACTCTCTTGATGATGGTGATTTTGTTTGGGTCCACCTATATTATTGCTTATAACATTGAGTGGCCAAATACTACTCCTGCTCTTTTTAAGAATTCACACTTTTCCGGGCTCAAGGAGAGATCCATCTCAATGAACCTTCTCAGCACTTTTCCAAAATTGAAGAGAGCTTCTTGGAAGTCATCTCCATAAGGTTTGAAATCGCCCATGTAGATTTCAACCGAGTCATGGACTAGCTCAAAGAAAATGCTCAAGACAACTCTTTGGAAAGTAGTTAGGGCATCGTACAACCCAAAGGGTAGGACTCTATAAGCGAAGGTACCCCAAGGACATGTGAAAGTAGTCTTGTCCTATTCTTCAGGGCTAATTTGGATCTGGTTATACCCACTGAACCCATCTAAGAAAGAAAATGACTTTTTCCATGCAAGGCCATTCAGAACTTGATATATAAAGGGAAAAGGGAAATGGTCCTTATTAGTGGCTTTGTTGAGTTCCTGATAGTCAACACAAATTCACCCTTTTCCATTCTTCTTCGGGACTAAGACAAGAGGAGAAACCCATTCACTCTCTGATATAGGATAGATGAAACATGCATCCAATAATTTATGTAGTTCTTCCTTCACTATGTCCTTTAGAGTTGGGTTCATCGTTATTTTGGGTTGGCGCATAGACTTGCACTCTAATTTAATGTAAATATGATGTGTGCGCACCGAGGGATGCACCCCTTTCTTGTCCGTGTAGTCCCAAGAAAATTCATCTAGGTTTTCTTTCAAAATTTGGCATTGCTGCTCTTCTCCTCTATTTGAGAGGTTTGAGTTAATTTTCAGATATTTTGATGGGCCAAATTCCACAACCTTCGTGGTTTTAAAGGTTGAATGAACAGAGTGCAGTTCCATCCAAGTGTATCTTTCAAACTCTTTGAATAGATTTTCAAGTGGACTATCAATGGGGAATTGGTTCTGAATGATTTGGTCGATGAATTCATCTTCATCAAGTTGCCCCCCTCTATGAACAATATCTGTGGTACAAATGGGATAGGGTATAGTGTTGTATACTTCATCTTCTTCTTCTTCATCCTCCAACCATAAAGGTAGATCAAGGTCAATGGAAGGTTGGGCTAGAGGATATAATGCATGTTGTTTAGACAAGGGCCCATTCTTCATAGTCATGTTTCTGGCCCGACAATTGATATAAGCATCGACAGTGGCTAACCAAGGTCTCCCTAAAATGAGAGGATACCCATTGAACTTGGTTTTTGGTTGGAGAACTAGGAAATCTTTAGGGTACTCCCAAGAGTCAATTGAAACCATAACATCCTCAACAATTCCTTCCGAAGCTACTGTGGACCGATTTGCAAGTTGCAGAACTGTTGTGGTTTTCCTCAAAGTCCCTTGGAGGTTGAGTTTAAGCATAGTTTACTTGGTCATTACATCGATGCCAGCCCTGAGATCTATCAGAGTATTGGGGACCATGACACCATCTATGTGCACATATAAATCTAGACTACCAGGGTCCAAGTATTTCGGGAAGATCACCCTTCCCAACATTAAGTCAGATAGTTTCCCTACGACATTGATGGTGTGGGCATCTTTCTTCTTTCTCCCAGGTTTCTTAAAGCACTTTTCCTTGATGAGCCTATTGTAAATAGGGACATCCTTAATGGCCTGGAGAAGGGGTATTTTTACGCACAAATTTTTCAGTTCTCCCAGAAGTTCAGTTTCCTTTATGGTGTGCTTATTAGAGTGGATCAAGTGCTCAAGAAAAAGAGGTTGTTGGATATGAGTGTGATTTTCTTCCTTTTCCTCCTCAACCTCTGCAAGTGGAGATGGAGGATGGTTTTCCAGGATTACTCTTCCCGACCTGAGATTAATCTCTTGTATCCCCACAACATAAGCTGGATAGGATGTCTCCCCACTGTAAACCTCTTATGCCTACTTGTTGTTCAGGTTTAGATTGGGTTGTGCAGTCATCTGAGGTAGCTTTGGTGGAGCAGAATGAGTGAGCTAAGGTTGAGGTTAGGGTGGAGGCAGTAGAGCAAGTGGTTGATTATGTTGAGGCCTCCACCCTTGTGATGGTTTGCTCCACTAAGGTGTTTGAGGACCATACTACTGAAATGGTTGGTTTTCTAGCTGAGGATGATATGGAATATGGTAAGTCCAAGTAGGAGGTGCAGGCTATGATGGATGAGTGGAGATGTACCAAGACTGCATTGGTGCACTCTGATTTTTATGGTAAATATAGGAGTAAGGTGCACCTTGCATACCCTACTGATATGACCGAGGGCCTTGAGGCCTTCTCTGATTGATGAAACATAATTTCTCTGGTCCTACTTCCTCACCTTGATATATAAATTTGAGTCAAGGTAAGGAGGGCCACTTATCTGTGGCATGATTTTCCTCATAGACTAAGAAAACCTCTATGTCATTCAATGGACATTCATTTCGAGGGTGTTTTCTAGTACATCTACGGCAGAATATAGCCAAGGATATTTTTTCTTCTTCTTGCTTCCTCTTGATCTGCATTGTGTCCATTTTCAAATAAAAGGTGTGCATCATCTCACTCTTGAAGTCCTCCAAAATATTTCCAATCTCATGCTTGATGGAGGTGGAAGAGGAAGGGGTATTGGTCAGACTTTGGATAGCTTTTCCTTTCTTCCTAGCTGCCCTAGAATGGTTCTTGAAGACAATTTTTATGTTCTCATAAGGCAGCTAGTAAATATCTCCTCCTGATAACATATTGAGGGTTTCTATCACCTCCTCCCTAATCCCTCGAAGAAGTACAAGTTTAAGTGATTCGAGATCAAGGGTGTAGTTGGATATTTTGTTATTTAACTACAATATTTCCTCATAATATTCTAGGGATTCATCACGCCCTAGAGTCATCCTAAATATTTCCTCTTTAGTTTCCTTGGACCTACATTAGTCCCTATACTTGTTGTTGAATACCTCTTTCATCTGAGCCCAGGTAGTGATGTTGTCCCCAGGAATACCCATGAGCTAGCGCAAGGCTTCATCCTTGAGGGTAGATGGGAATAGCTTCAGCTTTCGATCATCTAAGGCATAGTCATAGATGCCATAGACAACAAATTAAAACATGAAGGTGTTAGGGTCCTTAGAGGTAAGTCCATGGAAATGTGGAAGGGTTGAGGGGTTAATGTTCTTCATCTTAGTTTTCCCATCTGTCTCTCTAATGGGAAAGACTCCTTGGGTTCGAGTCTTAGCCATGGCTTGGATTGGTGAAGCAGGTTCCTCTAGTGAAACAAGTTCTTCTTCTTCTCCAATAGGTTCTTCAAAGTTTTCAAAAGGCTCTCCTATGGCGTGTTTAACCTCACAACCACTGAAGAAGAGTGAAGCGTGATTGTGTGGGGATGTGGGGGTTTTTGGTAAAAAATTTCCTTGATTATCTCTACTCCTACGAGGCATGAAAATCAATTTTTTTGTATTTTTCAATATTTTTGAAACTGCATGTAAAAGAAAAGAAAAAAATAATGCTAAAACCAAATCAAAGCATCTGCTTATACACCTCCCCAACAACGACACCAAAGAGTGGTGAGCCCTGGTATTGCACCAAGGGAGTTGCAACTCCCAGAGGCTACTCTACTTTGTTTTATCAACCTGGGGTTCGTACAAACCTTGAGGTTACAATGCTATATACATAGCAGATGCATTCTACTCGTGTCACCTCTTCTGAGTCCTATGAAAGGGTGATATTTCTAGGGTTTCTGAGTGAAGTCTGCCACACTTCAGAATTAGACCTAGAAATACAAGGGACTCAAAACCATTAGTCTATCAACATTCAAAGGAATATTCTAAAGCAAGAAGGTACATCTAGATATTCTACAAAGAAATCAATCTACAATGTAGGTTATGGAAAGAAATAGAAGAAAACTAGGCAACATTTATGAAGTAAAGTTTTGAATTGAAATTGCAGAAAGGAGACTAAGATAATCACACATTGCTGGGAAAAATGGCTAAACAGACTCTAACTACTTCATTCTTTAACTATCATGATTTTAATCATGACCTAATTATGCTTGTAAATGCAATGTTTTGCAGCAAGGAGGAGAAGGCACCAAGTTGGCTTAGGAAGGTCTCGAACTCATGGATGCAGGGTTGAAGGTGTCTTGATGATTATGGCAGGTCTAGATGAGGTTGATGATGGTTTTTGGGCTGAGGGTGAGGCTAAATGGTGTTATTACAGGGTCTACTACATGTTTCCTGTAGTGGTACAAGAAAGTCCTGAATCGCTACAAGAAACAGTTCGAGGGAAATCCAAGGCCAAAAATGATGGAGAAAAAAAGTAGGGGAGGTGGAATGAAGGTGTACTTGGATGGATGAAAGGTGGCAAACCCATTGACCAAGATCATAACATCTTGCAAAGCCTGTCTTTCACTTCTAGGGTTTCTCACAGTGTAAATGTGAAAATCTCAAAAACGGGGCTGACAGAAATTTGGTTGACAGAAGGCTGATGAAAGGTGAGAAATGAAGCTAGGGGTGTTGGTGAATTCCTCCTCTGATGTGCTACTTGAACCTGCAAGGAAACTACATTTTCATGCGACAAACATTGGCAAATATACGATGAAGAAGATGGAAAATATGAGTTGAATTTGACAAGAAAACCTACTTAAGCATCCTAACATAAATATAACTCAATATTCTCAACATTTTCATGACACAACAACAACCTATCTATTCTTTCCAAGAAATCATAAACTAAAGAGAAAATTTGGGCCCGTGGTGGAGATATGCCCTCCTCAAGCTCCAATGGAAGAGATGAAATAGGGAGGCTTTGATAATAACTTTCTGAGTTTATATGCTACTGTACCAAGATCTATGTAAGCCTAACTACAACAAGGATAAAATGAAGCAAACTAAAAACCGTAAATTGAAATGTAAACAAACTAGCTAAAAATCATAAAGCAAACTAGATACAATGGCAAAAAGGTAAATATGCATACACAAGATATAGACTAAGGCCAATGGATTTGGCCCTAACCCACAAGCCTAGTCCTCTGAAACTAAATCAGTGAAGGACAATCAAAATACTCATCTTATTGCAGAAAATAGTTTCATTACATAATCATAAAAGTCTAAAAAATCTATTACAAGAGCTAAGAGTCTACTAGCTTCCTTCAAAGTTCAAATCCTAATGATCTCTTTTTCTGCCCTATTTAACCTAAAGGGTAGCTACCAATAGCTCCCTAAAGAGTAGGTGATGTGTCCCCTTTGACTGCAAGAGATGTGGAGCTTTGGTGCACTTGATCTCCCAATTGCTTGGTTGCCTTTGATTTCGAATTGTTGGAGGGAATCTCGAGGATCCCTTAGCTACCTTTGGGAGTTAAGGAGGTGGAAAACCCTCCTAGAATCTCTCCTTGTTGTCTACTTTGATATTTAATTGCAAAATCTTCAACAAAGGTGGAATATATTCATGATTATCCTGCATTTAAACCATATTAGGCATTCGAAGTATGACAAGCCTTAATCACCATCTACACTAGCAACATATGACCATAATATAATTAAATGTGAGAAAGATAGACTAATATGGCTAAAAAGGTGACAATTAATCCCTCCAATTATACCTAATGATGGAGCTCATCAATTAGCTTGGGTGAAGTGGTGATAAATTGGATTCTGGCTTGTGTAACCTCTACTAATTTTGTGGTTCTAGTTAATGTATCCCCCATGAAATTCTTTCCCAACTCTATGGGTCTGAGGCAAGGATTTCCATTATCCCCACTATTATTTTTGCTGATCATTGAGAGCCTCAGTTTGATGATCAACCAGGAAAACAAGGAATTTTCCATCAGAGGGGTCAAAATTTCAAAGTCCTTTATTGTATCTCACCTTCCATATGTGGATGATGTTCTTAATTATTTTCGACGAAGGCACGGTCTCAAAATGGGAATTATATTTCCAGATCTTTCATACTTTCTGTTATGTGAGCTGAATGGAGATTAGTGGTAATAAATCATCATTTTTTAATTATAATATTCAAGATCATGTTATATCTAATGTGATCAGGTTTTTCCCTTATAAGAAGAGCTCCTTGGCTGATGGGATAACATATTTGGGTTTCCCTCTTAAACCAAATTGTTATCAGGCTCATGACTGGATTTTCCTTTTCAAAAGGGTGGAAAAGAGAATCAACCACTGGTGTTATCGATGGATTTCATTGGGTGGAAGGATGATTCTTTTAAAGTCTAATTTTAGAGAGCATATTAGTTTACTAGCTAACACTCTCTAAAATTCCTAAATCAATTGTTAATATGATTCAGCAAGACAACTTCAAAATTATTTGGACAATGAAAAAATCAAAGGTTGGGTTACATTTAGCAAAATGGAATTTATTATCAATGCAGAATCATTTTGGGGTTTAAAAACCTCCTTTTTTTTAGGTGTGCTCTTGCTATGAAGAGCCTTTGGCAGGCAGTCATATATTTTAGCTTTTGGGGCAGCCTTATACTCATTAAATACTTAAAAAATAGAACATTGTTGGAGTGGTTGCAGTTTGGATTTGTACTAAAACCTTCTTTAGGATCTATCTCATAGAAGAAATTACTTTCATCCCTCCCTTTGGTGATTGAAGGACTATCTTGGTTGGTTAGTAAAAATTAAAATATTATTCTGGGAAAGAGCTCTTTTCCAGGAGGACCACATGTCATACATTTATCTCCACATCTCATATATGATTTATAATCTAGAGGCATTCAAAAGCTCTGCTAGGCAGTGAGGGACAAACCTTTGAATCAAACTACTAGCTATTTGAAATCAGATTTGGATTTTGGCCTGTAGGGTTCCTTGGTCATTGAATGGAACAATTTCATCAAGGTTCTCTCTACCAATGGTCTTTTCATTTGCAATGCTCCATATTCTCTTGTATGGTCTTGGAATAAGTCTTCAGGGCAAATTACGACAAAGGTAACCAATGGTTTTATTTTCAAGAAAGTATTGCAAGAGAAAAACAAGTGGTGGTACAAGAAAATGTGGCATTGGCCTATTCCTCATAAGCTTAAATGCTTAACTTGGCTTTTTCTGGAGAATCATGTTTTAACTTGGGACAATTTTCTTCGAAGGGGCTTATGTGGCCCAAATTCATCTTGCCTATGCCTCAGGGGCCTGGGAATATTGACCATATTTTCTTCCAATGTTCCTTCTTTAAATCTTTATAGTTCCTTTCCTATTTCAATTTGGTGGACTCTAGCCCTTACTAGTCTTTCACTGATTCTCTCCTAAGTTGGGATCACATAATGGGTCTCTTTAAATCCTTGTCGGTATTTATTTCATGGGGTATATGGAAGACTAGGAACAATTTTATTTTTGAGAACCAACCCTTAAACCGATAGGTTATCATTCCTCAAATCATTGGTTTCTTTTGTAATTTTTGGAATCCCCCTGCTAACAAATCTCCTACCTTCCTAGTTTCCCTATCGTTCCCAACCACTAAACTATAAGCTTATTTGATTAGGCTTCTCAAAACTCTCAATGCAGAGCTGGTGTTTTAATTCTTCTATAGGAGTCCTTTTGAGAAGTGTAGCAAGAAAGTCTCAATTTGACTTTGCCTTGGTCAAATTGAGAAAATTTGAATTTACACATCAGCAGAAAACTTGGAGGTAGTTAACTAAGGGACATGGCTCTTGTCACTCAATTAGCTTAGTAAATTTGAGTTAGATGGCTTGGAGTTGATTTATGCATCTGTGATTGCTAAATTATAGCAATCATGTTCGGTTATTTCCAGTTGTACTCAGTTAAGATAGTTCTAACAGTTAATAGAACTAGTTGGAGGTCAGTTGTGCAGTGGGACAACAGTCTAACTCAGATATCATCTAGTTAACTGAACAATCAACCAAAAATATCTAGTGCATGCAATAAATTAAAATTTCTCAACTATGGTGGAGATTACAAGGCAATGTATAATTAATTATATCTAGATTGAGTGTATAGTTTAGAGTCTTGGTCAAGTGATCAATCCTTGAGAATTGCGCAAGGAAATTGGAGCAAGTGCAGGTAATCAGATTACAGGCAGTGTGAGTGTAGGAAGCGTGAATGTGGGCATCACAAGTGTGGGAACATGAGTGTAGGAAGAGCTAGTGCGGGCTATGTATTGTCTAGAGAAATATCAGGAGGATGGCGAAGGAAAAAATTGGCCAAGTGTTGGCTAGAGGTCCTCGATCATTAGGGAGAATAATTTTACCTTTGTAGGTGGTGCTCAAAGCTATAACATGCAATTTTAATAGTTTCTCTATTCAAATGATAAATGCAAAAAGGCTTAAGGAGTTTTTAGTAGTTGCTTTCCCCCATAAAGCATTGTGTATTTGTGGTTTTTCTTATTGCATGTCTATGCATGTTGTTCGAAATTGTGAATTAATTTCCATGAAGAAGTAGAGTAGAATTAGGTCTCTTCATTTATATTAAATTTCTTGAGGAGTTTCAATTCTATCACCATATTTTTACAAGCTATCAGAGCAAGATTCACATTAGAACAAGTATTCAGCCTATGTATTGTGTCTTGGATGCCTGTTAGTGGATGTCTAGTTTCCCTAAGCATTGTGGACAAGTGGTAGACCTGTCACAACAAGTGGGTTGTATTTTCATACCCTAAGGATTGAATTTTGGAGCATACAAGAGAAATCAAGTGGGTTGTTTTTGTTTCCCAAGTTCACCGATTTGGTGTTTGAAAAATTAGAGATAAGAGGGCTCATTGCAGAAGTTGTAATAGTCAAGGAATGACTGTATGTGGGCAGATATGAAATTCCTAACAAGAGTGACATTAGCAACTAATATGTCATAGAGATAGGTAATATCTAGAAGGATGAGCACTATTTAGAAACGTAGTTATGAACAGTGACTTTCGTATGTAGTGTGCAACAATTTTAAGACCTCATGTGAAAGAAAGAAAGTCTCAATTTGACTTTACCTTGGTCAAATTGAGAAAAATCAAATTTCCACGTAAACAAACAACTTGGAGGTAGTCAACTGAGGTGACATGGCTCTTGTCACTCAGTTAGCTCAGTAAATTTGAGTTAGATGGCTTGGAGTTCAATTATGCACGTGTGATTGCTAATTTATAGCAATTGAGTTCAATTATTTCCAGTTGTACACAGTAAAACTAGCTCTAACAATTAATAGAACTAGTTGGAGGTCAGTTGTGCAGTGGGACAACCGTCTAACTTAGAAATTATCTAGTTAACTGATTAATCAACCAAAAATAACTAGTGCATGCAAGAAATTCAAATTCCTCAATTGTGGTGGAGATTCCAAGGCAGTGTACAATTAATTATATACTATATTGAGTGTACAGTTTAGAGTATTGGTAAGGTAATCAATCCTTGAGAATTGTGCAAGGAAATAGGAGCGAGTGCAGGGAGCGTGTGTACACTCAATATTTTCCATAGTAGTCTCAGGAGGCTGGAGGAGGCAGAAATTGGCCAAGTGTTGGCCAGAGGTCTTTGGTTAGTAGCGAGAACATTTTTACCTCTACAAGTGGTGCTCAGAGCTGGAGCATGCAATTGTAATAGTTTCTCTATTCAACTGATTAATGAAAAAAGGCTGAAGGGGTTTTTATGAGTTGCTTTTCCCTAGAAATCACTATGTATTTGTGGTTTTGCTTATTTAATGTCTCTACATGTTGTTATAAATTGTGAATTAATTTCCATGAAGCAATAGATTAGAATTGTGTCTCTTGATTTAGATTAAATTTCGTGAGCAGTTGCAATTCTATCACCATATTTCTACATGTCATCATCCTATTTAGTATGGACAAATTTTAACATTGGCATAAATACTAAAGCTGAAACTTGTGCGTGTTGGACCCTTCTTTCCTTTGCAACCTCCCTTCACCTTCCTTCTCTTCAGGTCCTCAAATATTCCAAATGTATCATAGATTAGGCCTTGGGTAAATTCCCCTTGAAGAATCTCAACTTAAGGCATTAGATGGACTGTATCTCTGCTCTGAAAGGAACTTTTAGTCCCTTAATTTCCTTCATATTCATGAGGAGTGGAACCAAAAGGTGGACTCTCTTTCTAAGAGATCCCTTGGAGCAGATGAAGGTCTCATCTACTTTGAAGAACTAAGCAGATCTCAGATCATTAACTGTGAGCGTTTTTCTCTATCCACAAGTTTTCAAGCTCCAAGGCGAAACAAAGAAATTGGCAAATGAGCTCAAATGTGACTTTTGAAAGATACAAGCTTCCTCGGTGCTTCAAATGATGACTTCTCTTGATTTTTCTATTATTGTTTTTGTGAATATTTTAATTAAATCCTTTTTCATGATATAGTGGTTGTCCTTGATATTTTGATGTTAGCCATTATCAATATATCACAAGTATAAAATTAAGATATTTTTGATAATGTTGGTATAAATGTAATCTCTCAAAACATGTAGTCCTCCCTACCGTCTTCTCCGTCCTTCAAGAAATCATGGTCATCTTATCAAAGTCTAACATATAATTTTTCAACGTTATTCAATGGGAATGCACGCTTTTCCTTTATAGAAATAATAATAATAATAATAATGTGCGGTCATTGAATTACAATTGTGTTAGGGAACCTATCACAGACCTATGAACCTAAGACATGTGAAGGAAGCGCGGGCCTCAAGAAACAAATCTTCACTTCAAGCATACATAGCTAACTTTAATATTTCTTTGATTCTTTTCTTCTTACAAAAGTTAATAAGACATTATTATTAAATCTTTAACACTTTATTCTTAGCAGTACATTGCCCTTGTATTGGATATTATTAAATATTAAGGAATTTTATATTGCCTTTACATTGCCCTTTAAGCAGTTTTTTTTTTTATTGGAGACAACTCCAGCCAAGTTAGTCATATCTATTAATTTATTGGCTAAGATAAATGATTAAAAAGTTAGTCCCGTCTATCAATTTAATCCACGAGTGTTCAAAATCAACCTCATCTCTTTTTATTAAAGTGTGGAACAAAATTCTATGTGGTATATGCCTTTGCATTGCCATTGGTGAGAATTATTTATATTAAAAGCATCTTTAATTTGTTATGTGGTGCGTATTTGTGTGTCTAACTTGTAACTGCTTTTATGCCTAACCATTTTAAAATAAATTACGTTTATAAAATTGTATTATTCTAAAAAGTTTATTAATATAAAATTTAAATTTACTATAAATTTATAGGATAATATGTTAATATTTTTATATATTAGGATATTTAAAATAAAATAATATTAAAGTTTTCAAATACGTATACGTTCAGAAAATATGATGATAATAACATAATTTGAAAGTCAAAGGTAAGACAATATGGTTTTTAATCCTAAACAAAGTTATTAAAGATAATTTTTGTTTTGCAGGTGGCTAATGCAACTTTCAATGCCATGAAAAAATCATGAAATTTAATAAATGTGAAATTAGATTTAAAGTTTTGTTTGTTTGTTACTTTGTATGTAACTTGTAAGACTAGTTTTTGGTTAAAAATCTATGATTTAGGGGCATTTAAGATGTCAAAATCACTTAAGGATCATATTCAGTCTAAGCCACAATAACCCTTATCAAAGTTTTATATTTTGCACACACATGGTTTCAAATCGGCGACCTTCACATAAGGAGTGCCTTAACATAACACTGTGTTACCTATTATTCTATATCTCATGGATCAAATTATGTTTTCAACATCTAATATAAAATGCACATGCAAGCACACCTTATATCGGAACTCTCTCTCTCACAAAAAAGAAGAAGAGTGAGCTGCACTCTAGAGCTCAGGGTCGGGCGGATCCATTTATGTGCCATGTTGCATCATGTTGGCAACATTCAGCGAAAATTTTAGGGGCTAATATTTGCAAGTGGGCTAATTTTTCATGCTTTTTCCAAAAAAAAGGTTCATTAATTTCATTTTTTCTAAAGAGGTTTCGCCCGAATTTTATAGCACAAAATTGTTTTACCCTATAAATTGCTAAAATTTTATATAGAGACTATATAAAATTATTATAAATTTGAATATTTTTATAGAAATACCACCAAACATTTTATAGATTCCATATCATGGACTAGTGAGATTCGCCAAGGTTTGTTAAGATAAATTTCCATCCTTAAAATTTTCCCTCGTAACATTTACATTTTGTCTCCATGCAACAAAATAATGTTACTATCATAACACATTCATGTTTGGTTTACATATTGTGAAAAAATATAAATGTGCTTTGAACGTTGGATAAATTTTACTTTGCTTGGTTAAGTTGATATTTATTGAAAATCAACTTACATAAGAGGTAGTGCAAAAAAGAAGAAGAGGTTTTATCCAGCCTAGATCCATCTTAACTCCAGATCTATCAAGCGCCGAGAGGGATCACATATCTCGAGGTGCATTGAACTACTATATCTAATTATATCTACTATATCCCTCCCACTCTCCTTCTCTACCCTTTTCTCTCCATCTCTCCTTATTTATCTCTTCATCTCACCCCTAAACATACACACTGTCTCTCCACCTCTCCCTTGTCAGTCCCTCTCTTTCTCAACTTCCGACTCTCTCCATATCTACTATATCAATATCTAATTATAGTAGGTAGATCAATTAGATATAATATCTACTTATCCAATTTAGATCCATCTTAACTCTGGATCTATCAAGCGCCAAGAGGGATCAAATCTCTCGAGGTGCAAACTTTTCCTCAAGTTTTGCAATCAAAAAATAGGTTTGCACCTCCCTCTCTGTGCTTGATAGATCCAAATTTAAGATGGATCTAGGCTAGTATGTATTACAATATAAAAAATTTAATATTGTTTTAATCCAAAGTTATTAAATTTAATAATAATAATATTATAATATTATAATATATTAATATATTAATATGAATATTAGATTTAATAATAATAATAATAATAATTTAATATTAATATTAGGTTTAATAATGTTTTTTTTTCATGGTATTAATATTCTAACATGAGCCCCCAGATGCGGGTGACAACAGAAGTACGAATGACAATCATCTCTCCCACGCCCATGAGGACGAAGATCTGCAACGCAGGTACTCACCCGATGTGGATCCTCATATTGGTAACCATCTGCACGAGATGAATGAGTTAAGGCATGATGAAGATACGCTTAGACAGTGTCACCCCCTCCAGGGTACCTCTCTGCAATAATCACCCTAAATGATTACTTGGATTGATATGCCAATCAACCATAACTATTCACTCGAGCCAACACATGATAACGGTTATGGCATGCAGCTGCGTGCGAGGCTCAATCATGACCTTCCCCTTCGCATGTGTCACAGACCTTTTAAAAGGCTGGCCCCGCAGCACAAAGAGACGCAAAGTCAGTTTCTGCAGTTTTTCTTATTGATTTAGCGCCTACCCTTCTGCATCACCAGCTCTCTACGCAACACTCTTCGTAGAGCTACATTGTGCATATTTCCCTAGGCCGCGATTTATCTTGCCTGCGCTTCTTATCCCAGCTCCATCTGTCCCCCCGGATCAATAGTCTGTGTGCTCCCACTAGTTTGGACTTTCCCACTCATCGTTCCCCCTGTCCTCTTGCTTTTTCCCCTGCTTTGTTGCTCTCCCCCTGCCGCGCATCCTTTCATATTTGTCTCTCCTCTGCTTCAGCAGGACATGGCTCCTAGGTTGCACCAAAGAACCATCCGTGGAGGGCAGAGAGGGGCACTCCCCAGTTGTTACCACTGCAGGACGAAAAATCATCCGGAGTCTGTTAAAGGCTCCTCCTCAGGAAATTACGCTAGACAGAGCCCTGAATTAGATCAGGAGGAGGAGGTCCTCATGCAACGCGTGCAGAGAGGTAGATGTGGGCCTCAGAAGTCCACCATCGCGCACTAGGTGCACCTCCCGCCTCACAAGGCCGAACCTCTGTTGGCTTAGGAGGACAAGGGTGATGACATAGATATTTGGATTATGGATTCTGAAAGTAATTGGACACGTGTCCTTGACGAAGAAGATCCAGAGGCTCCCATCCTCTGCGCACCGATTGCCAAACCTTCACGTCCACCCACTGACATGGAGGAAGCGGTTTTTCAGGCGTACGCCTGCCCTATAGCGGAGGAAGAGCCAAACAGTAGTGATGAAGCTGAATATTGAGGACTACGCAACAACTCAGTTCTCCCTTGTTTTTTGTCACGCATGCTACTACCATGGAATCTCAAGTTATACTTATGCTCCTACCTTTTTTGTAATTTTTGGACACACCAGCGCTGCTGTGCATTTTTTACTTTCCTGTTTCAAGCATTTTCCAAGCTAGTTTCCTCCACGGAGGCAGCGCCAAAACTACGCAACTAAGGCTGGGATTAGTTAAGCGCAGCTTACCAACCCAGCCTGTAGCATATGTACTGTTTATTTTCGAATTAATATAGATTAGCCTAATTTGCCAAAAAAAAAAATCTACCATGAGCCTAGATCCATTTTAACTTCGGATCTATCAAGCGCCAAGAGGGGTCAAATCTCTCGAGGTGCATTGAACTACTATATATAATTATATCTACGATATCCCTCATGCTCTCCTTCTCTCCCCTCTTCTCTCCATCTCTCCTTATGTTTCTCTTTATTTCACCCCTAAACATACCTCGAGAGATTTGATCCCTCTCAAGGTAAATCTAATATTACCAGCCTACATTTGATCAAATTATACTATGAGCCTAGATCGAGCCTAGATCCATCTTAACTCCATATCTATCAAGAGAGAGAGACAGTGATGGGGGAGGAGAGATGGAGGTAGGATATAAAGGGAGAGAGACGACTTGAGAGAGAGGAGAGTGATGGGGGAAGAGAGAGGGGGGTAGGAGAGAAAGGGAGAGAGAGGAAGGAAAAGAGAGGGGACTTGAGAGATATGAGGATAGAGGGAGTGACAGAGGAGGAGAGAGGGATGGATAGAGATATGGAGTTTCAGGGGGACATATGGAGGGAAGAAGAAAGACATAGAGAGTGAGAAGTCAAGAGAGAGAGGGAGTGACAAGGGAGAGATGGAGAGAGAGTGTGTATGTTTGGGGTGAGATAAAGAGACAAAGAAGGAGATATGAAGACAAGGGGGGAGAGAAGGCGAGAGGGAGGGATATAGTAATAGATTTGGAGTGTGAAGAGATAGAGAGAGAGAGAGAGAGAGATATGTGGGAGAGAAAGGAAGAGAGAGGATGTGAGAGAGTGGCGAGAGGGAGGGAAAGAGATATAGCTTTGGAGGGGGAGAGAGAGGGAGGTAATAAGAAAGGCATAGATAGAGAAAGGTGGAGAGAGAGGGGGAGTGATAAGGAAGATGGATAAAGAGGGAGAGAGCACAACATGAGGAAAGAGAGATAAAAGCGGGCGAGAGGGAGAGAAGGGTAACATAGAGATGTAGATGGAAGGTGAATAGAGTGAAGAAGAGAGAGATGGAGAGAGGGAGGGAGGGACATATATATTGATAAATATGGTGTGGGAGAGTGTGTGTGTTTTGGGGGGGGGGTGTTTGAGATAAAGAGACAAACAAGGATAGATGGAGGGAGATATAGATATAAATGGAGGGGGGAGATAGGGAAGAATATTTCTTGCAGTAGATGCATTGATTTCAGTGTAGATGGTGATTTCTAATCCAATTTGATTTCTTGAACTAGATGCATTGATTTTACTGTAGATGATGATTTCTAATCCTATTTGATTGCTTGCAGTAGATGCATTGATTTCATTGTAGATGGTGATTTCTAATCCTATTTGATTGCTTGCACTAGATGCATTGATTTCAGTGTAGATGGTAATTTCTAATCCTATTTGATTGTTTGCACTAGATGCATTTATTTTAGTGTAGATATTGATTTCTAATGATATTTGATTGTTGGCAATAGATGCATTGATTTCAATGTAGATGATTTATAATCCTATTTTACTTTTTGCGCTAAATGCTTTGATTTCAGTGTAGATGGTAATTTCTAATCCTAGTTTATTGCTTGCACTAGATGCATTTATTTCAATGTAGATGTTCATTTCTAATTATAATTCAGATTTCTTGCACTACATGCATTGATTTCAATATAGATGTTCATTTCTAATTATAACTCAGATTTCTTGCACTAGATGCATTGATTTTAATGTAGATGATTTCTAATCCTATTTGATTGCTTGCACTAAATGCATTGATATTAGGATAGATGGTGATTTCTAGTCCTATTTGATTGATTGCACTAAATGCATGATTTCAATGTAGATGGTGGTTTCTAATCCTATTCGTTTACTTGAAATAGATGCATTGATTTACGTGTAAATGTTTATTTCTAATCCTATTTGATTGCTTGCATTAGATGCATTGATTTCAGTGTAGAAGTTGTTTTCTAATCTTATTTGATTTCTTGCATTAGATGCACTAATTCCAGAGTAGATGTTGATTTATGATTTTATGTAATTGGATGTATGATGGTACATTAATTTTAATTTGGTTGGATTAACAATGTGCATTGATTTCAGTGTAAGCACAAAAAATTTATTGACAATGTACATTGAATTTTGTGTTATAGTAATTCAACCTATTAATATTGGAGAGCAAGAGAGACAAGGTGTGATGTTTACTACAAAAACTCGAGATATTGATTTAAATGGTTTACGATATGAAAAGACGATAAATCTAACAAGGGTGACAATAAGAATCATAGAAGAAAATAGTTTGATATTGATCACAATGAAGACTATTTGTACTTGACATCATTCTTATTATTCACATTTTATATCATTCAACACTATTATTGTCATTTTGCATTCAAAATTTGTATTTCATCTTTTTTCATCATTAAAGTTATTAACAATATTTATCATCTCAACAAACTGAGGTAACTAAGAAATTTTTTAATTAAAATGATGAGGTTAATCTTAGACATATTTAGCATATTTAACATGATTATATTAATATTAGATATATTTACATATTATTGATAAAAAATTCATATCTTCAATAGATTTTCCTTAGTTGCACACGACTAAAACCAGCCAAGATCCATCTTAACTCTAGATCTATCAAGATCTGAGAGGAATCAAAACTCTCGAAGTGCAAACCTTTCCTCAAGTTTTGCACTAAAAAAAGAGGTTTGCACCTCTATAGATTTGATCCCTTTCAACGCTTGATAGATTCAGAGTTAAGATGGATCTAGGATAGATTGTCAATAAAAAAGAGAGGTTTGATATTGCTTTTTTAGATACCTCCTTTAAATTATTGAAAATTGATCAAATGATCTTACCCCAAGCATAAATATTTTAAGGATTTCTATAGATGGATCATATCTTCACCGAAATCTCTATAGAGGGCCTAATCCACTAGAAAGGGCCTCAACTATTTTGAGACCTTCGATCCATCACAAAAATATTTTGTAAATTCTTCTCAATTAGAGTAATTATCTTGCCTTGTTCTTTTAAATTTCTCACTTTCATGTGCAAGGATGGAGAAGACACTTGAAAGAAGAATTGGGGAGCCTTAGTAAGCAGAAAACTTGGGAAGAGAGAAGGTTTGGAGCTACCAAATCACATACATGGTAATTTCTCATGTAATATTTTGTTTTAATTAAAGTTTAATTTCATTACTAATATAAATAAAGTGTACAAGCCTTAACACAAAAGGTAGGTCATGTTAGCCATCAGTAAATTTTGCTGCAACAGATGATGGCTAAATTTGTTTTGTAAGCCTTCAAGAAATCATTTTCATAGAAAACCGCTCATTCTTGAAGCCTTTAGTGTCTTTTGACTTAAAGGTGATCTTCACTGATGTTTCCATCCAAAGAGCATTCCAAGAAGCCCTGCTATGGTCTTGAGGAAAACTGTTTTGAATCCATTTTCCCCCCTCTTTCATTCATATTCTCCTCCACTTCCTCAAAATCCCCTTTAAAACCATTTAAAATTCCTTTTTATTGGTTTAAAAACCCCTCCGTTTACTCTATCGGAACCTAAAAAAACCTCAAAAAACCCCTTTTCGGCCTTTGAATCTGATCATTTTCATATAAACAGATTTAAGCCCCTACGGGCTTAGTTCTCAGCCACTTCCGCCATGTGACTGGGACTCGGGACCGTGGGCTATAGGTCTTTAGCCCCTTTCTCGCTATCGGAGGTCGCCCCGCCCCCTTTTTTTCCTTTGTATATTCATTTTTTCCTTCCGCGCGATGGTTTCACCTTCGAATCAATCTCCACCATTGATCTCGCAGATCCAATGGCCATCGTTGGATCGCCCCATCGCAAATCGGCCTTCCATCGGTCCCGCATCCCTTTCCCTTTTTTCTTCGTCGATGCGAAGTCCCGACTCCATCTCAGCCATCCATTTCCCCCAAGATCCAATGGCTATCGCACATCGCATCTGCACTTCCCCATCGCATCGGGTTCCTCCTATTTCCTTCTCGCATCTCCCTTCTCTGTCGATATGCAAAGCCCCAAGGGTATCTCCACCGTCAATCTGATCCAGATCTGATGGCCCTCGCTCCATCGCTCATCACTCCATCACATCGCTCATCGCTCTTCGGGGATCCCAATTCCCCTATCCCCGGACCCTCTGCTCCTCCAATCTCCGATCCGCCGAGGAAATCTCCACCGTCCAATCTTAATCCCGATCCAATGGCTCAAGATCACTGCGGAGGCACCCGACCTGCAGATTTGTTCGTACCTCAAGTGCCCCCGCAATACGCTTCTTTCTTTCATTTTCCCTTATAACCCCGCTGGTCCCACCCAACCACGTTGGGGCTTTTCATTGTGTTTCCATGGGATCTCCATCGTTGATCTATTCCTCCCCCCAGATCCAACGGCCCAGAAGCGCTTTCACTCCATCCCACTTCCACCTTTTTTTCCCTTTATATATTCGCTCATACATGGTTTATAACCCTTTATCATTATAAACCTACGGTGCTCATCGTTTACCCACCCTCAAGCCTTCCCGCTACATGACAAATTGTCTTACGTCACCCTGGCCCCACCTCATTCTTTCACCATGCATCTTGTCTCCCCTTGCGCTCATCTACAACCGTAGATCTTCGGCCCAAATATCTAATGGCCCCAAATCTATTTCGCGCTCATTTCATAAATAAAATTGACCGAGATATTTGCACGCGAAATGGGCGGTTTTCAGGAGCATACATGTCAGCCATTGGACCGTATCACGTTCGACCTGTCCCAAACCACTTACCACTTTCACCCCACCTGAAAATTGCTGTCGGTTTTCTAATACCGCCTTTCCAAATATTCGTGCCATAATTAATTTTGAACCCTGGTTCGTCTCCGCCATGGTTAAACCTTTCTCTGCTGCATTCACCGTGCCTCCTCACTGCTCCATAACCTCCGCCAAATCCCTCTGTTGCAGTTAAACCCAAGAAATGCAGGATTTCATAATTGGTTTGTCGTCGTGTGCAGGTTTAATGGTGGATTTATCCACAGGTCTCACACAGCCAAAGAAACAATGGCTAAGGGGCTGAGGGGTGGAATTCCCAAGCTTAATAAAATGTTTTATGGACATGATTACACATAAAACCCTTCAACGCAGCAGGAAACCCCTGCAGACACAAAGACAGGGAATATTAATGAAGATCAGCGAAGAAATCAAAGGATTAAAGGTTAATACAGTCAGCAAAGGACAAAAATCCTGAAAGATGATCAGAAGAAGCCTTAAAGCACAAATTAAAGGAAAATCAGTGTTTAAAGTGTTAAAAAAGACAGATCAATAGAAGAAGAGTCTCGAACGACACCTATAGTCCTATTTTACCTAAAAAGCACACATATTAAATGCATAGTCAGAGATATTGCGCCTCAGAAAGTAATTGACAGCCATCCTGCTGACAAACCCTCTTTAAAAATGTCAGACAGTTATTAAGCAGGTATGGGGCTACAAAACCCAAAAAATGACAGTTTACTTGTCATAGAGGTCAAACAGGGTACTTTAGACCAAGTTATCTTCAAAGAAACACTTTGGAGTTATTACCATGCCTACCAGATATGCATCAAAACAGGAAAAAATACCAAAAGGGTACAATCAGTTAATGCAACATTCATTAAGCAGAATGGGCATTCGAATACTTCTCCCATTCTGTCTTAATTGATATTTACTACCATTTCTACAGCACTCTTCCTCTTGGCACCTATATGTACTCACAGAAAATTCATTGTAAAGGGTTGGGAAATTGTTAATAGTTTGAACTGTTATTGAGTAGTTGTAATATAGTAGGCTGGGAAGAAAAGCATTGGACTGTAAAAAACTATTGGACTCAAAGTATGTAATTGGTTTTGCACATCAACAGACAAGTAGATTCACTCGATCCTGATCTAAATCATTGGTGATGTTATTCTCCTTATGTTTCCATGGTTTTCATATTCTCTGATAAAGAATAGCAAATATAGAGTAGGATTTACTGCAAATTACCCTAGCTCTCACTGATAAATCTTTATCTTTATGTTTTCTGCTAATTGTGTATTTGGGAATGGTTTCAATAGAGTATAACCAGTCAAGGAATGTTGGTGAGCCCATGTCTTGCTGAGTAGAACTTGAGATTATGTTCTTGAATGTTCTTGGAAGGTTTGCTAAGTAGAGTTAGGAACTAGGGAAGTCTATGGTTAGCCCTGTCCTCTAGTTTTTCCTCCAACAACTGCTTTGAAAATATCCCTTGAAATTATTCCGAAAGCAAGATAGGTTAAAAGTCCTTACTTGATCTTAGGTTTCTTTTTATGTTTATCTCAAATGTTTCCCTTGAGTGCATGTCAAAAGCAGGATGGGTTAAAATTTCTTACCTGATCTTAGGCTGCCCTTTGTTTTCTTACATGTTTCTTCTTTCACCTCACTCCTTAATGTTCCATACCACAAAATCAAATTAAAATATCTTCTGACATAGATGACTTGCCCTTTGAAAACCCTTGAATAGTTGTTGTGCAAGTAAACCCTTTTATGACTCCATAGCCCAATGGTTTAGCACTGTTTTTTGGCCTATCTTCCCATGCTAAAACATCCTTCCGCTCATTTCCTCCTTCACTTCACATGACCTTCTCATTTAATGATTCCCAACCAAAAACAAACAAATCCCTTGTGCTCCATAACTAGAATAATATCATATCATAAGCTTCAAAGATATATCCTTTGAAAACACATATAAAGAGATCCCTCTCTGAATCCAGGAGGGCTAGATCCTAGGATTCCAAAGTGGTTCTAATGTTTCCTTGTCATTTGGTATGCCAATCTACCAAATCATAGGACCCCAACATAATGGTGACTCCGCTGGGGATATATTGAAAGGTTTTTGTAAGTCCTCTTTGTTTATCCCTCAGAATCCCACCGTGATTGCCAACATAATGGCGACTCCACTGGGGGCTTCTAAGTAAATTGCAATCTTAGACATCCTTAAGACCTCAAAAAAACCCACAACAACCTTAAATTGGTAGTTAATTGTTGATGGTGGACGGCAACTCATCTTAAAACATTTGAAATCATCCACCGGGCGACTCCACAACTCCTAAAATACCAAAAGACTCCACTGGTAACTAGTAGGCCCGCTGATTACTCCTAGTTTCACAAAGACTCCACTGGGGTAGCCCACACTACCATTAGACATCGCACACTCCCATGATTAGGAAACTTTGAGGATTAATTTTCTTTGTTAAAGATTATTCCGCCTCTAAAATATTGTCATATCTGGCTAACTGTATTTTATTTGGGTCTAAATATTAACATAATGGCTTCAAGAAGAGTTCATACCAGAGCCTATCCAAATCCAAATCCTCCTGAAATAGTTGATAATCCATAAATAATTGTTAGGAATTCTCCTACATCTAGAAATCCAACTATTATCAGTTCAATTCACAGAGCTAATTTTGTCCCTGAAAACCTTTCAGCTCTTCAAGACATCCAATTTGACTTAGATTTTTCAAGAAGTTTACCAAGAACTAGGTCACTTAGTGGTATAGATCAGATAGACTGTGAGCCTCCAAGTTCACCACAACATAGTGGCCAACATATTAGCAGCAGAGAAACCCCTCCATCCACACCTCCTGATCTTCATTTCATTCATAAATTTGGTTTATCTCACCCAAAATCTGCTCAGCAGTCTCTTGCTGGTCCAAGTACTTCTGTCATCCATACATCCACCATTCAAACCACTCCATTCCTCCCACAAAATCCTATCATGGCAGCATGGTATGCTCCCCTAGTGTTACCACAACCTCTGGTTACTTTACCCAATGAATATTAGTCCAGAATTCCCCATTTCACCGGAAATGAATCCACTACTGCTCAATAGCATGTAGACAAGTTGAATGATGCCTTTGATTATATGGAAATAGAAGATGAGACCATTAAGATGAGAATCTTTTCCCAAAGTTTAGGAGGATAAGCCAAGAAATGGTTTAAAGGTTTAACTCCTAATAGTATAAATGATCTCCCTTATTTACATCAAACATTCATAAACAAATGGGAAATGAGGAAGAATCCCCTTCAAATACTTTCAGATTACAACAACCTCAAGAGAAACGCTGGGGAGAGTGTTCAAAGTTATTGCAATAGATTCAATAGTGTTTATAATGCACTACCCCCAGATTTGAAACCTCCACAAGGCTCAACTTTGGCCAAATTCCCTGAAGGATTTGATCTTGAAATGGCCTATCAGCTAAGAGAAAGGGATCCCTTAACTTTAGAATACATGTAGAAGGGAGCTCTTAGTGTGGAAGAAAATCTGATTGAGAAGAGAGCTAGGATGAGATCTGAGAAGAAAGTGACATATAGGGAAGATACTGCACCTTCCCCATCTAACTCAAAATTAGACCATCTTACCAAGAACATGGACAGGTTAGAAAAAATGATGGAGAGGTTGGCTGTCCAAACAAATGCTCAGAATAGGAACCAAACTCAAAATCAGAACCATAACTTTAGGAAAAACCCCCCTCAGATGAGACAAAGAGATTCTGATCAACATATCAGACCTCCATTTCAAGAAAACTATGTTTATGAAGATGAGGGAATGATAGAAGAGCTAGAGGGAATTGTTATAAACATGTTGGGAGGAAGTAATGAAGACCCTGCCTTTTTCACAGAAGATGACCAGGCCGCATATACATATTATGATAATGAAGGCTTATAATCTGAAGACTATAGGAAAGGATTTGAGAATATAATCATGGAGGTCCACAAGCAATATGACCTCAGGAGAAAAAAGAACCAAGAAACTCCCCAAACAAAGACCTCTGAAACTACTGCTAAAAACAGATCTGAAAAGGTGGTTAGAAAGGTTGCTGCAACAAAATAGCAACTGCCAGTTCTGGTAAAAACATGGGGAAAAGCACTAGCAGCAGCACTTCAGCTAGTACTCCTGTAAAAACAGTTTTAACTGATGTACATAGTAAAAACTAGCAAGCTGATTTTGCTGATAAGTTAGTGACTAACAAGACATATTTAAGCCTTTCAAAGGATCAATTCCCTTTCAACTTGGAAAGTGAAATTGCTAAAATCAAGATCTTTGTCCCCCTCACTGAGTTAGTCACTCAAGATGTATATAAATGTCAGGTGTTAAAAACTTTGAACATAGAAGAAAATAATGACTCTTTCAACTTAAATGATGATCGGCCAACACTTTTATTTGGTCCTAAAATTGAAGGAAAGTTCCAAGAAGGATTGGTCCTTCATTTCTATGTTAGTTTGAATATCCATGATAAGATTTTACACAATGCTATGCATGATTCAGGGGCTTCTCATAACGCCCAAAGTAATCATGGAGAGATTAGGCCTTGAGATAACTAGACCCTATAAATATTTGTATTCCTTTGACTCCAGTAGAGTAAAATGCTTAGGCTTGATCAAGGATCTTTGTGTAAACTTGACCCAAATCCCAGTCAAATGCATGGTGATGGATGTGATAGTGGTTGATGTGCCCCCCAAATATCTCATGCTTCTTTCAAGATCATGGGGTGCTAAGCTTCAAGGTACCATGAAAATGGACATGACATATGCCACCATCCCTATCTTCAGTCAACTTAGAAGACTTTATAGGGAATCACACATGAAATTTATGGTGAGCAGTCAAGAAAAATTAGAAAATTCCCCTCCTTATTCTGTCCATACAGACCTAGACTCATTCATTCTTTGCAATGATGAAAGCTTTGGTGAACTAGAGTTGGATAGTGAGAAATCACCCAATAGAACAGAAAACATGGAAAGAGAGAATAGGGAGGGCAAGGCTCTCAAACAGTTTGCCGAATCTGAAAATTACAGCAAGAAAAACAGAGAGTATGTACAACCCACTGTCCATCAGCTTAGTGCAAAACGTGAGAGTCAAGAAGAAATGCCTCAACTCCATGAAAAATTTAAGGAACAAGACCAACATAAACATGCTGCAGAACTCATAAAACTGCATAATGACAGTCAAAACACACAGGACAAAGGGGACAGGAATGAAAACAACAACAAGTCCGAAACTAGCCCTCTTTGGAGTATGAGTTTTGATGGTTCTTATAATAGAACTGGTGCAGGAGCAGGTGCGTGGCCTCACAACACAGAGAATAATCACGCTAAAATCCATCCATACAAGTTAAACTTCCAGTGCACAAATAACATAGCTGAGTATGAAGCACTCCTCTTAGTACTACATTTACTGAAGAAACTAGGAGCCAGGAGGATAGTTGTTCATGGTTCTGAACTGAAAATTAGAAAAATAAATGGAGAGTACACTGCCAAACATCCAAGACTAAGAGCCTATAGAAATAATGTTATGGAACTTTTGAAAACTTTTGAGGAATATGAACTTGTTTTTGTGCCTAGAGGCCAAAACATTCTTGCCAATGGATTAGCTTGTGCTGCCAGTTCATGCCAAAGACCCTTTGACAAAAAATAGTTCATAGTCCAAATAAAATATAGACCGGTTGTCCCAGACAATGAAAAATATTGGCAGGTCTTTGAGGGAGATAAACAGATAGAATACTTTCTGCAGTTCAGAAATGAGTTTGAATTGCCAAACTTAGACCCAAAGTATGATAAGGACTGTCTTAATGAGGAACATCCTGTTGAAAAAGAACCTTCTCCCATTGCAGAAATTAATCTGCTAACCAGAAAGTTTGAAAATCAAACATAAGAGTACATAAACTCCAGAAAAGAAGACATAGAGGTACTACAGTCTAAAGACAAAGTTTTACCCAAAGGACTAGCACCTTTAGAAGACTTGTTTGATTTCAATGACATTGCCAAGAAACCAACAATAGAACCCAATGAATCTAATATTGAGGAATGCAATATAGGCAGTAAAGACAAGCCTAAAATGATCAAGTTATCTAAAACACTGCCATCTCACATGAAACTGAAATATATTGAGTTGTTTAAAGAGTTTTTTGATGTATTTTCTTGGAGCTATGAGGATTTAAAGGCATATGACATAGAGACCATTCAGCATAAGATACCACTTAAAGAAAACCAGAAACCATTTATACAAAAATTACGCAGAATAAACCCTGTGCAGTTACCTCTGGTTGAGAAAGAAATTAGGAAAATGTATGATGCTGGAATTATTGTCCCTGTGAGATACCCAGAGTGGGTTTCTAATCTTGTAGTTGTAAGAAAGAAAACATGAGAAATAAGGCTCTGTATTGACTTTAGAAACTTGAAAAGAGCCTCATTAAAGGACAACTATCTCTTGCCTAATATGGAGCACATCTTACAAAGGGTAGTTGGTTCCAAGAGGATTTCTTTGCTAGATGGCTTTTCAGGATATAATCAGATATTGGTACCTCCTGAGGATCAACTGAAAACAACCTTCACTACTCCTTGGGGCACTTTCATGTATGTGAAAATGCCTTTTGGATTAATGAATGCATGTGTCACCTTTCAAAGAGCCATGGATATTGCTTTCTCAGAAGAAATAGGCCACTTCATTGTGATTTATTTAGATGACATTATAGTCTATTCCAAAACAGATGAAGAAAACCTAGTACACCTAAGAAAGGTCTTTGAGAAATGCAAAAAGTATGGGCTATCCTTGAATCCCAAGAAGACATTGTTTGGTCTCTAATAAGGTAAACTTCTTGGTCATACCATATATGAAAAAGGGATCAAGATAGAACCAAAAAGGGTTGAAGGCATATTGCAAATAAGTCACCCCAGAAACATCAAAGAACTTCAATCCTTCATTGGAAAGCTCAATTTATTAAGATGGTTCATACCCAACCTGGCAGAACTCCTTAGGAACATGACAAACATGCTCAAGAAAGAGATAGGAGTTAACTGGACCTTAGAAGTAAAGAAATCCTTTGAACTGGTCAAACATGCACTCACCCAAGCACCAGTCCTTATCAGTCCTGATTTCACTAAGGACTTCCTCATATTTTCCTTTGCATCAGAACATACTGTGGATGTTTTCCTATTACAGAAAAATCTTGAAGGACAAGAGCAGCCAATTTCATTTTTCAGCAAGGCACTAAGAGATGCACCTCTGAAATACAATATCATGGAAAAATAGGCCTATGATTTGGTCAAAGCCTTGAAAGATTTCAGAGTTTATATATTACACTCTCACATTATTGCATTTGTGCCTAATATAGTGGTAAAAGACATTTTATCACAAGACCTCGTTGGCAAAAGAGGAAAGTGGATTGTTGTGATACTGGAATATGATTTGGAAATTAAACCCACTAAACTCATCAAGGGTCAAGGCCTAGCACAATTAATGGCTGAATCTAACTTGCAAGCACTTGATATAAACATGATAGATGCATTAGATGAACATGAAGAGTTGGAAACTCCTCTTATTGAAGATTATTTCCTCAATTCACCTTGGTATGCTGATATTTTGTATGTTCTTACTAATCTCAATGCTCCTCCTGGTATGTCTAAAAAAAAGGAAAGATTTTTAAAGTTGAAAGTTCTTAACTATTGCATTTTAGATAAATGTTTATATTGGAAAAATACTAGTGGATTATTGCTTAAATGTTTTCCTGAGAATGATGCAGATAGGATCAAGCATGAGTTTCATGAAGGAGAATGTGGGGGCCACCTCAATTGGAAAACCACTACCAATAAAATCCTTAGAGCTGGCTATTACTGGCCCACCCTCTTTCAATATGTCCACAAAATGATAGCTGCCTGTCACAAATGCCAAATATTTGAAGGCAAGAGAAAACTGTTTTCCTTACCCTTGCAACCAATCACTGTTGAAGCTCCTTTTCAATAGTGGGGCCTAGACTTCATTGGGGAAATCCATCCTGCCTCATTTTCCCAACATAGATGGATACTCACAGCCACTAATTATTTCACCAAATGGATAGAAGCCATCCCTTCTAGGAATGCCACAAACTCAATTATCATAAAATTCCTTGAAGACCATATCCTGTCTATATTTCACTGTCCTAGGAAAATTATCACTGACAATGCTGCTGCATTTGGTTCTAGAAAGATGGTTTATTTTTGTCACAGATATCAGATTGTGCTTAGTCATTCCACAGCTTATTACCCTCGAGGTAATGGGCTGGAAAAATCTTCCAATAAGAGCCTGATAAACATAATAAAGAAGTTGCTGGAAGAAAATCATAAGTCATGGCACAACAAGCTGGTACATGCTTTATGGGCAGACAGATTGACAACAATGAAATCAATCGAAATATCTCCCTATCAGCTGGTTTATGGAGCAGATGTAGTTTTTCCTACCAGTTTAGGAGTGCTAGTGATGAAGTTGGTCCAAGAAATGCAATAAGAAGAAGATAGCATGATGAGAAGGATAAATCAGACCATACATCTTCAGCAGACAAGGGAAGAAGTTTATAACAGAGCACAGAAGGTACAAGAGAACATCAAAAGGTTGTTTGATAAGAGGACAAAGACCAGTGATTTCAAGATTGGTGACAAAGTACTCAAATGGGATTCCAGGAGAGAAGATAAGGGCAAACATGGCAAGTTTAACAATTTATGGCAAGGCCCTTACATCATTCAATCTGCCATTAGTCATAATGCATTTTTCCTACAAGAGATGGATGGTACAGACCTACTTGGGGGTCCTATCAATGGCAGAATGCTCAAGCATTACTTCTGCTGAAATTTCAGTTTAAAGCCTTCACTTTCATTGTAAATATCATTGCTTTATTTTTATTTGAGAAATTGAAAAATACAAAAACAATAGAAAAGAGAAAAAGAGGGCAGATTAGAAAAAGAGAAAGGTACAACCCCATACCAAAAAAGAAATAAAATCTGAAAGTGTGCAAGCCTAAATGCCACTACTTGAAAGTGCACTGCTATTTAGTCATACATCCTAATCATGACTAGATAGATTTCAATTTACTACTGATAGGTTAGTGAATCAGATTTTCCAAAATGCTTAATCTTGGCTTATCAGTAGATTAGATTATGATAGAAAAAGAATGGTTCAAACATGCTCAAAATCTGAACCAAGGGATCAAAAGGAAAGAATGGCTCTAATTAGATCAAAACCTGAGCCAAAGATGCAAAAAGACTGGTTCTAACATGCTGAAAATTTGAACCAGGTAAAGAAGAAGAAGACAGCTCAAAGAGATCAAAATCAGAGCTAAAAGAAAGAAGGAAGGACTCTCATTGTTTTCAGATCTTAAGCCTTCCAAGTTTTGTTTTACTTTTCTGCAAATAAAGGTCTATGAGCAGCTTGTTTGTATGCCATAGTATTACAGCAAATCAGATAGTTTAAACATGGTTTAGCTGTGTTTTCAATTTCTATTTCAGAATATAGAGAATGAGATCTGTCAAACAGTTTAATCCTGACAGATAGTAGTGAGGTAGAGAAGCTATGAGTTCAACTGTTTAATCTAAACTCATGGAGAAATAAGAGTAGTTTTAGATTAGTTTTTCTTGTTTTCAAAAGAATAAAATGTTGATGTCAAAGGGTTTGCAAGTCCAAGTGCACCTTATGAAGAAAAAATGTTAGGAAAATAGGTTGTGTAGGTAGTTTTTTGGGGAAAATTGATTGGTTATAATGCAATGCTGATCATCTTTTCAAGCAACATGATCAAAGAAGAAAGAGGATTGTCAAAGTGTAGGACATTGATCTACATTCCAGAGATAAAATTTCTGAGGTTCTTGACACCTCCAAGGAGCTGCCATCCCCAAGTGGAGCCACTGTTAGCCATCAGTAAATTTTGTTGCAGCAGATGACAGCTAAATTTGTTGTGTGAGCCTTCAAGAAATCATTTTTATAGAAAAATGCTCATTCTTGAAGCCTTTAGTGTCTTTTGACTTAAAGGTGATATTCACTGATGTTTCCATCCAAATATAATTCCAAGAAGCCCTGTTTTGGTCTTGAGGAAAACTATTTTGAATCCCTTTTCCACCCTCTTTCATTCATATTTTCCTCCACTTCCTCAAAATCCCCTTTAAAACCATTTAAAATCCCTTTTTATTGGTTTAAAAACCCCTCTGTTTACTCTATCGGAACCTGAAAAAACCTCAAAAAACCCCTTTTTCAACCTTTGAATCCTATCATTTTCATATAAACAGATTTAAGCCCCTGCGGGCTTAGTTCTCAGCCCCTTCCTCCATGCGACTGGGACCCACGACCGTCGGCTATAGGTCTTTAGCCCCTTTCTCGCTATCGGAGGTCGCCCCACCCCCTTTTTTTCCTTTGTATATTCATTTTTCCTTCCGCGGGATGGTTTCACCTCCAATTCAATCTCCACCATTGATCTCGCAGATACAATGGCCATCGACAGATCGCCCCATCGCAAATCAGCCTTCCATCAGTCCCGCATCCCTTTCCCTTTTTTATCCGCCGATGCGAAGTCTCGATTCCATCTCAGCCATCCATTTCCCCCAAGATCCGACGGCTATTGCACATCGCATCGGGTTCCTTCTGTTTCCTTCTCACATCTCCTTTCTCTGCCGATATGCGAAGCCTCGAGGGTATCTCCACCATCGATCTGATCCAGATCCGACGGCCCTCGTTCCGTCGCTCATCACTCCATCACATCGCTCATCGCTCTTTGGCGATCCCAATTCCCCTGTCCCCGGACCCTCTACTCCTTCGATCTCCAATCCACCGAGGAAATCTCCACCGTCCAATCTTGATCCCTATCCAACGGCTCAGGATCACTGCGGAGGCACCCGGCCTGCGAATTTGTCCGTACCTCAAGTGCCCCCACAATACGCTTCTTTCTTTCATTTTCCCTTATAACCGTGCTCGTCCCACCCGACCACGTTGGGGCCTTTCATTGTGTTTCCGTGGGATCTCCACCATTGATCTATTCCTCCCCCCAGATCCAACAGCCCAGAAGTGCTTTCACTCCATCCCACTTCCACCTTTTTTTCCCTTTATATATTCGCCCATACATGGTTTATAACCATTTATCATTATAAACCCACGACGCTCATCGTTTACCCACCCTCAAGCCTTCCCGCTACGCGAAAAATTGGCTTACGTCACCCTGGCCCCACCTCATTCTTCTGCCATGCATCTTGTCTCCCCTCGCGCTCATCTACAATCGTAGATCTTCGACCCGAAGATCTAATGGCCCCAAATCCATTTCGTGCTCATTTCATAAATAAAATTGACCAAGCTATTTGCACGCGAAATGGGCGGTTTTCAGGAGCATACGTGTCATCCATTGGACCGTATCACGTTCAACCTGTCCCAAACCACTTACCACTTTCACCCCACGGGAAAACCACTGCCGGTTTTCTAATACTGCCTTTCCAAATCTTCACACCATAATTAATTTTGAACCCTGGTTCGTCTTTGCCATGGTTAAACCCTTCTCCGATGCATTCACCATGCCTCCTCACTGCTCCATAACCTCCACCAAAGCCCTCTATTGCAGTTAAACCCAAGAAATGCAGGATTTCATAACTGGTTTGTCGTCGTGTACAGGTTTAATGGTGGATTTATCCACAGGTCTCCCACAGCCAAAGAAACAGTGGCTAATGGGCCGAGGGGTCGAATTTCCAAGCTTAATAAAATGTTTTATGGACATTATTACACATAAAACCCTCCAGCGCAGCAGGAAACCCCTACAGACACAAAGACAGGGAATATTAATGAAGATCAGCGAAGAAATCAAAGGATTAAAGGTTAATACAGTCAGCAAAGGACAGAAAGCCCGAAAGATGATCAGAAGAAGCCTTAAAGCACAAATTAAAGGCAAATCAGTGTTTAAAGTGCTAAACAAGACATATCAACAGAAGAAGAGACTCGAATGACACCTACAGTCCTATTTTACCTCAAAAGCACACATATTAAATGCATAGTCAGAGATATTGGGCCTCAGAAAGTAATTGACAACCATCCTATTGACAAACCCTCTTTAAAACTGTCAGAACAGTTATTAAGCAGACATGGGGCTACAAAACCCAAAACATGACAGTTTACTTGTCATAGAGGTCAAACACGGTACTTCAGACCAAGTTATCTTCAAAGAAACACTTCGGAGTTATTACCATGCCTACCAGATATGCATCAAAACAGGAAAAACTACCAAAAGGGTACAATCAGTTAATGCAATGGTCATTAAGGAGAATGGGCATTCGAATACTTCTCCCATTCTCTCTTAATTCATATTTACTACCATTTCTATAGCACTCTTCCTCTTTGCACCTATGTGTATTCACAGAAAATTCATTGTAAAGTGTTGGGAAATTGTTAATAGTTTGAACTGTTATTGAGTAAAGTTGCTGAGTAGTTGTAATATAGTAGGATGGGAAGAAAATCATTGGACTGTAAAAAGCTATTGGACTCAAAGTATGTAACTGGTTTTGCACATCAATAGACAAGTAGATTCACTGGATCCTGATCTAAATCATTGGTGATGTTATTCTCACTGTAATTGTTATTTTCATTATGTTTCCACTGTGTTCATATTCTCTGATAAAGAACAACAAATATAGAGTAGGATATAATGCAAAGTACCCTACCTCTCACTAAAAATCTTTATCTTTATGTTTTTTGCTAGATGTATGTTTGGGAATGATTTCAATAGAGTATAACTAGTCAATGAATGTTGGTGAGCCCATATCTTGCTGAGTATAACTTGAGATGTTGTTCTTAAATGATCTTTTCATCACATGCTAAGTAGAGTCTTAATCAAGGAATTTTATGTTTAGCCCTATCCCTTGTTTAGTCTTAAACAGTTGTTTTGAAGATTTCCCTTAAAAGTGTGTCGAAAGAAAGATAGATTAAAATTCCTTACTTGATCTTAGGCTGCTTTTTATGTTTATCTGTGTTTTTTTGATATATTTAAAGATGATAATGAAAGTCCTTACCTGATCTTAATGCTTCTTTGCTTTTACATAAGGTTTTTCTCTACCTCACCTTAATATCTGAAATACCAACTCAACTTAAAATATCTTCTCCCGACATGATGACTTTCCCTTTGAAATTTCCCTAATAGTTGTTGTGCAAGTAAACCTTTTATATATCTAAACCCTTTTATATCTCCGTAGCCCAATGGTTTAGCACTTTTTTTTTACCTATCTTCCCATGTTGAAACAACCTTCCAATTACTTCCTCCTTCACTTCACATGACCTTCTCATTTAACGATCCCCAACCAACAAACAAAAAAACCCCTTGTGCTGCATAAATAGCCTAATATCATATCATAAGCCTTAAATACATATACTTTGAAAATACATATAGAGAGATCCCTCTCTAAATCTAGGAGGGCTAGATCCTAGGATTCCAAAGTGCTTCTGATGTTGCCTTGTCATTTAGTATGCCAATCTGCTAAATCACAGGACTCCAACAAGAACAACTAAGATGTTCGCATCATCATTCATGTAAACACCTCTAGATCACTGAAAGAATCAATGGACATCAGTTGTGGATCAAATAATTATCTATAATTACTATATTCAAAACTTCTTTTACGTTGGCTGAGACAGTTATTTGTTGATTCAGTTCAGACATTTGGAGACTCTCTGAATGCCATAAACTGGACAAACGAAAAACACCATTGTAAAAATATGATTTTGATTCCTATTTAAGATGAAATCTTTTTCATAATAGCTAGTTTTGTTGATGTTTCTATATGTCATTGATATAAAGAGAAAAATGTTGAAGTTGATCTCTTTTCTAAAGTAGGACTTCAAATAAATATGGGAAGTTGGCATATAATTGAAGATGAGACAGGTCTGGTCTCGGTATCATAGCATCCACCATATCAACATTAAGGGCCTCCCAAAGTTTTATCACTCTTCATTCATGTTTTTTTTTTAGTTTGTGTACTAATGAAGACAAAGCATATACTGGATACCTATTTCAGAATCTTCCAAGAATCTGAAATTTGGATTAAATATT
Source organism: Pinus albicaulis (assembly GCA_034641835.2). NCBI lineage: Eukaryota > Viridiplantae > Streptophyta > Pinopsida > Pinales > Pinaceae > Pinus > Pinus albicaulis. Next base: position 964,150,690 of record CM076572.1, read on the forward strand.
ATTTCTCGGTTCTCGCTCTGTTATGATGGTATACATATTTTCATATTGACTGGTTGTTTTCTCCTCGTTGGGAGAGGCCTGGATCCAAATATATCTTAAAAGACTTAATATGATTGTTTTCATTTATATACCCCACCTTTATTTATATATTTTCTAGATGAACTCAGTTAAAAATCATTTTCCTCCAAATTTTTTGTGTTGCTCCTTTTCTGTACATTACAGACTCATAGCTTTTTGAATGCTTAAATGCATCTACACATATAACTTTCTATCCTCTTAGTAAAAATTTTGATTTTTCCATTGAAAAAAAAAAATTACTTTTAAAAATTATATATTTAAGGCTTCAACGATTTGCATTGTATGTAGATTTATCTTCAAATTCATTGCATCCATTTTTTTTGTGAGTCGATGTTTCGAACCAATCCACTCTGGTTCATCATCAAGAAATGTTAATAAATGTGTGTGTGTGTGTTGTTAAAATGTTGCATAAACTAAAATATCAAGACATGTATATGAAATTTTTATAACATGTTTATTAATTTATTAAATTCAATTATGACTACATGTACATGTCAATTTTCTAACATGTTTATTAATCTATTAATTTAGGAGATGTGGTTTGGGGGTTTTAACAATTTTATTTACAAAAATTCTTTTTTCTTTTAAAAATGTTTTCATAATAAAACTCCTTTATTTTTGCTAGGTTATTTGAGACTTGAGAATATTGGTATGTCTAACGTGTAGCTTGAGAAACCGCAACCTAGGGGCACCTAAACCATCAAAATCACATGGTGATCACATCTGTCCTGATTCATGTGAGCCCTTAGGATGGATGCATTTTTGCCGAAGATTTTCGAACAAGTGACTTTTACACCACAAAATTCCTTAACATAACACCCCATCACCATCTAATCTACATCCATGGATTCTTTCAATTTTTTTTTTAATTTAAATTTTTTTTATCATGTACATTCCATAAATACTAGTTATAAATAGAATTTTTTTTATCATTTTGAATAATCCACTTAACACTTTTTATAGAAATTAAATTCATAGGAGTTAATAAATTAACATAACATCTATCATTAGATATAAAATTCAAACTAAGGGGTGGTGGGAGCAGGAGGGGTATTTTGTTTCCCGGAGGAAAAATCTGAGATAAGGTATGCAAGGGGACTAGGAATGACAGTTAACAATAAAGTAGAACTGCTAGCCTTGTGTAAAGGATTGGACTTAGAAATATCCCTCGGAGTAAATAAATTTAACATGTTAAGGGACTCTCTATTAGTTAGAAGAATTTTTTCATCCTCCAATTCTCATAAAAATGATGCAAGGTCTTCTATTATGCAATAATAAGATATATAAGTTAAAAAAAAATGAACAATTTGTGCTTTATCATATCATCTAGATCCTCAACAAGGCCCTCGATGAGATGGAGAATTGCGGCATGACTTTGGGCAAAGGCATGTGTGATCTCGGTGGCAAGGTCATAGGCCACATGCCCATCCTATAAGAGAATGTCATCTAGTGGAGAATTTAATTCCCTCCTCGTATCTATTAATGGAGGGATGATGCAAGTAAACATAAATGGAAATCACGATAGAAGGGAAGTGGAATGTATGTTATCAACATATGACATCCTCACGTATCCCAATACCATCACCCCAAAGGGCATATATACATGAAATTAACTAAGCTCATGGACAAAACATAGAATCCATCATTTCAGGGAGGAATAAGGGTTGTATATCTTGTTAGCGAATTAATGTTAAGGCAATGCACAATGTCTCATTATCCAGTGAATTTTTTGCAAGGGTGGTTTGGCAGATCCATTGGAAAACACACATATTTAATGGGTCTGCATATTGAAGATCTCCAAACAATCATGGCACGAGCCGAGGAGAATGAGGATCAGGAAGTAATTGATGTTTTTAAGGACATGTAGACTCCTTTTGTATCATATGTCATAGCAAGTTTGGAGCATCATTTTGATAGTAGTGTGGGATAGAAGAATACTACCATGGAATTGAAAAGGGCACAGGATAACCAAACCCCTGAGGAGGAATTCACCCTTTGGAAGAGGGTCACAAGTTTTTTTTTCAAAATTTATTTTCTTTTCCTTGGATTTGTCATTTTCTATGTTGTTTGGGGGTGCCTTTCCCTTTCTTCATATTCACAGATCTAAAGTCTCACTTCTTTTGTTTAAATTTCTGCTCAATATTTACAGCATATCGATAGGCAACACCATGCGAGGATATTTTGAGGAACTTCATTTTGTCTTGGATGTGCTTATGCAATAAAACACAATACTTTAGTACCAAATGCCACTCGGAACCCTTGATGCCCCATGTCATGCGAAGGGCATGAAAACCATTTGAGAACTTCGACAAGTCTTGGTCCATTTCCTACTGCAACTTGGTCAACTTAATTTATTTTTCTTCATAGCTAATAACAGTGTAATACTATTCATTTATGGCATCTTGACAAGAATTCCAAGTGGGCGGGGCTGAGAAGAGTAAGGGTTCCCCCTTGTTCTTTTTCTCACTATAGATTTTCCACAAGTCCTTTGTAGAAAATATATAACACAACTTTGATACCATGAGGAAATTACACCAATGGATTCAATCCGAACATGTAATGTACTAAAACAAGATATTGAGTCCTACAATATTTTTGTAATATAAATCATGATCACTAAATCACATGCAAGTAAGATAAAGAATTAAATCAATCGTACAACACAAGAGTTTCCTGGGGAAAGAAACTGCTCAAAATAAATCCATATTTATTTTATAATCAACCAAGGAATCATGAAACAATATAAGGCATGTGTGCTCACCACAACCTCATAAACTCTACCAATTTTCTCACGTTGAACTAGGAAAAGTTAGACTAATACATAACCAATTTCCTTCCCACCTTTAACCTTCCTTTCTTACGCAATCCCTAGGAAAAGAAATTCCTATTAAATAGGAATTCCAACCTTCCTTGATTGTGGAAAACATCATGGGCTTCCTGTGGCTTTATAACTACACCTGGGAAGTTGGCTAAAAATACAGCTAATAGTTTTATTATCTTTAACCTGTGCCTCAACTAGGTCTCCATCAGAATTTACATGCATGCAACTATTAATTTTGAATCATCAGTTACTTGGTAGATCACTACTTGAGAATTAAATATATTTTAATTCACTTGATCTTCCACTAGATCGTCAATCATTTAGAACTAGTTAATCTAATTTTAACTCAATTAATTTGAGTTAATTGATTACATTCACACCACACTAGTGCTACAACTACAATTGGATCCTGTAAATAATAGAATCACTCTACATGTCTATCCTTTGACCCTGAACTTAAAATTATTTAGCTAGCTAAGTCTATCACACTTAGTTAAATACTACAAGTTATTATGAAATAAGGTTACAATTTATTTCTAATTTATTTAAAAATTGGATGCCCACATTAGCACTAATGTGTCACTTGAATTTGTCACTCATGTGTGACCTGAAATCCCACACTAGTACATGGTGAATTTTCTTTTTGAATCTCAACACTCCCTCTGAACAAGAAAGGGATTATCTTCTATCTTGATCCTGCCTCTGTGTTATTCAAATTTTCTCTTCACAAGCACCTTTTTCAAGATATCTGCATCTTGATCCTCCATGGGAATGTACTGCAAAAACATAATGCACCTATGAACACAATCTCTAAGATGGTGATACCGGATGTTAATATGCTTGGACCTGTCATGGAATACCGTATTAACTGAAATTTTTATGCAACTTGGGTTATCACAATGTATCACTGTTAGATCTATATGATGACCAAAAAAACCAATAAGTATATTCCTCATCCAGAGGACTCACATGCAGCCTAAATAACTTCGCTGTACTCTCCCTCAGTTGAACTAAGTGCAACTGATCTCTACTTCCTGTTGTACCAAGAAACTGTTGTTGATCCTATGCTGAAGATTCCCCCTGATCCGATCTTCCTGCCTGATGGACTACCTGCCCAATCTTCATCAGTGAAGCCTTGAAGCGTCACTCCCTCTGTTGATCTGCACCAAAATCCATAATCTATATCTCCCATGAGATATCTCAACAGATGCTTCCTCACCTTCCAAAATAGCTTGGTAATCTTAACCATAGCTTGACTAAGCTGGTTAAGTACGTAGCATATGTCTGGTAATGTGTTCACCAAATACATAAGTGAACTCACAAGCTTCCTATAAATAGTGGCATCCACTACCTCACCTAAAGTAGCATCCTCCTTCCTCCAATTTTCTGCAAGAGGAGTCTTCATGGGTTTGCTACCCTCCATGTGGAATTTCCTCATAATTTCCTTAGCACACTTTCCCTGAGATAAAAATATCTCCTCATCTCTTTGCCATATTTCCAAGCCAAGGATATAATGTAAGAGCCCCATGTGCTTCATCTCAAAATCTCTTGCAAGATCCTCTTTGCAAGAATTTATGAGCTTCTTATTACCTGTCAGTATAAGATCATCAACATAAAGTACAATAATCAAAATCTTACCATCAACCACAATATGATATAGGTTCACATCTTCTTCACTCCTTGTGAAGCCCAGCCGAGTGAAATAGCTTTCGATCCTGATGTACCAAGAATGAGGTGCTTGCTTTAGCCTATATAGTGCTTTCTTGACTCTGAACACATTTGACTCCATATTTAAGTTCTAAAAACCTTCTTCCTGCTCAATGTACACTTCTTCCGCAATAACTCCATTAAGAAAACCTATCTTTACATCCATCTAATGTATCTTCCACCCCATCTTCACTGAGAGTGCAAGGATGGATCTAATAGATGAGTACCTTGCAACCCGTGCAAATGTCTCCTCATAGTCAATCCCCTCTACCTATGACAATCCTTGGGCCACAAATATAGACTTGTATTTCTACACACTCCCATATGTTGCTTGCTTCACCTTGTAGATCCACTTGGATCCAACCACTGACTTCCCCACTAGTCTTGGGACCACTTCCCATGCACTATTTCTAATAATGGAGGTATACTCCTAACCCATGGCATCAACCCATGTTGGTTGTTGCTCTGCTTCCTCAAAAGAGGATGGTTCTTGTTGGGTGCCAGTTTTGTACTTATTTCCTACATCTGTTACCCCCATTATTACCTTGTGACTACAGCCATTGGGACTATATTTACCTCTTTTCCTGCTTTTCTATCTTAAATAGTGATGTTTTACCTTATTTTAATTATCTTTCTGCTTCATCGACTATTATGTTGTATCTTTTATTTTTCTTATCACTAACTGGGATACATGTTGGAAGAAGTTCTCTCATATTTTGTTGTCCTTCTAGTTCTTATTCTTAGCACAAAATATCTAGAGCATGAGGCATATAGAAGTAGTGAAAGTGTGTTGCTATAGTGAGTTGTTACACCACAATATTGTTACATCACGGTGTTGTTACAGACCCGCTATATAAATTGTTGTTACAGTTGTACTGTTGACTGGATATTGTCAACTTTCAGATACCGACCTGTCCCCAATTGTTGTTACGCTACAACTCTCACTTTCCACAAATAGTTGTAGAAGTCATTACATATTGTATATTAGGATGACAACTTTTAGGTAGGTTTGATTATAATCCATACTCTTCCAATAAGTCTTTATATTAAGAAGTGGTTATAACTATATTTATCTTATTTTGATCAGCATGAGAATCGTAAGATTCTCATGATTGCTTTATTCCTTGTTTTTATGAACATGTAACCATTATATAATTCTCGACCCTTGAGGTCAAGGGGTTAGCAGAGAACAATATTACTTTTGGTTCTATAATTTTTGTCATATTAATACAAAGATATCATGTTGCTTCTATTACATGCGTTGTCTAGTTTATTTTTTATTTAGTTTTTATCTCCTATTTAGTGGGGAATGTAGCGGTTAAGGTAGATGTACTATATTTCTTAATTTCTTTACATCTTGGTAGAATTACCTTTGTTATTGTTATGGTTGTGAGTAGACCTGCTTCAATTTCGTTATTATTATGCTATTACACAGATCTGATTATAGATACTAGCTAGTATAATTTTTGTGTGGTGCGCTAGGTACAATTAATTGAGGCATGATTACATTCCTATGGATTTTTTATATTCTTGCATGAGTGATTTCTTCGAGCAATTGATTCAGCAACGTTTTCTCTTTACTGGATTTGCTTCTGGTTTGATGTATCGACACATACAGTGCAAATTTCATTGAAATAAAAGACGTCCCTAGATTGATAATTATGTGTACTATCTTAGTCATTTAACAATGATTAATACAATTCAACATTTTGGCATCATTTTCGGGGATGGCAGTAATGAAACAATTAACCAAAATTGTTTGTTTGATGATAGAGTGTTCCTACTCCACAACTTTTGTGCAGTAAGACGAGAGGTAAGAACCTGCACATCACTCTAAAATACTTGAGAAGGCTCACCATTGCTACATTAGGGCACTTAGAAGTGTAATTTTTGTTGATCAGCGGTTGTCATTGATGTCAACCTAAGCAGCACCAGGGGCTAACCCAATATTGCATGGGAATTTTGACTTACCAAATTAATATATTCTGGGTCAATAATGCTTTTGATGGTTTCTGCTTGTCGATATGTTTCCATTGATATATGGCATGCCATGTAATTCTTCACAGTTTGAGAGATATTCATGTTTGAAGTTTGTACCCCCAGTTAGTGGGCTAAAAAAAGTCATAATTAATATTTTTTATGGTCCTAAAATCCCTCCCACGTTCGCTTGTTGAAGCCCCTCTCAACTTAAGCATTCATATAAATTGTGATCTTCATTTCCTCCTTATGCAAGGGATTCATCCATCTGAAACAGGTCATCTTGGAATTTTCACTCTAACTTTTCTTCTACGAAGATTCAGAAGCTAAAAATTTTATGAGGTGAAGCTGAAATCCTGAGGAAGTCGCAGTAAAAATTTTAGATCAAGGTGCTCAACATTTTTGCAGATATGATCTGTGTAAGTCAGGGTTTTTGCAGGCTCCTGAAATTCATCTCAAACAAGTGACCTTGGTACATTCGTCATAACTCTCTCTTTGAGTATCAGATTGGAATTCCATAAAAAGTGAAAGATATTGCATAGTCTGTACGTTTCACTCTATCAATTTCAGAAACAAACGAAGAAACAGCGACATGTGGCATGTCGTACAAGTGCGCTCTGCTGAAACAATCCATAAGTAGGGCATTGTGAGAGATTGGATATAACTCTCTCTTCAAGAATCCAAATTGAGTCAGACCTGTGGCATTGGAAATATGACTTAGAGGAATACTACAGGACCAAAAATCATATATTGAGGATCTGAAATGATAGAGATACACCAGATTCAATATAGAGCTCCTAGAAGGCAAGAAAAATCTAGATCATGTGTTGTCAAGGGTTGCAAAGGACCAGACTTTCTATGGAAGAAAATCAAAGCAAGGTGCAACAGATGGTAGCATGACAAGAGCAGAAACCAAGGTGCATAACAGAAGCAAGAATTTCATCATATGAAGTCTTCAAGTGGGCAGCACTGCATACAATCATTGTAAAGGTATCATTGTACTTAGTCATTGTAAATACATTATTGTACAAATTGTACTAGTGTCTATCTGCCAAGGGTTGAAGAGGCAGTGTTGGGAGGTCTAGGATCATCATTAGGTGGTTGTATCAAAGTTGGGGTTATGGTCTAGTATATATTCTTCTTCTGCATCATTCTATATCATTGTAAAGTGGTATATGGTCTATCTTTATTCTTCGTTGGGAGAGCCAATTGACGAGAAGAATATTATACGGAAGATTCTTAGAACGTTACCAAGGAGATTCAAACCAAAGGTATCGGTCTTAGAATACAGTGAAAATCTGGGAAAACTCAGCAAAGAGGAATTACATGGAGTTCTCATAGCATATGAAATGAGACTTGATGAAGAAGAGGGTACTTCACATCTAGAAACTGCGTTCATTGCGTCTAAGAAAACCAATAAGGATAACAAACTTCAATTGAAAAGACATGCACCTGCAAGTGTGAAGAAAAGGGAGATGATGAAGAAGGTCTTTCAGATGAAGAATATGCTTACTTCACGAGAAAACTACAAATTGGTAAGGGACAATTTAAAGGTAAACTTCCATTGATACGTTTCAGCTGTAATGAGGTTGGGCATTTTTCAACAAAATGTTCAAACAAAAGTAATGTAAACTCAAAAAGAAAGAAAGGCTTTAAGAAATTCAACAAGCAAGGATCCAAAAGGAACTTTATCTCAAAAGAAGATAGCTCATCATCCGATGAAGACAATGATAGTGAAGAAGAAGCCAATGAGAGATAATTTTTTATGGCCAATCACAATAAACCCAAGCACAATAAGAAAGAGGTATCAAACAACGAAGAAGAAGGATGGACCATATACAAATTTTATGAGGAAGCAATCAAGCTTATAAAATATCTCAAGTCAGAGAATATTTGTTCCAAAACTCTTGAAGAACAAGTTCAAGGTCTCAAAATTGAAGTTGAAGAACACAAATGCATTGAAGAGTCACTTCAAAAGAAGTTGGAAGAAAGCAACCAAGAAAGGGAAGAATTAGAAGCCGAAGTAGTCTCGTTGCGTGAGGAGGTGAAGAAAGGAAAAACTATCCAAAACTATGCCAACAGCTCAAGGGCATTGGAAGAACTCATCAACAATCAACGATCTTACAACGAAAAAACTGGCAGCAGTTACAAAGAAGAAGAAGTAGTACCATATACAAAAAAAATACAATGAACCTATGAGATCTGACATGCATGTAGAATTCATTGGACAAGATTCGCAAGAAAAACCTTGGAAGACAATTCCTCGACAAAAATTTCCATCCAGGTACCAACATATTTTTATGGCTACTGTTATTCATGTGGAAAATTTGGTCATAAAGCTGTAGAATGTTGCACGTACCCTAGGAAAAAATACAATTCCAGGAGATCTGTCAAATATGAACCTCTCAGGGCTCAGTGAAATATCAATAGATTTGAACATTTAAGAAATAATATTGAATGTTACAAATGTCGAAACTTTGGACACATAGCCAAATACTGCAGACTTGAAAATCCTCCAAAAGAATCTTAGAAGCCAGAGAATGAACAAACATGGAAGAAGAAGAAGAATGATAATTGTGCTCTCGCTCTCAAGGCTCAAAAGAACAAATATGTGTGGTATGTTGATAGCGGTTTCTCAACGCATATGACTGGAGATAGAAATAAATTTGTATCTCTGAAAGAGAAGAAGGATGGAACCGTGTCCTCTGGAAATGATGGATCTTCAAATGTTATAGGATCAGGTACTGTCACTCTCGGAAGAAAATATGTTCTAGCCAAGAATGTTCTATTGGTTGAAAACATGAATCACAATCTACTTAGTGTTGGACAAATGTGTGATCAAGGACACACAATATTATTCAACTCCACAAAATGTGAAATCAGGAAAGGCGTGTATGGTGAAATTGTGACTACAACAAGTCAATCTCCAAATGACATATATGTTCTGGATGAAGCAACTAAAGCATGTCTAATAGCTAAAGAGGATGATACAATAATTGGTAGAAATGATGATCGACTAAGTAAGAATTTTTCTACAAAGGTGCAAAGTGATTTAGAGATGTCTTTACTTGGTTGCAAATTGAGCATTGATGACTCATCTAAGGATGTGGATCAAAGGTTGTACAGATCTATGATTAGTAGTCTTCTATATGTAACAGTCTCCCAACCAAATGTTATGAAAGCAGTTGGACAAGTAGCAAGATTCCAAGCAGCACCAAAAGAATCACATATTAAATATTCGCCAGCTTTGGAACATCTTTGCCAAAAGCTTGGGATTCTCCCAATTTCTCATTAGATTTTCCTTTTTCAGAATATAAAGGCGGAGTGGAAGTGTGTACAGGTCTGTAGGAAGGTTGTGTGTCAGCGTGAGTGGCAGTGTGTACAGGTCCGCAGGATGGTTGTGTTTCAGGGGGGAGTTACCCTTTGCCATTGATGTCAAAGGGGGAGAGAATGTTGTAGGAAGAGGTGCCATGATCCCAGTGGGAGTACTTGTGTTTCCATCAATGCCAAAGGGGGATATTGTTGATCAGCGGTTGTCATTGATGTCAACTCAAGCAGCACCAGGGGCTAACCAAATATTGCATGGGAATTTTGACTTACCAAATTAATATATTCTGGGTCAATAATGCTTTTGATGGTTTCCACTTGTCGAGATGTTTCCATTGATATATGGCACGCCATTTAATTCTTCACGGTTTGAGAGGTATTCATGTTTGAAGTTTGTACCCCTAGTTAGTGGGTTAAAACCCCATGGGGTTGGGGCATGGTTTATTGAAAAGTCATAATTAATATTTTTCATGCTCCTAAAATCCCTCCCATGTTCATTTGTTGAAGCCCCTCTCAACTTAAGAATTCATATAAATTGTGATCTTCATTTCCTCCTTATGCAAGGGATTCGCCCATCTGAAACAGGCCATCTTGGAATTTTCGCTCTAACCTTTTTTCTACGAAGGTTCAGAAGCTGAAATTTTTATGAGGAAAATCCGAAATCCTGAGGAAGCTACAACAAAAATTTTAGATCAAGGTGCGCAAAATTTTTGGACATATGATCTGTGTAAGTCAAGGTTTTTGCAGGCTCCTAAAATTCATCTCAAAGAAGTGACCTTGGTAAATTCGTCATAACTATCTCTCTGAGTATCAGATTGGAATTACATCAAAATTTATGGATAGTGCATATTATGTAATTTTTTCTCTATCAATTTCAGAAACAAATGAAGAAACAGTTACACGTGGCATGCCATACAAGTGCGCTCTGCTGAAACCGTCCATAATTAGGGCATTGTGAGAGATTGGGTATAACTCTCTCTTCAAGAATCCAAATTGGGTTAGACCTGTGGCATTGGAAATATGAATTAGAGGAATACTACAGGACCGACAATCAGATATTGAGGATCTAAAATGACAGAGATACACCAGATTCAATATCGAGCTCCTAGAAGGCAAGAAAAAGCTAGATCATGTGTTGTCAAGGGTTGCAAAGGACCAGACTTTCTATGGAAGAAAATTAAAGCAAGGTGCAGCAAATGGTAGCATGACAAGAGTAGTAACCAGGGTGCATAACAGCAGCAAAAATTCATCATATGAAGTCTTCAAGTGGGAAACACTGCATACAATCATTGTAAAGGTATCATTGTACTTAGTCATCTCTACCATCCTTTCGGGGGATGGTTGTTGAAGATTCTGATACCTTTATGTTCGAGTTCGATGTGCTGTGTATGAGTTATGACTACACTTCAAATGCCCATAAGCTAAGATTTTGTGCCGCTACTTTGAAAGGGAAAGCATTAAGATGGTTCATGAGATTGGGTGCTAGCATGATCCAAACATGGAATGACATGAGGGAGGCCTTCCTCTTTAAGTATCGAGATTACTGTCGAACTAGGGATTTGAAGGAAGAGATCTTCAGAATTCCATAGAAGGAGGAGGAGAGCTTGGAAGACTACATGGAATGATTGCATTTTACAAAGGTCTAAGTTTGGTAACTTAGCCCAGGAAATCTTGAAACCTATATTCTTAAGAGGTATAAGAGATGACTGTCTGGATCATTCCAATATGTTGGGAAAGGGATACATATCGCAAGAACCACTTGAAGTCTAGGAACCTTCAGTTTGGATACAGAAGTCCACAAGTGGAGGAGTAACCAGAGCAGATATCGGGAATCTATTTGAGGATTTTAAAACTGATCTCCTCCATACTCTCTCTGTCCCAGATCACTACAGTGCAAGTTAAGAAAGCACAAGAAGAAGCTGAAGAAACTTTGGCAATATTTTGTCCTCGATGCAAAAAGAAAAATTTAGAAAGAGAATGTGGACTGAATAGTATCACCTTGTGCAACACTTGTGAGTTGGCACATTCTACTAGTCAATTCTCGGAACTACCCAGAATAAAAGTAGTACTTCAGTAATAAAGCAAGGATGTTGAGTCTTCCTACGTCATTGGATGAAAGAGACTATGGCAGCCATGACCTACAGTTATGCCTCCAGAATTTTTCTCTTTTAATCTTTGGACTAATGTTTATAATAGTGAGAAAATTTCATGGTCATATCCTACTCCTTCCTCAACACAATTTCCTTCACCATGGAACCAGTGGCCTTCCCTCCACCAATGCAATATCCTCTATCGCAATCTCATCCTTTGATCCAGAATTTGAGAGGTAATGGCAAGGTCCAGCGCCCCCGACACTTCCAATACAACAACAGTTACAATTGCCTCCTCTTCAAGCTTCTGCACCTCTTGTTTGACCCCAATTACCTATGTAATTTAACCCCAATCGAAATAATAAGGCAGCTCAGAGCATAGATGCTCCAATTACTTTCCAGACTTATCTTATCACTCCTATTGGGCTTAACGAGGTTCAACCTCGATCGGGAAAATTAATCAGACCAAAACATACTCCCATTATTATCTAGGAAGAATGTGAGTCACCTAGAAAGGATATAATCGATTCTAAAACAGATGTTACATTTGTAACAACTGATACAACACCTATTGTTACACCTGTAGTAGAAAGCCCGGGAAACCCTGTGTTTTCTACATCAACCAACCCGAGCAGGGCTGGTGCATCTGTGACAACTAACTCAGCTGTTAAGATTTAGGATCCTCCATACCCTCAACAATTAATTGAAACCGGGCCAGTCTCACAAACTGAATCTAAGTTCCTTAAGGAATTACCAAATTTGTATGTGTGGATTCCACTGTTAGAAGCTCTTAAAGAAGTACCTATATATGCCAAAACAGTGAGAGATATGTGTGTCAAAAAGCCTAGAAGGAAACCGAAATTTTTGGGTGTGGAGCCTGATTATCTTATTTATTTTGTATCACAGTGTTGGACCCCTGTACCTTAATGGGGTGGAAACGCCACCCATAATTAAACGCTGCCTAGGGGGTCCAGGGGGTTGGAAGCCTTGTAAAATTATAGTAATTTCTACTCAATCTGGGTCAGTCATTAGGCAAATGATCTAATGGTAGAAGTTATGTTTAGTTTAGGGTATTTTTCCCTAGAAGGCAACCCCTCGCTTGTTTGAGGGTATTGTATTGCGGCTGTGTATGGTGTTAGGTCCCCGTAATTTTCTAGATTGATTGAGATATAAATGGACAGGGTAACATCAAACCAAGATTTGGAATCCAAGGACCTAGCCTTCCTTGATTCAGAGAGGGATCTCTCTAGTAGGTGTAAAGATGTGAAATTGTTTGCTGATTAGGGTTGATTTTAGGCTAGATGTTAAGTGTAGGGTATTTTGATTGTTTTTGTTAGGTATGATGCTTAGATGGATTTAGATAGAAAACATGGAATACTGTTAAGTTATTGGGAAATGGAGTCTAACAAGGTCATGATAAGTTCATCAATGGTTTCAAGAGAATTTGTAGGGAAATTTTAACTTGGTTGGTGGATCCTTAAGGTTGTGAAGGGTCATGAGGTGAACATTAAGCTTGGGAACAATAAGCTAATAAAGGGGAAAAACTGAATCCTTTATGTACTTGTAATCTGAGAGAGTTAGAAGATTTATGAGCAGAGAAAGAGAATCAAAAGCATAAGAAACACCTAATCCATTTGATTTCAAATTGAAATCAAATAATCAACTAAGAAAAACATTTATATGAAACATAGAAAGGCAAGAAACTTATTTAACTTTCATAGATTTCATCATTAAGAGCAGAAAAACATTTAAGATGCAAAAGTAGTTATAACCATATAAGAAGAGAAAACTCTGAACATCTAAAGTTACAGCTGTGAAGGTTCCTTGAAACAAATTTATCTAGTAAAGGAAAAGAGCATGATTCAAATAGACTTCTTTGACAAACCTACGAAAAGTTGCTTTAAAGAGGTGATTCCAAGGACAGAGTATTTCAGTGGCCACAATATGCAGGGCTAGCCATAAATCGTACTTAACAGTAACTGATATAAACCATTCAAGAAATGGTCAAGCTAAGAAATTCTTAGAGAGCAAGGGATGGATTCCCTAACATATGTCAAAAGAGAAAACATTGAGGCAGTGAAGGACAAACATAAGTAAGGTGCCATCAGAAAACATTTCTTAATCTAATTTTTTTTTCCTACTACAAAATAGAAAGATTGAAAACATAACGGAAAACTAGAAAACATGAACATAAGAAACACTTCACCATCAACCAAGCTTATGGATCCTACAAACAATCTCTCTCCATCAACAAGAAAATTAGGGCATGCATGAGCTCCAAGACATCGAATTGTTAGGAAAAACTCCAAGAGACTATGTATTTGCTTCAACAATAGTCATCAAAATCCAACTATTACATGAGTGCCTCGGGCTCTATTTATGGAGTGGCTGAGGAGGTGGGAAGCCCTAAGACGCTTCGAGAAACCCTAATCTAATCATAAATGCCATAAATGTGCTTAATGACCATGCAAGGCCCAAGACACATAGTTGATAAGAAAATAAATGAAAAACAACAAAACATAACTCCCTAATCAAATCAAGAGTGATTTGTCCAAGAAACTATTGAAAAACTCCTTTGCCATCAATCTGTGTTTTTTGTTGACATTTTTGGCAAAAGGTTGCTCTTGTGTGTAACACCTTTTTAGCAAAAAATAGGGTTTGTTACAGCTGAGTTTTGGACCCCTTCTCGGCATCGGATTTGGCCCTGTGATGGCTTATTGGAAAGCTTGATGAGTATAATTTCCAAAAATACTTGATTTGTGTTGAATGGATGCCATTTGACTGCTCAAACATTAAATCTCCCAACACTGCTCAGGGCATAACGCCTGCTCTAAAAAAGAGGCAGAAAGGTCAAATTTGAGGTGTTTTTTGACCTTTTGAGGGGGCAAAAATGCTCCAATTGACATGAAATTTTGTGGGTAGACTGTTCGTGTTGTAAAAAAACCAAAAATGTAAACTTCAGCAACTGAGGATGCCCTAATTTTTAGCGTAACACCTAGGGTGCTACTCCTAGGGGTCCAAATTTGGAAAAAACAATTGTTTTTTGGATTTGCCTCAAAAATGGTGTGTAGACCCCTCAAGGGGTTTTAGAAATCTACTAAGAAGCATCAGCCAAGATTCTAAGGCTATCATGCACTTTAGTATTTTTTATCTCTTCTAGCTCCATGAGGGCTTGCTTGAGTTTGGCATTAGCAATCATGCTCTTCCTTGCATAGTAATTGACCATTTTCTTATGCAAGGCAAGGCCCCTCTTCACCTCTTTGAAATGTTTATTCTCTTGTTTATAATAGTATATGACCCTTTGTGCCCTTTCAAAGTCCTTTTCCCATTCTTGAAGTTGTGCATCCTTTTCTAAGAGGAGCAATTTTGTGCTCATCCCTTAGTCGTCATTATCATTGTCTAGATCAACAAAAAGAGGCCCTTGAGAAGTCTTTTTGATCCTTTTTCTCCTTCTTACCTGTACCTTCTGCTCAACTTTTTCCACTTTTTCTTTGCCTTTGTCCAATATTTGGCTATTTGAGAAGATATGGCCCTTTTTCTTTTAGAGGCAACAAACACATTTCTTCTCCCTCTGTGATATGTGCATGTGAGAGGGGTAACAGTGGGAGTTTCAAAGGCATTACTTTCATGATTTTGACCTTTAGTTTGCTTGGTATCTTCTACACTTGCCTCACTCTCATCTTCTTTGTCATGCATGGAATTATTTTTTTCAAGATAGTCATGACTGCTGTCATGACTCTTTCTTTGACTGCCCGGTGTACTTTGATGGTTGTCTTCCTCATCATCTTGCCCCCCCTCATCTTTGTGGCTGCCTTCACTAATTTCATCATTTCCATCACTTCTTTCTTCATGGCTACTCCCATCCTCTTCAATTTTTTCTTCATTTTCATCACCTTCTTCTCCACTGCTCCCTTCCTGTCCATCATTATCTATCTCAGTTTCCCCTTTACTATTGCCTTCATTCTGTTCTTCACTAGGGCTATTGTCAGCCCCCTCACTTGGAAATTAAGGGGAAGAGGTGAGAGGTGAAACTCTTTGTGGAGAATTCATATGGGGAGATGATAGATGTGCGGAGATAGATGGTTGTGAAGTGGAAGGAAAGTTATGTTGGATGAAGGCCCAGGGGTTTGCAAACACATCATGTGAGATGAAGGTTTCCCAATATATTCCTTGCTACTCTAGCTGGTATAGGACAATCATTTTGATCAGGGAGTGATGAAAGAGGCTCGACATTTGGTGTTCATAGCTTTTCTTCTTGATAAGTGAGGCCATTTTGTCAATGCTCTGGAAAAGGTAGTATGGTAAATTCATCATCTTGAATTTAGTGAAGTGCATTAGCAACCTTATATGATATGAGTATAGCCTGGAAAATATCCCCTCACAAGTGAAATACTTGATAATTTGTTTCATTAGTGCAAAATACCTTTCTAACAAGTGGGAGAAAGGGAAAATATCTTTGCAATTATGTTGGCAGTTGGGTTTTAGGTAGGGCTCATAATAGCTCAACTACAACTTAGTTTGTTTGAACCATACTTCACCAATGTTTGGCATACTGGTTGCTTTTGAAATAATATCATCTAAGAGCCCAAATTGTACCCCTGCTAGGTTAATTTGATGATTTTGTAAGCTAAAGGGAAACAACCTAGTCAAGTTTAGATGACTCCCAACTTGTTTAATATTTTCAAAAAATTGATAACACCCTACATCTTGAAAGCATGAAAGGATCATAGGGGAGGAGGTAATTTGGACTGTGTCTAAGGGTTTGAATATATTTTCCCTCCCTCCTTTGTATTGAGGCTTGGTAGGTGTTTGAATCTCATCACTGCTGGTGTGTCTTTCTGTTTTAGACATAGTGGCTGATTTCTCTTAGCATAGAAAAAGAAGGGCTCTTTTAAAAATTGTTTGAAGGCTTCTTGGGTTAAAAGGTTGTAAGGAGTGAAGTGAGGGCAGAGAAATCAAGATGGAAGTCTCCACATGTATATTCAGTGTTTTCAAAGGCTTGATTTGATGCCACTCACCCCTGTCTGGTATATATAAAAAATTTCTCTTTCCAACCCTAAACAAAAGGTATTTTTACAAATTGATTGTACAACAACTTGGGTGTTGGTTCATTTGAGACCTTAAATATTATTTTTCTTTAGAAAAAATGGATTTTTTAGAAGGTAAATACTAAAAAAATCACAAACCTTGTTCTCGTCCTTTGTTGAGGCCTTGAGGGTGAGAAAAAACTGAAATTTTGACTCCCTTTAGCATTTGTAGAGGAGCTCTGTCTGTGCATAATAGCCAGGAGCATAACGCCAGGAGCATAACACCAAGAGCGTAACAACAGGAGTGTAACACCAACAGCATAACACCAGGGTGTAACACTGAGAGCATAACACCAAGGCATGACACTGAGAGCATAACACCAAGAGCATAACACCAGGGCGTAACACTTGAGTAGGGTCTTGTCGGGCTCTATGCGTTACACTGCAGGGGCGTAGCACTTGAGTCTGAGTGTTGTCAGGCTCTATGTGTTACACTGTGCTAGGTGCGTAATAACAGATTTTGGGTGCATAATGTAGTGTTAAATAACACTGCAACCACCCCTCCTGCACGTAACACTACAAGCCAGGTGCGTAACAATGACCCAGGAACATAACACTTGCAAACTTGCCCAATTTGCTCAGAAAATGATATAATATCTTCTCAACGGCTCTTTGTGGTTTCAGAGATGAAAAATGGTGTGGGGGTAGTACGCTCAAGGCCTTTATAATTGATTTGAAAAATAAATTTAAAAAGATCAAACCCACTTTTGTAAAGTTAATGTCTCCTATCTTTTAGTGTGCTTTTGACTAATATTTGCTGTGAACACACTTTGACATTTTTTTTGGAAAAAATGTTTATTTATGCCTTTGTCATATTTTGGAGAATAATATTTTTGGCATGGAGGCCTTTGTTGGGAATCTGTTGCTGAGATGCACATCAAGGTTACACTTTCTTTTTTAGGATGTTTTGATAATAACTTATGCCCAACTTTATATTTCAAAAACTCTATTTTTCTACCCTTTGGTAAAATGATCCCCTCTAAACTGATACTCTTTGTCTTTCTTCTCTTAGTGCAGGTGAAGAAATGATATTTCGGCAATAACCCTAAGGAGGAGGCTTCTGTCCTCGAAATATCTAAGATGATTTTTGCTTGTCACCATTATTTTGTTAATCAACCGAAACAACCCCTGATACTATTTTACTTATAGGCTTGTTGCTTTTGTCTTTTTTGTGTCTACCTCTTGGTGATGATTACATCCTATTACCTTGCCTCTTCTTATTTCTGGTGGCCACCTTGGCTATTCTTTGAAAAAAATGTGAACAAGGGCAACTGTCCCTTGCAGTGTTTGTGCTCTAAGCCAAGGAGGCTTTTCTTGAATGACTTTGGGTCAAAATGCTTGATATTATTCCCCTTTGACTGCAACCTCTTAATGTAGGATGGCACAAATTGTTTGGCACCAAATAAATCCTATGAATTAGTGAAACCTTAGGTGACCTAATGGGGACTTTTGGACTCATATTTTGGACAGAGATTTAGACTTAGGGATCACCAAGTATAAGATAGGACCTGTCATAAGCTTAGTGTTTTTTGAAAACCTAGGATCTAGCATACTTGACTATCCAAAGAGCCTTTAGACACAATCAGTGTCTGAGAATATTATGGAAGAGACAGCAAGGCTATTTGATTGGTAGGTTTGAATAGTAGTAGGGAATGTTGTAGGTAAGAAAAACAGAGGATTTGGGCCAAAAGGCAAGACATGGTGAAAAATGGGTGACAGTTAGGGTTAAAATAAATGGCTTGAGCCCATGATGGGTCTTCCAGGAGTGGTGGGCCAGTCATGACTAGATAGGAAGATGAAATAGTGAAAGTTTTATCTCAGGATAATGAAGGCGGTGATATTTATATAACTCACAATGTTTATGAATTTAGTTTCTAGAAATCTAGGACCACTACTTAGTCATCTTCAGATAGTGAAAATTATGGATTACTAATAGTGGCTCCACTTGGGGAGGGCAACTCCTTCTCAGGAGGTGTCCAAAACTTCATATTTTCTGGCTTTTGGAGATGAGTTCCTTTTCCATTGGGAAGATGTGTTCTTTCTTCATTTGCTGATGTTTGTTTTAAGTCTGTAATCTCTGAGATCTGACAAGACATGATTCATATCAACATCATTTCTACCTACCCAATCTACTTTCCTAACATTTTTTCTTCCTTGGGTGCACTTGAACTGGAAAACCCTTGACACTTCTCTTTTTGGAAACAAAAATCAAACTATCTAATTGTACCCTGATTTCTTACAAGAGTTCATATCAGGCTAATGAACTCTTTTTATTTTCTACCTAATCTACTCGTTTTTCAATATTAAGTTGTTTTACAAACTTTATTCTCTTTCCTACTAACATGAAATTGAAAGCATGGTAAATCAAGATTAGACAGTCTGGCTTACCATGAGTTGTGGCATGGAAACAAGTTGCACACAAGTGTTATTATTGTACAGACAAAACTTAGGAAACATGAGGGAAATATATGTCATTTGTTTAAAATCCCCATTTTCCTCTTTGGTTCAGATTTGAGCATATGGAACCAGTATCTTTCATTCCCTAATCTATCGTTTTTTTACAAGTCAAGTTTGAATGTTTTGACAAGCTCTATTTCAATAACTGATTGGTAATAAATTGAAAACATGTTCAGCCACGATTAGGCTAGATGTCTGAGCAAGACTTTTTGGCACAAGTAGTGGCATTTAGGCTTGCACACTTTCAGAATTGTTATTTTTTCAGGAATGGGGTTGTACCTCTCTTTCAAACTCTGCCCTCTTTTATTTTTATATTGTTTTTTGTGATTTTTATTTTCATCAAACAGTGGTATGTATAATGAATGAGAAAAACAAACTAGTTTTTTTTGACAAAAGTAATGTTTAAGCATCCTCCAATTTACCGAACCTCCAAAAATTTCAGTTCCATCAAGCTCTTGTATAAATAAATCATTGTTGCCTCTAACTCACTGAATGATATAAGGGCCTTTCCATAGATTTTCAAAATTTCCATGTTTGCCCTTGTCTTCCCTTCTTGAATCCCATTTCAGAACCATATCCCCAATCTCGAAAGCATTCGCTTTGATTCTCCTATCAAAGATTTTCTTGATATTGTCCTGTATAGTTTGTGTCCTTTTGCAGACTTCCTCTCTTGACTGCTGTAAATGAATGGTTTGGTTCAGCCTTCTCTGCATGTCATTTTCTTCTGATTGTACTTCTTGAAGAAGCTTCATGATCGGGACTCCCAAATAGGTGGGGAAAACTGCATCCATGCCATACACTAGTTGATAGGGAGACATACCAATATATTTCTTGGTGGTTAGTCTATCAGCCCATAGTGCATGCAATAGTTTGCTATGCCATGCTTTTTTATTTTGTTCTAAGAGCTTCTTAATGATGTTTACCAAGCTCTTGTTAGAGGACTCAAATATTCCATTACCTTGTGGGTAATAAGCATTGGAGTGGCCTAGGTTGATGTGATATTTATAGCAAAATTCCACCATTTTCTTAGATGTAAATGCAACAGTGTTATCGGTGATGATAGTTTTAGGACAAACGAACCTAGACAAAATGTTGGTTTCAAGGAATTTGATGATGATTGAGTCAGTGGCATTCCTAAAAGGGATGGCTTCTATCCACTTGGTGAAATAATCAGTGGTAGTGAAGATCCACTTATGTTGGGAAAATGAAGTAGGATGGATCTCTCCTATGAAGTCCAAACCCCACTGTTGAAAAGGGGCTTCAACAGTAATGGGGTGCAAGGGTAAAGGTAGGAGATTTATTTTTCCATCAAAGATTTGGCACTTATGGAAAATCATAACTATTTTGTGAGTATCGGAAAATAGGGTAGGCCAATAGTAGCCAGCTCTAAGGATCTTGTGGGTTGTGGTATTCCAATAAAGGTGAGCCCCACATTCTCCATCATGTAATTCCTGCATGATTTTTCTGCATCATCTTCAAGCAAACATTTAAGCAACAAACCAGCAAAACTCTTCCAGTACAATACTCCATCTAAAATGCAAAAAATTAATTCTTTTTGTTTTAAGAATCTAGCTTTGGTTTTTGACAAAGAAGGGGGAGCATTGAGATAAAAGAACCACATAAATAATATCAACATACCAAGATTAATTTAAAAGAAGTTCTTCAATGTATGGTGTTGTACATTCTTCAATTTCTTCTAACACACCAACCATGTTCATGTCTAAAGCTTGGAAATTTGAGTCAGCCATAAGTTTTGCAAGTCCTTGTCCTTTAATCAATTTAGTGGGTCTGATTTCTAAATCATATTATAAAATGGTAGCAACCCACTTGCCCATTTTACCATCAGGGTCTTGATTAAGTATGTATTTGACAACTGTGTGTGGGACAAAGGCTATGATATGTGAATGAAAAATATAAACTCTAAAATCCTTCAAAGCTTTGATTTAGGCAAAGGCTTGTTTCTCCATAATGTTATACTTTAGAGGAGCATCCCTTAAGGCTTTGCTAAAGAAAGCTATGGGTTGTTATTGTCCCATCATGTTCTTTTGCAACAATACTGCTGCCACAGTATGTTTATAGGTAAAGGAGAAAATGTAAAAGTCCTTGGTGAAGTCAGGGCTGATTAAGACTGGTGTTTGTGTGAGTTCTTGTTTTACCAGCTCAAAATATTGTTTTTATTCCATATTCCACTTCACTCCTACTTCCTTTTTCAACATATTTGTGAGATTTCTTAGGAGCTCAGCAAGGTTAGGGATGAATCTTCTTAGGAAGTTAATCTTTTCAATGAAATATTGCAGCTCTTTAATGTTTCTGGGATGGCTAATTTGTAAGATGCCTTCTATTATTTTGGGATCTATATTAATTCCTTCCTAAAAGATGATGTGACCTAATATTTTTCCTTCCTAAAGTCAAAACAAATTTTTCTTAGGATTTAGGGACAGGCCATACTTTCTACATTTTTCAAAGACTTTTCTCAAGTGGACTAAGTGATCTTCATCAGTCTTAGAGTAGATAGTGATGTCATCAAGATATATGACTATGAAGTAACCTATGTCTTCTGAAAAAGCTATGTCCATTGCCCTTTGGAAAGTATCCCTTGTATTCATTAAACTGAATAGAATTTGTGAAAGAAGTTTTGAGTTGGTCACTTGGAAAGACTAGAACTTGGTTGTAACCTAAAATGCCATCTAGTAATGAGATTATTTGTGCGCCAACTACATTTTGGAGTATGTGATCCATTTTAGGTAAGGGGTAGTTTTCTTTCAAGGAGGCCTTGTTTAAATTTCTAAACTCAATACAAAGCCTAATTTCCCTGATCTTCTTCCTAGCTGACATAAGGTTGGATACCCATTCTGAGTATCGGATAGGGACTATGATCCCGACATCATACATCTTTTTTATTTCTTTCTCAACTAATGGTAACAAGAGGGGGTTAATTCTTCTCAATTTTTGTTTAAATAGTTTCTGATTTTCTTTGAGAGGAAGTTTATGTTGGATGATATTGGTGTCATAGGATTTCAAGTCTTCATACCCCCAAGCAAACACATCTTTAAATTCTCTGAAAATATCAATGTATTTTTGTTTTGTGTGGGGTGGGAGAGTTTTGGAAAAATTTATTATTTTGGGCTTTCTCATCCCTCCAATGTTACACTCTTCTATATTTGTTTCAGTGGATTCCATATTGGTTTTTTTAGCTACATCATTAAAATCAAACAACTCTTCTAGTGGTGGAAGGCCTCTTAGCAACGTGTCATCTTTGTACTGCAGAATTTCAGGTTCTCGTTGATCTAATTTATCAAATATTTTTGCAACACAACGGTTTTGAAGGTGGTTTATATCATCATCAAAGGGAAGCTCTGTTTTGGGAGTTTCATTTTTAGCATAATTATTTCTTTCAAATTTTAACTATGTTTTGTGCTTGCAAAGTCATTTCTGGATTGTAGAAAATCATCTATTTGGTCATCATTTTCAAACACTTGCTAATGGTTCAATTTTTCTGGTACAGTAGGCCTGTTCTTTATTTTAATGAGACATTGATTGTTTTTATAAGGTAAAGAGAAATTGCTGGCAGCAAAGGCAAGTTCATTGGCAAGGTAGTTTTGGGCCCTAGGGATGAAAATGAGATCATATTTCTCAAAGGTTTTGAGAAGATCTAGGGCAGCATTTCTATATTCCCTTAGTCTAGGGTTCTTGTCTAAATATTCTCCCTTAATTTGATTTATGATCAGTTATGAATCTCATTGAACCAAGATTTTCTTAGCTTTGAGGTCTATGAGTAGGTGTAAACCAATAAGGAGAGCCTCATATTCTACAACGTTATTGGTGTTTTGGAAATATAGCCTATAGGAATGGCCTTCATTTTTGTTGTGGAACCAAACCCCTGCTCCTAAACCAACCTTACCATAAGAGCCATCAAATCTTATATGCCAAAGGGTGTCAATTTCAGTTTTGTCAATGTTTTGCATTTTGGGGATACTAGAGTTTGGGGTGTCATTTTCTTGGTCAGAGGATTGGCTTGGTTGTTCTGAGGGGCTTAGTTATCTCTCCTTGTCATTCACTTTCTCACTTATTTCATTTTAATTGTACATGATGAAGGATTCAAGGTTTGAGTGAATGGAATAAACTGGTGTGTTATTTGGCCTATCTACGTTACTCACCATGTATTTCATGTGGGATTCCGAGTATAATCTCCTTGTTTGATTGAAAACTGGGATGGTGGCATAATTCATGTCCATTAGAAGGATTCCCTGGAGTTTGGACCCCCATGATCTAGATAAAAGCATGCCATACTTTGGGGGGATGTCAGCCACAACTATATCCATGACTAGACTCTTAGCGAGGATTTGTGCCTGATTGACACGCAGATCCTTGATTAGGCCTAGACACTTGACCCTACCAGAATAAAAAGAGTACAAGTATTTGTAGGGATTTGTGATTTCTAAGCCCAATCTCTCCATCAAAACCTTTGGCATGAGGTTGTGTGAGGCACCAGAGTCTAACTTAGCATTATGCAGAATTTTTTCATGTATGTTCAGACTTACATAGAAAGGAGGGACAACTCCTTCCTGATATTTTTCCTCTACTTTAGGACCAAAAAATAGCTCTAGTTTATCATCAATTAAGTTTAAAGTATCGATAGCATTCCCTATATTTAACACTTTAAAAATCAGGGATCTATATACCTCTTGGGTTACCAACTCAGTGAGGGATATGGTTATCTTGATTTTAGAAATCTCCCCCTCAAAGCTGAAAGGCGCAGGTATCTTTATTGTATTTACATCAAATTTATCAACCATGAATTTTTCTACATTTTTTTTTTGCTGATTCTGATTTGATGGTTTGGACAACAGTGTTTCTTCAGGGCTACTAGTTAAAGTACTAGGGTAGTTGAATCATTACTAGGTTGGCTAGTCTTGGGTTTGTTTAGGTCAACATTTTTGGCCATAGTATTTGTGGTTTCTACTGTCTTTTTAGGAATATGTTCAGAGGTATTTCTTACAACAGCATTTGGCTGATTTGGTTTGGGAACATTTTGATTCTTTTTGCTCCTAAGGTCATATTGCTTATGGACTTCCATAATGGCATTCTCAAATCCTAGTCTATAGTCTTCGGAATCTTCATATGATTTCTCATTTGGTTTTGAAGAAAACATCCTTTGTTCTTCTTCGGTAAGGAAAGTGTTGTCCTCATCATTCACACCTATGACATTTACATGGTCTTCTTCCAATTGTTCAGGCTCTCTTTCCTCTTCACCTACATTGTTGTCTTCGAAAGGAGGTCTGATTTGTTGGTCACTCTCTCTTTTTCTGACTTGAGGAGGGTCTCTTCTAAAATTTTGATTCCTATTCCCGTTTTGAAGATTGGCTTGATTTCCCGTAGGAGGTGTTCTCTCATTCAAACTGATTTTTTCCATCATTCTATCCATTTTCCTAACTATGGGGTCCAGTTTGGTGTCAGAAGAGGGGGGTGGAGGTGTTGTGTCATCTTTATAAGTCACCATTTTTTCTGATCTCATCCTCACCCTTTTCTAAATTAAATTTGCCTCTACACTCACAACCCCTTTTTGCATGTCTTCTAGAGTTAGGTAATCTCTCTCCCTAAGTTGATAAGCCATATCAGCATCAAAGCCTTCTGGATATTTGACTAAGGTTAAGCCTTGGGGAGGTTTTATGTGAGGTGGGAGGGCATTGTAAACATTGTTAAACCTAGTGGAGTAGCCATGAACACTTTCTCTCGGATTCCTTTTAATATTTTTATATTCGGAAATAATTTGAAGGGGATTCTTCTTGATTTCCCATTTGTCCACAAAGGTTTGATGGAGGGTAGGGATATCATGTATGTTGTTGGGAGGTAAGTTTTTAAACCATTTCTTGGGTTCTCCCCTTAGGATCTGAGCAAAAATCCTCATATTAATGGATTCTTCTTCTATCTCCATGTAGTCAAAAGCATCATCAATTCTATCTACATGTTTTTGAGCAGTGATGGATTCAGTCCCTAGGAATTGAGGGATATTGGACTGGTAGTCATTTGGAAGAGGTAATAGTGGTTGTGGTAGAGCCAGTGGAGCATACCAGGCTGCCATGATGGGAGGAAAAGGAAATAAGGGTTGATTTACAAAGGGAGGATTTGTGAGAGGTGGAGTAGGATGGAGTGGGGTGGTTTGCATAGTGGTGGTATGAATGGGTGTAGCTGAGGTACTTGGACTAGCGAACTGATTCTAAGTGGATTTGAGATGAAAAGGGCTGAACTGATGGAGAATTTGAAAGTCAGGTGGAGTGGAAGGAGAAGCTTCTCTACTGGAGCTTTGCTGCAAATCTACAAGGTCAGTTTGGTCAACCCTACTTTGTGACTTGGTCCTGAATAGATTCTTGGTATGGTGCAAGTCAAACTAAGGATATTGTGAGATTGTAAGGTGTTCTGGTGCAGAAATTTCTCTATGAATGGTCCTGACAGTGGGTGAGTTTCCATCTTTAGAAGTTTTCCACAAAATATTTTCTGGGTCATCAACTACGGTAGGAGGATTTAGGTCCAGGTGTGATCTGGTATTGATCCTTCTTGAAGCCAGATCTCTTTACTCAAAGATCATATAGGATTTACTCACACAAGGTATAACTAGGCCCTTAAAAACTAATTTGGAGTGATTTGACACAATCCTAGAACAACCTATGGGACTAGTGAGATGAAAAAAGGTCTACTGGAGGCTAGTGGTGTCTCCAGGTGGATGTTTTTTGAAATTTTGAGGATATGTATACAATGTTCCACCACCAAATTTTTGATAAAAATCAATCTAGGGAGTACTTTTGGGCTTTTGAGTTTATTTAAGCAGCCTTAAGGTTAATGAGTATCCCCTAGCCGAGTCATCATCTTGCTAGCATGGTGAATCAATTAGCTTCTACTCTTCACTATGGGTTGGTTTTTAAGTCAAACTGGGGATGTATATGAGTCTGTAAGAGTTTGTTAGGCTATTATGAACTTGGTCCCATTGTGATCACCATTATGTTAGGTCACTGTAATTTACTAGATTTATTGAGATACAAATGGACAGGGTAACATCAAACCAAGCTTTGGAATCCAAGGACCTAGCCTTCCTGGATTCGGAGAGGGATCTTTTTAGTAGGTGTAAAGATGTGAACTTGTTTGCTGATTAGGGTTGATTTTAGGCTAGAAGTTAATTGCAGGGTATTTTGATTGTTTTTGGTTGGGTATGATGCTCATATGAATTTAGATAGAAAACATGGAAGATTGTTAAATCATTGGGAAATGGAGTCTAACAAGGTCATGATAAGTTCATTAATGGTTTAAAGAGCATTTGAAAGGAAATTTTAACTTGGTTGGTGGATCCTTAAGGTTGTGAAGGGTCATGACGTGAACATTAAGCTTGGGAACAATAAGATAATAAAGGAAAAAAACTGAATCCTTTATGTACTTGTAAACTAAGAGAGTTAGAAGATTTATGAGCATAGCAAGAGAATCAAAGGCATAATCAAAACCTAATCCATTTGATTTCAGACTGAAAGAAGATAAGCAACTAAGACAAAAATTTAGATGAAACATAGAAAGGCAAGAAACTTATTTAACTTTCATAGATTTCATCATTAAGAGCAGAAAAACATTTAAGATGCAAAATTAGTTATAACCATAGAAGAAGAGAAAACTCTGAACATCTAAAGTTACAACTGTGAAGGTTCCTTGAAACAAATTTAGCTAGTAAAGGCAAAGAGGATGATTCAAACAGACTTCTTTGACAAACCTAGGCAAAGCTGCTTTAAAGAGGTGATTCCAAGCACAGAGTATTTCAGTGGCCACAAAATGCAAGGCTAGCCATAAATAATACTTGACACTAACTAATATAAGCCATTCAAGAAATGGACAAGCTAATAACTTCTTAGAGAGCAAGACATGGATTCCTTAACATATCTCAACAGAAGAAAACATTGAGGCAGTGAAGGACAAACAGAAGTAAGGTGCCATCAGAAAACATTTCTTAATCTAAATTTTTTATCCTACTGCAAAATAGAAAGATGGAAAACTAGAAAACATGAACATAATAAACACTTCACCATCAACCAAGCTTATGGATCTTGTAAACAGTCTCTCTCCATCAACAAGAAAATCAGGGCATACATGGGCTCCAAGACATCAAATTGTTATCAAAAACTCAAAGAGACTATGCACTTTCTTCAGCATAAGTCATCAAAATACAACTAATACATGAGTGCCTCAGGCTCTATTTATGGAGTGGTTGAGGAGGTGGGAAGCCCTAAGAGCCTTCCAGAAACCCTAATCTAATCATAAATTCCATAAATGTGCTTAATGACCATGCAAGGCCCAAGACACATAGTTGATAGGAAAATAAATGAAAAACAACAAAACATAAATCCTCAATAAAATCAGGAGTGATTTTTCCAATAAAATATTAAAAACTCCTTTTCCATCAATCTGTGTGTTTTGTTGACTTTTTTGGCAAAAGGCTGCTATTGTGCATAACACCTTTTCAGTAGAAAATAGGGTCTATTGCATCAGATTTGGCCCCGTGACGATGCGTTTGAAAGCTTGATGAGTCTAATTTCCAAAAATTCTTGATTTGTGTTGAATGGATGCTATTTACCTGCTCAAAAATTAAATCTCCCAACACTGCTCAGGGTGTAACACCTGCTCTGAAAAAGAGGCAGAAAGGTCAAAATTGAGGTGTTTATCGACCTTTTGAGGGTGAAAAAATGCTCCAATTGACCTGAAATTTTGTGGGTAGACTGTTGGTGTTGTGAAAAATAAAAAAATGTAAAATTAAGTAGCTGAGGATGCCCTAATTTTGAGCATAACACCTAATGTGATAACCTCCTAGGGGTCAAAATTTGGAAAAAAACAAAAAGTTTCTGAATTTGCCTCAAAATTTGTGTGTAGACCCCTCACGGGGTTTCAGACATCTGTGGAAAAGAATTAGCCAATATTCTGAGGCTTTCATGCACTTTGGTATCTTTTCTATGTTCTAGCTCCATGAGGGCTTGCTTGAGTTTGGCATTAGCAAGCATGTTGTTCCTTGCATAATGTTTGACCATTTTCTTCTGCAAGGCAAGGCCCCTATTCACCTCTTTGAAATGTTTATGCTCTTGTTTATAATAGTATATGACCCTTTGCACCCTTTCAAAGTCATTTTCCCATTCTTGAAGCTGGGAATCCTTTTCTAAGAGGAGCAATTTTTTACTCATCCCTTGGTCCTCATTATCAATGTCTAGATCAACAAAAAGAGGCCCTTGAGAAGTCTTTTTGATCCTTTTGCTCCTTCTTACATGTACCTTCTACTCAACTTTTTCCACTTTTTCTTTGCCTTTGTCCAATGTTTGGGTTGTTTGAGAAGAGATGGCCCTTTTT
The DNA here is from genome assembly GCA_034641835.2 of Pinus albicaulis. Lineage (NCBI taxonomy): Eukaryota > Viridiplantae > Streptophyta > Pinopsida > Pinales > Pinaceae > Pinus > Pinus albicaulis. The sequence goes on from CM076572.1 coordinate 964,179,603, forward strand.
ATTTTAGAGGCAGAAAACAAATTTCTTCTCCCTTTGTGATATGTGCATGTGAGAGGGGTGACAATGGGAGTTTTAAAGACAGTGCTTTCATCATTTTGACCTTTAGTTTGCTTGGTATCTTCTGAAATTTCCTCACTCTGATCTTCTTTGTCATGCATGGACAGATTTTTCTCAAGATAGTCATGACTGCCGTCATGACTATCATGACTCTTTCTTTGACTGCCTGGTGTACTTTGATGGATGTCTTCCTCATCATCCTGCCCCCCCATATTTGTGGCTGCCTTCACTCTTTTCATCATTGCCATCATTGCTTTCTTCATGGCTACTCCCCTCCTCTTCACTTTTTTCTTCATTGTCATCACCTTATTCTCCACTGCTTCCTTCTTGTCCATCATTATCTATATCATTTTCCCCTTGACTGTTGCCTTCATTTTGTACTTACTAGGGCTACTGTCAACTCCCTCACTTGGAAATTTAGGGGAAGAGGTAAGAGGTGAAAATATTTGTGGAGAAGGCATATGGGGATATGATGGATGTGTGGAGGTAGATGGTTGTGAAGTGGAAGGCAATTTCTGCTTTATGAAGGCTCGGGGGTTTGCAAACACATCATGTGAGATGAAGGTTTCCCAAGATATTCCTTGCTGTTCTAGATGGTATAGGACAATAATTTTGATCAGGGAGTGATGAAAGAGGCTCGGCATTTGGTGGTCATAGCTTTTCTTCTTGATAAGTGAGGCCATTTTGTCAATGCTTCGGAAAAGGTAGTATGGTAAATTCATCATCTTGACTTTAGTGAAGTGCATTAGAAACCTTATATGATATGAGTATAGCCTGGAAAATCTCCCCTCACAGGTGAAATACCTGATAATTTGTTTTATTAGTGCAGCATACCTTTATAACAAGTGGGAGAAAGGGAAAATAGCCTTGCAATTCTGTTGGCAGCTGGGTTTCAGGTAGGGCTCATAATAGCTCAACTGCAACTTACTTTATTTGAACCATACTTCACCAATGTATGGCATACTGGTTGCTTTTGAAATAATCTCACCTAAGAGCCCAAATTGTACCCCTGCTAGGTTAATTTGATGATTTTGTAAGCTAAAGGAAAACAACCTAGTCAAGTTTGGATGACTACCAACTTGTTTGATATTTTCACAAAATTGATAACACCGTACATCTTGAAAGCATGAAAGGATCACAGCCGAGGAGGTAATATAGACTGTGTCGAAGAGTTCGAATCTATTTTCCCTCCCTCCTTTGTACTGAGGCTTGGTAGGTGTTTGAACCTCATCACTGCTGGTGTGGCTTTCTGTTTCAGACATAGTGGCTGATTTCTCTTAACATAGAAAAAGAAGGGCTCTTTTAAAATCTGTTTGAACGCTTCTTGGGTTAAAAGGTTGTAAGGAGTGAAGTGAGGGAAGAGAAGTCAAGATGGAAATCTCCACAGGTATATTCAGTGTTTTCAAAGGCTTGATTTGATTCCGCTCACCCCCCTCTGGTATATATAACAATTTCCTCTTTCCAACCCTAAACAAAAGGTATTTTTAGAAATTGATTGTACGGCAGCTTAGGGGTTGGTTCATTTGAGACCTTCAATATGATTTTGTTTTAGAAAAAAAGGAGTTTTTAGGAGGTAAAAAAATCACCAACCTTGTTATCATCCTTTGCTGAGGCCTTGAGGGTGAGGAAAAACTGAAATTTTGACTCCCTTTAGTATTTGTAGAGGAGCTATGTTTGTGTGTAACAGCCAAGAGCGTAACGCCAGGAGCATAACACCAAGAGCGTAGCACCAGGAGTGTAACACCAAGAGCGTAACACTAGGGTGTAACACCAAGAGAGTAACACCAAGGCATAACATAGAGAGCGTAACTCCAAGAGCATAACACCGGGGCATAACACTTGAGTAGGGTCCTGTCGGGCTCCGGGCATTACACTACAGGGGCGTAACACTTGAGTCTAGGCGCTATCGGGCTCTATGCATTACACTGTGCCATGTGCATAAAAATGGATGTTGGGTGCGTAACACAATGTTAAATAACATTGTGACCACCCCTATTGCATGTAACACTGCAAGCTAGGCACGTAATAGTGACCTAGGAATGTAACACCGGCAAACTTGCCCAATTCGCTCAGAAAATGACACAATCTCTTCTCAAGGGCTCTTTGTGGTTTTGGAGATGAAAAATGGTGCGGGGGTAGTATGCTCAAGGCCTTTATATTTGATTTGAAAAAGAAATTTAAAAAGATCCAACCCACTTTTGTAAAGTTAATGTCTCCTATCTTTTAGTGTGCTTTTGACTAATATTTTCTGTGAACACACTTTGACATTTTTTTTGGAAAAAAATGTTTATTTATGCCTTTTTCATATTTTGGAGAACAATATTTTTGGCATGGAGGCCTTTGTTGGGAATATGTTGCTGAGATGCACATCAAGGTTACACTTGATTTTTTAGGTTGTTTTGATAATAACTTATGCCCAACTTTATATTACAAAAACTCTATTTTTCTACCCTTTGGTAAAATGATCCCCTTTAAACTGATACTCTTTGTCTTTCTTCTCTTAGTGCAGGTGAAGAAATGCTATTTCAGCAATAACCCTAAGGAGGAGGCTTCTATCCTTGACATCTCTGAGATTATTTTTTGCTTGTCACCATTGTTTTGGTAATCAACCAAAACAACCCCTGATACGCTTTTACCTATAGGCCTGTTGCTTTTGTCTTGTTTGTGTCTGCCTCTTGGTGATGATTACATCCTACTACCTTGCCTCTTCTTATTGCTGGTGGCCACCTTGGCTATTCTTTGAAAAAAATGTAAACAAGGGCAGCTGTCCCTTGTACTTTTTGTGCTCTAAGCCAAGGAGGATTTTCTTGAATGACTTGGGGTCAAAATGCTTGATTTTATTCCCCTTTGACTACAACCTCTCCATGGAGGAAGGCATAACTTTTTGGGCACCAAATACATCCTATGACTTAGTGAAACCTTAGGTAACCTAATGGGGACTTTTGGACTCCGATTTTGGACAGAGCTTTAGACTTAGGGATCACCAAGTAGAATATAGGACCTGTGATAAGCGTAGTGTTTTTTGAAAACCTAGGATCTAGCATACTTGACTATCCAAAGGACCTGTAGAGACAATCAGTGTCTGAGAATATTATGGAAGAGACAGCAAGGCTATTTCATTGGTAGGTTTTAATAGTAGTAGGGAATTTTGTAGGTAAGCAAAACAGAGGATTTGGGCCAAAAGGCAAGACATGGTGAAAAATGGGTGACAGTTGTGGTTAAAATAAATGGCTTGAGCCCATGATGGGTCTTCTAGGAGTGGTGGGCTATTCATGACTAGATATGAAGATGAAATAGTGAAATTTTTATCTCAGGATAATGAAGGCAGTGAGATCTCTAGAACTCACAATGTTTACTAATTTTGTTTCTAAAAATCTAGGACCACTACTTAGTCATCTTTGGATAGTGAAAATTATGGATGAGTAACATATGGTATGTGTATTCTTAGAGCGAGAAAGAGAGAGGGAGAATGTGAGAGAGAATAGAGGATATTACAGTAGATCTGCTATAGATTTTGTCTCTTCATTTTGTTGGATAATAGAAAGGAAGGACTAGCTGTTCGGGGTGGACATAACCAAAACTGGGTGAACCACGTATATATGTGTCTCTCTAGTTTTATGTGTTTTGTGTGATTGTGTTTTCCACATATTTTATGTGTTTCATTTCTCTAAAATATATAATTTTCTAACAGAAATACTCTGCTACTATCCATGTTATGGGGAAACTATCTGAACTTATGATTGATAAGCCTTTGTTGACTAAATATAATGACCCAGGAAATCATATAGTGACTATCCATAGTGATGACCAGCCCATAAATAACACTCTGGTATATTTAGGGGTAGCCAATAATGTAATGACCAAATATATTTTTATCCCCCTAGGACTTCATGGATTCATACCTATTGTTAGCCACCTATAAAAATTTTGCATAGCAAACAGGTGGCTAAATAGGTTTCTAAGTATTCAAGAGGAACATTTTCCTTGAAAAACTATCACTCTTGAACACTTCATGTGTCTTTTATCTTGTGAAGAAATCTTCATTGCTGTTTCCATCTGATAAGCCTCACTGTTGGTGAAATAAAATGCTTTAAAAGGCCTCCATCTGCTCCATTTTGTTCCCTCAAAGCCTCCATTTTCACCAATTTTTCCCCTTTCAAAATTCCTCTAAAGTCCCTCCATTAACTCCCCATCTCATCCTAAAACCATTTTTAAACCTCGTATTATCCTTTATCTGGTTTAAAAACCTGTTCTTCTGCCTACCGGAACCCCAAATTTGGCCTTAAAAACACTGATTTTGGCCTAAAAACTCTCTATTTGCACTATATCAGTCTTATAGCCCCTGAGGGCTTATATCACTTAGCCCCTTTCCTCATACAACTGCAGCCCACAAACGGGTGCTCAAATCCCCAAAAAATCCCTTTGAAAAGCATAAAAATACCTTTTTCCGCCCAATAAAAAATTAAGCCCCCGAGGGCTTATTCTATTCAGCCCCCTCCCATCAGACATAAAGCTCTATGTCAGGCACTTAAAGGCTTGAAAAATATTTCAAAAATGTTTCTCCCTTTTTTTTATCATCCCTGACAGTTATGGTTTGGATTAATAGGAATCGTCGATCTCCACAGATCGACAACCTTCAGGTGATCCGATCCCCGTTCATCCTTCCAATCCATTCCCCCATTCCCGAAATTAAGATCCTTGTGACGGATCTAGACTATTGAATCCACAAGAACCAACGGCCCAGATCATTTCATGTTTTTCCCATTCATATAACATTACATTCATCCATCCAACACTACCTCTGCCCGACAACAAATCTTAGTCGTTCATCCATTCAGATCCGACGGTCAGCGAGAAACTCAATGCTTTTACCTCTGCCGTGTATCCTTCCCCATCACGTTTTCATTCCCACCATCAGATCTCTCCACCCGTAATCCAACGGCTGAGGTGCATATTGCATTAATTTGCTGTTCGAGCGTTAAAGTTTTGAAATCGCGCGATATGGGCAGTTTTGTTTTTCCACGTGGCACGCGATCAGTGGAATCGCATGATTTTGGCGAATACCATATACCACCTCCGACCCCACGTGAAAATAATTTTGGTTTTCCACTTACCACCCTCCACATTAAGACTTCATGATTAATCACGATTGTTGATCGGGTCTCATCCAACGGCTCAAATCTAATTTCACCTCCACTGATGTTCCTTTTACCTATACTCCCTAACGACCCCACCCATAGATCTCTGTCATAGATAATTTCAATCGGACAACCCGCATGTAACCTCAACCCCGTTTCACTAACCTTTTCATCTGATCACCAAGCGACCTCATCGAATAATCCTAACTGTAGATTGCCACTGCTAGATTTGATTCTACAGCCTAAGACCCTCCTCACCCCAGACCTTCATCAAACTAATTTTTCACTATTCCACCATAGTTTTCAGTTGATTTTTTGCTGTGATACACCATTTTCACCACTACTCTCCATCCTCCACGAGCCTCCAAAGCATTAATCCCCTGCCCCCTCTAGTTTTTACAACGAGTTTCCTGTTTTTTGCAGGTTTTCAAAGGCGATAAACTATATTGCCTCCACAGTTACAGTTAAGGTACTTTATAGCGCAGAACACCAGTTTCAGAGCCGAAGGTCACGGGGAAGACACCTGAGAAGGTTTTAAACATTTATTTCATTTAAAGATCAATGTTAAAACCTCTCATGAACCCTCCAGCACAATTAAAACCTGTATATCCACAGACAGGACAGAGCAGAAGCGGAAAAGAGTATCAGTGTGAGATTTAAAGGGATTAAGGCCTAATGTTGAAGACTTAATGCTATAATCCAGTGTTTAAAGGATAAAGATGCAGTTCAAAGACCACAAAAATGATCAAGAAGACTAATTAAGATTAAAATACATGAAACAAGCCATATCAGTGTTTCCACATTAGCAGAACATTCTTTCCCAAGAAAGGAGAAGTTCTCACAGTGTTTTCTATTCTCCATCGAGCTCCTGAGAATATTATCACCCTGAAAAAGGTCCTGCTATTGCCAGTGCATTAGTTACAAAGTATGGAAGGCCTGAAAGTCATTTAGCTGCCTTACATATCTCAGAGTACAAACAAAGTACAAACAGTCAGAAAGTACTTCAAGAACATGCCTCTGGAGTTATTATCAGTCTGTCGAAGACCCCTAATTCATCCAAAGAGTACTGAAAGTCAATACATAGATATTAAAGTAGCATGGGCCTCAAAAACTCTTCTTCCTCTGTTATAATGTTTCATTTAAAGTTATATCTACCTCTACTGTCACTCTTTTAGCTATAATAACTCCTGAGAAATACATTGTTAATGTTGGTTGATTATTGTAAAAACACATATTGTAAGTTGTTTCACTGAGTTAGATTTCTATGAGTAGTAGTTGTAAATAGGCTGGGAGATGATTTCTGAATAATATCAAGCCATTGGACAAGGATGTATGTGACTTGTTTTTCTCTTCTAATATGACAAGCATGTTCATTGGATCCTGATCTAAATCAGTGGTGATGTGTTCTATCTTTGTTATTGTTTTCCCTCTATTATGTATCATATTCCACTTTCTCTTATAAGAATCAATAATCTTGGCTTAGGATATACTGCTGCAAGTACCCTAATGCTTCCTGCTCTTCTTATCTTTAATATTTTCTATTTTTTTTGTATCTAAGAATAAATTAAATCTAATTTAACCAGTATAGAATTTGGTTTTGTCCATGCTTACTGATGTATGAATTTAGAGTTTGTTTTTAGATGTTCTTGTTTTGTTTCAGCTGAAAGAATTGGCAAACTAGGAGTTTTAGAGTTAGCCCTGTCTCACTAGGTTCCTTTTCCAACAGATTGGCCTTTCTAAGATCCCTTTGAGTTGAATGTCAAAGCATAGAAGGTTAAAAGTATTTCTCTAATCTTAGATTTTACTATGTGTTAAACTTAAATGTTTTCTATTATCTGAAGAGTTAGCCTCATTAGGAGTTTGATCATAGAGGTTAAGGCATGCCCTTTCCCTAGATTTATTCTGAAGTGGTCACCTTAGAATGTTTTCCTTGTCATTCACCTTCATTTCCTTATTGTTTCATCCCATACTATCATCTTAAGAGATCCTCTGTTTTAGATGACTAGCCCTTTGAAAGCCTTGAACATTTGAATTGCAAGTAAACCCTTTTATGACCCCATTTCCCAATGGACTTGTGTTTCCTTTGAATTATCTTCCCATTGCCAAAAAACCTTCTCTACTCATTCCTTTAACTTACATTGAACCCTTCTTTCATGTTTCCCAACCAAACAAACAAAATCAAAAACTCCTTGTGCCCTATAACTAGCCTAACATCTTAAATTGAACTTCAAAAATATACACTTCTTTGCCTTTAGAGAGAGATCCCTCTTTGGACCTAGGAGGGCTAGATCCTGAGGTCCCAAAGTGGTTTGATGTTGTCTTGTCATTTGGTATTTACAAACTTGCCACATCACAGGAACCACAACATAATGGAGACTCCACTGTGGACAAGACCAAATTAGCCTTGGTTTTGTAGTTAAACCACTGTGGTGGACAATAAATCTTCTTGAAACATCCTAAACCCTCCACCTGGTAACTCCACAGTTCCTAAATGACCAAAATACTTCACTGGTGATCAGTAGGCCTGCTGATTATATTTGTTTTCACAAGACTCCACTGGGAGACTAGTTTTCCTTACAACATCATCCATACCAAAAGAAATACATAGGATTAAGCTCCTTTGTTAAGATACTAACATACTAGATTCAAGAAAAATCCATACCAGAGCTTATCCTAATCCAAACCCACCTGAAATAGTTGACAATCCCGAGAGAATTCTTAGAAAGTATTTCACATATAGGGATCCAACTATTTTCAGACCTATTCATAGAGGTAACACAACACCTGGAAACTTTGAAGCTCTATCAGATACTCAATTTGACTTAGATTTACCAAATAATTTACCAAGAACTAAGTCATTCAGTGGTATAGATCAGACATAATTTGAGCCTCCAAGTTCACCAATACATAGTGGTCAACGTATTGATAACAGAGAAACCCCTCCATCCACACCTCCTGACATACATTTCATTCATAAATTGGGTCTCTCTCACCCTAAATCTGCTCAACAGTTTGCTACTGGTCCAATCATTTTTGTCATTCACATACCTGTTGTCCAAGATACTCCTTTCCCTCCACAAAACACTATCATGGCAGCATGGTATGATCCCTTGGTGTTGCCACAGCCCTTGGCTCCCTTACCTAATGACTATCAGTCTAAAATCCCCCATTTCACTGGAAAAGAATCTACCACATCTCAACATCATGTAGATAGAATGGGAGATGTTTTTGATTATATGGAAATTGAATATGAAACCATCAAGATGAGAATATTTGCTCAAATTTTAGGAGAAGAGGTTAAAAAGTGGTTTAAAGGCCTAACTCCTAATAGCATCCACGACCTTCCCTCTTTACATCAAACTTTCATAAACAAATGGGAAATCAAAAGTAACCCTCTCCAAATACTAGCAGAGTATAAGAATCTCAAAAGAAATCAGGGTGAGAGTGTACATGATTACTCCACTAGATTTAACAGTGTCTATAATTCTCTTCCACCCCACATGAAACCTCCCCAAGGAATGGCCTTAGTGAAATACCCTGAATGATTCGATGCTGACATGGCCTATCAGCTTAGGGAGAGAGACTATACAACTCTGGAAGATATGCAGAAAGGGGTTGTGAGTGTAGAAGCAAACTTGATTGAAAAAAGAGCTAGAATGAGGGTTGAAAAAAAGGTAACCTATAGGGATGACACCTCAACTTCCACATCTGATCCCAAATATGATAATCTAGCCAAAAACATGGAGAGGATGGAAAGAATGATGGAGAAAATGGTTTTCCAAGTCAATAATCAGAATAGAAACCAAAATAAAAAACAGAGCCAAAACTTTAGGAGGAACACTACCCCTAATAGACAAAGAGACTCCGACCAACAAGTCATACCTCCTTTCCAAGAGAATTTCCTTGATGAGGATGAAGGGATAATATAAGAATAAGAGGGAACCATTATAAACATGGTGGAAGTGGATAACCAAGATCACACCTTTTCAACAGAAGATAACCAGACCTCGCACTCACATTGGGATGAGGGAGGGTTAGAATATGAAGACTATAGGTTAGGATTCAAGAATTCCATCATGAAGGTTCGAGAAAAATATGAGCTTAGAAGTAAAAGGATCCTAGAAAATCCCAAACCAAAAACCTATGAGATCACCATTAAGAAAAGACCTGAAAAAACTCCTAAAGGGACTATTGAAAGTAACAAAATAGAAGATGATAGTTCTGGCAAGAACAAGGACAAAGATATCCAAACCTTTGATAAACCGAGTCAATAAACTAGTAGCATTAGCATTGCAGCTACTTCTCCTGAAAACACAGCTTTAACCAATGTACATAGTGAGAATCAGCAAGCTTATTCTGCCAATAAAATAGTGGCCAGCAAGATAGAATTGAACCTTTCAAAGAGTTAGTCTCCTTTCAATCTAGAGAGTGAGATAGCCAAAATTAAAAATTTTGTCCCTCTCACTGAGTTGGCCACCCAAGATGCATATAAATGCCAAATCCTAAAATCTTTAAACTTAGGAGAAAATAGTGATACCGTCAACTTAAAAGCTGATCAACCAGCTCTTTTTTTTGGCCCAAAAATTGAAGGGAAATTTCAGGAAGGAGTAGTGCCTCCTTTATATGTCAGTCTCAACATCCATGATAAAATCCTTCATAATGCTATGCATGACTCATGGGCTTCACATAATCTCATGCCCAAAGTGATTATGGAAAAATTAGGACTAGAGATAACCAGGCCTTATAAGGATTTATATTCTTTTGACTCTAGCAGAGTGAAGTGTTTGGGCCTGATTAAAGATCTCTATGTGAATTTGACCCAAATCCCAGCCAAGTGCATGGTAATGGATGTAGTAGTCGCTGATGTACCTCCTAAGTATGGCATGTTGCTATCAAGATCATGGGGTGCCAAGCTTCAAGGTACAATGCAGATGGACATGACCTATTCCACAATCCCAGTTTTAAGCCAGCTTAGAAGACTGTATAGGGAGACACACATGAAATTAATGGTAAGCAGTCCAGAGAAACTAGAGAATTCCCCCCTTTACTCTGTCCACACAGATCTAGACTCTTTTATCCTTTACAATGATGAGTCTACAGATGAACAAGAGCTAGAGAATAAAAATTAAAACAACAGAGTAGAGGCCACAAATCTTAACATAATGGCAGCTCTGGATACAGAGGAAAATGATAAAGAAACATTCGAACCATAGTGCACAAAGCTAGAACTCCAAACAACAGATTACCCATCACTCTAGACTCCGTGAAAACCCCAAGGAACAAGACATAACACAACATAGTGCAGGCCTCAGAAATCAACATAATGGGGAACAAGAAGACATTAGGAGTAAAACTGATAACAAATCTACAAACAATCCTGTATGGAACATGAAATTTTATGGGTCTTGCACTAAAAGGAATGCAGGAGCTGAGGTATGGTTGCACAATACTGAGAGCAATTATGCTGAGATTCATGCCTTCAAACTAAACTTTAAATGTACAAACAACATTGCAGAGTATGAAAATATTCTCTTAGGACTGAATCTGTTGAAAAAAATAGGTGCTAAAAGGATAGTTGTCCAAGGAGACTCAAAAATAGTCATCAAACAAGTAAATGGAGAGTATACTGCTAAGAATCCTAGATTAAGGGCATATAGAAACGACGCCATGGATCTGTTGAAAACATTTGTAGAATATGAGCTTCTGTTTGTCCCTAGGAGTCAAAACATACTTGCAAATGGATTGGCCTGCGTTGCTAGTTCATATCAGAGATCACATAGTGACAAACAGATCATTGTTCAAACAAAATACAGACCAACAGTACCAGATAACGAAAAATATTGGCAGGTCTTTGAGGGTGACAAATAGATAGAGGATTTCTTGCTTTGCAGGAATGAGTTTGAATTACCTGATTCGAACTCTAAGTCTGAAGAAACCTGTCTAGATGAAGAGCCCCCTGATGAAGAAAAACCATCCCCTTCTGCAGAAATAAACATGTTGACCAAAGAATTTGAAACTCAAACTGAAGAATACAAGAACACAGATAAAGAAGACATGGAGGTGTTGTAGTCCAAAGACAAAAACATACCCAAAGGACTAGCACCCCTAGAGGACCTCTTTGATTTTAATGATGTGGAAAAGAAGCCCACTATAGAACACACAGTATCTGATGTTGAAGAATGCAATATAGGTAGCAAAGACAAGCCTAAAATTATCAAATTGTCCAAAACTTTGCCAACCCATATTAGACAGAAATACATTGATTTATTTAAAGAGTTTGCTGATGTTTTTGCCTGGAGCTATGAGGATTTGAAAGCCTATAACACAGAAATCATCCAACATAAAATCCCATTGAAAGAAAACCAAAAACCTTTCAGGAAAAAGCTACACAGAATAAACCCTGTACAGTTACCCTTGGAAGAAAAGGAAATCAAGAAAATGTATGAGGCTAGTATCATAGTCCCTGTGAGGTTTTTATATTAGGTGTCTAACCTTGTGGCTATAAGGAAAACTACAGGAGATATTAGGTTGTGCATTGATTTTAGAAACCTTAACAAAGCCTCATTGAAGGATAATTACCCTTTACCCAAAATGGAACACATGCTACAAAGGGTAGTATGTTCTAGGAGGATATCTTTGTTAGATGGATTTTCAGGGTATAACCAGGTCTTATTACTCCCAAAAGATCAACTTAAAACAGCTTTCACCACTCCATGGGGCACTTTCATGTATGTGAAAATTCCTTTTGGATTAATGAAAGCTGGGGCTACCTTTCAAAGGGCCATGGACGTTGCCTTCTGGGAGGAAATAGGCCACTTCATTGTAATTTACCTTTATAACATAACATTGTATTCCAAAACTGATGAAGAGCATCTTGAACATCTGAGGAAAGTTTTTGAAAAATGCCGAAGGTATGGGCTATCTTTAAATCCCAAAAATACTGTGTTTGGTCTCCAAGAAGGTAAACTTCTTGGTCGTATTATATCTGAAAAGGGGATTAAAATAGACCCAAAAAGAGTTGAGGGAATACTACAGATTAGCCACCCAAGAAAAATCAAAGAGTTCCAGTCCTTTATTGGGAAAATTAACTTCTTGAGGAGGTTTATTCCCAACCTAGCAATGCTCCTTAGAAATATGAAAAACATGCTGAAAAAAGAAGTGGGAGTTAAATGGACTCTAGAGGCAAAAAAATCTTTTGAATTAGTTAAACAGGCACTCACCTGGGCACTGGTCCTAATCATCTCTAATTTTTATAAAGACTTCCTCATATTCTCTTTTTCATCAGAGCATACTGTGGCTATTGTCCTGCTGCAGAAAAATTCAGAGGGACAAGAGAAACCTATTGCATTTTTCAGCAAAGCACTGAGGGATGCACCTCTGAAATATAACATCATGGAAAAAGAGACCTACGCTCTAGTAAAGGCCTTAAAAGATTTCAGGGTTTATATTTTGCATTCTCATATTATTGCCTTTGTGCCTAACATAGTGGTGAAAGACATTTTGTCACAAGATATAGATGGCAAGAGGGACAAATGGATTGTTGTAATACTAGAGTATGATTTGGAGATCAAACCCACCAAAATCATTAAGGGTCAAGGTTTAGCACAATTAATGGCTGAATCCAACTTACAAGCCCTTGACATTAATATGGTAGATGCTTTGGACGAACAAAAAGGATTACCAGCTCCCATTGTATAAGAACAGTTCCAAAACTCACCCTGGTACGCTGACATCTTGTATGTGCTTGAAAATATTAATGCTCCTCCAGATTTATCTAAGACAAAGGCCAAGTTTTTAAAGTTAAAAGCTAGAAATTATTGCATTTTAAATGAATGTTTATACTGTAAAATTCAAATGGTTTGTTTCTTAAATGTTTGCCCGAAGTTGATGCAGAGAGAATCAAACATGAGTTCCATGAAGGAGAGTGTGGAGGTCATCTCTACTGGAAAACCACCACTAACAAAATAATTAGAGCTGGCTATTACTAGTCCACCCTTTTCCATGATGTCCACAAAATGATAGTTTCCTGCCAAAAATTCCAAATATTTGAGGGCAAAAGAAAACTCCTCCCTTTACCATTACAACCAATCACTATTGAAGCTCCCTTTCAACAATGGGGCCTAGATTTCATAGGGGAAATCCATCCTGCTTCATCTACCCAGCATAAATGGATACTCATAGCCACAGACTATTTCACCAAATGGATAGAGGCCATCCCTTCTAGGAATGCCACATATTTGTTTATTAGAAAATTCCTTGAAGACCATATCCTATCTAGATTTAGCTGCCCTAGGAAGATTGTCACTGATAATGCTGCTTCTTTTAGTTCCAAAAAGATGATTGATTTTTTTCACAGGTATCATATTGCACTTGGTCATTCTACTGCTTATTTCCATCAGGGTAATGGGCTAACAGAATCATCAAATAAAAGTTTGGTGACCATCATCAAGAAGCTGCTAGAAGAGAATAAAAAATCATGGCATAATAAGTTAGTGCATGCTTTGTGGGAAGACATGTTGACAACAAAGAAATCCATCAGAATGTCTCCTTATCAGCTTGTCTATGGGGCTGATGCAGTATTCCCAACCATTTTTGGGGCACCAATGATAAAATTGGTCCAAGAAATATAGTCAGAGGAATACAACATGGTAAGGAGGATCAATCAAACCATACATCTCCAGAAGAAAAGAGAAGAAGTCTACAACAGAGCACAGAAAGTGCAAGAGAACATCAAAAAATTATTTGACAAGAGAACAAAATCTTGTGACTTCAAAATTGGAGACAAGGTACTCAAGTGGGACTCTAGAAGAGAAGATAAGGGTAAGCATGGCAATTTTGACAGTCTATAGCAAGGTCCTTACATTATCCAATCTACCATTGGTCCCAATGCGTTTTTTCTGCAAGAATTGGATGGTACAGATCTATTTGGGGGTCCTGTCAATGGCAGGATGCTCAAACATTAATACTGCTGAAGTTCAGATTTCAAAGTTTCCACTTCCATTATAAATACCATTGCTCTGTTTGATTTGGAAAAAAGAAAAAAAAAGAGAGAGAAAACAAAGGTTCAAACAATCTCAAAACTTGAACCTCTAAAGTTTATAAATAATGGCTCAAATTAGATCAAAACCTGAGCCAGAGAAAGTGAAAGGCTAGTTCTAACATGCTCAAAACTTGAACCAGCAAAGAGAAAAAGAGAACAACACTAACAGGGTCAAAATAAGAAGCTGAAATGAAGAAAAAGGTGACTCTAATCAGCTCAAAACCTGAGTCACAAATAAAGAAGGATGCTTCAAAGTTCCAAATTTTCAATCATTCACAATTTTTTTAAAATTTTATGCAAAATTTCAGTTCATGTGCAGCCTGTCTTTATGCCACAGTCCCACAGAAAATCAGATAGTCTAAGCCTGGTTTGACTGTGTTTCAATTTCTGTTTTAGAATGTAGAGAATGAAATCTACTAGACAGTTTAATCCTAGTATATATTAGTCTAGGTAGAGAAGCTATGAGGCCAAATGTCTAATCTGGTCTCATGGAGGAATAAGGGTATAATTAGATTAGTTTTTTCTTCTTTCAATAAAAAATGATGAAGAAAGGTCTGCAATTCTAAATGCACCTTGAACAAAAAATGTTAGGACTGTAGGATGGGTAGTTAGTTGTTTGGGAGAATGTTTTCTACTGATTTAATACCCATCATGCTTGTAGCAGCTGATCAAAGAAGAGAAAAGTGCCCAAGGATCAGGCATCTGGCCTACTTCCAAAGGGTTATTTCTGAAGTTATTGACACCTTCAAGAAGATGCCATCCCCATGTGGAGCCACTATTAGCCACCTATAAAATTTTGGCATAGAAAACGGGTGGCTAAATAGGTTTCTAAGTCTTCAAGAGGAACATTTTACTTGAAAACCTATCACTCTTGAAGCCTTCATGTGTATTTTTCCCTGTGAAGAAATCTTCACTATTGTTTCCATCTGATAAGCCTCACCGTTGGTGAGAGAAAATGCTTTAAAAGGCCTCCATCTACTCCATTTTGTTCCCTCAAAGCCTCCATTTTCACCACTTTTTCCCCTTTAAAAATTCCTCTAAGGTCCCTCCATTAACCCCCCATCTCATCCTAAAACCCTTTTTAAACCTCATATTATCCTTTATCTCGTTTAAAAACATGTTCTTCTGCGTACCAGAACCCCCCATTTGGCCTTAAAAACACTGATTTTGGCCTAAAAACTCTCTATTTGCACTATATCAGTCTTATAGCCCCTGAGGGATTATATGGCTTAGCCCCTTTCCTCATACAGACGTAGCCCACAACTGGGCACTTAAATCCCCAAAAAATCCCTTTGAAAAGCATAAAAATACCTTTTCTCCGCCCAATAAAAAATTAAGCCCCCGAGGGCTTATTCTATTCAGCCCCCTCCCATGATACCTAAAGCTCTGTGTCAGGCGCTTAAAGGCTTGAAAAATATTTCAAAAACATTTCTCCCTTTGTTTTTATCATCCCCGGTAGTTATGGTTTGGATTAATAGGAACCGTCGATCTCCACAGATCGACGGCCTTCAGGCGATCTGATCCCCATTCATCCTTCCAATCCATTCCACCGTTCCCGACATTAAGATCCTTGGGATGGATCTAGACCGTTGAATCCACAAGAACCAATGGCCTATATCATGTCATCTTCAGCCCATTCATATAACATTCCATTCATCCATCCAACACTACCTCTGCCTGACAGCAGATCTTAGCTGTTCATCCATTCAAATCCAACGGTCAGCGAGAAACCCGATGCTTTTACCTCTGTCGTGTATCTTTCCCCATCGTGCTTTCATTCCCACCATCAGATCTCTCCGCCCATAATCCAACGGCTGAGGTGCATATCGCGTTAATTTGGTGTCCGAGTGTTAAAGTTTTGAAATCACGCGATATGCGCGGTTTTGTTTTTCCATGTGGCGCACAATGAGTGGAATCGCGTGATTTTGGCGAATACCATATACCACCTCCGACCCCGTGCAAAAACCATTTTGGTTTTCCACTTACCACACTCCACATTAATACTTCATGATTAATCATGACCATTGATCGGGTCTCATTCAATGACTCGTATTTAATTTCACCTCCGCTGATGTTCCTTTTACCTATAATCCCTAACGACCCCACCCATCGATCTCCGCCGTAGACCATTTCAATCGGACGGCCCGCATGTAACCTCAACCCCGTTTCACTGACCTTTTCATCTGATCGCCAAGCAACCTCATCGAAGAATCCTGACTATAGATTTCCACTGCTAGATCTGATTCGATAGCCTAAGACCCTCCTCACCCCAAACCTTCATTAGACCAATTTTTCACTATTCCGCCATGATTTTTAGTTGATTTTTTGCTGCGATACACCATTTTCACCACTGCTCTCCATCCTCCATGAGCCTCCACAACATTCATCCCCTGCCCCCTCTAGTTTTTATAACGAGTTTCTTTTTTTTTGCAGGTTTTCAAAGGCGATAAACTATATTTCCTCCGCAGTTACAGTCAAGGCAATTTATAGCATAGAACGTCGGTTTCAGAGCCGAAGGTCATAGGGAAGACACCTGAGAAGGTTTTAAACATGTATTTCATTTAAATATTAGTGTTAAAACCTCTCATGAACCCTCCAGTGCCATTAAAACCAGTATATCCACAGACAGGACAGAGCAGAAGCGACAAAGAGTATCAGTGTGAGATTTAAAGGGATTAAGGCCTAATGTTGAAGACTTAATGGTATAATCCAGTGTTTAAAGGATAAATATGCAGTTCAAAGACCATAAAAATGATCAAGAAGAATAATGAAGACTAAAAGACATAAAACAAGCCATATCAGTGTTTCCACATCAACAGAACGTTCTTTCCCAATAAAGGACAAGTTCCCACAGTATTTTCTATTCTCCATCGAGCTCCTGAGAATATTATCACCCTGAAAAAAGTCCTGATATTTCCAGTGCATTAGTTACAAAGTATGGAAGGCCTGAAAGTCATTTAGATGCCTTACTTATCTCAAAGTACAAACAAAGTACAAATAGTCAAAAAGTACTTAAAGAACATGCCTCTGGAGTTATTATCAGCCTATCGAAGACCCCCAATTCATCCAAAGAGTACTGAAAGTCAATATAGGGATATTAAAGTAGCATGGGCCTCAAACACTCTTCTTCCTCTATTATAATGTTTCATTTAAAGTTATATCTACCTCTACTGTCACTCTTTCAGCTATAAGAACTCCTGAGAAATACATTGTTAATGTTGGTTGATTATTGTAAAAACATAGATTGTAAGTTGTTTCACTGAGTTAGAGTTTTGTGAGTAGTAGTTGTAAATAGGCTGGGAGATGATTTTTGAATGATATCAAGCCATTGGACAAGGATGTATGTGACTGGTTTTGCTCTTCTAATATGACAAGCATGTTCATTGGATCTTGATCTAAATCAGTGGTGATGTGTTCTATCTTTGTTATTGTTTTCCCTCTGTTATGCATCATATTTCACTTTCTCTGATAAGAATCAGTAATCTTGGCTTAGGATATACTGCTGCAAGTACCCTAATGCTTCTTGTTCTTCTTATCTTTAATGTTTTCTGTTGTTTGTGTATCTAAGAATAAATTCAATCTATTTTAACCAGTATAGAAGTTGGTTTTGTCAATGCTTATTGATGTATGAATTTAGAGTTTGTTTTAGATGTTCTTGTTTGGTTTCAGCTGAAATAATTGGGACACTAGGAGATTTAGAGTTATCCTTGTCTCACTAGGTTCCTTTTCCAACAGATTGGCCTTTCTAAGATCCCTTTGAGTTGAATTTCAAAGAAGAGAAGGTTAAAAGTATTTTTCTGATCTTAGATTTCACTCTATGTTAAACTTAAATGTTTTCTATTATCTGAAGAGTTAGCCTCATTAGGAGTTTGATCATAGAGGTTAAGGCATGCCTTGTCCCTAGATTTACTCTGGAGTGGTCACCTTGGAAGGTTTTCCTTGTCATTCACCTTCATTTCCTTATTGTTTCATCCCATACTATCATCTTAATAGATCGTCTGTTTTAGATGACTAGCCCTTTGAAAGCCTTGAACATTTGAATTGAAAGTAAACCCTTTTATGACCCCATTGCCCAATGGACTCGTGTTTCCTTTGAATTATCTCCCCATTGCCAAAAGTCCTTCTCTACTCATTCCTTTACCTTACATTGAACCCTTCTTTCATGTTTCCCAACCAAACAAACAAAATCAAAAACCCCTTGTGCCCTATAACTAGCCTAACATCTTAAATTGAACTTCAAAAATATACACTTATTTGCCTTTACAGAGAGATCCCTCTCTGGACCCAGAAGGGCTAGATCCCAAGGTCCCAAAGTGGTTTGATGTTGTCTTGTCATTTGGTATTGCCAAACCTGCCAAATCACATGAACCACAACACCTACACCTACAGTGATTGAATTAGTAGATAGGTCTCGTGTCAAGCCCAAGGGAATGATAGAAGATGTGGTGATCACTATAGATTCTTGGAATTACCTGGATGAGTATCTCATTTCACAAACTAAATCCAACCTGGGGGGTCATCCTTTATTCGTGGGAAGACCGTGGCTAGCCACTACAGACGCATATATCAGATGTAGATTCATATCTATGGTTATCTCAAATGGGCAAGAAACTAAGAACTTGAACCTTTACCCCCCAGCGAAACCACATATGGATTTGAATAGTCCCTGGTTGGGCAAATTTGAACTTGAATCTGATTTTTCCCTACCTCTTCTCACACTTGGAAAAGAACTATACTTTAAGGATGAAATCGAGGGTGACATTATTAATGGTTTTATTAGAAATTAACTCTTTGTTTCCTCTATTATAGATCCAGGGGAAGATGAGGTAGATGACGTAAATATTGAATATTTGAAAAATACTCCACACAATGACAACAATCCTATTGAAATTGAGCCAAGAAGATGTTTGAACATTAATCGTAACTTGAATGTTGAACAGAACAAATTTCTGATACATTTGTTATAGTAATATAAAAAGGCATTTTCATGGGACTATACTAATATGAAAGGGATCCACCTTGGCGTATGCACTCACCGCATTTACCTTAAGGAGGGCTGAAAACTAGATAGACAATCATAGCGCCGAATGAATCTCGCACTTAAGGAGATAATGAAAGAGGAATTATAGAAACCCCTTAATGCTAATTTCATCTACCCCATTTATGACAGTTAGTGGGTGTCTCCTCTTGTAGTCTATAGAGAACTTAACAAGGCCACCCAAAAGGACCATTTTCCTTTACCATTCATTGACTAGGTCCTAGATACTCTCTCTGGGAAAACGTTTTTTTCATTCATGGAAGGGTTCAGTGGCTATAATTAGATACAGATTGCCCCGGAAGACTAAGACAATACAACCTTTACCTACCCATGGGGGACCTTTGCATACAGGGTCCTTCCTTTTGGGCTTTACAATGCACCAACAACTTTTCAAAGGGAAATATTGGGTATCTTTTCGGATCTCTTGAATGACAGTCTCGAAAATTTCATGGATGGTTTTACAACCTATGAGGATGCCTTTGAAACAACATTAGTTATTTTGGAAAAGGTACTAGAATGTTGTGAACAAAAAAATGTTTCTTTGAGTACGGAGAAATGCCACACGATGATGAAGGAGGGGATTGTGCTGGGATATTTCATTTCGACAGATGGAATCAAGGTAGACCCTGCAAAAATTGAGGTAATGTCAACAATCCAAACTCCTATAACTCAAAAATATGTACGCATTTTTTTGGGACATGCATGGTACTACAAGAGATTTATAGGAAAGTTTTCAAAGATTGCATCTCCTTTATTTTATTTTCTCATGAAATATGCGACATGTTTGTGGACAAGGAAGTGTGAGAAAGTATTTTTGAAGTTAAATAACTATGTAACAACAACACCTATTTTGCAAGGACCCAACTGGAGATTTCCATTCCATATCGCTATGGATGCATCTGAGATAGCCGTGGGTGTTGTTTTGGGGCAGCTGGAGGAAAATAAACCTTATGTCATGTATTACATCAGAAATAATTTAACACGAGCTGAACTCAACTATACAATGATTGAGAAGGAATTCCTAGCCGTAGTGCATGCTATCAACAAATTTCGGCACTACATAATCGGGTATCAAGTATTTGTACACAATGACCATGCTTCAATTCAATTTTTAATGAATAAACTTATTACCAATGGTAGAGTTACACAATGGTTATTTTTGTTACAAGAATTTTATATCACTATTTTAGATAAAACTGGAAAAGATAATGTGGTTGTTGATTTTCTTTCTAGATTAACTATAGGTGATAACTGCACTCCTACTCAGGATTCTTTTCCAAATGAATATCTTTTTTCCATATCTACTCACTCCCCATGGTATGCATATATATCCAATTATCTTGTTGCAAGAAAATTCCCACACCATTTATCTTCCAAAGTGCAGATCATACAACAGAGTGCTACCTACTCCTGGATAGAGGGCGATCTTTATCACACCAGACTAGACTTTTAGATTAGGCATTGTGTTAGAGAAGATGAGGTTTTTGATATCTTGAAAGCTTGTCATGAGGAGCCCTGTGGAGGGAAATTCGCTGACAAGAGGACAAGATATAAAGTACTCTCAACAGAGTACTACCGGAAAACTATATATCAGGATGCCAAGATGTTTGTGAAGGGGTGTAATAGCTGCCAAAGGATGGGCCAACCTCTGAAATCAGATGAGATGTCATTATAGCCTAGAGCCATTTGAGAAATGGGCCCTAGATTTTTTAGGACTGATTAATCCCTCATCACAGAAAAAATCATACATATTGATCTGCACTGACTAGGTCACAAAGTGGGCCAAAGAGAAGGAACTAAATATAGCTACAAAGTAGGCTGTTTCAGACTTCCTGTTTGAAGATATTTTTTTTCGCTTTCGAATACCCAGGGAGATAGCGACAGATGGAGGGCCCCCATTCACATCTCATTTTATCTAGAAGCTCGTTGAGAAGTATGGAATTCATCACAGGATCACTCCACCTTATCACCTACAGGAAAACGGTCAACTGGAAAGCACCCATAAAGTCATTTAGGGAATCTTAACAAAGACAGTAGCTAGCCACCGAAGAAATTGGACCGAAAAAATCCCATAGGTTTTGTGCACTTACAGAACAACATGGAGGAATAATATAGGCTTCTCACCATATGAATTGGTGTATGGTAAGAATCATTTGTTCCTCATAGAATTTTAAATAAATACATTAAGAACATCATTGCAGGTCAATCTATATTTTATCATAGAGTAAAGACAAAGATTGAACCAACTCAATGAGTTGGAAGAGAAACAACTAGCTACCATTTAGTAGACAGACATTATTCAACAACAAAGAGCTATATGGCATGACAGGTTCATCAAGAAGAAGAAACTTTATAAAGGAGATTGGGCTCTCTTGTATGATTCAAGATTCAAGGATTTCAAAGGCAAGCTCTGCACCTGATAGTTAGGTCCTTACGAAGTAGCCTACAGTCTTTGAAAATGGGACTATACAATTAGTTACCATTGATAGTACCAAGACACCGTCATTGGTTAATGGGCACCATCTGAGGTTATATCATCAACCTGATTCAAAGGAATCATTTTTTAACATTGTCGTAAAGTTTTATCTTTATGTTACAGCAGCAGGGCAATGCTCCCCTATGCAGCCTAAAATTTGAAATTCCAATAAGTGTAGCAGCTGAAAACCACTCTTGTGGAAGCTATTACACCTGTTTAATATATATATATATATATATATATATATATATATATAGATATAGATATAGATATAGATATATATATATATATATATATATATATATATATATATATATATATATATATATGATTGTGAAAACCTCTTTTTGGGGCGCAGTCAGACAATTTTTAACAGTTGAAAACCAATTTTGTGGTGCATATTACAACCATATTTTTTTCCCTTTTCCAAAACATCATCCTTCCTTCCCAATATATTTTACAAGATTATGTTACTTATTTGTTTCTTTTTTGTATCTATTTTTCCTAATTATCATGGTTTTTGAAGAATAACACAAAGGTTATCTTGGATGTTACACGTCACAACTGATAACCATGAACAATGTTTCTTATTTCATCACATGAAACAATAATTACAACAGTCAAGTGTGACTACCATGATCACTAGAAGAAGTTATGTCATCAATTAAAATTCCTCCTCCACATCATTTCAGGTACATCATTTAAAAATGTAACGTCATCATTTATTAATTGGTGATTAATGGTAAGTTATGATATTCCCGTGATGGCCATGGGCAGTCGTCACCATTAAAGATGGGGTGGGGGGATAAATCTCATAATCATTGCAAGAAATTCTTAGTCTTGAAACTGTCATTAATCCCCCATGTATCAAATTAAATAGTACGATATCAATTATGATCAAATCCAGCCTAAAAATGTATTTTCAATTAAAGCCCATTATTTTCCATAATTAGACATTTATGTAGGAATGTGTGAAGTGTGATTTTGAAGTTCTCAAATCATGTCACCTCCCATCATCTTCCTTAGCTGAATTCTTGCATCCTCGTCCAAAATTCTTCATCTGGATAAGTAGAGTAGGGAGCTGATAGGAATCAAGAAGTACGGCGATATTATGGTTGTTTGAGCTGAAGGACTGAGTCATAATAATAGCAAGATGGGAGGAGCAACAGTAAGGCATGAGCCAGACTCCATGGAAGCATTTCATAACTGTCTGGAAGCTTACCAAGTATTTAGGGACGTCGAGTGGATTGAATATTTTCAGAAGTTGGAAGGCTTGAACGATGCTATTGAAATTGAATTCACTCATAATTTGAATAACCACCAAAGCTAATTCAGGGGCCTACAAATTGAAGTAACAGAAGAAGTGATTTCCTGAGTGACCACATTTCCAGCAGAAGGATGGAGATGGTTCAAAAGGAAAATTAATGACCCTTATTTGAATAAATATTTTCTTGAAGGAGAGGAAAGGCTAGAAAGGAAGGGAAGATGAGTTGATAGGTTATCACTCCCCTAGCCATGAGAATATGTCACCTTGGGTCTAATCAAGTACATTAATTGTGAGGGAAGATATACAATCATCTTCAATTACCACTTCCCTCTATTAAATCATCTTCAGTACCAGCAGAAGATCAACCTCCCATTCTTCCTATTGGGAAACATTAAGCATATGACAGTGGTAGTGAAGACAACAACACATCCTGAAGCATGCGTGACCAACCATGGACTTATTAAATTGATCATGTTTGATTCCCTAAGCCAGCAGGGAAGGAGTTGGGAATAATTTAAAAGAAAAAGGCCTAGGACAAGTCAGATAAAATAGGCTGCAACTTCGAAAGGAATTCATACAGAAGCTGAAGTCTAGACCCAGCTCGTCAGGAAAAAAAGGAACAAGAAAGAGAACCCTCCTCTTCAGGTAAGGACGAAACTCACGTTCCTCTTTTAGAACTTAAAATTTTAAGAAAGGAAAATGAATATTTGAAACAAAGATTAGATGAGGGGAAAGAAATTTTAGTATCTATATGCAAAACATGTTTTGAAGGACTAACAGCGGCAAGGTATAAGGTTTGTGGGTAAAACACCAGCCTAATGGAAAAAAAGAAAAATTCAAGAGGTTGTCCCACAAGAACCTGCTAAGGATACTGAACTGTTACACATGAACCAACAATTAAAGCAGAGCCTCCCATAGTATTGACCTAGAGGCTGATACACAAGAACCTATGGAGGCCACTACTGTTATAGAAGAACCAGCAGTTGGCACATAGGCTAGGCTAGGAAAAAATGAAGGGGCTAATACACAAGAACTCATTGATGAAGCCATTGTTACATAAGAACCAGCAGTAAAGGTGGAGCAGACCCATCCAACATAGGATGTTACACCCACTATTGATTTTGATGATGAATGCGGAGGAATGTCAGGTCCCACCAAGGGATGGAGTTCCAAGAATATTTTGTTGATTTCCAAATTGCAGAAGTGGAAACAAGAAGCAATCTCCCTTCAGGAGGGGCTGATCTCGTTGAAATAAAATCAAAAGAAAATATTTTCTTTACAGGAAAAATGGATGAAAGAAGAGCTGAAGAAAGGTTGGGAAGAGTGTAATCGGAAGGAAGTCGTAAAGAAGTAGAACAAACAACTGTTTCTCTTATAGTAGAAGGTTTAGGATCTGACTTTGGATAAGAAAAAATTACATGAGCTTGCCCTCAATTTATTAGGGTGTAGGTGACCTTCCCCATATTACCCCATTTTCCTATGGGAACGCTATTACCTATTTCAGTTAAAAGCCGTCATGGAGAACATGCCCTATCTGGGTTCTTCCACTGTGACATTTTTAGATGTATTTTTTTCTTTTTATTTTGATGAGCAAAGGCTACAATGTGAATTATTTTTGCATGATAAAATTTGTGAGCACGCAAGTATGAAAATGGTGGTAACTATATTCTCCTACATGGGGGATTTGTAGTTACGAGCCTTTGTGTCATTTATGAGGAATCAGATTGAGTGGCATTGTCGCATGAAATCTATGGATGCCAATGAAGAAAATATAGCATTATGGATCTCGGTAAAACCAAGATGGGCCATCGAACTGAGGCAGGAATTTCGAAGGATTCTAAGAACTCCTAGGATAAGGGAACTTGCTGCGGCTTACAGAAGGATGATTGTGGAATTTTGCCTTAATTAATTTTCATTAATGAAGAGTTAATCCCTGACTCGGTGTCTGAAGCGTATAGAAGCCAACAGTGTTGAGTTGTTGGGAGGGGACCCGTTTGCATTTTAGAACATTGTGGTAGTTGTTACACATGTACCAGCATATGCCCATATAATACAGACTCTTGGCGCTTCCTAGATTGGGATAAGATTTAAATTCCATTTGATTTTGCTACTAATAGAGGATTACCAAATTCATTATGAACTGAGAAAGTATGAATCATAGTCTTGGGTACGACAGCTGATGGCTACTCAAGGGTACAAGTCTCCAGATGAAGACACAACCGACGCTTATGACCTCACTGACCTGCACAGGTGATATTATCATGGGAGATGAGATTTTGCATGAGGACATACATGTGCTTTAGCTGGGGGGAGACGTCGAGTGCCAGTTTTTTACTTATTTCCTACATCTATTTCCCCCATTGTTATCTTGTGACTATAACCATTGGGACTATATTTTCCTCGTTTCCTACTTTTCTATCTTAAACTATGTTGTTTTACCTTATTTTCATTATCTTGTCATTTCGTAAATCATTATGATGTATCGTTTCTTTTTTTATGACTAACTCGGATACATGTTGGAAGAATTTCTCTAGTCTTTTGTTGTCCTTCCAGCTGTTATTCTTAGCACAAAATATCTAGAGCA
Organism: Pinus albicaulis; assembly: GCA_034641835.2. Taxonomy (NCBI): domain Eukaryota; kingdom Viridiplantae; phylum Streptophyta; class Pinopsida; order Pinales; family Pinaceae; genus Pinus; species Pinus albicaulis. The sequence continues at coordinate 964,205,203 of CM076572.1, forward strand.
TGAGGCATACAAAGGTAGTGAAAGTGTGTTGTTACAGTGAGTTGTTACACCACGATGTTGTTACATCACGGTGCTGTTACAAACCCGCTATATAAACTGATGTTACAACTGTACTACTGACTAGATATTGTCAAATTCTGGATGTCAACCTATCCGCAATTGTGGTTACGATATAGCTATCCTTTTCCACAAACATTTGTAGAAGTCATTACATATTGTATTTTAGGATGACAACTTTTAGGAAGTTTTGATTGTAATCCATACTCTTCCACTTAGACTTTTTATTAAGAAGTGGTTGTAACTATATGTATCTTATTTTGATTAGCATGATAATTGTCAGATTCTCATGACTGATCTATTCCTCGTTTTTCTGAACATGTAACCATTATATAACCCTTGACCCTTGAGGTCAAGGATTTAGTGGAAAATGATATTAATTTTGGTTCTATAATTTTGGTCACATTAATACAAAGATATCACATTGTTGTTGTTACATTCATTGTCTAGTTTAAATTCGATTTAGTTTTTATCTCCTCTTTAGCAGGGACTGTAGTGGTTAAGGTAGTTGTACTATATTTCTTAATTGATTTACGTATTGGTAGAAGTATCGTTGTGTTAGGTCCCTATATTACTAGTATAGTCCCTTATTGTTGTTAGTGTAACCCCCTTATTGTTATTATTGTACCCCTATAACCCCCATATTGTTATTATTGTGCCCTTAAATTATTATTGTTAGGTCAGCTAGGATTACATTGTGGCCCCATGGACTCCTATATATAGAAAGGAGGTTTTGTAATTTGCATCATCCAAGAATTGTTCATTCATGTAATGCATTGGAGGTTTCCGCCTCGAAGTGGCTTATTTCTAAGGCGTTAATATCTCTTTTCTTCTATTTTTTGAGTTGGCTTCACAACATTTGGTATCAGAGCTTTGGATTCTAGGGTTTTGTTGCTCCAAGCAGGTCATCGTTGCATTTTCGCTATAACTTTTTTTATACAAAGTTTTAGAAGCTGAAATTTTTAGGGTACGAAGCCGAAATTCTGAGGAACATTGTCGCAAAACTTCAGAGCTTGGTTTGAAATATTTGTCGAGATATGATCTGTGGAAGTTAGGTCTTTTTGAAGGCTCTTCAATTTAATCTAAACAAGTCATCGTGGCATTTGTTCTATAACTTTTTTCTACGAAGGTTTAGAATCTAAAATTTTTAGGGCAAGAAGCTAAAATCCTGAGGAAACTCATCGCAAAATTTCAGAGCTTGGTTCGCACTATTTTCGGAGATATGATATGTGGAAGGTAGTGTTTTTTCAGGACTCCTAAATTTCATCTCAAAGAGGTGATCGTGGGAAAATATTCATGACTCTCTCTCTAAAAATTGGATTGGAGTGCCGTAAAAAATGGTCGCAATTAAATGGACTGTATTTTATTTTCTATCAATTTCAGAGCTAAAAGATGAAACTATGACACGTGGCAAGTCGTACAAGTTCGCTCTACTGAACGAGTCCATAATTTGGTCATTGTGGGAGATTGGACATAACTTTTCCTTGGAGAATCAAAATCAAGTCAAACCTGTGGCATTTGAAAGATAAGTCATAAGGCTACCTTAGTACTGAATTTAAAATATTGAAGAGCCACAATCAAAAATATAATCCAATTTCAATATCGAGCTCCTCAAAAGCAAGAAAAAGGTGTGTGTTTTTTTCCGAATTGCATAAGTCTTGTTTGAAGAATCAATTTGAATTGATTCCAAGGGCATATTGTAGAATAGATATAGTATTGGGTTCTAAAAAATGCCCCGTAAAAATAATTCAACACCCATTAATCCTTCAGAAGGCTCTAATATGACTCATGAAGATGAAGAATTGCAACATGATCTATCAAAATTACAAGAGCAAGTGCACCAAATTTTTCTCAAGCAAAGAGCAACAAACAATGAAATGGAAGTTTTGAAGAAAGGCATGGAAGAAAAGATGGATGGTTTGAAGAATAATATGGATGGCTTAAAGAAAGGCATGGAATCTAAGATAGATGGCATGGAAGCTGGCATGGAATCTAAGATGGATGACATGGAAGCTAAGATCGATGAAAAATGAAAGAAAACATGGAAAAAATGAAGAATGATCTAAAAGAAGGCATGGAAGGTTTGAAAAAGTTGATATAAGAAATGTTTCCTAATGGTGAAATGATAGTAGAGGAAACTCATGATGAGAACAAAATAAATGTTAATCATGACTTCATAAACTCTGATGTTGGCGGGAAGAACCACCATATTCCAAAAATGGATATGAGGAAGTTTGATGGAAAGGATCCTATAACATGGATACTACAGGTGGATCAATATTTTGATCTCCATAATGTTCAAAACACACAAAAGGTACGCATTGCAACTTTACATTTAGAAAAAAATACATTTGTATGGTATCTATGGCTTTGCTGCCATAAAAAAATTGTCACTTGGTCAATTTTTATGGAGGAAATGATAGCACATTATGAGGATACAAAGAGAGACACCTTCTTTAACCAATTGATAAATCTCAGCCAAAAGGGTTTATTGGGGAAGCACACTGAGGACTTCCAAAAATTTAATAGAAGGGTAACTGATATTCCAGAGGAACACACGATTGATCTCTTCATAGGTACTTTAAAGGATAACATCCAACATGAAGTTCGCGTTTTGGAACCTGATTCATTGGAGAAGGCATTCAAGTTGGCAAGAAAAATTGAATGTAAAGTTATGGCGACAAGGAAGCCTACTACTCACTTCTATAAAGAAGGAAGTGTTGCTATTCCTATATTTCCACAACCTACAAGGTTGGCACCACAACAATTGTAAGAAAAAAGAGCAAAAGGGCTTTGCTACAGTTGTGATAGAAAATACACTAAAGGTCATAAGTGTGCTGAGAAGAAATTATTTTACATAGATTGTGAAGAGGAAGAAGAAAATGAATAAGAAGAGGATATACACCAGGAACCAACCCTAGAAGAGGAAGAAATGAGTCCGACCATATCGTGTAATGCATTGGCAGGAATTACCACTCCTCAAACTCTCAAGATAGAAGGACATATAAAGAAGAAAAAGGTAATAGTGTTGATTGATTCAGGTAGCACCCATAATTTTATTCATTGTAAGGTAGCCAAGGAATTGAATTGTTTCCTATACCCATCACCAGAATGTCAAGTGATGGTTGCAAATGGAGGAACTATAAATTGCTCTGGAAAATGCCATAATATCAAGCTAACCATGGGGGAATATGTGTTGACAAGTCCAATGCTTTCCATTCCTATGGGAGGTGCTGATGTTGTACTAGGAGTACAATGGTTACAATCTTTGGGGATGGTAACTTTTAATTTTCAAGAACTTTTCTTGAAATTTTTTTAAGAAGGAAAGGAAGTCAAATTACGGGGTATTGAAGGGAAGCCAGGAAGGATAATAAGCTCTAATGTCATGACAAAGCTTCTAAAGAAAGAACAACGAGGCGTAATTGCACAATTATGCTCACTAGAAGTTTCAACATCAAAATCATCTATTTCTGCAGATCTCCAACAAGTCTTGGACAATCATTCCAAGGTGTTTGAAACTCCCAAAGGACTCCCACCTATTCGTGATCATGATCATGCTATTCATTTGATTCAGGAAGTGTTCCTCCAAACATCAGGCCTTATAGATATCCTTACTTCCAAAAGAGCGAAATTGAACGTATGATTGCAGAAATGTTAGAGGCGGGTATAATTCAACCTAGTCAAAGTTCTTTCTCTGCTCCTGTAGTATTGGTACACAAGAAAGATGGATCATGGCGCATGTGTCTGGATTATAGGGAGCTCAATAAGCTCACCATTAAAGATAAATTTCCCATTCCTGTGATTGATGAATTATTGGATGAATTACATGGAGCAATTTATTTTGCCAAGTTGGATCTTCGTTCAGGATATCATCAAATTAGAATGAAGACTGAAGATATTCCAAAAACAGCATTTCGAACTCATGAGGGTCATTATGAATTTTTGGTCATGCCTTTTGGCCTTACCAATGCACCTTCTACATTTCAAGGGTTGATGAATTCCATTTTCAAACCCTTCCTTAGAGAATTTGTGCTAGTATTTTTTGATGATATACTAATCTACAGCAGGTCTTGGAAGGATCATGTTGAACATGTTGACAGGGTGCTCAAACTATTATAGGAGAAACAATTATATGCAAAAAAATCCAAATGTTTCTTTGGAGTACAAGAGGTGGAATATCTGGGTCATATTGTATCTCACGAGGGTGTTAAAGTAGACCCTAACAAAATTAAAGCCATTAAGAAATGGAAAGTTCCCACAACCATAAAGCAGTTGCGAGGATTTCTCGGGTTAACAGGGTATTATCGCAAGTTTGTTAAGAATTATGGGAGAATAGCAGCACCTCTAACAACATTATTGAAGAAAGATGCATTTTCATGGACTCCTGAAGCAACTAAGGCCTTTGAACATCTTAAAGAGGCAATGTGCCTAGAACCGGTCTTAGCTACGCCAGACTTCACAAAAACCTTTATTGTGGAATGTGATGCCTCAGGAAATGGAATTGGTGCAGTTTTAATGCGGGAAGGAAGACCCATTGCTTTTGAAAGTCGTCCAATCAAAGGAAAGTATTTACAGAAACCTATTTATGAGAAGGAAATGTTAGCAATACTACATGTACTAAAGAAATGGCGAACTTACCTAATGGGAAGACACTTCAAGGTAAAAACTGATCATGATAGTCTTAAACACTTTTTGGAACAAAGACTATCTTCAGAAGAGCAGCAAAAAATGGGTCACAAAGATGTTGGGTTATGACTTTGAAATAATATACAAAAAAGAAAAGCTTAATGTTGTTGCAGATGCACTCTCAAGAAAGAATGAAGAGGTGGAAGCATTGCTTTTTGCCATTTCTATTATCCAACCAGATTGGATAACTGAAGCAAGAAATGAATGGAAGAAGGACAAAGATGTATGGACACTCATTCAAAAGTTGCAGCAAGATCCTAGTACATCTGATACATTTAGTTGGAAAAATGATTCCTTATGGTACAAAAATCGCTTATATCTTTGTAAGAATTCCCAACTAAAACAAAAGATTCTTTTGGAATTGCACACTTCTCCTTTAGGAGGACACTCAGGATTTTTAAAAACTTACCACAGGGTGAAGAAAGAATTTTTTTGGGATGGCCTTAAATCTAATATTCAAAATTTTGTGGTGCAATGCTTGGTTTGCCAGCAGAATAAGTTGAGACAATTAAGACCCCAAGACTTCTACAACCTTTATCCATTCCAAGTCAATGTTGGGAGGAGATTTCAATGGATTTTATCACAGGTTTACCTAAGTCCGAAGGAAAGAATGTCATCATGGTGGTAGTTGATAGACTTACCAAGTATGCACACTTTGTGCATTATCTCATCCATTTAAAGCAAGTACAGTTGCTACTACATTTATGGACAGAATTCAAAAGCTACATGGAAGCCCAAGGGTTATTGTGAGCGACAGAGATCCCATTTTTACTCGAAATTTTTGGACGGAGTTATTTTCTTGTTTGGGTACTCAATTAGCTCATAGCTCATCTTATCATCCTCAATCTGATGGTCAAACTGAGATAGTAAATAAATGTTTTGAAGGATATCTTCATTGTTTTGTATCTGATAAACAAACACAATGGGTCAAGTGGTTACCTCTCGTTGAATGGTGGTATAACACTTCCTTCCATACTGCAGCAAAAATGACCCCATTTATGGCACTTTATGGATATCATCCACCATCCATCACATCATCTTTAAGAAAAAATTCGAAGGTTCAAGCAGTGGAAGATCACATCGAGCATCAGCAAGAAGTTCTCCAACTCTTAAAGGATAACCTGAATTTGGCACAAAATCGAATGAAACAACAGGCATATCAACATCATAGCGAGAGAAGTTTTGATGTAGGAGATTGGGTATTTTTACAGCTACAACCATACAAACAAATGTCCCTCAAGCAAGCTAAGAAGGATAATAAATTATCGCTAAAGTACTATGGTCCTTACAAGGTGTTGCAAAATATTGGTACTATAGCATACAAATTGGAGCTTCCTGCTTCTTCGCGAGTACATCCAGTTTTCCATGTTTCATGCTTAAAGAAGGTTATAGGTGAAAATCTTCCAGTTCAAACAATATTTCCAGAACTTGATGAGGAAAGAAAAATCATATTGGAACCGGAAGCGGTCACGGAAACAAGAACTCGACAACTACGGAATCGATCAATTTCAGAGTATCTCATCAAGTGGAAGAACTTACCCACTGAAGATTCTACATGGGAGGATGAGAATTTTATACAGAAGCACCCAGAGCTACTCAAGCGTTGAGGACGACACTTTTTTGAAGGAGAGGGGCATGTTAGGTCCCTATATTACTAGTATAGTCCCTTATTGTTGTTAGTGTAACCCCCTTATTGTTATTATTGTACCCTGTAACCCCCATATTGTTATTATTGTGCCCTTAAATTATTATTGTTAGGTCGGCTAGGATTACATTGTGGCCCCATGGACTCCTATATATAGAAAGGAGGTTTTGTAATTTGTATCATCTAAGAATTTTTCATTCATGTAATGTATTGGAGGTTGCCCCCTCGAAGTGGCTTATTTCTAAGGCGTTGATATCTCTTTTCTTCTATTTTTGGAGCTGGCTTCACAACACGTTTTTTCTTTTCTGGATGTGAGTAGATCTACTTCAATTTCGATATTATTATGATGTTACATAGATGTGATTAGAGATATCAGCTAGTGTAATTTTTGGGTGGCGTGCTAGGTACAGTTAATTGAGGCATGATTACATTCATGTAGATTTTTTGTATTCCTGCATGAGTGATTTATTCCAGAAATGGATTCAGTAATGATTTATCTTTACTTGATTTACTTGTGGTTTGATGTATTGATACATACCGTGAAACTTCCAATGAAATAAAAGACGTCCCTCGATTGATAATTTATCTCTATCGTCTCAGTCATTTAACCGTGATTAATATAGTCCAACGGTTCTATCACAATACAATGTCTCATAAGAGCCATGTATCCAGTATAGCTATCTGGGGACCTTCTTTGCATGTGTTGTGATGTAGGTGCACATACATGCTCTATTGCATCTAGCATCAATATGTTAGCTTCTCTGGTGTGCTTCCTACCATTTATGGTGGATGGCACTGCATGAGTGGTTTCTTCCACTCCATGATCCTTTGCTTGTGGCTGCTCCATATCTTGAGGTTCATTCTTTGGAAATAAGAGTTCCTCAACTACATGCAAATCAAGCTCCCTCTCAATGGAAAATCACATGGCTTTGTCCTCATAAAATTTAACATCTCTTCTAGCAAATATCATATTGTTAACCAAAAAGTACACCCAATAGTTGTGGGGAGTATTAGTGTACCCCAAAAATATCCCAACCTCCGATGTTGGTTCTAGCTTGTTCCTGGCATCTTTGGTCACATGGAAATAGACAGATGAGCCAAAAAATTTAAAATATGAAACATCTGGTTTCTTACTTGAAAAAACTTCCTTTGGTGTACTCATGCCAAGTATCCGATGAGGACTATGGTTCTACATAGATACTATTGTGTTTCATTCCTCTGCTGAAAAATGCACTTGTAGGCCCTGATCATGTAACAGAGATCGTGCTGCTCCCACAATTGTTCTGTTCTTTATTTCTACAACCCAATTTTGTTGTGGGTTATAAGGTGCAATCAATTCTCTCTAAATTCCTTCTATGGCACATAAGTTCTTGAATTCATTGGATATATACTCACCACCATTGTCGCTACTTAGAGCCTTCACCTTCTTCCCTATATCTTTCTCTGCTAATTTCTGATCTTTCTTCTGCAAAAAGAAGACCCAACACTTTCAAGAAAAATCATCAAAAAAATAAAATAATACCTGTGCTTTGTTGTGGAAGGTGTAGAGAATGGTCCACACACATCTGAGTGAAATCCCTCAAGGATTGTCGCTACTCGATTATCCTTCTCATGAAAAGTGGCTTTAGTATACTTACCCATGGTACATCCCTTACATGTGTCTATCTACAAAAAAGTACCCTTTTCAAGACCTGTAGAAATCTGTTGCATGAACCTCAAAGCACAGTGGTGTAGATGGCCCAATCTCCTCCGCCATAAATCACCTATATACCGGGTCAAAGCCTTCCGTGCTTTACTGCTCAATGTTTTGCAACCATCTACATCAAGTTTGTAGAGGTTCTGCGCATGAACCCCAATATTCTTTACTTGTCCTATGGCTTTGTGATGAAGGAACACCTTTCATTCACTGAAAACCACATCATATCCAAGATCCTCCAACATAGCAACTGAAACTAAATTATTTTTCAAGCTTGGTACATGCATGACATATTTTAATATAAAATTTTTACCTGAATTTATAAGGAAAGAAACTGTACCAATCTCGATAGCGCTATACCTCACGTCATCACCCATCTCGGTGTGCATTTGAAGATCCTTATCCTCCAAGCTACTAAATATTTTTGTGTTTGCTGTCATGTGGAAAGATGCTCCACTATCAAAGTACCACATAGATCCCATCACAGTTGATGATGTAATAGATATTATCAGAAAATGTATACAAATGGAAAATATACCCAGGAAATAACACAATAGAAGATAAAACTTCAAATCTTCATTAATATCAAAACCCTTGAGGTAGGGAAACACCATACATGCACTCCTTACGTAAGGAGATCACTCCACAAGCCATATGCTTGCCAATACAATAATCCTTGACCCCTCTCATTGAAGAGTCTCTATCCTCTATATAGTTTTAATACATGCAATACCATGGGTCTCTCAATACCATACATACAATACAATGGGCTTATCAATTTATTCCCTAGCTACATGTGGTCCCTTATGTAATGTGGGTTAACCACTTTATTTATTAACTATGGCCCATTTATTTATCATTCTTACATTATTACATCATATTACTACCTTGGGTACCTCCCTCTCTACCCTATATTATTTCCCCCTAGGTATACTACATTACACCCCCCTTAAACATGTTTCGTCCTCGAAACATAAGAAGAACACAAATAATAAGATCTACTCAAAAGAGTGTTCCACTCGTACCATTCACGTGCATCTAGCCATCGCAAATAAAGGTGAACACTCGATCTAGTTGGTGCCTCGCTCGCTTGAGATGGAAGCAGGTTCTGGTGGTTCCTCTGCGTTGATGTGTTGTGGGTGGATCGTCGCACCTCTCTATGTGTCGTCCAAGGGTTTTTGTCTTCATTGTTAATCTGTTTCCATCTTGCTCTAATATCACTTGTAATAGATCTGACAAGAAAATGTATATAAATGGAAAATATACCAAAGAAATAACACCTTAGAAGACAAAACTTCAAATCTTCATTAATATCAAAACCCTTGAGGTAGGGCAACACCATACATTCACTCCTTAAGGAAGGAGATCACTCCACAAGCCATATGCTTACCAATACAATAATCCTTTACCCCTCTCATTGAAGAGTATCTAGCCTCTATATAGGTTTCATACATGCAATACCATGGGTAGTTACCATGGTCTCTCAATACCATACATCCAATACAATGGGCTTATCACTTTATTCCCTAGCTACAAGTGGTCCCTTGCACAATGTTTTTTAACCACTTTATTTATTAACTATGACCCATTTATTTATCATTCTTACATTATTACATCATATTATTACCTTGGGTACCTCCCTCTGTACCCTATATTATTCCCCCTAGGTATAATACAAACGACATGCATACAATGAGAGAGAAGTATAGCTCAAAAGGTGAGGCCAAAGCTTCACCGGCTGCAGCTCTTGAAGCCTTCTTGTTGTTCTTCTTCTTTTGTGGACAATTTGTGGCATAGTATCCACGATCCTGACAGTGAAAACATTTCACCTTTGACATTTCATGCTTCTTACATTATTTTTCGGTCTTAGATTTGGAATGGGAATTCTTCCCCTTCCCCTTCTTTGCCTTACCATCCAAGCCACAATTTTCCTCATCGTATTCCGCTGAAACTCTTCTTGTACCAATTCCAACCATAATCTCTTGCAATATAGTAACTTCTTCCTCCCATTCACAGAGTCTTGGTAAGTATGCCAACTCTTCAGAAGGCCTAGAAGTGCTAACCTCACCAATTCATCATCAGCGACATTAATCCGAGCACTTCCAAGCTCATCTTGACATTAATTGAAAATTTTCAAGTATTTATGGATTGTGTCACCCTTCTCGATTTTGATTTTCTTGAGCTTGTCCTTGAGTGCCAATTTTATGTGGTCACTGCTGCTTTGAAACAAATCTGTCAAGGCCTTCCACATATCATATGGATTTTCCTTTCCATGGAGACTCGAGACAATATGATGTCGAACCCCCTCTAATAAGATCATCCTCGCCTTTGCTACCTTCTTCTGCCATGAATCAATAAGTTGGGCATCTGCTGCTGCGGGATTGGGAATATCAGTATCTATGGATTCCTTCAACCTATTATCCTCTAACATTTCCTGCATCATGACCTTCCAATCAATATAATTCAAACTTCCTTAGAGTGCATATTCGGGTCTCAAGCCATTGAAAGACATTTTTATCTTCTTCTAGCTCCAAAGAAATTATTTGCAAATTTAAATACTATTCAACACAAAATCCATTTATTCTCCACTATTTTGATTCCTGGAGCTCTGGTACCATGTAGATAATCTCTAACATAGCTCTGATACCATGTAGAAACTACACCAATGGATTCAATTCTATCATGCAATGTACTAAAACAAGATACAAAATTCTTCTACAATATTTGTGAAATATAAATCGCGATCGCTCGATGACATGCAAGTAAGCGAAAGAAGTAAATAAATCGCACAACACAATATTTTCCTAGGGAAATAAACTCCTCAAAACCCCTCCATATTTATTGTATAATCATCCAAGGAATCATGAAACAATACAATGCATGTGTGCTCACCACAACTTCATACACTCTAGGAAAAATTGGACCAATACACAAACAATTTCCTACCCACCTTTAGCCTGCCTTGCTCACGCAATCCCTAGGAAAAATAATTCCTATTTAATAGGAATTCAAACCTTCCTTGACTGCGTAATCCATCATGGGCTTCCTCTGGCTTTATAACTTACCTGGGCAGTTTGCTAAAAATAAAATTGATAGTTTACTTGTATTTAACCTTTGTCTCAACTAGGTCACCATCAGAATTAACATGCATGCATCTATTAATATTGAATCATCAGTTACTTGGTATATCAATACTTGTGAATTAAATCTATTTTAATTTGCCTGATCTTCCACTAGCTCATCAATTAGTTAGAACTAGTCAAACTTATTTTAACTCAATTAATTTGAGTTAACAGATTACTCTCACACCACACTAGTGCTACAACTAAAACTGAACCCTGTAAATAATAGAATCACTCTACATGCCTATCCTTTGCCTCTCAACTCGAAATTATTGAGCTAACTAATTCTATCACACTTAGTTAACTACTACAAGTTGTTATGATATAAGATTACAATTTATTTTTCAATTTATTTAAAATTGGATGCCCACATTAGCACTATCGTGTCACTTGAATTCCTCACTCATGTGTGACCTGTAATACCACACTAGTATGCGATTCATTTTCTTGTTAAATTTCAACATCCTTGACATGGGGGGAAATTTTCAGGAGTGAAAAAGTAATCTTTTCCCGGTTGAAAAAGTCATGAATTGAAAAATATCATTCAAACAGATTTGACCATTTATCTATGATATTTACATCTATCTCACATTCAAATTTACTTCTACCTTAAAAGGAGTCACGCCTTCAGAGTGATTGCAAGATGAAGATGTGTTGACTGTGGGTAGTCATCGAAGGATCTCAGAAAAATTATCCATCATAACGTTCCTCTGTTTCTTGCGGGCCTCCACGTGCAATATTTTGAAATGATTTCCTTCTTTCTTGATTTTATTTTCTTCCACCATGAGAGGTCATGAGGGTTTGCGATGCTAATCTCACAAGGTTCAATCCGATCGAGCGCTAAATCCTTATACCATGACCTCATTGGGGACTTGCAAAGAAATTTTGAGAAATAACAGACTACTCTGATACCACTGATTCAAACTTTCCGAGGAACACAATAAAATACATATATAAACATAAAAATAGAAGTGAATTAGAAATAAAACTTTGTTTCATTAATATTAAAGAACTGAAATATGCTTACATACATAATGGAAATAAACTAGCTTGGGTAATGGTATCTTATCTCTTAGAATAGATGTGGCGGCTACATGCTTCTAAATTGTGTTACCATGAGACTCAAGGGCCTTTTATTATTGAACAACAAGGGAAAACCATAAACAACCAAAATTTTAACCCCAAAATATGGAACACAAAGAGTTTGTGGGCCTTGTTAGGGTTTGTTGGGTAGCCAACTTCCTCGGGTTGTAACTTGGTCATATTATCTCTGTTTTGTGATTATGATGTGTTGTCGTAAATATATTTCTAAGTACTATATGATTTTCCAGTAACCCCTGCCTAGATCTACGGATCTACTGCAGACCTAAAAAAAAAACGCTGTTTAGGGGGTCAAAACTGCTCGAGAAGTTCAAGACCCAAAAAACTACTAAAAATAGTAAATGCTTCTATGAATAAGGAAACTAATGAAATTGATTGGGGGTCTATATGGAATAGGTGGGTGGCCACCGATATCAACCTCGATCACCTCAACTCAATTTCGTATGTATTTCTCTAGAGCTCGCTTCATTTCCTAGTCAAAACAGAAGAAAATTTTGAGATCACCTACATGATTACTTCAATGGGACATCCAATAGGATCTTGAAATAAAGAATTGAAATATCTAACCTCTTCTAGTGTAATCTCTTTAAAAGAGCTTTTCATTGAACCATCATACCTTATGAGTTCCCAAATTATTTTCTTGTTCATCCTATAAGGAAAAAAATGACAGAAAAACTTGGTATTATCATCCAACTCCTTTACCTAGGTAGTTATATTGTTCAACCCCCATTCAATTTCTTCCTTTTATAATAGATATTGTATTCGATGTTCCATATACCAAAGCCATGCTATGTTTCTTTTCAAAGAAATAATCACTAGGGTTAGCATCACACATAGTATTTATAGCTTGTTCCACAACCTTTAGATGAGATTGTTATTTCTCCCTATAAAGGAAACACAAAATTTTTACAACATCCTTGAGCCTAGAAATATTTTCTACTATTTAAGCTAAAAAAGAAAGTGGATTAGGATCTATAAGATGGACCCAAGAATCCTTAACTATGATTTTAAATTCATCCTCCTGAAACCAAGAGTGGTTGTATCAAGAAAGCACAGGAGGCTTGTTACCATCTTGAGCCATACAAAAGACAATGGGGAGGTGATCTAAAGTGCCTCCCAACAAAGCCCACAACTAATTAAGAAGTTTTAAATTAAAGAGGTTAATAAAAGCAAAAAAAATGTCTAGACATCCACATATTTCTTAATCATATCCATATTACTATTATTATGGAAGGAATGATTGCTATCATCATGTGACTCTCAGTCATGACATCAATAATACTATTTATAAACTTAACATTTTATTTGTGGGAACTGAAATTGGACATATAATATTATTTATTCTGTTTAACATAATTTTATATAAATTTAATTAAATCAATAACATATCTTTTATATTGAACTATAAAGTACCTCTCTACCGAATTACTAGGTCCAAGGCCTGATCACTGTGAGGTGAAAATCCTCCTTTGGATTATGTCGAGAGCACAATGTGTGAGAATTTCAAGACAGGGGAATATTTATGGGACATTTTGGAAGGAGTGTTTTATGGACAGATTCCTTTTTTGGATAGAACCAATCTCCCTGGACCTAGTGGCATGATCAAGAAACAACTAAGATGAAAACTAATATGCTTTCCCTAGAGAAATTTCAATATGGAAGGAAGGCTTACTTGGGAACCAATGCAAGATCTCTCCTTCTGCATGTTTGCAATTTTTACAAATTGGACCATATTAGGCTTACTATAGTGGGTAGAAGGCTAACATTAAATTCTTTCCCTTGCACCTATTATTCATTATTTTTGGTTATGTATAATTGGAATTATGGAAATTTGTGGGATATTAATAGATGTTTGGTTCTAGATAAAGAACATTGCAGGAGTAAGTAAAATAGGTCTAATGATTTACCCTTGTGATGAATTTAGCATTAGGACCCCAAGAGATATGAATAATTTCGATCCCCTATGGAAGTGGAAGAAAAAGAATACTATTGGTTTTTTTATGGAAGTGGACGAAGATGAATACTAGTGGTGTTGGTGGTTTTACCTATAGGTGCTCCAAGTGGTTGATGACGAACACAATTTTCATAAGACTTGACCCTGCTATGACCTGGTATGGTTGATTATACTGAGTTTTTCCTTTTGTTTCTTTCCCATTTTTATTTAATATTTGTTATTTTTTTCTTGCATATTTTCTAGATTGACATGATGAGTGGTATTTGGGGATTTTATGCCTCGAGAAGACACTACATTAAATTATCTAAAGGTGCTTTAGGTTGATAGGATGTCATCAATGTGTAGGTTTTGACTTCGTCTAAAGTGCGAAATGGCGGTTTTCAAGGTGCATAGAGCAACACAACATTTTTATCTTTTTATTCTGCTCCATAAACAAGTATTGATGAGTTGTTTCTCATCCTCTATTATGATCAATTCAATGATTCTAGAGATATCACAAGTTTGTAAATGGTGGTATGTTTAGGGTTTAGAGTGGGTCATACATCTATTTTTATGTCCCTATATTTGGAATCTTGGTATGATAGTCAATATGCCACCAGAAATCATAGGATCGAATCATCAAGGTTTTATATGAAGGGGAAAAGCTAGGACCTCACAAAATGAGTGAACCATGCCTTTCCCTCACTTTGTAGTTGTAAAAAAATTAACATTGTAGGCTCAATAACTACTGAATCAAAGAAAATCACCAAATATCCAACACAAAATTCAAACGTTTAGTGGAATTTATCAAAGAGAGGCACCTATAGAAATCGAAACAACAAATTACAACTAAATTTTGGGATTAGGTCTCAGAATCCACGTTCTCTATGTGTCAAGTCACAAGAGTCATCTACACTCTGGATTTTTATTAGTTGACCAAGACCCTAGTAGCTATCACTTTAGAGAACTAATGGAATCATGATTCGAAATGTCAAATAAGCTAAGAATACTAGAAGCAAAGTTCATAGTACTATGCAAGGTCATTATCATACATAGTTTCAAGGTCTATGAGTGGGGATTAGGTAAATAGGAAGTTAGACTGGAAGTCATGGAAAATTTTCTTGGGGTACCTAACAAATACAACTTGATAATCATTGAGAATGAACAAATAAAGAAGCTTAGAAAAATATAAATGGTTTGAGACTTCTTCTATTAAGGTCCTTCCTAACCCACTCCACCTTGATCTTGTTATTGTTAATCAGTATATATTTTTGTTTATTTATTTACTATATTTTTTGTTTTAGTATAATATCTATAGTGTAAAGTTATATAGAAAAGCTTTTGAAAATTAACTTAAGCATTAATTTACATTTTAATTAATATTTAATTTAAAAATACTCTTCAATAACATTTATTTTCATCTCAAATTATTACATTACAAATTTTGTTTCTGCTGTAAATTTTGCATAAAATATGTTTCTCTACCATTTAATAACAAAGTTGTATACATAGAAAGAGAAGTAATATCATATATTTACAATAATTTATCTTCTCTTTTTAATTGCTAGAATGCTCATATTAAAATAAATTAAATCATATTATATTATTTTTTAAACTAATTTTTATGTTATTTTTAATTTAAATTTTCAATTCAAATTTTTTTTTTTTTTTATCTTGAAAAGAAATTGCTTAAATTTTCAATTTTTCTTAACGTTGAATATTGGTTGAGTGAAATTTATATTACAACCACAATAATTAGGGCCATCTAAAGTTTAAGTAAATTGAAAAAAATAGAAACACTAACCATTAAAATTATAATAATTTATCATTATCATTAGAAAAGAAATGAGTAACATATATATATATATATATATATATATATATATATATATATATATATATATATATATATATATATATATATATATATATATAGCTTTTTAAATCTCTATAAAATTATATTGATGACATAAAATGATATTTTAAGTAAGATATTTGTTAAATTATTTTATATTAAAAATCATTGAAAAAATAAAATTATATTTATTTTATTTAAAAATAAAAACAAAATTATTTAGTTTGACAGCTTATGTCACTTTCAAAATTATTGGCATGGTTAATTTGTGGCTTCAGTAGTTATTCTCCAAGGGGTATCTATACAATCATATTTTGTGATCACAAAAGTTTAGGTCATATAAACTCTTAACATGACTAGATTTTTTCCCTCAACTTGGTCATATTATCTCTGTTTTGCACTTATGATGCCTTGTCGTAAAGATATATCCAAGTACTATATGATTTTTCGCTGACCCCTGCCTAGATCTACAGATCTACTGCAGACCTCAAAAAAACACCGTTTAGGTGGTCAAAACTGCTCGAGAAGTTCAAGACCCGAAAAAATGCTAAAAATAGTAAATGCTTCTATAAACAATGAAACTAATTGGTGGTCTAGGTGGAATAGGTGGGTGGCCATCGATATCGACCTCGATCACCTTAATCAATTTCATATATGTCCTTCTCTAGAGCTCACTTCATTTCCTAGTCAAAACAAAGGAAAAGTTTGAGATGACCTACATGATTACTTCAATGGGACATCCAAGAGGATCTTGAAATAAAGAATTGAAATATCTGACCTCTTCTAGTGTAATCTCTTTAAAAGAGTTTTTTATTGAACCATCATACCTTATGATTTCCCAAATTATTTTCTTGTTCATCCCATAAGGAAATAAATGATGGAAAAACTTGGTGTTATCATCCAACTCCTTTACCTAGGTAGTTATATTGTTCAACCCCCATTCAATGTCTTCCTTTTCCAATAGATATTGTATTCGATGTTCCAAGTACCAAATCCATGCTATGTTTCCTTTCAAAGAAAGAATCACTAGGGCTAGCATCACACATAGTATTTATAGCTTATTTTGCAACCTTTAGATGAGATTATTATTTCTACCTATAAAGGAAACACCAAATTTTTACAACATCCTTGAGCCTAGAAATATTTTCTACTATTTAAGCTAAAAAAGAAAGTGGATTAGGATCTATAAGATGAACCCAATAATCCTCAACTATGCTTTTAAATTCATCCTCCTGAAACCAAGGGTGGATGTATCAAGAAAGCACAGGAGGCTTGTTACCATCTTGAGCCATAAAAAAGACAACAAGGGGGTGATCTAAAATGCCTCCAAATGAAGCCCACAGCTAAGTAAGAATTTTTTTATTAAAGAGGTTAATAAAAACCAAAAACATGTCTAGACATCCACATATTTTTTAATCATAGCCATATTACTATTATTATAGAAGGAATGATCGCTATCATCATGTGACTCTTAGTCATGAGATCAATATACTATTTATAAAATTAACATTTTATTTGTGGGAACTAAAATTGGGCATATAATATTATTTATTAATTTTAAGACAATTTTATATAAACTTAATTAAATCGATAACATATCTTTTATATTGGACTATAAAGTACCTCTCTACCCAATTACTAGGTCCAAGGCCTGACCACTGTGAGATGATAATCCTCATTTGGATTATGTCAAGAGCACAATGTGTGAGAATTTCAAGATAGGGGAATATTTATGGGACTTTTTGGAAGAAGTGTTTTATGGATAAATTCCTTTTTTGGATAGAACTAATCTCCCTGGAACTAGTGGCATGATCAAGAAACAAATAAGACAAAAAAATAATATGCTTTCCCTAGAGAAATTTGAAATATGGAAGAAAGGATTACTTGGGAACCAATGCAAGCTGTCTCCTTCTCCATGCTTGCAATTTTTACCTCCAACTCCAAATGCCAAAATTGGAACCATACTAGGCTTACTATAGTGGGTAGAAGCCTAACATTAAATTCTTTCCCTTGTACCTATTATTCATTAGTTTTGGTTGTGTATATTTGTTTTTTTTTTTTTTAACTGAAACGGGTATGGATTTTATTAGTAGAGAGCTCCGAATGGCCATAGCCTTACATCTTTCAGTGAAATTATTTTATATTTTTTGTTTCCAGCAATTTTCTATTTTCATGGTATACATATTGTTTTGGGATCTCCGCCATTTTTGCTAAGGTCTCCTTGGGCCAAGAGGCAGCCTTTGTTGGCATAGAAGGCTTCCTCTTTGTTTGATTCTCTGAGAATGTGATAGAATTTGAAGTAAGTGAAGTCTTGGAGAAGGTATCTCAGCCTTTGCAGATTCTTATTTAAACTAGCTTCATTGAATTGGCCTTGCGTATGTATTATTTTGATCAGGATTTCTAAGTCTTCGAATGCTTGCAGCTCCCGATGTCCTTTTTCTTTGGCTATTTGGCATACTTTTATCAAGCTAAGGATTTCTGCTTGATTGTTAGTTTGTTGTCCTAGACCCCAACTAAAGGTTTCTTTGTTGCCTCCATCAGAAGAGTATATGAGTCCTCCAACTCTTGTTGTCCCGGGGTTGCCTTTAGAGGCACCGTCAAAAAATGATGTTGTTATTCCTTTCTTCCTCCACCAATTCTGAAAAGCTTCATCCTTTTCTCTTAGCCTCCACTCAGGATTTCTGAGGGGTTTTTCTGTGCTGTGTATCCGTTGGATGAGTGCTTGAGTGCCAAGCCAATTCTTTTCCTCTTGCTCCACCGAATTTTCCTCTTTTATATTCTGAGAATTCAAAACTTCTAGAAGGAGTCCTTTTTCTTTTGCTGCTACCATGTTGGGAGTCCAAGTTACATTGTTAAATATCTTCTCATTTCTAGCTAGCCATAGCTTCCAACACACTAGCTTGGGGAGAGTGATCCATATTCTGGCCCATGATGAGTTTAGGGAGAGCAATAGGTAGCGCTCTTTCCATGAGAGGAATAAGTCCACAACTGAAGTTTTAGTGGGGATTATAGCCTTTAATCCTTGAAGAGTGTGGGTCCAAACTCTGTTTTCATATGGGCATTCAACAAATAAATGATCCATGGTTTCCATGTCTTCTTTACAAAGTGTGCACCTATGTGGACCTGCAATGTTTATTTTCATATGGTTTTCACCAGTCAGGATATTTCTATCCATTAAAGTCCAGAAGAAGAAGTTTACGTTGGGCAGTGCCATTGGATCCCATACCTATTTCCAAAACTTTGCTGGCTGAATTCGGTCTCTGTGTGTTTGCATCAATTCATAGCCTTTGACTGAGGTGTATGCTCCTGTAGGTCCCCATCCCCATTTATCCTTTTCTTTTTTATGCACCGGGGCAGCCTCACAAATTTCTTGTTTGAGCATTTTTGTTTGTTGCATTAGGTGAGCTAGTATATCTCTGAAATCCAAATCAATCCAGAGCCCAGACTCGTTCCACTTTGAGATATCGTAGAGCGTCTTGTCCCCTATGTTTTCTAAAAACGCATATATCTCATGCAGGATGTCTTGTGTGGCTAATGGCGAGTGGCCCATTATACTATCAATTAGCAGCTTGACGTGTTCCCATTCCCTGGGATATGATATAAATTCCGGGTGAAAAAACGCTGCCCTTTAATACATAACTGCCATAATAGCAAGCTATTTTTGTTGTTTGCATTCTACAGGTTTCTTAGATTTGCATTTGGTAGGTATTTATGCCTCAGATCTGTGCTGACGGGATGATTGGGGTCGCTATGGAGTTTCCAGAGTATTTTACATCCCAAAGATATGTTGGCAGAGTTTGGATCCCAAATTTGAAGGCCTCCTTCCTTCAAAGTTCGCTTTTCTATCTCCCATTTCACCAGATGAAATTTTCTCTAGTTTCCTTTACCTCCTTGCCACAAAAAATCCCTCATGATTTTATTAATTTGTCCTGAGATCGACTTGGGTTCCATCAGGTATGACGCTTGATAAATTGGCAGAGATGACAACACTGATTTTATAAGGGTTAATTTGCCTCCATGAGTTAGCCATTGGCCACCCCATGCAGCGATTTTGCCTCTGATTTTTGTAATTACTCCTTCCCACAGATTGGCTCTGTTTGTGCCCAGTGTTAGTGGCAATCCAAGATAGTTGATTTTTCCCCATTTTTCGTATCCATTAAACCCCAAGTTGCTTGCTATGTTTTGAGTTTCTTCCTCCTCTGTATTCCAGCTATATACTGCAATTTTCCTTTCACTGATAAGAGCTCCAGATGCTTTGCAATATGCTTGAAGAGTATTTTTGTATGCAGAGCCTATTCTGGTTGAAGCTCCTCCCAGCATGAGGGAGTCATCCGCAAACAGTGCATGGTTTGTTGCTTTAAGGTCCTTTGTTATTTTTAAACCTAGGGCTATTCTTATTATCATATCAAGCTCCAGCTTTCTACTCAACGTATCCACCATTAAGATGTAGAGGAATGGAGAAAGGGGAAATCCTTGTCTCAACCCCCTCGTGGCTTGGAAGAAATCAACTGGCCTCCCATTTACCAAAGGCACTATCCATGGACTACTGGTGCATGCTTGGATCAGATTTACAAACTCTTGATCAAATCCAAAGGATATTAGAACTTGATATAGATAGGACAACTTGACTCTGTCAAAGTCATTATCCATGTCTAACATGATTAGCATACCTTTCTCCTTTCTAAGATTGCTGGAATGCATGGCTTCCTAGACTTGGATTACATTATCCAGGATATATCTCCCATTGACGAAGCCCCCTTGCGGATCTGATATGAGTTTGATCAGCAGTGGCTTTATTCTATTTGCAAGAAGTTTTGCGATAATTTTGTATAAGGCATTGCACAAAGAGATTGGTATAAACCTATCAAAGGAGGAGGGCTTTGTCTCTTTCGGGATTAAAGCGAGGAATGTTGAGTTGGTGCTACCCCCCATTTTTGCTTTCTTCAAGAATCATTTTATCATTTTAACTCGATCTGTTTTTATTATATCCCAGCATATCCTGTAGAAGTGAATAGTGAACCCATATGGCCCAAGGGCTTTGTCTGGGTTCATGGACCAAATTATATTGCTGATTTATTCTTCATTTGTTTTCTTCAATAATGTTGTATTGTCCTCTTTGGTGACCAATGCCGGAATGTTCTTCAAGAATTATTTTTTATCTTCTTCACAGTCCTCTTTCTCTTTTCTATAAAGATGATGGAAATCTAATACCACAATAGATTTTATCTGTTCTATTCCTTTGCAGAGCCTCCCATCAGAGGAAGTGATCTATGAGATGTGATTCCTGGAGAGTCTAGCTCTACATTGTCGATGAAAATATGATGTATTTCTATCTCCAGCTTCTAGCCAGAGACTCTGGGACTTTAGTCTCCAATAATCTTCTTCATTTCTGAAGGAGAGGAATGTTTTGCATTGGGCTACTTGCTCCTTTTCTAATTATGTTTTCTTTATATCAATTGTGTCCATTTCACTTTGCAGAATTTCCAAGTGTTGCACTACCTCGATTCTTTGGTCTTTGGGTGTGTTTGTTGGGATTTTACCCCATTCCTTGAGTGCCTTTTTTGTTAATTTTAATTTTTGTTCCCATATATAATTGGGAGAGCCATTGACTGGGGTGTTCCATGCCATTCGGACCGTCTCTACAAATCCACTCTTTCCATTCCACAGTGGGCTAAATCTGAATGAGATTGGCCCCAAATTCTCTTCCTCCTCTAGCATTAGCCGGATGGGCTTATGATCCGAGGTGAGCTTTGGAAGGATGGTTGATGAGATAAGCTTCCTTTCCATCAAAATTGTGCTTTGGACCAAGAACCTGTCCAGTCTGGCGGATATATGGTATCCCCCTGTCCTGTTATTTGTCTAGGTATAGAGCCCTTTTCTTGGTTTAAAGTCCAATAGATCCCATTGTTGTATCATGTCTTCTACTACTTTGATCATATGATCCTTGCTGTTCCTGCCCCCTCTCTTTTCTTTTTCATTCATTACTAAATTTAGATCTCCAACTATGATTATATTGTTTGGAGAATTCAATTGCAAAAACTCATTTAATGTTTTCCAACAATCTTTCTTTTCAGAATACAATACCAGTACATATAAATTGAATAGTGCAATGGTTAACTTAATTGAGATATGCTTCAGCTCTATGAAACACCAGTGTTGTGTGTTGTGTGAATTGACGAGCCTGAAGTGATCTTCCTTCGACAAGGTTTCTATTCCACCCGAGAAGCCTCTTGCGCTTATTGCTTTCCTGTGTTCTTCTGCCATTTCTTTTTGCTGATCTCTAGAAGGGCTTCCCCTTCAATTTTTGTCTCTTTGAGCATTAGGATGTCTGCAGGTTTTGCTTTCATAAGATCTTTGACTGCTTATATTTTCATTGGGTTCCCGAGCCCTCTGCAATTCCAAGAGACGATTCTCATTACTTACTGTTCAGGGTAGTTGGGCCTCCTCCTTTTGGCAGCCTTGTCCTTGTGTTTCTACTAATTGACATTTCTATAGTGGGTTGACTTCCTTGAGTCTTTTGTCTTTCTACTTCTTCCTCCCTCGCTTCTCTGCGAGACTTTCTTCCTGCTCTTTTTGCAGGCCTTTCTATGATCTCGTCCTCCGAGGAGCTTGGTGAATCATACACTTTCTTTCTTGCTACGTCGGCATATGAGGGAGAGGGAGCTACTTCGAGGGTTTTCCCTTGCTCCTCTCCTTCTTTCCCATTAGGGGAGGATCTTGAATGATTGCTGCTATTCCTGTTTGCTTCCAAATTTTCTATGGCCTTGCTGGACTCTGCATTTTGATCTCCTGATTTGGAGGTGGGGATGGTTGTCCCATATTTTTTTTCTTGCCCCGTTGGTTCGGGGTTATTTCATTTGGTATTCCTTTAGTTTTGGATTTTTTTTGTCCCTGCTTTTTGCACTATGGTCCATTGTTCTGCTTTCGCGTTCTCGCTCTCCTCTCCTTCCTTTTCCTTCCTTTTTTTTGCAGTGTCTTGCAAAGTGGCCGTAGCCATGACAGTGTCGGCATTTGAAGGGTAGCTCCTCATAATCTAGCTCCTGGATGTGCATCCATTCAGCTGCTGTAAGTTTGATTACCTCTGGTAACCCTTCCTCTAGATCAAACTCCACACAGATCCGTGTGCAAGATTATTGATCTTTTCGAACAGCTTGATCGATATACCTTCCAAGCAAGTTGCCGATAGCCTGCAGAGATTTTTGATTCCAGCAATGTAATGGGAGATGAGGTAGATAGACCTAGACTGGAACGGCAGACGAAACGTCCTAGGCTGGATCGAAGTCAGGGGTCCATTTGTTCAAGTATAAACCCTGAGGCCCCATGAAGTAAGGACTTCTTCTGAAAATGATATTTTTGTCATCCAAGCTTTCAAACACGAACACATAGAATCCTTTTCCAACAAAATGGCTCTTGATTCCTTCAGATACGAGCGGCGTCCAATTTCTCTGCACCCATGCTTCAACAGATTTGGGAGAGGGCCAGAGCCTGGTAAATTGTCTTATGAGCCCTCTGTCTGCAAGATTGACTGCAAATCGGCAAGTTTCTGCTATTGGCAGTTCTACAATTGGGATGCAGTCTAGCTTTTTAATGAACTTTTGTTGTGCCTTGGATATTGGTCTCTTGTGAGATCCAATGATGAGCTTCTTGAATGCAATCATTTCAAGCAGGGAAGGGGAAGGTTCGGCACCCCCACTGACCTCCATTGGAGCTGAACCCAGAGAGAAAATAGCAGAGGCGGTGTTGCTAGGTCACGTTGCACAGCGTAGCAGCAACAACACAAAAAAAAAAAAATTCTACCTAGCCAATTTAACTGCTAACATTTTTTCTTCCATTTTGATTAGGTGCTATTGTGTATATTTGTAATTATGGAAATTTGTGGGATATTAATAGATTTTTGGTTCTAGATAAATAACATTGCAGGAGTAAATAAAATAGGCCTATTGATTTACCCTTGTGATGACTTTAGCATTAGGAATCCAAGAGATATGAATAATTTCGATCCCCTGTGGAAGTGGAAGAAGAAGAGTACTATTGGTTTTTTTATGGAAGTGGATGAAGATGAATACTAGTGGTGTTGGTGGTTTTACCTATAGGTGCTCCAAGTGGTTGATGACACACACAATTTTCATAAGGCTCGACCCTGATATGGCCTAGTATGGTTGATTATACTGAGTTGTTCCTTTTGCTTCTTTCCCATTTTTATTTAATATTTGTTATTTTTTTTCTTGGATATTTTCTAGCTTGACATGATGAGTGGTATTTTGGGATTTTATGCCCCGAGAAGACACCACATTAAGTTATCTAAAGGTGCTTTAAGTTGATAGGATGTCATCAACGTGTAGGTTTTGACTTCCTCTGAAGTGCGAAATGGCGGTTGTCAAGGTGCATAGAGCAACACAACATTTTTCTCTATTTATTCTGCTCCATAAACAAGTATTGATGAGTTGTTTCTCATCCTCTATTATGATCAGTTCAATGATTCTAGAGATATTGCAAGTTTGTAAATGGTCGGATGTTTATGGTTTAGAGTGGGTCATACATCTATTTTGATGTCCCTAGATTTGGAATCTTGGTATGATAGACAATATGCCACTAGAAATCATAGAATTTAATCATCGAGGTTTTTATATGAAGGGGGAAAGCTAGGACCTCATTTAATGAGTGAACCATGCCTTTTCCTCACTTTGTAGGTGCAAAACAATTGGCATAGTAGGCTCAATAACTACTGAATCAAAGAAACCCACCAAATATCTAGCATAAAATTCAAATGTTTAGTGGAATTTATCAAAGAGAGGCACCTATAGAAATCGAAACAAAAAATTATAACTAAATTTTAGGATTAGATCTTAGACTCCACGTTCTCTAAGTGTCAAGTCATGACAATCATCTACACTCTTGAATTTTATTAGTTGACCAAGACCCTAGTAGCTATCACTTTAGATAACTAATGAAATCATGATTTGAAATGTCAAATAAGCTAAGAAGACTAGAAGCCAAGTTCATAGTACTCTGCAAGGTAATTTTCAAACATAGTTTCAAGGTCTATGAATGGGGATTAGGTAAATAGGAAGTAAGATTGGAAGTCATGGCAACTTTCCTTGAGGTACCTAACAAATGCAACTTGATAATCATTGAGAATGAAACAAGAAAGAAGCTTAGAAAAAGACAAATGGTTTGAGACTTCCTCTATTAAGGTCCTTCCTAACCCACTCCTCCTTGATCTTGTTATTTTTAATCATTCTATATTTTTGTTTATTTGTTTACTATATTTTTTGTTTTAATGTAACATCTATAGTGTAAAGTTATATAGAAAACCTTTTGAAAATTAATTTAAGCATTAATTTACATTTTAATTAATGTTTAATTTAAAAATACTCTTTAATAACATTTATTTTCATCTCAAATTATTACATTAAAAATTTTGTTTCTGCTGTAAATTTTTCATAAAATATGTTTTCACCAAATCCATTTCTCTACCATTTAATAACAAAGTTGTATACATAGAAAGAGAAGTAATATGATATATTTACAATAATTTATGTTCTCTTTTAAATTGCTAGAATGCTCATATTAAAATATTAAAATAAATTAAATCATATTATATTATTTTTTTAAACTAATTTTTATGTTATTTTTAATTTAAATTTTCAACTCAAAAAATCTTTTTTCTTTTCTTTTTCTTTTCTTTTTTTTTTTATCTTGAAAAAAATGCTTAAGTTTTCAATTTTATCTCTGAAAATTTGTTAACGTTAAATATTGATTGAGTGAAATTTAGATTACAACCACAATAATTAGAGTCATCTACAATTTATGTAAATTGAAAAAAATAGAAACACTAACCATTAAAATTATAATAATTTATCATTATCATTAGAAAAAAAATAGTAACAAATATATATATATATATATATATATATATATATAATCTTTAATTTCTTAAAACTTTATAAAATTATATTGATGACATAAAATGATATTTTAAGTAAGATATTTGTTAAATTATTTTATATTAGAAATCATTGAAAAAAATAAAATTATATTTATTTTATTTAAAAATAAAAACAAAATTATTTAGTTTGATAGTTTACGTGACTTTCAAAATAATTGGCATGGTTAATTTGTGGTTTTAGTAGTTATTATTCAAGGGGTATTTATACAATCATATTTGAGGATCACACGGTTTCGATGATATAAACGCTTAACATGATTAGATTTTTGCCCTTTAAAACAAGTGATCTTTAAAACAGGTGACCTTTACACATAAACAAATATTTTAATAAAACACTACACCATAAAGGTCGTGGGCTTAGATCTAAAAAAAATGATAATTTTCTTATTAAAATTAATAAAAAAATGATTTATGTCAAATTAAAATCATTTTTTTAATTAATCAAAACTATATATCTTACCATTTACTACTAGACTTGAACACATACACTCTTCATTAACACTAACACTCGAAAATTAAAAATTGAAAACAAAAATTATCTATGTTTGACCAAATATTTTAATACTATATGTTTACTTAGCTATTACAATTGCGTTTAGAAAGTTCGGGTCTTTTCCAGTGGCCATTGCACAGTCCTATTGTTCTAAGGTGTTGTCCACTTTGGCCGGCTTTCCTAGTTTTAACCTTTTTTACGAGTATGACCAGTAATCTGCATCTGGCACTATACTCTACCATCATTTCTTACGCGGCTTTTATTCGGCAGTATATTCTTCGATCATTCTTTAGATATTTTAGCATCAATATGCACTGAACATAGCACAACGACTATATGCTATCTGGTTCCTTATCAAAGAAGTTTGTAACCATGTAATTAGCAAATAGTGGGCGCGGGTGATGCCAAGTAGTGGCCGCGGATTTGTCAGATTATATTCTGTGACAAGTAATTCCCATAATGCCACATGCCTCACAGAACAGACCATAAAAACTTGCGTTGATTAATGGTTCAAACCTCACCGGAAATACATAAATTCAGTGGACGGTGGAAAATTCAAGATGAGAGAAAACTTGCGTTGATTAATGGTTCAAACCACACCGGAAATACATAAATCCACTGGATGGTGGAAGGTTCGAAATGAGAGGAAAAAGCTGGAATATTATAGCCGTTGAACAAATTTGGTATATATATATATATATATATATATATATATATATATATATATATATATGTCTCTGAAGCTCATTTTACAGCATTTTCGTCATCCTCTATCTATCTATGTTTAGATTGGCTATGCAGTTTGGTTCTGAGTCTGTGCTTGGATGTGGTTTGAGGTTGGAGTCTGAGTCTGAGTCAGTAAGTCTGTCTGTGGTTTGAGTATGGGTATGGGTTGGTCTATGTGTGAGTCAATCAATCATGTCTCGATAGATAGAGGAGGATGGTTTGTGATTTTTGGTCTCATAGATCAGAACATTGAATAATCCTCTTTCAGTGTGGAATGCAAGAGAGCCATCGAAATTCCATTTATATTCTGTGTAAGCAAATCTATTTCATTGCCCTGTATTTTCTTTGACCGTAAAGGAGTATTTTCTTTTTGTAAAATATTCCTTTAGAAGTGGCTAATGTTATTAAGAAATGTTTAATGAAACAGGTCATTCAATTTGTTTTGTTTTTTAGGTTGGCTGAAGAAATTAAGTCATTAATCTAATTCCAGGTATGGTTGTAACTCTTCTTTCGATTAATTTGAACATTATGCATCAACCATTTTTATTTTATAGGGATTTAAGGTTTGCTGTGTCCTCAATGATTAAAAGGATCTTTATTAGATTTAATTTTTCGTATCCGGGGAGTGTAGCTCTCTTCCTAGGCTTCCCTTCATGGCTTCTGATTGTAGAATAGCCTAAAATACTGTTTGAGCACATATATGCCCCTAATTCACCTAATTGACATAAATACATATTATTGAGGAGAGATTTCACAGCTAGATTAGTTTTCGTAGCACGATCACTAGGTTCTCCCACTATCTTCTAATGCGTGGGTAGATTTAGAAGGAAGACACCACGAAAAATAAATATTACCACGCATATACAGAGGCACCGCCAAAAACGTTACAGGTAAGACCCTATAGATAGAACTTTATTTTAATGGTGTTTTGATGGACATGTCGGTTGTTTTTAATAGTAATCGAGCTAGTGGTGTTGGTAGCATATTGCAAATAAATTACCATCTGCAGCATCTCAGAAACCATCTGCAGCATCTTCCAAATATATTATCGGTTTTGTGAAACCATAAGATGCGCACAGTCGCTGAACCTTGGCAAAAACGAAAGTGGGCGGATCATGCTGCTGAAATAATAATTGTCCTCTCTTCTTCGCCTCCTCCTTCTTGCAAAAGCCCCGCAGCTGCTCTATTGCTACTGGCATTTGACAAGAATTGAAAAACCGAAAATGAACTGGAGCAGAGAGTTGCTCCTCTCAAGATTACGAAATGGTTAAATAGATTACATTGGAAACATCAGCAATAAATAACTGGAATTAAACTCGACTAAACTAGACTGACTGAATCTAAACTAGGACACTTGGACTGAGGGATTCGACACCTAGCAGGGGGTTGAGATTTCATTCTCTAACACTCCCCTTTAATATCAACCACATAAAAAAAATAATTAAGATACCTGCTGGTCTATGTCTCAACGACACTTACAATTTTTAAAAAAAATTTGACTCCAACTAGATTTAGTTTTCTTCTTCTCTTCTTCCAAATTCTGTAGCCTCTAAATTGTTTCAGATTTTTCGCTTTACTGTATCCTTGAGAACTCTGTTTCTTCATTTTCTGTTGCAGGTCTTCTATTTTTCCAGGCTGTCTAAGCATGTTCTGAACATCTTCAAGAAATATGGGCTGCTGCCACATATTGTCTTCTGTAGTGCTTTTTTCATCATCAATCTTCTGTAACATAGGATTAAAATAATATCTTATCTCTTCAAAACTCCAACGCATCAAAATTTCATTGACATGTTCGTCATGCATGTCGTCTTCAACATTCATATCTATGGCTTCTGTGTACATCTCAACTAGACATGGTGTTGCAAGCCATATTTCAATAAAATTTAACTCTTCTTCATAATCAATCTGTGTACCTGCACACTTGAAATCAATGTTAGAATAAAAATTATTTTCTAAACGACATTGCTTCTGGTCTTTTTGCTCTGCAGTGAGAGCTTTCTTCTATTGTTTTTCCTTTTCTGCTTCTTCCTCAATCTCTGTTTCTGCATTCCCTTTGCAGACTTCTTTCTTTACTTCTGTCTCTGATTCTTTCTCTGTTTCTTCCTTCTTCTCTGCAATGAGAGCTTTCTGTTGTTTCTCTTCCTTTGATGTATCTTCATTTGTCTTTGTCTTTGTCTCTGTCTTTGTCTTTGCCTTTATCTCTGTCTCTGTCTTTTCACCACTAACCTGTGCTGCTGCAAATAGGTTGTCTTCCACTAACTGAAGTGGGATTATCTCACCAAATAGCATCATGTCAATATCTTGTTTTTGTTGCATCATTTGCAACCAGTCATCATTAGCCAAAAATTCATTATCAAAGTTAACATCAACCATATCAATCATTGGATTTACAATTTCATCAGCAAGCTCTGTTGTTGGTATCATTAAAACTTCGTGAGCAATCTCTGTTGCTAGAATCTTTATATCTTCGCCAGCAAGCTCTGTTGCTAGATTCTCTTCATCCACTTGTGTCCATGCATAGTGGGGTTCACGAGCATCTTCATGCTGCTTCTCTGGTTAATCTGCACTTTCTTTGCAGACATCAGCCACCTGTGACTGCGCACAATGGGATTCAACAAACTCTTCATTTCGCTGTAGATCTACTCCTACAGATCCACCTTCATCTTCATCTTCAAAGCTCCCCCTTGTACCAAAACATCTCTCAAGGGTATCCCATGCCTCCTTGGCTGTCTTGGCATCTCAGATTAAGGGAAGTATACTTTCATCGACTGATCCTTTTATGCATC
Source organism: Pinus albicaulis (assembly GCA_034641835.2). NCBI lineage: Eukaryota > Viridiplantae > Streptophyta > Pinopsida > Pinales > Pinaceae > Pinus > Pinus albicaulis. The sequence continues at coordinate 964,235,252 of CM076572.1, forward strand.
TTAATGCATAGGCATCTTTTTGCCTCTTGATTTCCAGATATAGAAAGATCTCGAACATAATCTGCTTTTGCTTTAGGCTCTTGGCTTTTCCCATGACTTCGTTGCTTGGCTTCCACAAACACGAGTCTACTTGTGGATCAAATACCTCGTTTCTTCAAAAATTTTGCTGCTCTTCAATGAGTCTTATGCAACCTTTCACTTTCATCTCACATCACAACTTTAAGTTATGCTGGTCTTCAATGAGTCTTATGCAACCTTGCTTTCCAAAACTTTTTTTTCAAAATATCTCTTACTTCTACAAGGCTTTCACAATTTCACTTTCTCACAACTTTAAGTTTAAAAAAAAAAAAACTTAAAAAAATTCCAAATCTAAAAAAAGCTCTTTTTCCAAAAGACTTCTTTAAAAAAAAAAAAACTTCACCACATACTCTTTAAAAACCTTTAAAAATTTTCAAGATTTTTTTATGAAAAAAAGCTTTTAATAGAAAAACTTTCTTTAAAGAAAAACTTCACTCATACTCTTTTGAAACCCCTTTTTTTTTTAACTTTTCAAAAGAATTTAAAGTTTATATATATATATATATATATATATATATATATATATAACAAGAAAACTTCTCTTTATGCCCTTTCACCTTTTTTTAAAATCGATACTTAATAAGGCTTTCCCTTGAAAACATAAATCGATTTATGAATGGTGGATCACCTTTAATAAAATCCACGTTGACCTTCGTATCTTTTGAAAAAACGATTTTTTAAATATCTTTAATACGAGCGCTTCGTACCTTAGCATGCATGCGTCATTTGACCTTAACGCAGATGCGTAAAATTTTTTTTTACTGGGCAGACTGGCGCGTTCCCGATTGGAACAGTCGCGCCTATTTCAAAAACGATGTGAGACATGAAAATGGCGCGGGTATGGCGTGTATTCCAGCGCCAATCAACTCACAGTCGCGCCAATCAATTGTTCTTTTCTTCTGCTTCTTCGTAGCTCTGTTGCTGCTCTCCAGGGAGGCTTATGCAAGCTAGCTCTAATACCATGACAAGAATTGAAAAACCGAAAATGAACTGGAGCAGAGAGTTGCTCTTCTCAAGATTACGAAATGGTTAAATAGATTACATTGGAAACATCAGCAATAAATAACTGGAATTAAACTCGACTAAACTAGACTGACTGAATCTAAACTAGGACACTTGGACTGACGGACTTGACACCTAGCAGGTGGTTGAGATTACGTTCTTTAACACTCACCTTTAATATCAACCACATAAAAAAATAATTAAGATACCTGCTGGTCTATGTCTCCGCGAGGCTTATAATTTAAAAAAAAAAATTGACTTCAACTAGATTTGTTTTCTTCTTCTCTTATTCCAAATTCTGTAGCCTCTAAATTGTTTCAGATTTTTCGCTTTACTATATCCTTGAGAACTCTGTTTCTTCATTTGCTGTTGCAGGTCTTCTATTTTTCCAGGTTGTCTAAGCATGTTCTGGACATCTTCAAGAAATGTGGGCTGCTACCACATAATGTCTTCTGTAGTGTTTTTTCATCATCAATCTTCTGTAACATAGGATTAGAATAATATCTTATCTCTTCAAAACTCCAACGCATCAAAATTTCATTGACATGTTCATCATGCATGTCGTCTTCAACATTCATATCTATGGCTTCTGTGTAGATCTCAACTAGACATGGTGTTGCAAGCCATGTTTCAATAAACTTTAACTCTTCTTCATAATCAATCTGTGTACCTGCACACTTGAAATCAATGTTAGAATAAAAATTATTTTCAGAATGACATTGGTTCTGGTCTTTTTGCTCTGTAGTGAGAGCTTTCTTCTGTTGTTTTTCCTTTTCTGCTTCTGCCTCAATCTCTGTTTCTGCATTCCCTTTGCAGACTTCTTTCTTTACTTCTGTCTCTGATTCTTTCTCTGTTTCTTCCTTCTGCTCTCCAATGAGAGCTTTCTGTTGTTGCTCTTCCTTTGATGCATCTTCATTTGTCTTTGTCTTTGTCTTTGTCTTTGTCTTTGCCTTTATCTCTGTCTCTGTCTTTTCACCACTAACCTGTGTTGCTGCAAATAGGTTGTCTTCCACTAACTGAAGTGGGATTATCTCACCAAATAGCATCATGTCAATATCTTGTTTTTGTTGCATTATTTGCAACCAGTCATCATTAGCCAAAAATTAATTATCAAAGTTAACATCAACCATATCAATCATTGGATTTACAATTTCATCAACAAGCTCTGTTGCTGGTATCATTAAAACTTCGTCAGCAATCTCTGTTTCTAGAATCTTTAGATATTCGTCAGCAAGCTCTGTTGCTGGATTCTCTTCATCCACTTGTGTCCATGCACAGTGGGGTTCACAAGCATCTTCATGTTGCTTCTCTGCTTCATCTGCACTTTCTTTGCAGACATCAGCCACCTGTGACTGCGCACAATGGGATTCAACAAACTCTTCATTTCGTTGTAGATCTGCTCCTACAGATCCACCTTCATCTTCATCTTCAAAGCTCCCCTTTGCTTCAATGCTCCCCCTTGTACCAAAACATCTCTCAAGGGTATCCCATGCCTCCTTGGCTGTCTTGGCATCTGAGATTAAGGGAAGTATACTTTCATCGACTGATCCTTTTATGCATCTTAATGCATAGGCATATTTTTGCCTCTTGATTTCCTGATCTAGAAAGATCTCGAACATAATCTGTTTTTGCTTTAGCCTCTTCGCTTTTCTTCAAAAATTTTGCTGCTCTTACATGAGTCTTATGCAACCTTTCACTTTCATCTCACATCACAACTTTAAGTTTTGCTGCTCTTCAATGAGTCTTATGCAACCTTGCTTTCCAAAACTTTTTTTTCAAAATATCTCTTACTTCTACAAGGCTTTCACAATTTCACTTTCTCACAACTTTAAGTTTAAAAAAAAAAAAACTTAAAAAAATTCCAAATCTAAAAAAAAGCTCTTTTTCCAAAAGACTTCATTTAAAAAAAAAAAACTTCACCACATACTCGCTAAAAATCTTTAAAAATTTTCAAGTTTTTTTTATGAAAAAAAAATTTAATAGTAAAACATTCTTTAAAGAAAAACTTCACTCATACACTTTTGAAACCCCTTTTTTTTTTTAAAACTTTTCAAAAGAATTTAAAGTTTTTTTTTTAAATATATATATAAAACTTTAATAAAAAAACTTCTCTTTATTCCCTTTCACCTTTTTTTAAAATCGATACTTAATAAGGCTTTCCCTTGAAAACATAAATTGATTTATGAATGGTGGATCACCTTTCATAAAATCCACGTTGACCTTCGTATCTTTTGAAAAACCGATTTTTTAAATATCTTTAATACGAGGGCTTCATACCTTAGCATGCATGTGTAATTTGACCTTCACGCAGATGCGTAAATTTTTTTTTTACTGGGCAGACTGGCGCGTTCCCAATTGGAACAGTCGTGCCTATTTCAAAAATGATCTGAGACATGAAAATGGCGCGGGTATGGCGTGTATTCCAGCGCCAATCAACTCACAGGCACGCCAATCAAATTTTATTTTCTTCTTCTTCTTCGTAGCTCTGTTGCTGCTCTCCAGGGAGACTTATGCAAGCTAGCTCTAATACCATGACAAGAATTGAAAAAATGAAAATGAACTGGAGAAGAGAGTTGCTCTTCTCAAGATTACGAAATGGTTAAATAGATTACATTGGAAACATCAGCAAGAAATAACTGGAATTAAACTCGACTAAACTAGACTGACTGAATCTACACTGGGACACTTGGACTGAAGGATTCGACACCTAGCAGGTGGTTGAGATTACGTTCTTTAACACTCCCCTTTAATATCAACCACATAAAAAAAATAATTAAGATACCTGCTAGTCTATGTCTCAGCGAGGCTTACAATTTTTTAAAAAAAATTGACTTCAACTAGATTTGGTTTTCTTCTTCTCTTCTTCCAAATTCTATAGCCTCTAAATTGTTTCAGATTTTTCGCTTTACTGTATCCTTGAGAAATATGTTTCTTCATTTTCTTTTGCAGGTCTTCTATTTTTCCAGGCTGTCTAAGCATGTTCTGGACATCTTCAAGAAATGTGGGCTGCTGCCACATATTGTCTTCTGTAGTGCTTTTTTCATCATCAATCGTCTGTAACATAGGATTAAAATAATATCTTATCTCTTCAAAACTCCAACACATCAAAATTTCATTGACATGTTCGTCATGCATGTCGTCTTCAACATTCATATCTATGGCTTCTATGTAGATCTCAACTAGACATGGTGTTGCAAGCCATGTTTCAATAAACTTTAACTCTTCTTAATAATCAATCTATGTACCTGCACACTTGAAATCAATGTTAGAATAAAAATTATTTTTAGAACGACATTGGTTCTGGTCTTTTTTCTCTGCAGTGAGACCTTTATTCTGTTGTTTTCCTTTTTTGCTTCTGCCTCAATCTCTGTTTCTGCATTCCCTTTGCTTCAATGCTCCCCCTTGTACCAAAACATCTCTCAAGGGTATCCCATGCCTCCTTGGCTGTCTTGGCATCTCAGATTAAGGGAAGTGTACTTTCATCGACTGATCCTTTTATGCATCTTAATGCATAGGCATCTTTTTGCCTCTTGATTTCCAAATCTAGAAAGATCTCGAACATAATCTGCTTTTGCTTTAGCCTCTTGGCTTTTCCCATGACTTCCTTGCTTTGCTTCCACAAACATACGAGTCTACTTGTGCATCAAATACCTCGTTTCTTCAAAAATTTTGCTGCTCTTCAATGAGTCTTATGAAACCTTCCACTTTCATCTCACATCACAACTTTAAGTTTTGCTGCTCTTCAATGAGTCTTATGCAACCTTTCACTTTCATCTCACATCACAACTTTAAGTTTTGCTGCTCTTCAATGGGTCTTATGCAACCTTGCTTTCCAATTTATTTTTTTCAAAATATCTCTTACTTCTACAAGGCTTTCACAATTTCACTTTCTCACAACTTTAAGTTTTTTTTTAAAAAAAACTTTAAAAAATTCCAAATCTAAAAAAAAACTCTTTTTCCAAAAGACTTCCTTTTTTCTAAAAAAAACTTCACCACATACTCTTTAAAAATCTTTAAAAATTTTCAAGTTTTTTTTATGAAAAAGAGATTTTAATTAAAAACTTGTTTTAAAGAAAAACTTCACTCATACTCTTTTGAAACCCCTTATTTTAAAAAAAAAATTCAAAAGAATTTAAAGTTATATATATATATATATATATATATATATATATATATATATATATATATAACTTTAATAAAAAAACTTCTCTTTATGCCCTTTCACCTTTTTTTAAAATCGATACTTAATAAGGCTTTCCCTTGAAAACATAAATCGATTTATGAATGGTGGATCACCTTTAATAAAATCCACGTAGACCTTTGTATCTTTTCAAAAAACGATTTTTTAAATATCTTTAATATGAGTGCTTCGTACCATAGCATGCATGCGTCATTTCACCTTAACGCAGATGCGTAATTTTTTTTTTTACTGGGAAGGCTGGTGCATTCCTAATTGGAACAGTCGCGCATATTTCAAAAACGATGTGAGACATGAAAATGGCGCGGGTATGGCATGTATTCCAGTGCCAATCAACTCACAGTCGTGCCAATCAATTATTCTTTTCTTCTGCTTCTTCGTAGCTCTGTTGCTGCTCTCCAGGGAGGTTTATGCAAGCTAGCTCTAATACCATGACAAGAATTGAAAAACTGAAAATGAACTGGAGCAGAGAGCTTCTCTTCTCAAGATTACGAAATGGTTAAATAGATTACATTGGAAACATCAGCAATAAATAACTAGAATTAAACTCGACTAAACTAGACTGACTGAATCTAAACTGGGACACTTGGACTGACGGATTCGACACCTAGCAGGTGGTTGAGATTACATTCTTTAACACTCCCCTTTAATATCAACCACATAAAAAAAATAATTAAGATACCTGCTGGTCTATGTCTCAGCGAGGCTTACAATTTTTTTAAAAACTTTGACTTCAACTAGATTTGGTTTTGTTCATCTCTTCTTCCAAATTCTGTAGCCTCTAAATTTTTTCAGATTTTTCGCTTTATTGTATCCTTGAGAACTCTGTTTCTACATTTGCTGTTGCAGGTCTTCTATTTTTCCAGGTTGTCTAAGCATGTTCTGGACATCTTCAAGAAATGTGGGTTGATGCCACATATTGTCTTCTGTAGTGCTTTTTTCATCATCAATCTTCTGTAACATAGGATTAGAATAATATCTTATCTCTTAAAAACTCCAACGCATCAAAATTTTATTGACATGTTCATCATGCATGTCGTCTTCAACATTCATATCTATGGCTTCTGTGTAGATCTCAACTATACATGGTGTTGCAAGCCATGTTTCAATAAACTTTAACTCTTCTTCATAATCAATCTGTGTACCTGGACACTTGAAATCAATGTTAGAATAAAAATTATTTTCAGAATGACATTGGCTCTGGTATTTTTTCTCTGCAGTGAGAGCTTTCTTCTGTTGTTTTTCCTTTTCTGCTTCTGCCTCAATCTCTGTTTCTGCATTCCCTTTGCAGACTTCTTTCTTTACTTTTGTCTCTGATTATTTCTCTGTTTCTTCCTTCTGCTCTGCAATGAGATATTTCTATTGTTGCTCTTCCTTTGATACATCTTCCTTTGTCTTTGTCTCTGTCTTTGTCTTTGCCTTTATCTCTATCTCTGTCTTTTCACCACTAACCTGTGCTGCTGCAAATAGGTTGTCTTCCACTAACTGAAGTGGGATTATCTCACCAAATAGCATCATGTAAATATCTTCTTTTTGTTGCATCATTTGCAACCAGTCATCATGAGCCAAAAATCCATTATCAAAGTTAACATAAACCATATCAATCATTGGATTTACCATTTAATCAAAAATATTTGTTGCTGTTATCATTAAAACTTCGTCATCAATCTCTGTTGCTAGAATCTTTAGATCTTCGTCAGCAAGACCAGTTGTTGTATTCTCTTCATCCACTTGTGGCCATCAACAGTGGGGTTCACGAGCATCTTCATGCTGCTTCTCTGCTTCATCTGCGCTTTCTTTGCAGACATCAGCCACCTGTGACTGCGCACAATGGGATTCAACAAACTCTTCATTTCACTGTAGATCTGCTCCTACAGATCCACCTTCATCTTCATCTTCAAAGCTCCCCTTTGCTTCAATGCTCCCCCTTCTACCAAAACATCTCTCAAGGGTATCCCATGCCTCCTTGGCTTTCTTGGCATCTCAGATTAAGGGAAGTATACTTTCATCGACTGATCCTTTTATGCATCTTAATGCATAGGCATCTTTTTTCCTCTTGATTTCCAGATCTAGAAATATCTCCAACATAATATGCTTTTGCTTTAGCCTCTTGGCTTTTCCCATGACTTCATTGCTTGGCTTCCACAAACATACGAGTCTACTTGTGCATCAAATACATCGTTTCTTCAAAAAATTTGCTGCTCTTCAATGAGTCTTATGCAACCTTTCACTTTCATCTCACATCACAACTTTAAGTTTTGCTGCTCTTCAATGAGTCTTATGCAACCTTTCACTTTCATCTCACATCACAACTTTAAGTTTTGCTGCTCTTCAATGAGTCTTATGCAACCTTGCTTTCCAAAACTTTTTTTTCAAAATATCTCTTACTTCTACAAGGCTTTCAAAATTTCACTTTCTCACAACTTCAAGTTTTTTTTTTAAAATAACTTTAAAAAATTCCAAATATAAAAAAAAGCTCTTTTTCCAAAAGACTTCCTTTTTTCTAAAAAAAACTTCACCACATACTCTTTAAAAATCTTTAAAAATTTTCAAGTTTTTTTATGAAAAAAGCTTTTAATAAAAAAACTTTCTTTAAGAAAAACTTCACTCATACTCTTTTGAAACCCCTTTTTTTTTAAAAACTTTTCAAAAGAATTTAAAGTTATATATATATATATATATATATATATATAACTTTAATAAAAAAACTTCTCTTTATGCCCTTTCACCTTTTTTTAAAATCGATACTTAATAAGGCTTTCCCTTGAAAACATAAATCGATTTATGAATGGTGGATCACCTTTAATAAAATCCACGTTGACCTTCGTATCTTTTGAAAAAATGATTTTTTAAATATCTTTAATACGAGCGCTTCGTACCTTAGCATGCATGCGTCATTTGACCTTAACGCAGATGTGTAATTTTTTTTTTACTAGGGAGACTGGCACGTTCCCGATTGGAACAGTCGCACCTATTTCAAAAATGATGTGAGACATGAAAATGGCATGGGTATGGTGTGCATTCCAGCGCCAATCAACTCACAGTCACGCCAATCAATTGTTCTTTTCTTCTGCTTCTTCGTAGCTCCGTTGTTGCTCTCCAGGGAGGCTTATGCAAGCTAGCACTAATACCATGACAAGAATTGAAAAACCGAAAATGAACTGAAGCAGAGAGTTTCTCTTCTCAAGATTACGAAATGGTTAAATATATTACATTGGAAACATCAACAATAAATAACTAGAATTAAACTCGACTAAACTAGACTGACAGAATCTAAACTGGGACACCTGGACTGACGGATTCGACACTTAGAAGGTGGTTGAGATTATGTTTTTTAACACTCCCCTTTAATATCAACCACATAAAAAAAAAAATTAAGATACCCCATTGGTTCATGTCTTCAATGTAGGCTTTTACAATTTTAAAAAATTGACTTCAACTAGATTTGCCTTTCTTTCTCTTTCTTCCAAATTTCGTAGCCCTCTAAATATTTACCGTTCACCGTATCCTTGAGAACTCGTTTCTTCATTTTTCTCAAGGTGTGTCTTCATTTTTCCGTGTCGTTCAAGCATATTCTCGACATCTCAAGAAATGATCTGTCGCCACATATTGTTATGTAGTGCTTTTTTCATCATCAATCTTCTGTAACATAGGATTAGAATAATATCTTATCTCTTCAAAACTCCAACGCATCAAAATTTCATTGACATGTTCGTCATGCATGTCGTCTTCAACATTCATATCTATGGCTTCTGTGTAGATCTCAACTAGACATGGTGTTGCAAGCCATGTTTCAATAAACTTTAACTCTTCTTCATAATCAATCTGTGTACCTACACACTTGAAATCAATGTTAGAATAAAAATTATTTTCAGAACGACATTGGTTCTGGTGTTTTTTCTCTACAGTGAGAGCTTTCTTCTGTTGTTTTTCCTTTTCTGCTTCTGCCTCAATCTCTGTTTCTGCATTCCCTTTCCAGAATTCTTTCTTTACTTCTGTCTCTGATTCTTTCTCTATTTCTTCCTTCTACTCTGCAATGAGAGCTTTCCGTTTTTCCTCTTCCTTTGATGCATCTTCATTTGTCTTTGTCTCTTTATTTGTCTTTGTCTTTGCCTTTATCTCTGTCTCTGTCTTTTCACCACTAACCTGTGCTACTGCAAATAGGTTGTCTTCCACTAACTGAAGTGGGATTATCTCACCAAATAGCATCATGTCAATATCTTCTTTTTGTTGCATCATTTGCAACCAGTCATCATTAGAAAAAAATTCATTATCAAAGTTAACATCAACCATATCAATAATTGGATTTACCATTTCATCAACAAGCTCTGTTGCTGGTATCATTAAAAATTCATCAGCAATCTCTGTTGCTAGAATCTTTAGATCTTCGTCAGCAAGCTCTGTTGCTGGATTCTCTTCATCCACTTGTGGCCATGCACAGTGGGGTTCACGAGCATCTTCATGATGCTTCTCTGCCTCATTTGCGCTTTCTTTGCAGACATCATCCACCTATGACTGCGCACAATGGGATTCAACAAACTCTTCATTTCGATGTAGATCTACTCCTACAGATCCACCTTCATCTTCATCTTCAAAGCTCCCCTTTGCTTCAATGCTCCCCCTTGTACCAAAACATCTCTCAAGGGTATCCCATGCCTCTGGTCGTCTTTGGGGATCCTAGATTAAGGGAAGTATACTCTTCATCGACCGTATCCTTTTATGCATTCAATGCATAGGCATCTTTTTGCTTTCGATTTTGCGTATCTGCAAAGATCTCGAACATAATCTTCTTTTGTTTTAGCCTCTTGGCTTTTCCCAAGACTTCGTTGCTTGGCTTCCACAAACATACGAGTCTACTTGTGCATCAAATACCTCGTTTCTTGAAAAAATTTGTTGCTCTTCAATGAGTCTTATGCAAGCTTTCACTTTCATCTCACATCACAACTTTAATTGTTGCTGCTCTTCAATGAGTCTTATGCAACCTTTCACTTTCATCTCACATCACAACTTTAAGTTTTGCTGCTCTTCAATGAGTCCTATGCAACCTTGCTTTCCAATTTATTTTTTTCAAAATATCTCTTACTTCTACAAGGCTTTCACAATTTCACTTTCTCACAACTTCAAGTTTTTTTTTTAAAATAACTTAAAAAAATTCCAAATATAAAAAAAAGCTCTTTTTCCAAAAGACTTCCTTTTAAAAAAAAAAAACTTCACCACATACTCTTTAAAAATCTTTAAAAATTTTCAAGTTTTTTTTATGAAAAAAAGCTTTTAATAAAAAAACTTTCTTTAAGAAAAACTTCACTCATACTCTTTTGAAACCCCCTTTTTTTTAAAAACTTTTCAAAAGAATTTAAAGTTATATATATATATATATATATATATATATATATATATATATATATATAACTTTAATAAAAAAAATTCTCTTTCTTTATGTTCTTTTCAATTTTTTTTTTTAAAATCGATACTTAATAAGGCTTTGAAAACATAAATCGTATTTATGAATGGTAGATCACCTTTAAATAAAACTCCACCGTTGACCTTTCGTATTCGATGGCTTATATTTTTAAATATCTTTAATAATGTCGCTCGTACCTTAGCATGCATGCGCTATTTGACCTTAACGTGTATGTGTAATTTTTTTACTAGGGAGACCGGCATCGTTCCGATTGGAACAGTCGCACCTATTTCAAAAATGATGTGAGACATGAAAATGGCATGGGTATGGTGTGCATTCCAGCGCCAATCAACTCACAGTCACGCCAATCAATTGTTCTTTTCTTCTGCTTCTTCGTAGCTCCGTTGTTGCTCTCCAGGGAGGCTTATGCAAGCTAGCACTAATACCATGACAAGAATTGAAAAACCGAAAATGAACTGAAGCAGAGAGTTTCTCTTCTCAAGATTACGAAATGGTTAAATATATTACATTGGAAACATCAACAATAAATAACTGGAATTAAACTCGACTAAACTAGACTAACAGAATCTAAACTGGGACACCTGGACTGACGGATTCGACACCTAGTAGGTGGTTGAGATTATGTTCTTTAACACTCCCCTTTAATATCAACCACATAAAAAAAATAATTAAGATACCTGCTGGTCTATGTCTCAGCGAGGCTTACAATTTTAAAAAAAAAATTGACTTCAACTAGATTTGGTTTTCTTCTTCTCTTCTTCCAAATTCTGTAGCCTCTAAATTGTTTTAGATTTTTCGCTTCACTGTATCCTTGAGAACTCTGTTTCTTCATTTTCTGTTGCAGGTCTTCTATTTTTCCAGGCTGTCTAAGCATGTTCTGGACATCTTCAAGAAATGTGGGTTGCTGCCACATATTGCCTTTTGTAGTGCTTTTTTCATCATCAATCTTCTGTAACATAGGATTAGAATAATATCTTATCTCTTCAAAACTCCAACGCATCAAAATTTCATTGACATGTTCGTCATGCATGTCGTCTTCAACATTCATATCTATGGTTTCTGTGTAGATATCAACTAGACATGGTGTTGCAAGCCATGTTTCAATAAACTTTAAATCTTCTTCATAATCAATCTGTGTACCTGCACACTTGAAATCAATGTGAGAATAAAAATTATTTTCAGAACGACATTGGTTCTGGTGTTTTTTCTCTACAGTGAGAGCTTTCTTCTGTTGTTTTTCCTTTTCTGCTTTTGCCTCAATCTCTGTTTCTGCATTCCCTTTCCAGACTTCTTTCTTTACTTCTGTCTCTGATTCTTTTTCTATTTCTTCCTTCTACTCTGCAATGAGAGCTTTCCGTTGTTCCTCTTCCTTTGATGCATCTTCATTTGTCTTTGTCTCTTTATTTGTCTTTGTCTTTGCCTTTATCTCTGTCTCTGTCTTTTCACCACTAACCTGTGCTACTTCAAATAGGTTGTCTTCCACTAACTGAAGTGGGATTATCTCACCAAATAGCATCATGTCAATATCTTCTTTTTGTTGCATCATTTGCAACCAGTCATCATTAGAAAAAAAATCATTATCAAAGTTAACATCAACCATATCAATAATTGGATTTACCATTTCATCAGCAAGCTCTGTTGCTGGTATCATTAAAAATTCATCAGCAATCTCTGTTGCTAGAATCTTTAGATCTTCGTCAGCAAGCTCTATTGCTGGATTCTCTTCATCCACTTGTGGCCATGCACAGTGGGGTTCACGAGCATCTTCATGATGCTTCTCTGCCTCATCTGTGCTTTCTTTGCAGACATCATCCACCTATGACTGCGCACAATGGGATTCAACAAACTCTTCATTTCGATGTAGATCTACTCCTACAGATCCACCTTCATCTTCATCTTCAAAGCTCCCCTTTGCTTCAATGCTCCCCCTTGTACCAAAACATCTCTCAAGGGTATCCCATGCCTCCTTGGCTGTCTTGGGATCTGAGATTAAGGGAAGTATACTTTCGTTGACTGATCCTTTTATGCATCTTAATGCATAGGCATCTTTTTGCCTCTTGATTTCCAGATCTAAAAAGATCTCGAACATAATCTTCTTTTGTTTTAGCCTCTTGGCTTTTCCCAAGACTTCGTTGCTTGGCTTCCACAAACATACGAGTCTACTTGTGCATCAAATACCTCGTTTCTTGAAAAAAATTGTTGCTCTTCAATGAGTCTTATGCAACCTTTCACTTTCATCTCACATCACAACTTTAATTTTTGCTGCTCTTCAATGAGTCTTATGCAACCTTTCACTTTCATCTCACATCACAACTTTAAGTTTTGCTGCTCTTCAATGAGTCCTATGCAACCTTGCTTTCCAATTTATTTTTTTCAAAATATCTCTTACTTCTACAAGGCTTTCACAATTTCACTTTCTCACAAATTTAAGCTTTTTTTTAAAAAAACTTTAAAAAATTCCAAATCTAAAAAAAAGCTCTTTTTCCAAAAGACTTCCTTTAAAAAAAAAAAAACTTCACCACATACTCTTTAAAAATCTTTAAAAATTTTCAAGTTTTTTTTATGAAAAAAAGCTTTTAATAAAAAAACTTTCTTTAAGAAAAACTTCACTCATACTCTTTTGAAACCCCTTTTTTTTAAAAAACTTTTCAAAAGAATTTAAAGTATATATATATATATATATATATATATATATATATATATATATATATAACTTTAATAGAAAAAACTTCTCTTTATGCCCTTTCACCTTTTTTTAAAATCGATACTTAATAAGGCTTTCCCTTGAAAACATAAATCAATTTCTGAATGGTGGATCACCTTTAATAAAATCCATGTTGACCTTCGTATCTTTTGAAAAAAACGATTTTTTAAATATCTTTAATACGAGCGCTTCGTACCTTAGCATGCATGTGTCATTTGACCTTAACGCAGATGCGTAAAAAAAAATTTTACTGGGCAAACTGGCGCGTTCCCGATTGGAACAGTCGCGCCTATTTCAAAAACGATGTGAGACATGAAAATGGCGCGGGTATGGCCTGTATTCCAGCGCCAATCAACTCACAGTCGTGCCAATCAATTGTTCTTTTCTTCTGCTTCTTCATAGCTCTGTCGCTGCTCTCCAGGGAGGCTTATGCAAGCTAGCTCTAATAACATGACAAGAATTGAGAAACTGAAAATGAACTGGAGCAGAGAGTTTCTCTTCTCAAGATTACGAAATGGTTAAATAGATTACATTGGAAACATCAGCAATAAATAACTGGAATTAAACTCGACTAAACTAGACTGACTGAATCTAAACTGGGACACTTGGACTGACGGATTCGACACCTAGCAGGTGGTTGAGATTACGTTCTTTAACACTCCCCTTTAATATCAACCACATAAAAAAAATAATTAAGATACCTGCTGGTCTATGTCTCAGTGAGGGTTACAATTTAAAAAAAAAATTGACTTCAACTAGATTTGGTTTTCTTCTTCTCTTCTTCCAAATTCTGTAGCCTCTAAATTGTTTCAGATTCTTCGCTTTACTGTATCCTTGAGAACTCTATTTCTTCATTTTCTGTTGCAGGTCTTCTATTTTTCCAGGCTGTCTAAGCATGTTCTGGACATCTTCAAGAAATGTGGGCTGCTGCCAGATATTGTCTTCTGTAGTGCTTTTTTCATCATCAATCTTATGTAACATAGGATTATAATAATATCTTATCTCTTCAAAACTCCAACACATCAAAATTTCATTTACATGTTCATCATGCATGTCGTCTTCAACATTCATATCTATGGCTTCTATGTAGATCTCAACTAGACATGGTGTTGCAAGCCATGTTTCAATAAACTTTAACTCTTCTTCATAATCAATATGTGTACATGCACACTTGAAATCAATGTTAGAATAAAAATTATTTTCAGAACGACATTGGTTCTGGTCTTTTTGCTCTGCAATGGGAGCTTTCTTCTATTTTTTTTCCTTTTCTGCTTCTGCCTCAATCTCTGTTTCTGCATTCCCTTTGCAGACTTCTTTCTTTACTTCTGTCTCTGATTCTTTCTTTGTTTCTTCCTTATGCTCTGCAATGAGAGCTTTACAGTGGGGTTCACGAACATCTTCATGCTGCTTCTCTGCTTCATCTGCACTTTCTTTGTAGAAATCAGCCACATGTGACTGCGCACAATGGGATTCAACAAACTCTTCATTTCGCTGTAGATATGCTCCTACAGATCCACCTTCATCTCCATCTTCAAAGCTCCCCTTTGCTTCAATGCTCCCCCTTGTACCAAAACATCTCTCAAGGGTATCCCATGCCTCCTTGGCTGTCTTGGCATCTGAGATTAAGGGAAGTATACTTTCATCGACTGATCCTTTTATGCATCTTAATGCATAGGCATCTTTTTGCCTCTTGATTTCCAGATCTAGAAAGATCTCGAACATAATCTGCTTTTGCTTTAGCCTCTTGGATTTTCCCATGACTTCGTTGCTTGGCTTCCACAAACATACGAGTCTACTTGTGCATCAAATACCTCGTTTCTTCAAAAAAAATTCTTCTCTTCAATGAGTCTTATGCAACCTTTCACTTTCATCTCACATCACAACTTTAAGTTTTGATGCTCTTCAATGAGTCTTAAACAACCTTTCACTCTCATCTCACATCACAACTTTTAAGTTTTGCTGCTCTTCAATGAGTCTTATGCAACCTTGCTTTCCAAAACATTTTTTTCAAAATATCTCTTACTTCTACAAGGCTTTCACAATTTCAGTTTCTCACAACTTTAAGTTTTTTTTAAAGAAAAACTTTAAAAAATTCCAAATCTAAAAAAAAGCTCTTTTTCCAAAAGACTTCATTTAAAAAAAAAAAAACTTCACCACATACTCTTTAAAAATATTTAAAAATTTTCATGTTTTTTTTATGAAAAAAAGCTTTTAAGAAAAAAACTTTCTTTAAGAGAAACTTCACTCATACTCTTTTGAAACCCATTTTTTTTTAAAACTTTTCAAAAGAATTTAAAGTTATATATATATATATATATATATATATATATAATAAAAAAACTTCTCTTTATGCCCTTTCACCTTTTTTTAAAATCGATACTTAATAAGGCTTTCCCTTGAAAACATAAATCGATTTATGAATGGTGGATCACCTTTAATAAAATCCACGTTGACCTTCGTATCTTTTGAAAAAACGATTTTTTGAATATCTTTAATACGATCACTTCATACCTTAGCATGCATGTGTCATTTGACCTTAACGCAGATGCGTAATTTTTTTTTTTACTGGGCAGACTGGCGCGTTCCTGATTGGAACAATTGCGCCAATTTCAAAAACGATTTGAGACATGAAAATGGCACGGGTATGTTGTGTATTCCAGCTTCAATCAACTCACAGTCGCGGCAACCAATTGTTCTTTTCTTCTGCTTCTTCATAGCTCTGTTGCTACTCTCCAGGGAGGCTTACGCAAGCTAGCTCTAATACCATGACAAGAATTGAAAAATAGAAAATGAACTGGAGCAGAGAGTTGCTCTTCTCAAGATTACGAAATGGTTAAATAGATTACATTGGAAACATCAGTAATAAATAATTGGAATTAAACTCGACTAAACAAGACTGACTGAATCTAAAATGGGACACTTGGACTGACGGATTCGACACCTAGAAGGTGGTTGAGATTACGTTCTTTAACACTCCCCTTTAATATCAACCAGATAAAAAAAATAATTAAGATACTTGCTGGTCTATGTCTCAGCGAGGGTTACAATTTAAAAATAAAAATGACTTCAACTAGATTTGGTTTTCTTCTTCTATTCTTCCAAATTATATAGCCGCTAAATTGTTTCAGATTCTTCGCTTTACTGTATCCTTGAGAACTCTGTTTCTTCATTTTCTGTTGCAGGTCTTCTTTTTTTCCAGGCTGTCTAAGCATGTTCTGGACATCTTCAAGAAATGTGGGCTTCTTTCTTCTATTTTTTTTCCTTTTCTGCTTCTGCCTCAATCTCTGTTTCTGCATTCCCTTTGCAAACTTCTTTCTTTACTTTTGTCTTTGATTCTTTCTCTGTTTCTTCCTTCTTCTCTGCAATGAGAGATTTCTATTGTTGCTCTTCCTTTGATGCATCTTCATTTGTCTTTGTCTTTGTCTTTGTCTTTTCCTTTATCTCTGTCTCTATCTTTTCACCACTAACCTGTGCTGCAACAAATAGGTTGTTTTCCACTCACTGAAGTGGGATTATCTCAGAAAATACATCATGTCAATATCTTGTTTTTGTTGCATCATTTGCAACCTGTCATCATTAGCAAAAAATTCAGTATCAAATTTTACATCAACCATATCAATCATTGGATTTACCATTTCATCAGCAAGCTCTGTTGCTGGTATCATTAAAAATTCGTCGACAATCTCTGTTGCTAGAATCTTTAGATCTTCGTCAGCAAGCTCTATTGCTGGATTCTCTTCATCCACTTGTGGCCATGCACAGTGGGGTTCACGAGCATCTTCATGCTTCTTCTCTGCTTCATCTGCACTTTCTTTGTAGACATTAGCCACTTGTGACTGCACACAATGGGATTCAACAAACTCTTCATTTCGTTGTAGATATGCTCCTACAGATCCACCTTCATCTTCATCTTCAAAGCTCTGCTTTGCTTCTATGCTCCCCCTTGTACCAAAACATCTCTCAATGGTATCCCATGCCTCCTTGGCTGTCTTGGCATCTGAGATTAAGGGAAGTATACTTTCATCGAATGATTCTTTTATGCATCTTAATGCATAGGCATCTTTTTGCCTCTTGATTTCCAGATCTAGAAAGATCTCGAACATAATCTGCTTTTGCTTTAGCCTCTTGGCTTTTCCCATGACTTCGTTGCTTGGCTTCCACAAACATACGAGTCTACTTGTGCATCAAATACCTCGTTTCTTCAAAAATTTTGCTGCTCTTCAATGAGTCTTATGCAACCTTTCACTTTCATCTCACATCACAACTTTAAGTTTTGCTGCTCTTCAATGAGTCTTATGCAACCTTTCACTTTCATCTCACATCACAAATTTAAGTTTTGCTGCTCTTCAATGAGTCTTATGCAACCTTGCTTTCCAAAAAAAAAAAATTCAAAATATCTCTTACTTCTACAAGGCTTTCACAATTTCACTTTCTCACAACTTTAAGTTTTTTTTTTTTTTTTTAAGTTAAAAAAATTCCAAATCTAAAAAAAAGCTCTTTTTCCAAAAGACTTCCTTTTTAAAAAAAAAACTTAACCACATACTCTTTAAAAATCTTTAAAAAAGGCTTTTAATAAAAAAACTTTCTTTAAGAAAAACTTCACTCATACTCTTTTGACACCCCTTTTTTTCAAAAAACTTTTCAAAAGAATTTAAATTTTTTTATTTATATATATATAAAACTTTAATAAAAAAAACTTCTCTTTATGCCCTTTCACTTTTTTTAAAATCAATACTTAATAAGGCTTTCCCTTGAAAACATAAATCGATTTATGAATGGTGGATCACCTTTAATAAAATCCACGTTGACCTTCGTATCTTTTGAAAAAACGATTTTTTAAATATCTTTAATACGAGCGCTTCGTACCTTAGCATGCATGCATCATTTGACCTTAACGCAGATGCGTAAATTTTTTTACGAAATGGTAAAATAGATTACATTGGAAACATCAGAAATAAATAACTGGAATTAAACTCGACTAAACTAGACTGACTGAATCTAAACTAGGACACTTGGACTAACGGATTCGACACCTAGCAGGTGGTTGAGATTACGTTCTTTAACACTCCCCTTTAATATCAAACATATAAAAAAAATAATTAAGATACTTGCTGGTCTATGTCTCAGCGAGGCTTACAATTTTTTTTAAAAATTTGACTTCAACTAGATTTGATTTTCTTCTTCTCTTCTTCCAAATTCTGTAGCCTCTAAATTGTTTCAGATTTTTCGCTTTACTGTATCCTTGAGAACTCTGTTTCTTCATTTTCTGTTGCAGGTCTTCTATTTTTCCAGGCTGTCTAAGCATGTTCTGGACATCTTCAAGAAATGTGGGTTGCTGCCACATATTGTCTTCTGTAGTGCTTTTTTCATCATCAATCTTCTGTAACATAGGATTAGAATAATATCTTATCTCTTCAAAAGTCCAACGCAACAAAATGTCATTGACATGTTCGTCATGCATGTCGTCTTCAATAATCATAACTATGGCTTCTGTGTAGATATCAACTAGACAAGGTGTTGCAAGGCATGTTTCAATAAACTTTAACTCTTCTTCATAATCAATATGTGTACCTGCACACTTGAAATCAATGTTAGAATAAAAATTCTTTTCAAAACGACATTGGTTCTGGTCTTTTTGCTCTGTAGTGAGAGCTTTCTTCTATTGTTTTTCCTTTTCTGCTGCGGCCTCAATCTCTGTTTCTGCATTCCCTTTGCAGACTTCTTTGTTTACTTTTGTCTCTGATTCTTTCTCTGTTTCTTCCTTCTGCTCTGCAATGAGAGCTTTCTGTTGTTGCTCTTCCTTTGATGCATCTTCATTTGTCTTTGTCTTTGTCTTTGCCTTTATCTTTGTCTCTGTCTTTTCACCACTAACCTGTGCTGCTGCAAATAGGTTGTCTTCCACTAACTGAAGTGGGATTATCTCACCAAATAGCATCATGTCAATATCTTGTTTTTGTTGCATCATTTGAAACCAGTCATCATTAGCCAAAAATTCATTATCAAAGTTAACATCAACCATATCAATCATTGGATTTACCATTTCATCAGCAAGCTCTGTTGCTGGTATCATTAAAACTTCGTCAGCAATCTCTGTTGCTAGAATCTTTAGATCTTCGTCAGCAAGCTCTGTTGCTGGATTCTCTTCATCCACTTGTGGCCATGCACAGTGGGGTTCACGAGCATCTTCATGCTGCTTCTCTGCTTCATCTACACTTTCTTTCTAGACATCAGCCACCTGTGACTGTGCACAATGGAATTCAACAAAATCTTCATTTTGCTGTAGATCTGCTCTTACAGATCCACCTTCATCTTCATCTTCAAAGCTCTCCTTTGCTTCAATGCTCCCCCTTGTACCAAAACATGTCTCAAGGGTATCCCATGCCTCCTTGGTTGTCTTGGCATCTGAGATTAAGGGAAGTATACTTTCATCGACTGATCCTTTTATGCATCTTAATGCATAGGCATCTTTTTGCCTCTTCATTTCCAGATCTAGAAAGATCTCGAACATAATCTTCTTTTGCTTTAGCCTCTTGTCTTTTCCCATGACTTCGTTGCTTGGCTTCCACAAACATACGAGTCTACTTGTGCATCAAATACCTTGTTTCTTCAAAAATTTTGCTTCTCTTCAATGAGTCTTATGCAACCTTTCACTTTCATCTCACATCACAACTTTAAGTTTTGCTGCTCTTCAATGAGTCTTATGCAACCTTTCACTTTCATCTCACATCAAAACTTTAATTTTTCCTGCTCTTCATTGAGGCTTACGCAACCTTTCTTTCCAAAACTTTTTTTTCAAAATATCTCTTACTTCTACAAGGCTTTCACAATTTCACTTTCTCACAACTTTAAGTTTTTTTTTTTTTTAAACTTAAAAAAATTCCAAATCTAAAAAAAAGCTCTTTTTCCAAAAGACTTCCTTTTTTTTTTAAACTTCACCACATACTCTTTAAAAATATTTAAAAATTTTCAAGTTTTTTTTATGAAAAAAAGCTTTTAATAAAAAAACTTTCTTTAAGAAAAAATTCACTCATACTCTTTTGAAACCCCTTTTTTTTTAAAAAAAATTCAAAAGAATTTAAAGTTTATATCTATATATATATATATATATATATATATATATATATATATATATAACTTTAATAAAAAAACTTCTCTTTATGCCTTTTCACCTTTTTTTTTTAATCGATACTTAATAAGGCATGCATGCCTTCATTTGACCTTAACGCATATGCGTAATTTTTTTTTTTACTTGGCAGACTGGCGCGTTCCGGATTGGAACAGTGACGCCTATTTCAAAAACGATGTGAGACATGAAAATTTTGTGGGTATGGCGTGTATTCCAGCACCAATCAACTCACAGTCGCGCCAATCAATTGTTCTTTTCTTCTGCTTTTTTGTAGCTGTGTTGCTGCTATGCTTATGCAAGTTAGCTCTAATACCATGACAAGAATTGAAAAACCGAAAATGAACTGGAGCATAGAGTTGCTCTTCTCAACATTACGAAATGGTTAAATAGATTACATTGGAAAATAACTGGAATTAAACTCGACTAAACTAGACTGACTAAATCTAAACTGGCACACTTGAACTGAGGAATTCGACACCTAGCAGATGGTTGAAATTACGTTCTTTAACAGGATTTGGGGGAGATCTGCCTTTGGTTTTCCGGGTCTGGGATATGCAATCGGCTGCCAGGGCCAGTTCTCCTACTTTTCTCTGTCAGAGAAACATGGCGCCACTACCTGCGCTTCCTGTTCCAACACCAACCCTTGCTCTTCTGCTTCTTCAACTTGCCAATAAATGTTGCAGAGACACTGCTCGAATTCCTCCCACCATGAACGTGTTGTCTGCATTAGTCGTAGAATAATCGACGGATGTTGTTGACGATATGTGGATTGGCTTTCAAGCCCTGTCTGTCAGTGTAGTAGTCATAATGAATTTTCTCGTATTCTCGACCAGAAATATCCTGGCCATGATATTACCATAAGAAAGAATATCATGGCCATGATATTCTTCTGGCAGTGCTTTCATTCCAATAGGTATCGGAGTCAGTTTTTAAGGATTTCTGGGTCAACAGTTTGGGAATCCTCAATGTCGTGTCAATCAGTGTGTAAGTAGACCCGTACAGTGTCAGTTGACAACTATTCCCAAGATTATCAAAAACACTAACTTCCTAACAACCTTTTCTGATTATTATTAAGGATAGTTAGGGTTAGTTGGGTTTGGGCGAAGGGTAACCCTTTTCCTTATATAGCAATAAAGATAGTTACGTTCCTTTTGTTAAAGCTCTCCGTATGTAGTGGGTAAGCAGTGGGTTTTTCAGCTTCCTTAGTTACCCTCTGCCTCTGTATGCCAATCCTGGGCAACCATCGTACTGGAAATGCAATGACTATGAATTGAGAACCGATATAATTGGGGAATAACAATCCTTATGTCTCCAGCACAGGTAGTAGTCACAAGGTCATTTTTAGTGGTATAAATGGCGAGCGCTATTAACCACCAGTGGCTAATAGCCAGACCAGTCAGACCAAGCTAGATCTGAATGCTCTACTGGAGGTTTCATGACCAATGCCGTAAATGAGAAGTGCACTCCTTAACCCTAGCAGGGTCATACTGTAGGTTCCAAAAAAGTAACGATAACATTAGCAACCAGCAAAATAAAGGTCGTTCCATCATTTTGCCCATTTCCTTCCCGAAGAAGACGCGCCGAGGATCAACAAAATATTGAGAAGATCGACGTCACTTATTCCATTCTTCTCTGTCATGAAAAAGAGTCCAACAGCTGTAGAGTAAGTCTTCACTTTCGGCCCTTAATCAATAATAGTTTGTGACCCTGCTTCATATATGCAGCATTACCAGCATTCACTTTCCCTTTCTCTACTTAGAGTTTTGTTTCACCACGTAGATAGAGCGATTCGACTCGACTCGAACATGGGAACCACCATAGAAAGAGGCGAGTGCAGCTCTCTCCCGCGCTTTTACTTATTTTTGGATCCAACACCCGCAATCCAGCTAATCCGAGAAAGGTCGATCGTTGTTGAGTGGACAGGTCGAATTAGGTTAGAAGTGGCCTGCACTACATTACATCGCATCGCATCGTGGATTAATTAAATTGAATCCCTCATAGCCGTTGTGGAACTATCTACATATTATATGAAGCCTCCTTGCTCTCTCACTCTCTCGGTCTCTGTTAAGGCCTTTTTAATATTCTCGGGCATCTTCTTGTTTCGATTTTTGAAGAACATATCGACTATATAGGGTTTTCTTTATATTCTTGGGAAACTTCTTGTTTTATTTTCTCACGAACAGATCGATAACCATTCTCAAACCATCCTTGATAACCTCTCAAAGATATTATTATCTTCTGAATGACCATCCATTCAGTTCTCAAAAAGGTGTCAACAACCATCCATTCTGCTCTCAACAGTGTATAACACACTTTGCTCATATTTAATTTATGCGGTGGCCAAAAATGGTCCACTTTATCACCGTACCTTTATATCTCACTCTTAGGACCGCATAAGGGCTCTTTCCTTCTCCAAACTTTTTCTATTTATTCTTTCTACAACTTTGTTTTATTTTTCTCAAACACATATATATATATATATATATATATATATATATATATATTTATTTTAATAATATATTTTTTCCCATATATATATATATATATCTTTATTTTAATAATTCACTATCTTTACTATTATTAGTCTTTTGAGTATCTCATCACCCATACTCACCCTTCAACCTTATTAAAGAGGGCTTATGTTTATATTTTTACAAAGCTAAGGAGTGAATCATGTTTTGGTATCAACATTTTGCATTTTGCAAGGAGTAAATCTTTCTTTTGCATTTTGTTTCTTTAAAAAATTCATTTTGTTTCTTTAAAAAATTCAAACACCACGATTTTCATTGAGCTTTCTAAGCATGCTATTGAACTTTTTAACAAATTTCTAAGCATGCGATTGAATTTTTGAACCAGTTGTCATCGATCGACCTTTCTTGGATTAGCTACGGGTTGAATCTACTTTCTTGGATTAGCTACGGGTTGAATATACTTTCTGCTCCCTACACTTGATTTATAGCCCGCCCGGATCAACAGGAGGCATTTCCCCGCACTTTCTTCACAGAAGGGAGGGGTATTCGAATGTTTCAAATATTTTTATTAATAAAAAAAAAAATTGCTCAGATTTTTATCATAGCCCAAGCTATAAAATAGTATAATACTTTTCAATAATGAAAAACTGCTTAGATTTTGATCACAGCCCAAAGCCATATAATAATAAAAAACTGTTCAGATTTTAATCACACTTTTTAATAATAAAAAACACAGCCCAAGCCATATAATAATAAAAAAACAGCTCAGATTTTAATCACACTTTTTAATAATAAAAAACTGCTCAGATTTTAATCACAGCCCAAGCCATAAAATAATATGTGTGTATCACAACTGTCCTAAATTAAATTTAATTCAATCTATTGTCATAGATCCTTTACATAAATGTATTAGCTTTGTACATTTTATTTATTTTGAGTATTTTTTAATGAAAAGACCTAAGTTGATTTTTGATCATTACATTTGGACAGGAAAGTATTAGAATCCACTTGATTCCATTAAATGTATTTTTTTTCTACCTAATAGAATTCATCTAATTCTTATAAGCCTTGGCATGTCATAGGAAAGTATTAGAATCCACTTCATTCCATTAAATGTATTTTCTTTTTACCTAATGGAATTCCTCTAATTCTTATAAGGCTTAGCATGTCATTTTAGTTGAGTAAAGTTCAAGGAATTAGGTCATTGAGTTTGGCTTATGAGAAATTTTCAACATTTTCTTTTTCCTTTTATTTAAAATTATGAATTTAATTATTATTATGGTGAATTATTAGAAAATTTTACCATTCTCCCTCCTATTTTATTTCAAACTATATTTTTTTCTCCTCACTAGATTCACTTATTTCAGTGTAAAATGTTCTTGCTTTAAACCACTTTCACACATCATTGCAAATCCTTCTCACACTTTATTTTAAATCACTAACTTCTTCTTATGCAGATATTCTTTGTAGTGCACCTCTTCCCACTCACTTTCACTTCACACTCTACACTAAACTTGCATCTCTAGGTTCTCTTCAATTTGTAGATATTCCTTCATCTTCATTTTGAGCATGACACTCTTACCTTCTAGGTTTTCTCTAACAAAATTATTTAATTATTATTTCAAACATTTTTTTAGTTAAATCACTTTCAAATGGCTGAACAAGTGTTATGCAAACTAACTTTCTTCTTCCTTAATTTCATTGTTATTATGTTAAATTTATGAATTGTAATGCTTTGCACAATAATATTGTATTAATATTTTTTCCTTAATGTGTTATTAAGTGTTTATGATAATATATATGGGTTTTATTTATGAATTGTGCATTTAATTATGTTATAAGCCTTTAGGAAGGGTTTGTATACTAACAATATCATTTTAATGTTGTATGTTGCAGAAAATTTATCAATACCAACTTGCTCTTCACTCAAAGACATTTTCTATTTTTATGTTTTGTAAAATTGTAATTAGAATAATATGTTTTTTTTTTGTTTAGATGAGCCCATCAAAGAATGTACATGAACACAAACTATCATTAATAAAAGAAGTAGACTTTATTTTTTGTGGAGGGGAATTCACCCCCTCCAAAAACTCTTAGGAAGGTTAAATTATAACCTTCATTTGAGTCGTGTTCCTTGTGCTCATGGTTTTAGTGATCTTTAGTTTATAGTAACTTGAATATGCTAAAAAATAAATATATTTTGTATTGTAATAAATTATATGACATTTAACATTTATTCAAATAAATTATTTAACATTTTTTTCAATGTTTTAAACATCTTCCCCACATACATCAAATGACAAAATCACTCTTATTCACATAAATTATTTAACACTTTACCAATGTTTTAAACATCTGTCCCACATATAAAAATGACAAAATATTTCTTATTCACATAAATTATATATCATTTATAGCTTACATATATTTGTTAATTTCTATTTTTTTTTTTTTCATTTTCTTTTTGGTTTTTTTTTTATTATATTTAATATTTATATTTATATTCATATTTTTATAAATCTAAATTAAATACCAATATATTATATATTATTTATAGTGTTTGTAAATATTTAAATGTTTTTACTATTTATTTCTAACCACCTTTTTAGTGGAAACGAATGGTTAGACTATTTTGTTTTATTAATTAAGACTTATGTTTATTTCAATGAGAATAGTGAACAAAAAAAAACAAAACTGAAGTTTACATTGATAAAAAGATTTACTGTGAATCAGTTTCATGAGTAACAATGATGGTAAAAATAAAAAGTAAAAGTAAATCAAGATCTGGGTTAGTTGGAAAAACAGTTCCCACAGTTACTCATAGAACTCTGGATAAATGGAAAATCCAGGAGAGGTTTTTGGGTTGGATCGGTGGAGGAAGGAAGAAAAACTCTGTTAAGCTGGAAAAAGGTGTTTCAGAACAGAGGGTGCACTGGGTTGGAGATTGGACTGGTTCGTCCCGTGATCTCCCCAGAACTTCCTGTTTTTTCCTCCTGGAACGGAAGAACCGGATTGTCCTAAGTTTCTGTCCAGTGCTCTGAGTAAAACAGAGACCCAGACTTGATGCACGGGGGGAGCTGCGTGACTGTACGTCAGCTCATGGAAGGGAGGCACATTACTACCATCAGATGAATTCGGTTCCAGATGAGTAAAGAATAAGAAGTAAAATTTTTGTTGGTTTTTCTTCTGTTTTTGTTTTCGGAAATATGCTGTGGTTAGGAAAACTTAAATTTGTTACCATAAAATGATGAATCTTATTTCCGTTAACATACAGTAGGGTTTGAAGAGTAGGGGTATTATACCCTATAAGACAGTCTGTAGAGAAGATTTTACAGTTGACAGTAAAGTAAATAGTTACTGAGTATTTTCTTTTTGTTTCTTTTCCACTATTATATCATGTACAGAGATAAGTTAAAATTCTGTGGAGGAAGTACTTGGTAACAGAACCTGAAAATTATTTACAGCCATATCTTCTTCGCTAATTAAAAACAGTCCCGTAGAGTAAATTTAGTGGAAAGTAAACATAGACAGAGTTACGGGAGAATCGTTAACCCTTCAAGCTAGAGTCCTGGCTAAGGGTTGGTCATCCTCCGCCTGGAAGTAAACACGGACAAGAAGGGCAGTCCGGACGCCGGTACTATCTATTTAGGAAAGAATAAACAGAATAAGGAGATACCAAGAATAGTAAGAAACAAGTTTCGCTCTGGTGACAGCAACATGGAAAATATTAACCCTACGCCCTAGTATAAAACTCTTAACAGTAGCAAAGGAAAAAGAATACTGCAATTGAAACAAAGAACTAGAACCGAGCAGTGAACGATGAACCAAAATACCGGTATTGCATAATAATCCAAGACTAGTGCAAAGCCACTACAGTTACCATGATAAAAGATTATAGGAAAGGTAAATAGCCTTCACGGCAATTAAACACATAGTATATGAAGACAAACAAAACTTAACTGAGAATGTCGAACCATCTCTGCAATTGTATAAAAAATAACCAGGAGTACAATTTACATTGCGCAAGAAGTTTAGTTCAAATAGAGAAAACAGATACTGTCAGATAACTGTAAACATAACCACAAGTTCATTTTAGGGTAGCTCCGCTAGGAGTAGACATAAATTACACAACTGTGGGCTCGAGGCCGCAAATGGTCATAAGGAAACCAGAACCAGAAAACTATCCTGCACGGCGTAAATTAACATATCAGGCAACCCTGAACCGGACCCTGGTTGAACTATCATCTAAATATTCCGCCAAGGGAAGTTTAAGGGTATTGACCCAGTTGAAAATTGGAGTACCTATGAGACGCATGCGGAGATTAACTTTCATTCCGTGTGCGAGCTAGAAAAAAAACGACAGGGAACCCGAGCTGGGTAGGGAGTATGGCAATACCTGTCATAAGAAAGATAACATTAGATATGCGGAAGAAATTTCTGAGCAAGAACTAAGGAATTCGTTAACTTTGTTGTAAAACAGGTTAGTTCTGGAACAGAGACAAGGTTTTTTCGTTCAGAGGAAATACCTGTCGTAACCAAACCCTGAGAGTATTCCTTTGAAGCACCGGACCTCCGCTGTTCGAAAACCCCAAACAAAAAAGATTAAAGTAAATCGAAGAACACCTGAGAGCAACGGCTGGAAAGCAACGCGTAAGCTTCAGGGTAGATTGATAAGCAGTCCCTCCGTTAGACTCATGCAGAAAAATCAACCGCCCACAAGAAAACGCAAAAGAAAGCTAAGTTCTGTTCGGAAATGATTACCTGAGACCCGAAGCAAGCTCTCTAGCTGCCGCGACGCCATTATCGCCTCAGAGGATCTAGAAACCTCGTCAAGAGACCAAGGCAGAGCACCGCTTCCAGAACTCTCATCACGAAAAAGAAACAATGAGGACGGAATCTGTTAGAGCGCTGAGGGTCATTACAAACCCTAGGCCTCAGAGCCGTTCGATCATGTCAAATTCGACGGAGATAGGCAAGCCATGTGGCGGGCAGATAGGCCCACAGATATCGAACCCATTTTTCCAAAGTTGCAATTAGATAATTATGAATGCGGAGTGGATAATCAATCATTCCAGCACTTAATAGTTCCGTGAAAAAAACATTAATCATATGTGCTACGATGGATAATGGAAATCAATTAACAATCTATGTTACGTAATCCGTAGTACAACAGTTCACATGATGTAGTACCGAAACTCATAAAACCAAGAACAATGCGTACAATGCACACATACAAGTCCAGACCATATATGTATATATTTAAATGTTGATTGAATTTCGATAATAATAAATTTTTTTTTTTTCAATGGTAATTTTATGGTAAGCTGAGTGTTACAAGTGGTATCAGAGCCGGTTACAACTCTGGAGCCCTATTGGGCCAAATAACGTTAAAATTTTTTTATGTTACTCCTCCAGAGTCAGATAATTAGTTGGAAGGACAGATGAGACGGACACCTTCACAATCACAATCGCTACAGCGGAATATCGGAGAAATGCAGCCTCCACCAGAGGGAAACCCCGAAATGTGGGTCCAGCTGGGAATAGAACAGCATCATAGGTCTAATAGATTGATGGAAGAACAACAACATCAGACTCACATCCTGTTACATACAGTAAAACAGTTGCGGGAAGAGATGGGGAGGGTACGGCAGGAAAATGCTAGAATGATGCAGGAGCAAGAAAGAATTTTGAAAAGCCTTTCTGACAAACAGAATCAGAGAAATGAGAATCCCAGTGCTGGCAGAGAATTCCAGGAAAGGGACGATCAACAAACGGGTGAACAAGATATGAACCAAAGAGAAAGAAGTATGTCGCAGCGAAGTAATCCTCACAGGAATTTTAATGAGGCTGAATCTGAAAATGAAAATGAACGGAAAACCAGTAAAAAGTAGAAGGTGGAATTACACGGAGAATTCAGAAAGATAAAGCCACCTACATTCGATGGAGAAAAGGAGGAGGTGGCGGAAGCCTGGTTGATTAACATGAATAAATATTTCCAGGTGTATGATTACGACAGTGGACTTAAAGCATGGTTGGCCATTTATCAGTTAAAAGACAAAGCTACCTTATGGTGGGAAGAAGTGAAGAATGTGCGGGGATTTGAGGATCAAGATGTGACATGGGAGAAGTTCCAACAATACTTTAAGGATAAGTATCTGACTGAGCGTTTTTATGATGAAAAAGCCCAAGAATTTCATGATTTAAGGCTAGGACAACTGACCATGGACGAATTCATCACCAAGTTTACTGCATTACTGCGCTATGTACCGTACTTAAGAGAAGAGAAAGCCAAAGTTCAAAGATTTCTGAGCAGTTTACCTGTCCATATGAAGGAGCGTATTGAATTTGAAAATCCTAAGACAGTGGATGACGCTATCAGGAAAGCAAGGCTGTGCTATCAGCAAGCAAAAAACAAGATAGATCCCAGAAAAGGATGGCAGACAAGGAAGGACAACAGAAACAATGCTGGTACAAAAAGGGGAAAAACCAGTAATTTCCGAAATACCGCCAGAAATTCAATCAATAAATAATTCGGTAGGAATCATCAGTGGGTTAGGTGGCCTGGGGAAGACAAAACAGTGGAAGCTTCAAGTAAACCTGAGCAACCACAAAATCAGAGACCACCTCTGCAGTGTTGGGGCTGCGGGGTAGTGCACTACTATCGGGATTGCCCACAGCGGAGTAAAACAGAGGCAGTAAATAACTTGCAAGAAGCCT
Organism: Pinus albicaulis; assembly: GCA_034641835.2. Taxonomy (NCBI): domain Eukaryota; kingdom Viridiplantae; phylum Streptophyta; class Pinopsida; order Pinales; family Pinaceae; genus Pinus; species Pinus albicaulis. Next base: position 964,264,970 of record CM076572.1, read on the forward strand.
CTACTGTGGGAGATGTTGCTCGGAGTATACCCATAATTAATGCTGCATTGGAGGACAGGCAAGCAGATTTCCATCCTACCATGATAGAACTAGAAGGTAAATTGCTATCCCAAACTGTTTCTGTTTTAGTAGACCCGGGGGCAAGTTTAAGTTATATAAGTCCTAAATTAGTGGAGGTCTGTAAACTGCCAAGTCAAAAGTTCAAAAAGACCTGGTTAGTCCAGTTAGCCACCGGAGCTAAAAGAAGGGTTAGTGCCAAAATACCGGAATGTGCACTGCAAATTGGCGGACAGCAGCTGGTAGTGGATTTAAATATTCTGCGTTTGGGATCCTATGATATATTATTGGGTATGGATTGGTTGGAGAAGCATTGGACTCTTATAGACTGTAAGGAAAAGATAGTTTACTACAGAGATCATAATGGTATTCGTCAAGAGATTCAAGGCATAAAGAAGCCTGTAAATTTGCGCCCAATTACAGCTTCCCAGATGGGGAAATGTATAAGGAAGGGATGCCAACTATATGCTATACAAGTTGGATTAACTGAGTCTAACAATAAAGCTGCTTCGTTAGAAAATATACCAGTAGTTTAGGAATTTAAGGATATATTTCCTGAAGAAATACCAGGTTTACCACCAAAAAGAGAAGTTGATTTTACAATAGAACTGCTGCCAGGAGCCTCGCCAGTTTCACGGACTCCTTACCGTATGAGTGTACCAGAACTGACTGAACTTAAGATGCAGCTTCAGGAATTGCTGGATAAGGGGTATATTCGACCCAGTGTGTCACCCTAGGGAGCACCTGTATTGTTTGTTAAAAAGAAGGATGGAACCATGCGCATGTGCATGGATTACCGACAGTTAAATAAGCTAATTGTTAAGAACAGGTATCCTCTACCTCGTATTGATGACTTGTTTGATCAGGTGAGAGGGGCCACGGTGTTCTCAAAGATCTATTTGCGATCTGGTTATCACCAAATCCGGATTAAAGATGAAGATATCTACAAAACTGCCTTCCGTACAAGGTATGGCCACTATGAATTCATGGCATTACCTTTTGGATTAACTAATGCACCAGCCACCTTTATGAGGCTGATGCATAGTGTATTTCATCCTTATTTGGACAACTTTGTGTTAATTTTTATTGATGATATACTGATCTATTCTAAAGATGCGGAAGAACACAAGGCACACTTGCGAATGGTGCTAGAGATGCTTAGGAAGCACCAACTATATGCGAAATTCAGCAAATGTGACTTCTTTAAAGAAAAGATACAGTATCTTGGACACGTAATATCTGAAAAAGGCATAGCTGTAGATCCGGAGAAAATCAAGACTATTATGGAGTGGAAGGTGCCACAGAATGTGGCAGATATACGATCTTTCATGGGTCTCGCTGGGTATTACTGGCGATTTATAAAAGGATTCGCAAAAATAGATTTTCCTATTACCTCCTTGCAAAGGAAAGGGAAAATCTTTAAATGGACAAAAGAATGCTAGGATATTTTTGAAAGATTGAAGCAGTTGCTGACAACAGCACCTGTGTTAAGTGTGGCAGATCCAGGTAAAGAATTCGAGGTTTGTACAGATGCATGCAAGGAGGGTGTTGGGGTTGTTTTATCACAAGAAGGAAAGGTAGTTGCGTATGAATCCTGCAAGCTGAAAGATCATGAGCAACGGTATTCAGCTTATGATTTAGAGCTGACCGCAGTTGTGCACGCACTCCGGGTGTGGAGACATTATTTACTTGGGAAGAAATTTGTATTAAAGACGGATCATAGCAGCCTAACCAGCTATTTTAAACAAACTGATTTGAACTCCCGACAAGCAAGGTGGAATGCTTTTCTGAGTGAGTTTGAAATTGATCTGCAGCACGTGAAGGGAAAGGAGAACAAAGTTGCTGATGCATTAAGAAGAAAAGTGCATATCATTTATGAGTTATACGTTAACCAGGTGGAAACCAGATTTCTAGAGCAAATCAAGGAAGAAGCAGACAAGGACCCAGAGTATAAATATTTGTGGCAGCAAACTCAAGAATCTGAAGGACAGGGGAAAAAAGGGGGGTATGAGATCAACCAGGACGGGTTGCTGGTTTTTAAGAAGAAAATAGTCATTCCGAATAGAGTGGAATTAAAAACTATGATACTGGATGAATATCACAGAAGAAATTATGCTAGTCATCCGGGATATCAGAAGATGCTGACAGCCATCAGAAAGGATTATTGTTGGCCAGGCATGAGGAAGGAAATAGCAAGCTATTTAACCAAATTTTTGGAATGCCAGCAAGTAAAAGTGGAGCATCAGCATCCAGCTGGATTAATGCAACCTATACCCATTCCTGAGTGGAAATGGGAGGTGATTTCATTGGACTTTATCACCGGGTTACCAAAGTCAAAGAGAGGTAATGATTCCATAATGGTAGTTGTGGATAGACTAAGTAAGTCAGCGCATTTCATACCTGTTCAGTCCACCTATAAGACAGTACAAATAGCAGACTTATTTATGCATGAGATTTTCAGACTCCACGGCATACCTAAGACTGTCATTTCGGACAGGGATGTAAAATTCACATCAGCCTTCTAGAAGACACTGTTTACAGGACTAGGAACTCAAGTACATTTTAGTACTGCATACCACCCGCAAACGGACATCCAGACAGAGCGGGTGAACCAGATACTGGAAGACATGCTGAGAATGTATGTCATGCAACAACCAGTTAAATGGGAAGAGTATCTACATTTGATAGAGTTCGCCTACAACAACGGTTACCAAGAATCATTAAGAATGAGTCCGTTCGAAGCACTTTATGGTCGGAAATGCAGAACTCCCATCAACTGGAGTAGCCCAGAGAATAAACTCATGCTAGGACCAGACATGCTAGCAGAAATGGAAGTTGAGGTGAGGAAAATTCGACAGAACTTGAAGGCAGCACAGGACAGGCAGAAAGTGTATGCGGATAAGAAAAGGTCTTATCGTGAATATGCAGTTGGAGATCATGTTTATGTCAGAATTAAACCAAAGAAAAGCACATTAAGATGGGCGTCTTGTGCAAAATTAACACCCCGATTCTGTGGCCCTTTCCAAATTCTAGAGAGAGTGGGACCGGTGGCGTATCGTTTAGCTCTTCCTAGCCATATTCGAGTGCATAATGTTTTTCATGTGTCGTTATTAAAACGATATGTCCATGATGCAAGGCATATTATTCATTGGCAGAACATACAGGTAGTGAAAAGTATGATCACTAAATAGTGAAGTGATGTTATAAACTTATTTAATTAACATAAGTTTATTATGTGCAGGTAGAACCAGACGGGGAATTTCTGGTCGAGCCACACAGTATAATCGACCAGAGGGAAATCATGCTCCGGAAACGAGTCATTGCCCAGGTTAAAGTGCAATGGAAGCACTTTGGACCTGAGGAAGCTACCTGGGAAGACAAAAGTTTTGTTCAAGAAGCTTACCCTGAGCTTTTTACTGAACTGGAATAATAACACCGAGGACGGTGTTCCTGTTTAGAGGGGGAAAACTGTAACCACCGTTTTAGTGGAAACGAATGGTTAGACTTTTTTGTTTTATTAATTAAGACTTATGTTTATTTCAATGAGAATATTGAACAAAAAAAAAAAACAAAACTGAAGTTTACATTGATAAAAAGATTTACTGTGAATTAGTTTCATGAGTAACAATGATGGTAAAAATAAAAAGTAAAAGTAAATCAAGATCTGGGTTAGTTGGAAAAACAATTCCCACAGTTACCCATAGAACTCTGGATAAATGGAAAATCCAAGAGAGGTTTTTGGGTTGGATCGGTGGAGGAAGGAAGAAAAACTCTATTAAGCTGGAAAAAGGTGTTTCAGAACAGAGGGTGCACTGGGTTGGAGATTGGACTGGTTCGTCCCGTGATCTCCCCAGAACTTCCTATTTTTTCCTCCAGGAACGGAAGGACCGGATTGTCCTAAGTTTCTGTCCAGTGCTCTGAGTAAAACAGAGACCCAGACTTGATGCACGGGGGGAGCTGCGTGACTGTACGTCAGCTCATGGAAGGGAGGCACATTACTACCATCAGATGAATTCGGTTCCAGATGAGTAAAGAATAAGAAGTAAAATGTTTGTTGGTTTTTCTTCTGTTTTTGTTTTCGGAAATATGCTGTGGTTAGGAAAACTTAAATTTGTTACCATAAAAGGATGAATCTTATTTCTGTTAACATACAGTAGGGTTTGAAGAGTAGGGGTATTATACCCTATAAGACAGTCTGCAGAGAAGATTTTACAGTAGACAGTAAAGTAAATAGTTACTGAGTATTTTCTTTTTGTTTCTTTTCCACTATTATATCATGTACAGAGATAGGTTAAAATTCTGTGGAGGAAGTACTTGGTAACAGAACCTGAAAATTATTTATAGCCATATCTTCTTCGCTAATTAAAAAAAGTCCTGTAGAGTAAATTTAGTGGAAAGTAAACATAGACAGAGTTACGGGAGAACCGTTAACCCTTCAAGCCAGAGTCCTGGCTAAGGGTTGGTCGTCCTCCGCCTGGAAGTAAACACGGACAAGAAGGGCGGTCCGGACGCCGGTACTATCTATTTAGGAAAGAATAAACAGAATAAGGAGATACCAAGAACAGTAAGAAACACGTTTCGCTCTGGTGACAGCAACATGGAAAATATTAACCCTACGCCCGAGTATAAAACTCTTAACAGTAGAAAAGGAAAAAGAATACTGCAATTGAAACAAAGAACTAGAACCGAGCAGTGAACGATGAACCGAAATACCAGTATTGCATAATAATCCAAGACTAGTGCAAAGACACTACAGTTACCATGATAAAAGATTATAGGAAAGGTAAATAGCCTTCACGGCAATTAAACACATAGTATATGAAGACAAACAAAACTTAATTGAGAATGTCGAACCATCTCTGCAATTGTATAAAATATAACCAGGAGTACAATTTACATTGCGCAAGAAGTTTAGTTCAAATAGAGAAAATAGAGACTGTCAGATAACTGTAAACATAACCACAAGTTCATTTTAGGGTAGCTTCGCTAGGAGTAGACATAAATTACACAACTGTGGGCTCGAGGCCGCAAATGGTCATAAGGAAACCAGAACCAGAAAACTATCCTGCACGGCGTAAATTAACATATCAGGCAACCCTGAACCAGACCCCGGTTGAACTATCATCTAAATATTCCGCCAAGGGAAGTTTAAGGGTATTGACCCTGTTGAAAATTGGAGTACCTGTGAGACGCATGCGGAGATTAACTTTCATTCCGTGTGCGAGCTAGAAAAAAAACGACAGGGAACCCGAGCTCGGCAGGGAGTATGGCAATACCTGTCATAAGAAAGATAACATTAGATATGCAGAAGAAATTTCTAAGCAAGAACTAAGGAATTCGTTAACTTTGCTGTAAAACAGGTTAGTTCTGGAATAGAGACAAGGTTGTTTCGTTCAGAGGAAATACCTGTCGTAACCAAACCCTGAGAGTATTCCTTTGAAGCACCGAACCTCCGCTGTTCGAAAACCCCAAACAAAAAAGATTAAAGTAAATCGAAGAACACCTGAGAGAAACGGCTGGAAAGCAACGCGTAAGCTTCAGGGTAGATTGATAACCAGTCCCTCCATTAGACTCATGCAGAAAACTCAACCGCCCATAAGAAAACGCAGAAGAAAGCTAAGTTCTGTTCGGAAATGATTACCTGAGACCCGAAGCAAGCTCTCTGGCCGCCGCGACGCCATTATCACCTCAGAGGATCTATAAACCTCGTCAAGAGACCAAGGCAGAGCACCGCCTCCAGAACTCTCATCGCGAAAAAGAAACAATGAGGACGGAATCAGTTAGAGCGCCGAGGGTCATTACAAACCCTAGGCCTCAAAGTCGTTCGATCATGTCAAATTCGACGGAGATAGGCAAGCCATGTGGCGGGCAGATAGGCCCACAGATATCGAACCCATTTTTCCAAAGTTGCAATTAGATAATTATGAATGCGGAGTGGATAATCAATCATTCCAGCACTTAATAGTTCCGTGAAAAAAACATTAATCATATGTGCTACGATGGATAATGGAAATCAATTAACAATCTATGTTACGTAATCCGTAGTATAGCAGTTCACATGATGTAGTACCGAAACTCATAAAACCAAGAACGATGCGTACAATGCACACATACAAGTCCGGACCATATATGTATATATTTAAATGTTGATTGAATTTCGATAATAATATTTTTTTTTTTTTCAATGGTAAGTTTATGGTAAGCTGAGTGTTACATTATTTTGATAAATTTATGATATATATATTTATTATTATTATTTATATATAATAAATATAATTTTGAATGTTATTTATTATTATTTATATGATAAATATAATTTTTGAATGCTATTTATTATTTATATATAATAAATATAATTTTGGTTTTATTTTATATATTTAGGTTATAATGTAGGTTTTGGGTTGTGTTATATATATATATATGAATGCATCATTTTGAGAATTAGAATAGTGTTTTTATTAGTTGCATTTTAATAGTTAGAATTTATTTGTTGATGTTTTTATTAGAATTAGAAGAGTGTTTTTATTAGTTGCATTTCAATAGTTAAGTTTTATTTGTTGATATTTTTATTGAATTTATTTTGATGTTTTTACATGTATTCTTTGTATGTGTATAAATGTATTCTTTAGGTTTGTATGAATCTATTCTTTGCTACATTTGTATGTGTCTTGTTTACTTTCATTCTTTGTATGTTTATTTTCATTCTTTGTATGTGTATGAATGTATTCTCTAGGTGTGTATAAATCTATTCTTTGCTACATTTGTATGTGTATTGTTTAATAGTATTCTTTGTATGCCTATGAATGTATTATTTATGTGTGTATGAACCTATTTTTTTCTCCATATGTATGTGTCTTGTTTACTTGTATTCTCCATTTGTATGTGTCTTGTTTACTTGTATTCTTTGTATGTCTATGAATATATTCTTTAGGTTTGTATGAAACTATTATTTGTTACATTTGTATGTGTCTGGTTTACTTTCATTCTTTGTACGTGTATGAATGTATTCTTTAGGTGTGCATGAATTTATTCTTTGCTACATTTGTATGTGTCATTGTATTCTTTGGATGTATATGACTCTATTCTTTATGTGTGTATGAATCTATTCTTTGCTACATTTGTATGTGTTTGTTTAATTGTATTCTTTGTATGTGTATGGAAGTATTTTTTGTGTGTGTATGAATCTATTCTTTGATGCATTTGTATATGTCTTGTTTAATTTTATTATTTGTATGTGTATGAATGTATTCTTTGTATGTGTTTGATTCTTTTTTTGTTAAATTTGTGTATGTATTATTTATTTCTATATATAACAGTGTAATTTGTGTGAATATATTTTTTTAAATATTTATTTATATGATTATATATATATATATATATATATATATATATATATATTATCATTATTTCTATATATAAATATTATAATATTAACTATATCAGTTTAAAATATTGAGTTGTAAATACATTGGTTTAAATATTTATGAAAAATTATTATTATTATTATTATTATATATATGTTTTTGCATTAATTTTTAATTTTATTTTTTTTTAATTAAATTTTTATTATTTTATTATTTTATTTTTGTTTTTTTATTAAGTTTTTAAACCAAATTTTATATATTCATAATATTAATTTATCAATTTAAAATGTAAAATAATATACATATTATAATAACATTAAAAAGTACATAATATTAGTCTACAAATTACAACTCAATTAACCATTATCATATTATAAAGTATTTAAGCAAACCATTAGACTCAAAGTTCAAATCCCTTAAGAAGAAGAAAAGACTAAAATAATATTTATAATAGCGTCAATTTGTAATAACACATGTTAATTAATTATTAATACTAAAATCCATACCATAAATAAATTTAATTTTTTTAATTAATTTTAATAATTTATAATTTTTTTCAAACAAATTTAATCTAAAATGTTGTTAACCATGATAATTTTTTTAAATATAATAAAGAAATTAAATACTTATTAATTTTAATATCATACCAATTAACTTATAAAATAAATCTAATTATCAACATGATAATATTTATACTCAAATCTTAATCACATCCAAAAAATAATGTTAATTAGTAAGTGTTAGTGTGTGAACATGTCACCTTGTGAATCAATAATGTTTGTGGGTTGTGTATGTTTATGTGCACCCTGTGTTTGTTTTGTGCATGCATGCTAGTGATTGTGCCTCATTGTTAATGGATTGTGTGGGTGTGCGTCAGTGGTTAGTCCCATGCTAATAATGGACCATTTTTGGGGTCATATAAGCTCTCACCGTCAGGTGGTTGACCCTTTAGTAGAGATTTTACATCTCAAAGCCAAGAGGAGCTTTTTATTTAAAACATAACATTAACTTCAATATATTGAAATATTTTTTAATAATATTATTATCTTAAAAACATATAAATATATCAACTTAATCTAATTATAAGACAATAAAATAAATTAAAATATTCATATATATATAAATATATATGACAGTTGTTTTACAACATTTTTTCAAATTTATTAATTATACAAATAAACCAATATAATTGTTAATTATTATATTTTTTATATAAACAAATATTTAAGAAAAAATACATGTTATTTTATTATCACATTTAATTATTAATTCATAATAATAAAATAAAATAAAATTTATTATCATTTTTTCATATTAAAATTTAAAATATATAAAATGTAATTAAAAAATATAAAAAATTTAGTTAAAAAGTATTAGTTTGAACTAAAAAAATTATATATATATATATAGTACAGATGTTGTAGCATAATGTTTAAATAAATAAAACAAAAAATTAAACGAAAAGACTAATATAATGTAATGTAAACATTTTAACCGAGTAAAAATAAAATAAAAATTAAAGTAAAAAATAAAAAATAAAATAAACTTATAAAAATAAACTAAAAATATAAATATGGTATTGGGAACCAATTCATGTGGAATGTAGCTTATTTGAAGGGTGAAATTAAATGAGGTTAGGTTCATTTTAACTCTCTAACTACAGTACATTGAGAAAAATCAAATCATCTCAAGGGATTGGATTCGTCTAAGTGCTTGATATATCCCTGTTAAGATGAAATCAAGGTTGGTAAAAACATTGTAACATAATTTCTAAATAAACAAATAAAATAAAAAGTACAATATAATGTAAACATTTTAACAAAGTTCAAAAATAAAATTCAAAGTAAAAATAAAATAATAATAAAAATATTTATTAAAACAAAATTCAAAGTAAAAATAAACCTATAAAGATAAAATAAAAATAAATAAATAAAATAAAAAGTACAATATCATGTAAGCATTTTAACAAAGTTCAAAAACAAAATTCAAAGTAAAAATAAAATAATAATAAAAATATTTGTTAAAACAAAATTTAAAGTAAAAATAAATCTATAAAAATAAAATAATAATAAAAATATCGTATTGAAAACCAATTCATGTGGAATATTTCCTATTTCAAAGGTGAAATAAGGTATCCTACATCCATTTTAACTCTAGAACTACAAAGCATCTAGAGAGATCATATCTCTTTTCCATCTAGAAGAGATTTCCATCTTAAGAGATTTGATCCCTCTAAAGCCTTTTAAGATGAAATCTAGGTTGGTTATATATATAACCAACCTAGTACAGTAGAGATGTAACATAATGTTTAAATAAATAAATAAAATAAAAATTAAATGAAAAGATTAATATATTATAATGCAAACATTTTAACCTAGTTAAAATAAAATAAAAATAACAAAATAATAATACAAATATGGTATTGAGAAACAATTCATGTGGAATATAGTCCATTTAAAAGGTGAAATTAAACTAGCCTAGATCCATTTAACTTTGTAACTACAAAGCATCGAGAGATCAAATCTCTTTTCACTTCAAAAGGAATTTACATTTTAAGAGATTTATTAGTCTCAAGGCTTGGTAAATAGATCTCATATTAAAATGAAATCTAAATTGATTAACTTTTTTTCCTACTTAACTATTTTATTACATATTTTGCAATTATAAATATATTAATAAATTTATAAAATATATACTTAATAAAAATACAAATATATACCACTCATTATTATATATTATATTCAATGAAAAATTTATTAATAAAATTATTAATAATATATTAGTATTTTTTTTAAACACATTTAATCATTAAAATATAATGATAATAAAATATAATAAAATTAAAAAATATATAATATTTTTTAAATCAAATTTCAAATATAATTATATCAATCTTAAAAATTTAGATCATTCAATATTAAGAAAATCATTTCAAAATGGAAACAAAATAATAATAACATATAATAAAATTAAAAAATATATGATATTATTTAACTGAAATTTCAAATTCCAAATCTATTTGAAGAGAAATTTAAATAATAATAATAATAATAATAATAATAATAATAATAATAATATATTATTTTATTTAAAACACATTATTATAAAACATAACTTTAACATTAAAAATTTGAAAATAAAATAAAATGTTTTAATTGTGTATTAATAATATTTTATAAAATTATAATTGAATAAAATTATAATAAAATAAGTAATAATATATATATATATATATATATATATATATTTTGTTAGGTCACTAAATATAGCTTATCTTTACAATATATAAATAAAATAAAAACAAGAAAAAAATAATAATAAAAATATGGTATTGAGAAACAATTCATATGGAATAGTCTATTTGAAAGGTGAAATTAAACTAGTCTAGATTCATTTAACTTTGTAGCTACAAAGTACCTAGAGATCAAATCTCTTTTCACTCGTTAAAAAATGTTTAAATTTCAAGAAATTTGATTAGTCTCAAAGCTTGGTAAGTAGATCTCATGTTAAGATGAAATCTAAATTGATTATATTATTTTCCTACTTAACTATTTTATAACATATTTTGCAATTATAAATATATTAATAAAATTTTAATAAATTTATAAAATATATACTTAATAAAAATATAAATATATACCAATAATTATTATAGATTATAATCAATTAATAATAATAATAATAATAATATATTAGTATATTTATAAAACACATTTAATTATTAAAACATAATGATAATACCATATAATAAAATTAAAAAATATATAATATTTTTTAAATCAAATTCCAAATATAATTATATCAACCTTTAAAAAGTATATCATTAATTATTAAGAAAATAATTTTGAAATTGAAACAAAATAATAATAACATATAATAAAATTAAACTGAAATTTCAAATATAATTAAATTAATTTTTAAATTAAATCAATATTTAAAATGTATATGATTAAATATTAACAAAAATCACTTCAAAATCTATTTGAAGAGAAATTTAAATAACAATAATAATATATTATTTTATTTAAAACACATTATTATTATAAAACATAAACATGAAACATTTGAAAATAAAATAAAAAGTTTTAATTATGTATGAATAATAATAATTTTATAAAATTGTAATTGAATAAAATTATAATAAAATAAGTAATGAAATATATATTTTTTTAAATTTAAATATATAAAATGTATATGGTTGAGTCACTAAGTATAGCTTATATTTACAATATAGATGAAAATGAGTAATCAGTCACACAACATCAACCATAAATATTTAGAAATTCCAAAACAAAATTACTCCTTGAAAAAAGCGTCAACTTTGAAACTATATAAAATGTAATTGATATAATATATCAATTAAAATTTATATAGTTTGAGAGTTGAGGCATCTTCCTAGGAATAATTGTTTTTTTTGGCACACACACACACACACAGATATATATATATATATATATATATATATATATATATATATATATATATATATATATATATATATATGGTGTACCTAATAAGACAAACCTTTGGGCATGAAACAAAAAGAGAAAATTTACACTAAAACTTATTTGTCCATATACAGTTACGAAAATGTGTGTTAAAAAGTGACATATTTGCCCAAATTTCTAGTTATCTCAAGAGGAAAAAGGTTAATATGATAAAGATAATTAATCACAACAAATTAGGGTTTAAACTACATCTCCTACATGAAGAGAAATAGGAAACTATTCTCCATCCATTTTAAAATTTTTAAAATAAGATGCCTCATAAAAACATTAGATCGAAAAGAATACCAAGGTGGAAGACCTTAAAAGTTTAAATAACATCTATAGTGGTGCAGAATATTCTTCTAACACACCTCACTAGCGAATGTCATATTAGGGTTGTGGAGTGTAATTACACTTCACCTTCAAGATTTATTACAAAGGAGCGTTCAAAGTCTTATTTCTCTCATAACCTTAAATCACATTTCTAATACCACTATTATCTTTGGCTCAACAAGAGCTTTCCCACGATACAAATTTAATTTAAAATTAAGATCCTAGAATAAATTCTCGAAACATTCACCCTTTTAAAGGCCCATTTCGTCATTTTTACAACCACGTGAAACTACTAGCCATGTATCTAACCAGCATCCATCCAAGTTTGTTGGATTCTTGCTATACTGGAGCGTTTTATATTGGTGATTTCACAAGTTGTGAATTCTCCAAACCCTAAGCATTCTGATATGTTGATACACTAATACAATTTTAAATCCATCAAATGTTGATATAAAAATACTCCAAAATGGCTTATCGAAGATTCAACAAAAACATTACAACTATAACTACTCACAAAAAATTGAAGTCTATAGGCATGAGGTAATCTCGACACACTACCTCACAACTTTGTAACCCAATCATAGCTTTCTACATGGAAAAGATGACATTTTTGGCACATGGCATGTTTGACATACATATATCATGTTATCAAGGTAACGATGATTTCCAAGATATTTTCCTCCCGAAATTTTTATACGTTGATATGTCTATCTGATAGCTTGGCAAGCCACACCAATCATGGATGACAAATCACCACATAATACATTGGATAAGAGTAAATTCCCTCTTCCATGTGGGAATCTTGATGTATGCCACATGTCACCATAATCGCAACATTGACATATCAAAAAGACCAGATCTAGGTGACACGTGTCAAGCACATGGCATACCCATGTCATCAAATCATGACATCACCCCTCAGTTCTCAGAGTACTTGATACTTTGGTTAGTCTAATGTTTCGAAGTTCGAAATTTTTAGTTCCATCACTTCATGCTCCTTGTTAATAGATCAAATGATTCCCACTGACAATTATTTCTTAGGTCTATGTTAAAAAATGATTTTTCATAATGATTCACTTTTGTTTCCTTGGTGGCTTGATATGTTGATATTATGACTATCTCCTTATGACCTTCTCTTACTCCTCACTCTCATCAATCCATCTAACTTGGGTTATGGATGGGGCTAGCTAACCCCAACTTTGAAATACTTCGCAATATCAATGGGGAATACCATCTTGAATTTTCCAAAGAGTTTCATTCTAAGGGGCGCAATCCCAAAATTCTCTTAATAAAGTCTTGAGTTATATGGGTCAAATCACAAAATTTCCTTTTTTTCCAAAACCAAGGCTTTAACCCGTGATCCTTTAGCCACTTAAGTATTTTTTTTTTAGGATTTTCTTTAGCTTAATATTTCTTTGGTGAACACTTTCGAACTAAATATTAGATATTATTTCCTTTCAAATATCTCCTTCCTCATTAGGGCTTCTACTCTTGCTTTTCGGTGCCATCATTAACAAAACCTTCCAATCCTTAGATCAAGCATAAGGCTCCTTTAGGATATCCATTGCATCCTACACTTTTTTATTGTAAATCACAAGGAAAAATGATTTAAAAAAAATATTAATAACAACTAAGACCACCAACCTATCAATCATTCCCCTTTGGAAACACACCATACATCACAAAAAATCATAAATGATTACAAAGAGCCATGTAAACATAACAAAATCAAACACATTGAAGGATAACCCATGAATTTATGAATACAAAACACAAAATTATCTCTTTCAACATAGAAAGGAGGATCCCATTTCACACAAAATTCATATTCATACAGGAATGTATTTCAACATTCAGGCCAATTATGCTAATTGTTTAGTACATTGATCACTCATCATCCATATTCATTAAAACCATAAAAATCTCAACCTACCATTTTACACATATAGGGTGGATAAAAAATAATGTTTAAATATGAAGTATTGAGAAAAAATTGCAACCTATACACTTATATATTCCTCTTAAACCAAGGCTTAAACCCGTGATCCCTTAACCACTTCAGTTCTTTCGTAGGATTTCCTTTAGCTTAATATTTCTTTGGTGAAAAATTCCAAACTAGATATTAGATGTTCTTTCCTTTTGAATCTCTCCTTCCTCATGAGGGCTTCTACTCTTTCTTTTAGGTGTCATAATTAACAAAACCTTCCATTCCTTAGATCAAGCATAAGGCTCCTTTAGCCTATCCATTGCACCCTAACCTCTTTTATTGTAAATCACAAGGAACAATGATTTAACCAAAATATTAATAATAACTAAGACCACTAAAATATCAATCCTTCCCCTTTGGAATCACACCATATATCACAAAAATGTTGAAGATTGCAACAAGAAACAGTGAAGGAGGCATCTTGAAACATCATTCTTGATCCTAGTTGGAAAATAATCACCTAAACTAGGTGGGGCCCACATAGGTGATTTTTGTCGCAAAGTCTATTTTTAGACATGTTGATCATATTCTATGAGTTTCAGGATGCTATTTGTGGATGGTTGATCAAGTTGGAAAAATAGATGGACTTCTATTTTTAGACATATTGGGAAAAATCTATTATTAGATTTCCAGTCTAAAAATAGATATGTCGAATATTATTAGCTCTTAATAATATTTGGACTCTAAACATTATCTTATTCTCTTGGAGCACTTTAGTTAAGTGCACATATGTGGCACAACAACTGACAGAAGGAATTACACTATTCCTGAGGGTTTAGTGGAGCTATTGCATGGAGGACTTCAGTTAGAACTCATGTGAGAGAGTTTGGTGGAGTTGGAGAAGTAGTTGGTGGAGTTGTATAAATTTTAACTCAGTTACACTCAGTTGAGCTAATTGTATCTAGTCTAACTGATTGATACACTAGTGAGAGTGGAGTGAATTAATTAGTTAATTAATTCACTAAATAATAACTCATTAATCAACTGAAGAATACATTATTTAACTATAGTGCATGGACAGTTTCAGTGGAGACCAGTGGAGAGGTAGGTGAAAGAGCAAGTGTGACTATCAATTGTGACTATAGTGTTGCATTGTTTGCACCACAAATTTAGTGGAGATGCCTTTAAGGATTGTGTGAGCAAGGCTGGAGAAACTTGAGTTCATCCAGAGCCATTCTTCAGCAGGGATTGCGCAGTAGAGGCAGGCTAAGGGCTGGCAAATATCGGTGCATGGATTTGTAAGATCGGGCCTAATTAGTGTGTAGCGATTGGATTGTACTGAGAGATTGTGATAAGATTTTTATGAGGATTGTTACATGATCTCTATGACATATATTATATACAGATAGTTGGGGGTTTTAGCTTCAGGCTTTCCTGTTAAAAAAAATGTGTTAATGTGTGTGATTTTTTATGGTTTCATGTGTGCATTGCAATTGATTTAATTTCTGCATGTGATGATCAATGGTGGAATAGATTCGGTATTGTGCATGAAGTTAAAATAGTGTGTGATCAGGAGAATATTTGACATATGCATGTGTAGTGCATATAATTTCTACATGGTGTTAGAGCGTTGATCATTGGAGCAATTGTGATTATTGAAACAGTTGAGTTTTGTGCTGGTAGAATTTAAAGTTGCTGCAGGGTTTTCTTGGTGTCGAAGTTGAGCATTCATTAAAATTTCTTTCAACGGATTGAGATTGGAGTATTCCTTTGAGGGCGTCTCGAATTATATTGCATGGAAGGACAGGATGGAGGCAGTGCTGGAGGATAATGGGTTGAAGGAGTTCATAGATGCTGATATTCCTAAACTAGGTTCTAGCGATGAAACCACACATGACGCATGGCAAAATAAGGTAGCAAGGTGTCGAAGGATTCTATTGGAAGGTGTGAAGGATCACATTGTGTCCAGCCTTAATGGTAAATCCACTCCATTATTGATGTGGAAGGATTTGACAGAATTTTTCCAAAGTAGAAGTGACCAGAGGAAGTTGGCACTTAAAGACAAGCTCAGGAAAATAAAAATGGAGAAGAATGACACTATTCCAGTATACTTGACAAATTTTTTCCACTACAGGGATGAGCTTAGAAGTGTAGGAGTTAGTGTGGATGAAGAATACTTGGTGATATTGGATCTCCTTGGGCTTCCGAAGAGTTGGCATAGCTACGAGGACTCTGTCAATGGATAGGAGAAACTGCTAGGATGGGAGCGACTTTGGTCGGATCTTGTGCAGGAGGAGATAAGGCGGGATACCAAGGATGGCTCTTCATCAAAGAATGATGATGAAGAGGATTTCGCTTTGGCTACCAAATCAAGGAAAGGGAAGGGGAAGAAAAATCCTTCTTAATCCAGTGCGGATGGAAAAGAGAGTGACATGTCAAAAGTGAAGTGTTTTCACTGTCGCGAACATGGGAATTTCGCCACACATTGTCCACAAAAGAAGAAGAACAAGTAGGATGCTGGAGCTGCAGCTGTTGAGGCTCTTGCCTCGCAATTTGAGCTAGTCTTCTCATTGATCGCATGCATGGTGTCTAGTGCATTGGGATCGGGGTGGTATTTTGATAGTGGCGCTTCCTTTCACATGACGAGAGATGTGAACCTTTTCAGTGACTTGATGGAGAAAGATCTCTAGTTGCATGTTGAGTTGGGCGACAATGGACGATACAATGCGACTGGCATTGGTACCATTACCTTTCAGAGGGAGTCAAGTAAACTCATTATTTTACAAGATGTAGTGCATGTTCCAGGTTTAAAGAAGAATTTAATCTCAGTCGCAATGTTAGAGGATAAAGGGTATGATGTTGTCTTTAGTGAAGGAAAATGTTTCCTTCGGTACAAAGCAACAGGAAAAGTCAAGAAGGCTGGGATTCGAGCTAATAATATCTACATACTTGAAGTAGATGGGATTTCTATGGAGCTTCCTACTATTGGGAAGTGCAAGAAATCCATGCAACTGAAGCTTGAGAGGGAGCAGGATTTGCATGCAGGTAAGAGTGAACCTCGTGATGTCGAGCAGCCATAGGATGAGGATCATGGAGTGGGAGCAACCACTCATGTAGATAAATTTCGTGCCAGATGGGCAGAGGGAGTGCATGCAGCTATACCACCAGGTGAGAGGTGGGGCGACATGCATGAGTAATTCAAAAATAAATTTCTAGGCAGGATTCATTGAGATGGTGTAGATCTCATGAATTGAACTTGGCTACGAGGAGCCCACAAAGAAGCAGTAGCATGATCAATTGGATTGATGCAGGCAGATCAAAGTGACAGTGTCAGATACTGGAGCGCAATTCAGAGTTGATAGCAAGTGCAGAGTGCATGGGTGTATAGTTCAACAACGTAGTGGTTCCTGAATACATGTGGAGTTGGTACAAGAAGAAGTCAAATAATTTGATGATAGATGCATCAGATTGATTGAGTTGTTTGGAGCCTTTTTAGTTTCGGAAGAGTTGTAGAGAAGATGCATGGAGTTGCAGGGCGCTTGCAAAGGTTGCAGGGTGAATGCATGGAGTTGCATGTCACATGCAAAGACAGT
Source organism: Pinus albicaulis (assembly GCA_034641835.2). Classification (NCBI taxonomy): domain Eukaryota; kingdom Viridiplantae; phylum Streptophyta; class Pinopsida; order Pinales; family Pinaceae; genus Pinus; species Pinus albicaulis. Next base: position 964,282,731 of record CM076572.1, read on the forward strand.
CCTTTCTTGTTGAGAGGGAGTGTTGAAAATTTCAACAAGAAACCGTGAAGGAGGCATCCTGAAACATCATTCCTGATCCTAGTTGGAAAATAATCACCTAAACTAGGTGGGGCCCACACAGGTGATTTTTGTTGCAAAGTCTATTTTTAGACATGTCGATCATATTCTATGAGTTGCAAGATGCTATTTGTGGATGGTTGATCAAGTTGGAAAAATAGATGGACTTATATTTTTAAACATATTGGGCAGAATCTATTTTTAGATTGCCAGTATAAAAATAGATGTCGAATATTATTAGCTCTTAATAATATTTGGACTCTAAACATTATCTTATTCTCTTGGAGCACTTCAGTTAAGTGCACAGATGTTGCACAATAGCTTACAGAAGGAATTACGCTATTCTTGAGGGTTTAGTGGAGCTATTGCATGGAGGACTTCATTTAGAACTCATGTGACAGAGTTTGGTGGAGTTGGAGAAGTAGTTGGTGGAGTTGTATTTAGTTTAACTCAATTACACTCAGTTGAGCTAGTTGTATCTAGTCTAACTGATTGATACACTAGTGAGAGTGGAGTGAATTAATTAGTTAATTAATTAATAAATAATAACTCATTAATCAATTGAAGAATACATCAGTTGACTACAGTGCATGGATAGTTTCAGTGGAGACCAGTGGAGAGGTAGGTGAAAGAGCAAGTGTGACTATTAGTTGTGACTATAGTGTTGCATTGTTTTCACCACAAATTTAGTGGAGATGCCTTTAAGGATTGCGTGAGCAGGGCTGGAGAAATTTGAGTTCATCTAGATCCATTCTTCAGCAGGGATTGCGTAGTAGAGGCAGGATAAGGGCTGGCAAAGATCGGTGCATGGATTTGCAAGATCGAGCTTGATTAGTGTGTAGTGATTAGATTGTACTCAGAGCTTGTGATAAGATTTGTATGAGGATTGTTACATGATCTCTATGACATATATTATATACATATATTTGGGGTTTTTAGCTTCAAGCTTTCCCGTTAAAACAACTGTGTTACTGTGTGTGTATTTTTATGGTTTCATGTGTGCATTACAATTGATTTAATTTCCGCATGTGATGATCAATGGTGGAATAGATTATGTATTGTGCATGAAGTTAAAATAGTGTGTGATCAGGAGAATCTTGGAAATATTCATGCATAGTGCATATAATTTCTACATGGTATCAGAGCATTGATCATTGGAGCAATTGCAATTATTGAAACAATTGAGTTTTGTGTTGGTGGAATTCGAAATTGCTGCAGGGTTTTCTTGGTGTCGAAGTTGAGCATTCATTGAAATGTCTTTCAACGGATTGCGATTGGAGTATTCCCTTGAGGGCAGCTCAAAGTATATTTCATGGAAGGACAGGATGGAGGCGGTGCTGGAGGATAATGGATTGAATTATTTCATAGATGCTGATATTCCTAAACCAGGTTTTAGCGATGCAGCCACACTTGACGCATGGAAAAAGAAGGTAGCAAGTTGTCGAAGGATTCTATTGAAAGGTGTGAAGGATCACATTGTGTCCATCCTTCACGGTAAATCTGCTCCATTCTTTTTGTGGAAGGCTTTGACAGAATTGTTCCAAAGTAGAAGTGACTAGAGGAAGTTGGCGCTTAAAGACAAGCTCAGGAAAATAAAAATGGAGAAGAATGACACTATTCTGGTATACTTAACAAAGTTTGTCCACTGTAGGGATGAGATTGGGAGTGTAGGAGTTAGTTTGGATGAAGAATGTTTGGTGAGCTTGGCTCTCCTTGGGCTTCCGAAGAGTTGGCATAGCTACGAGGACTCTGTCAATGGACAGGAGAAACTGCCAGTATGGGAGAGACTTTGGTCGGATCTTGTGCAGGAGGAGATAAGGCGAGATACCAGGGATGGCTCTTCATCAAAGAATGATGATGAAGAGGATTACGCTTTGGCTGCCGAAGCAAGGAAAGGGAAGGGGAAGAAAAATCCTTCTCAATCTGGTGTGGATGGAAAAGAGCGTGACATGTCCAAAGTGAAGTGTTTTCACTGTCACGAACATGGGCATTTTGCCACACATTGTCCACAGAAGAAGAAGAACAAGTAGGCTGCTGCAGCTGTAGCTGGTGAGGTTCTTGCTTCAAAATTTGAGCTGGACTTCTCATTGATCGCATGCATGGTGTCTAGTGCATTAGGATTGAGGTGGTATTTTGATAGTGGCGCTACCTTTCACATGACAGGAGATGTGAACCTTTTCAGTGACTTGGTGGAGAAAGATCTCTAGTTGCATGTTAAGTGGGGTGACAATGGAAAATACAATGCAAATGGCATTGGTACTATTACCTTTCAGAGGGATTTAGGTAAACGCATTCTTTTACAAGATGTAGTGCATGTTCGAGGTTTAAAGAAGAATTTAATCTCAGTCGCAATGTTAGAGGATAAAGGGTATGATGTTGTCTTTAGTGAAGGAAAATTTTTCCTTCAGTACAAAGCAACAGGACAAGTCACAAAGGTTGGGATTCAAGCTAGGAATATCTATAGACTTGAAGTAGATGGGATTTCTACGGAGCTTCCTACTGTTGGGAAGTGCAAGAAAGCCATGCAATTGAAGCTTGAGAGGGAGCAGGATTTGCATGCAGGTAAGAGTGAACCTCGTGATGTGGAGCAACCACAAGATGAGGATCATGCAGTGGGAGAAACCACTCATGCAGAGAAATTTCGTGCCAAATGGGCATAGGGAGTGCATGCAACTATACCACTAGGTGAGAGGTGGAGAGACATGCATGATTAATTCAAGAATAAATTTCTGGGCAGGATTCATTGAGATGGTGTGGATCTCATGAATTGAACCTGGCTACAAGGAGCCCACAGAGCAATAGTAGCATGATCAGTTGGATTGATGTAGGTAGATCAAAGTGACAGTGTCAGATACTGGAGTGCGGTTTAGAGTTGACAACAAGTGCAGAGTGCATGGTGCAGAGTTCAACAACGTAGTGGTTCCTGAAGACATGTGCAGTTGGTACTAGTAGAATTTGAAGACTTTGATGATATATTATTAGATTGATTTATTTGTTTGGAGCCTTTTCAGTTTTGGAAGAGTTGCAGAGCAGATGCATGGAGTTGCAGGGCGCTTGCAAAGGTTACAGGGCGAATGCATGGACTTGCATGTCGCATGCAAAGATATTCCTTTCTTGTTGAGAGGGAGTGTTGAATATTTCAACAATAAACAGTGAAGGAGGCATCCTGAAACATCATTCCTAATCCTAGTTGGAAAATAATCACCTAAGCTAGGTGGGGCCCACACAGGTGATTTTTGTCGCAAAGTATATTTTTAGACATGTCAATCATATTCTATGAGTTGAAGGATGCTATTTGTGGATGGTTGATCAAGTAGGAAAATAGGTGGACTTCTATTTTTAGACATATTGGGTGGAATCTATTTTTAGATTTCCAGTCTAAAAATAGATATGTCGAATATTATTATCTCTTAATAATATTTGGACTCTAAACATTATCTTATTCTCTTGAGTAATGCTATGCATAGATGGGCACAATTATAAATTATTGTATGAATCACACTATTCCTGAGGGTTTAGTGGAGCTATTGCATGGAGGATTTCAGTTAGAACTCATGTGACAAAGTTTGGTGGAGTTGGAGAAGTAGTTGGTGGAGTTGTATTTAGTTTATCTCAGTTACACTCAGTTGATCTAGTTTTATCTAGTCTAACTAATTGATACACTAGTGAGAGTGGAGTGAATTAATTAGTTAATTAATTCACCAAATAATAACTCACTAATCAACTGAAGAATACATCAGTTAACTACAGTGCATGGACAGTTTCAGTGGAGACCAGTGGAGAGGTAGGTGAAAGAGAAAGTGTGACTATCAGTTGTGACTATAGTGTTGCATTCTTTGCACCACAAATTTAGTGGAGATGCCTTTAAGGATTGCGTGAGCAAGGATGGAGAAATTCGAGTTCATCTAGAGCCATTCTTCAGCAGGGATTGCATAGTAGAGGCAGGCTAAGGGATGGCAAAGATCGGTGCATGGATTTGCAAGATCGAGCCTGATTAGTGTGTAGCGATTGGACTGTATTGAGAGCTTGTGATAATATTTGTATGAGGATTGTTACATGATCTCTATGACATATATTATATACACATAGTTGGGGTTTTTAGCTTCAGGCTTTCCCGTTAAAACAACTGTGTTAATGTGTGTGAATTTTTATGGTTTCATGTGTGCATTGCAATTGATTTAATATCCGCATGTGATGATCAATGGTGGAATATATTCTGTATTGTGCATGAAGTTAAAATAGTGTGTGATCAGGAGAATATTGGACATATGCATGCGTAGTGCATATAATTTCTACAAAAAAGTCACAAATGATTACAAACAGGCATGTAAGCATAACACAATCAAACACATTGAAGGCTAATCTATGAATTTATGAACATAAAACACATAATTATCTCATTCGACATAAAATAATGGATCCCATTTCACACAACATTCATATTCATAAAGAAATGTATATCAACATTTAGGCCAATTATGCTAATTGTTCAATACATTGATCACGCATCATGCATATTGAATAAAACCATACAAATATAAACCTACCATTAAACACATACACGGTGGATTGAAAATAATATTTAAATATGAATTATTGAGAAAAAAAATCCAATCCATACACTTATTTATTCCTCTTAAAAATTTTGGAAACCAAATAAGGGATGACCACTGTCCACAAAATCACAAGAAAAACTGCACTATCCATGGATGCCTCACTTAGTGAATAAAAAAAGAGTTTAATTAAATGTATAGAATATGAAGGAAAAAATCCTTCATTGGCTAGGAAATAGAGATGGTACCATGCAATAAATAAGATTGGGTTAATCAAACAACTAATATAGCCACTAAGGTCCTTCACAACATAGAAGGAAATCCCTTCCCATTTTCTATAATCCCTAATTTTATCCTTATTCTATGCTTCATGTGAATAAACACAATCAAATATTTTAGTTCTTTTTAGTTTACTTGATTCAAGAAGAGAAATATCTCTTCAGTATCCTCATCTAACACATTTCAAGATTGGAATTTTTGGTGCAACTTCCAATCTCATGTTTACAATTTTCTCGCTTACAATCATTTTGGATTTACAATAATTAAAGTCTCTTTTCTTTGTCTAATGTCTATATTCACTATAATAATTCAAAATAAACAAATTATAATCATAAAACTAACTTCCTTCTCCTCACGAGCACTACTTCATGCATGAGAGGTTTACGGTCCCTTTCTTGACCTAAAGATTTAAAAAGGAATTCATTGTAAGGTGCATAACCCATGTTTGGGCAACTCAATACCTCCTCTCCCAATTCCTTTCATAATTGCTTATTAGTCGGTAGTTCAACTAGAACCTCAGGGGTCATTAACATTAACGTCAAGGGATATAGGAAACATTCCAATCCCATATATAAGATTTCTAATCAATATATTCTTTTATTCATCTTCAAATTTAACAATTTGTATTTATATTAGAAAAATATTTACATCAAAGAGTTTAGCATGCCATCAATAATGGCTCCCCAACATTGTTAGCTTTTAATTACATTACAAAAATTTGGAATTATAAAAAAGGATGTTACATTCCCATTCTCCTTAAAGAAAAATCATCATCGGTGTTCTATTGTATTTAGAACTAAACTTATACATAAAACCAAAATGGGTATGAATTCTACATGAAATCCTCTATCTTCCATGTTGCTTCAGTTGGCCCAAAGTGCTTACATTACACATTTACTTTAACGGAGTGTGTTCTTCCTCTTTGTTGAGTACCCATTGTGGTTTTGGATGGAATTATACCTTTTCTTCCACCTGTATCAAATTCCAATCAATAATATTGTTAACATCATGCATATATATTTTAAGTAAATATATATAAAACACATTATGTTCCTTCATTGTGGGAGGAATGATAAGTTTGTATACAAGTGGCCCCACTCTCTTCAAAATATGAAATGGTTTACAATATCTTGGTATTAACTTGTCACATAATCCCAATCTTAAAGAAAATTTTTTTTCCTTGATTTGGAGATACGCATGATCTCCTATTCAAAAATCCTTATGTGCTATTTTTTGGTCTACATATTAACTCTATGGTAGCCTTGTGTGACCTTTAATATTTTCCATATGCTAGCAACTTCCTATTCCATTTTATTTAAAATATCTAGTATTTTATGGTGTTCGACCCACCAACATTCAGGCAATATCCTCGATATGAAGTCCCAAGTAGAATTCACATTTTTTGGTATAGGAGTGTCATTCAGAGTAAAGGTCTGGTTGAATTATTCTTAAAGATATGCCTTTATTGTTGCTCTCAGCAAGAGAGAGTGATGCATATGTACTTCTATAAAGAAAGGGGGGTGTTCTTGGTGAATATCCAATTGTAAGTGTGTCAAGGTTCTTATAATGAGGGGGGAGAAAGATAAGTGAGCCTCTAAGAGAGAGGTAATAGTACCAACTGTTAGCCACCTATAAAAATTTTTCATATCAAGTGGTGGCTAAATGATTTTGGACAGCCTTCAAGAAACAATTTTATTTGCAAAAATTTTTGGTACTTGAAGTCTTTTGAAGATGTTCTATCCTTTGTTTAATCGTCACTACTATTTCCCTTTTAAATCTGGAAATCTGTTATTTTCATAAGGAAAAAAGACTGCTGCAAAATCCATTTTTTCCCCTCCTTCATTCAAAACTAACTTTCATTTTTTACCCCTTTATTCCCCATGAAATTCCTCTATTTTTCGTGATTTCCCTTCTTCCCTTCATGAAAATCCCTTTTACAAAGTATAAAACTCATTTTTAGACTTTACCGAAACCCCCAAATCCATCAAAAACCTTGAAAAAATGATAAAAAATAAGTTTGTTTAAACTATGGACTTAACCCCTTGGGCTAAGTACTAAACCACTTCCCCACATGTTCCCAAGCATTAGAACCAAGCGCTAAGCCCTTTCGGCGCTTATCCCATCGGAGAAATCGAGGCGCACAAGTTCTTTTCTTATGATGAAGCCTCCGATTGCGATTGGCCCCTTATCACGTAACCCCTGATCATATTATTGTCTCATATAAACCTTGTGCCCACAATCAGGTGCTAAAACATTGTATAACTCATCTCCGATGCATTATTTTCCTTTGTAAAGTTCATAAACACACTTTCCCTAAGTTTTGGTCTAAACCCGCCAGAGTTATGTTTTTTAATGAAAAAATGGGTAGATTGAAAATCCCGCATCAAAATTTCCAATGCGATTGAAGCCCCATTATATAAACCTTTCCCTCCATCTTACTCCATATAACTTATGCCCGGGACCAAGACTTAAAAGACCCGAAACGCTAATCGCATCGGAGAAAATCAAATGGTTAGATTGAAAGACCATCTATGTGTTTCCGATGCGATTGGCCTTCTCCATGTATAAGCCCCGGGCCTATAATTTCCCATATAATCCATGGCCCCACAAACGGGTGCCAATCCATATATATATAAACCCGCCCCCGAAGCAAAAAACCTTTGTGTTATATTAAATTTTTGGGTTTTCATATGTATTAAAGGTTTTCCGCCGATGCGTGATTTAAAACAATATCCACCATTGATCCCAGATCAAATCAATGGACTGCGCAAAATCGCATCGGCACTTTTTTCATCGGGCGCATTTTATTTCCTCCCCCGATTGACATTCCCCGATCCATTCTCCAATGTCAATCTGATCTACAGATTGACGGCTCACAATCAATCGCATCGTCGCACTCCATGTTCTTTGCCCTGCCGATCACCGAGCCCTGATTGCATCTGGGCCGTCCACGTGTCCATATCGGACGGTCCAGGATGCGTCTCCCGACTTTGGTTATATTTTATGCGGCCTCGCTCATAATGTTCTTTCAGAAAATTGCAGTCGTTGATCTCTGCAGATCAATGGCAAGTATTAACCCCTCTCTCTGCCATTGTATTATTTCGTTTATTCCCCAGATGCAATCTCTGTTGTTGATCCTCACATCCAACGGCCCATATTTAACCCGACAGGCCTACCTCCTGTGGGTCCTACCTCCCTCCAGAACTAATCTCCACCGTCGATCCCTTGATCGGACGGTCCATAATAAAACTGCCCATCCCACTTCTGCCTGTGCATCTTTCTGAATTCGCGCTCGCTCTTAGCCATCAGATCTTGGACCCCAGATCTAACGGTCAGCATCCCATATCACGTAACTTTCAGTGTGAAATATAATTCCCTAAGGGTCGTGCGATATAAGTTTTTTTTCGAAGCCACGTGTCAAGAAAGAATGGATATCGCGTTCAAAAAGGCAAAACCGCCTCCCCGCCTATTTCTCACGTGAAAATAATGGTTTTACCTCCCGAAACCACCTTCCCCATTTCTATTGTGTTTTATCGCGTGCGACTCCCGCCGTTGGTCTCTGCAGATCAATGACACGTGAAGCCTTATACAGGTTCAATGATCTCTGATGATGTTGTTGCATGCTTGTTCTTAAGAAGGCTCTATCATTGGATCCATAAGCTTTGCTGTTGGTGAAGTATTCTGAACTGTTTAATGTTTTCCCCTGTTTTCATTTTGTTCCATAAATTCTTACTATAGTAGGATGAAATTTTTAGGCTAAGATATGACTCTTGGAAGCACCTTAGACCTATTTATCCTTCACTTTTTTATGTTTTCTTCTGCTGGGGTATTTTAGAGTCTTTAATCTCTCTCTTTAGTCCTCATGCTTGTTTATTTCCTTAATAGTTTGAACAGTTGGTTTCAGCATGATTTATGGTTCTCCCTGCTTGTCTACTGCCACTTAAAGGCTGTTATTGAAGTCTCCCTTTGAAGTTTCTTTGTTTACAGTGAGCCAAGGAGGTCTGTTCTGATATTTCCCCTTGTCCTTGCTTGAATAGTTGGCTTAAAGATCTTTATAGTTTTGATCATAGATGTATTTAGGTGTTCCCTCTTCTATGATCATAATTATCAGTGAATCTTTTATGTTTTCTAAGTCATTTGAAATCAAATCTTTGAGGAAATGGGGTGTTCCCCGAATCTTAGATTTCATTTTAAAAGTTGTTTTGAAGTCATTATTTTCTTGAAGTGAGATTTGTAGAATTCATGGTTAGGCATGTATATCAAATAGCTCTTTATTGTTCAAGTTGTGCTTTCAAATTCCCTTTTTTGAGAATTAAACTTCTCTTTCCAAATCATTCATGTCCATCTCATTCCAAAACCAAAGGATCCTGCGGCCAAGTTAGATTTTCCCTTTGATATTCCATATCCACTGATAGGTTGTCATGACCTCTTTTTGACTCCATTGCCCAATGAAGCTGACATTTCCCATTTCTATCTATCTTTCCTAGACTTTTAATGTTCTGTTATATCAATTCAACCAAAAAAACATACAAACACTTGCACTTAATAACTAGTCTAAAACCAATACTCAAAGCACACAAGATAAACGTTTGCAAAAACAAATAATTTGAGAGATCCCTCTCTGAGAGCAAGAGGACTAGATCCTGTAACTCTAAAGATTGGTTCTGATGTTTCCTTGTCTTTTGATTTTCCAAACTATAAAGACATAGCACACCAACACCAACCAGGAAGAGACACATGTGAACAGAAGGATTCTGTCTAACATCCAATAAAATAATCCACAAGAGATACGATAGTCATTACACACAACAATTTGAGAAATATTTCTTTAATATCATATAAAATAGTCCATGAGGGTGGGAAAACAATTAAAAAAATTACAACACATTCTCAACTATATAAACACTAATATAACCGAAATAGTTCAACTATCTTAGTACATGTGAAAATCAAACATGAAGTACAAACATCCAAAGAATTGTCTTACAAGCATTCATAACTCATGCATGAAGAACATGTTGGCCTTGAATCCTTGTGTTATTGATTAAAATTTCCAAGACACATATCTACAATAAAAATCACTAGCTCCAACAGTGGACCGTTGGAGCCACTCCTTTCTCCACAAAAGTACTAGCTTATCTTTCTATTAATTTGCTGGTGGAGCCAAGGTGAAAATTCCTTTGCTCATACAATGAGGGAGTATATATAACCAAGGGTGGCTCTTTCACTACCCTCATGACTATCTAACTACCCTCATGAATCTTATTCCTCTAGAAGTCTCAGGAATGGAAGTCTCGTATCAGTTGGCTGGAGACTGAGTTCAATTCTCCCACCTTGAGTCCTTGATCCTACCTTGAAGGATTTTCCCCTTAAGATATGGACCTTCCTCCCTCTTTTGTGGATCCTTAACCTCTCCAGCCTCCCTATAAGAGAATTCCATGCCTTCTCCAAATGGTTGGTCATGGTTGGTTTCATCCTGGTGCTCAAATGCGCTTAAGCACTGTCAAATTTCTAGGAGAAGGAGTGCCTGAAGACTTTGGCTTTGACTTCGAAACCTATTCTGAAGGAGGTCTCCAATGTTAAGGCATTGATTGTATGATTCCCACTTCCCACTAATATTTCTTAGAGATTCCCTTGCTCTTCATACCAAGTAGTGCTTGGTTTTGTGCAGGTACACGTTGTGGGTTGACTACTTTGCATGACGGGCTAAATGGTGTCTTTAGTCAAATGTTGTACTGTTGATGTTTTTTTATGTATATATATACATGATTCCATGGCCCTGATGCCGTCTAGGAAAAAATATTACTATGGTAACCTATAGTTTAGGCGTATACCTTGCATGCACAATGTGTATCTTTCAATTTTATTTTAAATGATTTTCAGTCCGTAACCATGGATCTCTATAGAGAAAATGCTCTGTCCTTGAATTTATAATCAGTACATGCACTACAGAGTCACTTACGTTTTCTTATACCACGGTCTATTTTCTAGTATATGTGAATGTATTATTTTATGGTATATGTGAATGTATTATTTTTTGTTTCTGATGCAGGAGCATCTACTCTAAGTCAAAATTCCAAGTATAAATCAGACCTTAGGGTCTTTACATTTTTTCAAGGAGGAACCATTGTAAAAGAGTCAATGTAAAACTCATGTAAAAATTGTTTTATTTCTTAATCAAAATTGGTAGGGAATAAGCTTAATGATTAGGTGTCAATGAGTGTTGAGTCAATGTAACAAATCCCCTTAAGAAATGGGATATTAGAGAAAATATTTGATGTTTATGCTAAGAAGATAGAGAAGTCATAAATTAGGATTTCCTTAGAAACGAAAATCATTTACAAGTTTATAGGAGTTGAGTGAGGGCTATATGAGCTCTAAATTGTGTTATAAATTCAATTGTAAGCTTCGAAGAAAGGGAGGCCAAATAAAAGAAGGAATATTAGGCCAAGAGAGAGAGGCAAGAGCTGACAGAAGAGGCCAAATTAAATAAAGAATATTAGGCCAAGAGAGAGAGGTGAGAGCAGAGAGATAGAGAGGGTTCTTTGTAAGAAGAGAAGGCCATGCCAAGAGAGAAGTAGGCCAAAGCTAGATTGTAAACATGTTTTTTTTTAGTGTATCTATACATTTATTAAATAGAAATTGGCTTCATGCAATTGTATTGTGTCTTGTTACGAGTTGTGATTCGTAATGAGTAATATGGTTTCTGTGTAATAAACCATTGTTGTATGAATGCTGATGAATGTTAAATGACTGAATAAGTATTTCTGAGTGATAAAGGACTTAATGGCTAGGTAGAATCATGTATGATTCTAGTCTAGAGCATTTAAAAATTGTGTGCAAGTTGAGAAGGACAAACAAATCCAAATTCTAGATTCAGACAAGTAATACAGAAAGGTGTTCTGTATTTGGGATTGAGACAACATGCAAGATGTGCAGTGAGCGTGAAAATTCCAAGTCACCATATATAAACAAATATCAGGAGATATTAGCACAATTTAAATACCAAACAACATTAGGAAGGATAGCATAAAGGAAACAGAGATGCAGAGTAGTTGCGGTCAAGAAATAGGAGAAAAAACACTAAGGCAGCAAAGACTTTAAAATATTTCCAAAGGAAGGGAATAAACGGTGAGGATTAAATCACAAAGGTCAGCTTGAATATTATCAGTCCAAGATTGAATTCGCAAGTTAAATTGGGGAATTTGTGAAGTGGACACATGTTGGGCGGAGGTCCAAGCGCATATCGCATAGCGCATGCAATATGGGGAGCAGTTAACGACAAAACAATAAATCAACGAAGTTGCGAAGTGCGACAATGTTAAAGCGGCGAAGTTGCGATGTGCGACATTGTTAAAGTGGCGAAGTTGCAATGCGGTGAAATGGACCCACTTGTTGGGTAGGGATCCAAGCATATATCGCATAGTGCATGCGATATGGTATAAAGGTTAAATGGTGGAGATTATATTACAGCTAGGTGAAATTTCTTATTAGTGGAGATATATATTAATTGTGGTGAGTTGTGCTAAAGTCTTGTGAAGGCAATGCCGTGTATGCGATACGGTTTAATGTTGTCATGGGATATGGTTCAGTGATACCATATGAAATGTGTTAGGGTCCTATAATAATAGGGATCATAATTTTGAATTGGCTATGTTAAGTGTTGTAATATTGTACATACCTTTGCATTTTGCAAATGTTTTCCATATTAAATAATTAAAAGAGGGTATGTCATAAAAGAATAATCAAAGAACCAGAAGAAAGAAAGATAAAAAAACATATAAAATATGAACCCCATAAAAAGAAAAAAAACTAAATTCATAAAGTGTTGCACATTCAAATTCCACTACTCTTATTTTACATCACTTTTGAAAATAAAATTGTGTGCATCTTGTCCAAAATGTCACAATTCATGATGATCATACAATCTAATCTTGGTCATTCATGCCTTTAAATTTGATGTTATGATAGTTAGTGAATAAATATCTAACCAAACCATTTAATCTTGGCCAATCAATAGTTAGGTAGACAATAAAATGAGCTCATAAGTTTAATATGATCCATTGTAAGATATAAGGTTAGAAATAAGTTAGTTTTCTTATGAAAAGAACATAAAAGGGTCAGAAATATCAAACACACCCAATAAAAGAAATAAAAAATATTAGGATGAATAAAAGGGTAGGTAGAGTACTTTTCAAAGATTATATAAGCCTCATTATGCTTATCCATTATTAAAAAACATTTTCTAACACCATTCCCCCTTGCTAAATCCCTTGTTCCTCTCTTGGAAATCCCTTTCCCCTTTGAAATTTCTCCTTCCGATTGTTAAAACCCTTACTCCCTTAATAAAAATCTTCCTTCTCATAAAAATACAAAACCCACTTTTTTAATGGTATAAAAATAAATAAATATATTAATCAGGCCCCACTTTCCCTTTGACTTAACCCCCCCCCCCAAGCTGAATATATTTCCCGACCTTATTTCATTTTAGCCTCCCTCTTTATATATTTCATAACCCTATTTTTCATTTAACCCTCCGCTTATCTATTTACCCGACCCCACCTTTCTTCGAAAAAAATCCCAAATCCTCCTACTGCGTGATCACCATTGATTAGATCCAATGTCCAATAAAAATTTTCACTCTCCCCATTATTAGAAGTTTAAAACAAAGGGGGAGGGGTGCTAAATGGGTGGTTTTATCCATTCTCTCCCCTGCCACGCGACACTACCACATTCTATCGCACCCCCCCATTCCCAAACTGTGAAACCACTTTTCGGCATGCGATAAACCACTTTAATTTAAAAAAATAATAAACAAACCCACCCTCGCGCCATGTGATAAAACCTCAGTTTTCAAATAAATAAAACCCCTCATTTCTGTTATTTTCCTATTTCTTTCGATTTGCAAAAGAAACTGAAAAATCCATTTCCAACCAGAATTGAAGCCTGCCACAATTCAGACCCCTTCCACAACCAAATTCTCGATATTCCAGGTAATTCTAAATACCTGACACCAGAAAATAAGCTTATTAATTCAATAATTGAACCAAATTGATGGCTTCCCAAAGCGTTCAAACTATAAACCCTTTGCAACCACCTTTGTTAGATTTCAACCACACTCCTTTGGCCAATAAAGACTTTAACATAAATGACACTATGACTGATAGCAACCTTTTGGAGCTCCATTACTGGAGCCATGTCAAATTTTTTGATCAGGTAGATGATATTCATCTCTCGGACTCTAACCTGCCAAAGTACACATTTTGACAAACCTATCAATTCCCTTAACTCATCAGAGTGTGCCAAATAAAATATTTTCCAAATGAAAGAGCCATAGTCACCCCTAACCAAGAAATCCTATTTACTATCACTGCTCAATCCATTAATCAAATGATGCAGATTCAATCAAAACCAGAGGGAGTTCCTTTCTCCATTAAGACCTTCACTGAGCTTTACATAAAGCTAGATTTCCCTAAAAGTTCTCAAATATTTCAAACATTCCTCCATGAATGAACTCAATTTCCTAAAAACAACCCACCATACTCTGCTACCATGTTCCCAGAAAGGACAAAGAAAATTGTGACCATGTTGTCCTTTATTTTAGGATATTTCACTTATGAGCATATATATGAATCCATCCTTGGTTTCCTCTCCATCCTTTGTCCAGGCCAGCCTCCATATATTGTTTTCAACTTTGCCCAATTCTTGGCAGATGCCATGCATGATCAACTGATCAAACTGCCAGAAGGAGTGTTCAAAAACTACTCAGTATTGTTTCATTTGTTCATATATTTTCCATCAGAAAAGTTTGCAGTAAACCTGCAAAAACTGGACACAAGGAACAAGTAAAGAACATAGAATATGGAAAGAAAATGGCAGAAGTAATGCATTAAGCAGAAGTCCACAAAGCAAATATATTAGTTGACAGAATCCACAAGCTAGAAAAGGATTTGTCACTAAAAGATCCTTTAGCCCAAGAAAAAGAACAATTGTGGGCCAATATCATTAACTCGGTTAATGATATTTGGCCTTCTATACAAATTATATTTGAGAAAAATGACTTGCTAAAGGAATCTAGTGATGCAATTTAGAAATTCAAAGCTAACCTTGGAAAGAAACTAGAGGAAGCCTCTAAAATAATCCAATTCCTTAATTCCAAAAAAAAGTATGAATTATAAAAACTCAAGATAGCTGATAGAACAGAGACTATATTAGAGGTGAAGAAAGTAATTTCCAAAATAAATCTGATGGTGCAGCATGAAGAGAAATGTCAAACTATGGAACTCGCAGTGAGCATGTTTATGAACAAGTTTGATGTATTGAGACAGAAAAGTATGCCAAATCCTCTGGTAATAAATGATAAACTCATGAGACAAATATTATGATAATAAGGTGAGGGAAGTAGCTAAAGAAACTTCCAATAGTTCCTCAATGAATGGCGTTCCTACAGGAAAGGTGCTCCTTCAAACTTTAGAAAACTTCTTTTACCTCCAGCACAAGGTAAATCATATTTTTGTAAATAAACTTACATTTACCAAATATTCAGAGGCAGATGAGATTTACCACAAGATGATGAAGATCAAAATCCCAGATGAGGAAAAATTGGGGAAATGGTGTGATTTACTATGAAGGGTTAAAGAACATATAGATGAAAGAAACAAACATATGACAGTAATCAATGAATCAGGGCCAAATTTCAGTCAGTTGAAAGGTGTCACT
Organism: Pinus albicaulis; assembly: GCA_034641835.2. Taxonomy (NCBI): domain Eukaryota; kingdom Viridiplantae; phylum Streptophyta; class Pinopsida; order Pinales; family Pinaceae; genus Pinus; species Pinus albicaulis. The sequence goes on from CM076572.1 coordinate 964,298,339, forward strand.
ATCTTTTTGCATAAAGATATTTTTTTTTGTTGAATATATCCTAGTTAGTTGACATGATATTTGTTGTAATAATTTGTATAAATACTTCATCATTCGAAGTATCAAGGGTGGATTTTTGAATATTTTCCTAGCTGACTGATCTATTATTTGAGGGTTATTGTACCATTTCAAGTTGACATACAAGACAAGTTATAAAGAAACTTCTTTACAGGATTCATGTGTTGAGCTATCTCAGTGAAGTATACATTTCAATTGTTCATGTTCTCTTTCTAAGTATTCCATAAACTTACATGTGTTCTAAATTTGAATGTTATAACAAGAGTTTTATTATAGAATTTTCTTAAACTTTACACTCTGCTTTGAATTGTTATACATTTCTATGTTTTATTCTGATATCCGATTTAGAGAATTTTTAATTTCCCTATGATCCCGATTGACTTCTTCATCCTTTTTCATTATCTGGTTTAAGGAATTCTTAATTTCTCCTTGATCCCGATTTAAAAATCACTTCACCATTTAGCCTTGAGATCAGATATTTCTCACCTATCCTGCCTTGTAACACTTTCTTTATAATTTGATTTTGTTATGTTTTCAAAGCATATTGACTCCATAGCCCAAAGGAAAATGGAAAATCGCTTATTCATCTAAATCATTAATTCCACCAATCAATCAAAATCAATCCAAATTAAGCATACATAACTAGCCTAAAATCTATTAAAACAAACAAAGTTAAATCATTAAGAGATATCCCTCTCTGAGTTTAGGAAGGCTAGATCCTAATCTCCAAAAGGGGTTGTAGTTACCTCTGATATTTATTTTTAAGTCTTAGAACAACCTTTGGGAATTTTAGAGTGATAACATATTGGCAACTCCACTCGGGAGATTTAGTCCCTAGTTAAAATAAATCTTAAAGGAAACAAATTTCCTCATTTTTTACAATAAGGTTTTAAAGTGTTGTTCGAATTTATCATTAAAAGTTAAAAATTTGGCTTCTAAAAGAACATATTATACCAGGGCTCATCCTGATCCATAGCCTAATACAATTTTTGATGATCCTAACAGAATTTTAAGAAAAACTAAAAAAGTAGAGACTCAAGGAAGTAGTAGTGAATTAATCAAAGAAAATTCATTGTTAGGTCCCTATATTACTAGTATAGTACCTTATTGTTATTAGTGTAACCCCCTTATTGTTATTATTGTACCAATGTAACCCCCATTTTGTTATTATTGTGCCCTTAAATTATTATCGTTAGGTCGGCTAGGATTACATTATGGCCCACTAGGATTACATTATGGCCACATGGACTCCTCTATATAGAAAGGAGGTTTTGTAAATTGTATCATCCAAAAATTGTTCATTTATGTAATGTATTAGAGGTTTCCCCCTCGAAGTGGCTTATTTATAAGGCTTTGATATCTCTTCTCTTCTATTTTTGGAGCTGGTTACACAACATTTGGTATCAGAGCTTTGGATTCTAGGGTTTCGCTGCTCCAAACAGGTCATCGTGGAATTTTCGCTATAACGTTTTTTCTACGAAGTTTCAAAAGCGGAAATTCATAGGTTACGAAGCCAAAATCCTGAAGAACATCGTAAAAAAAATTTCAGATCTTGGTTCGCAATATTTTCAGAGATATGATCTATGGAAGGTAGTGCTTTTTCAGGCTCCTGAATTTCATCTCAAAGAGGTGATCGTGATAAAATCTTCATAACTCTCCCTCTGAGCATTGGATTGGAGTGCTGTAAAAATTTGTCACTATTACACGGACTGTAGTTTCTTGGCTATCAATTTTAGAGCCAAAGGACGAAACAGTGACACGTGGCAAGTCGTACAAGTTCGTTGTACTGAACCAGTCCATAATTAAGTCATTGTGGGAGATTGGACACAACTTTGTCTTGGAGAATCCAAATCAGGTCAGACCTGTGGCATTCAAAATATAATTTAGAGGGATACATTGGTACCAAAATTCAAATATTGAAGTGCTACAATTACAGAGATAATCCAATTTCAATATCAAGCTCCTCAAAAGAAAGAAAAATGTGTGTATTTTTTTTTTGCGAATTGCATAAGTCTTGAATTGATTCCAAGGGCATATTGTAGAATAGATATCAGTATTGGGTTCTAAAATATGCCCCGTAAAAATAATTCAACACCCATTAAGCCTTCAGAAGGCTCTGCTATGACTCATGAAGATGAAGAATTGCAACATGATCTATCAAAATTACAAGAGCAAGTGCAACAAATTTCACTCTCGCAAAGAGCAACAAAAAATGAAATGGAAGTTTTGAAGAAAGGCGTGGAAGAAAATATGGACGGTTTGAAGAAAGGCATGGAAGCTAAGATGGATGACATGAAAGAAAACATGGAAAACATGAAGAATGATCTAAAAGCAGACATCGAAGGTTTGACAAAGTTGATATAAGAAATGTTTCCTAATGGTGAAAAAATAGTAGAAGAAACTCATGATGAGAACAAAATAAATGTCAATCGTGATTTCATAAACTCTAATGTTGGTGGGAAGAACCACCATATTCCAAAAATGGATATGAGGAAGTTTGATGGAAAGGATCCTGTAACATGGATACTACAGATGGAGCAATATTTTATCTCCATAACGTGCAAAACACACAAAAGGTACGCATTGCAACTTTACATTTAGAACAAAATACATTTGTATGGTATCAATGGCTTTGCTCCCGTAAAAAAATTGTCACTTGGTCAATTTTTACGGAGGAAATGATAGCACATTACGAGGATACAAAGAGCAACACCTTCTTTAGCCAATTGATAAATCTCAAACAAAAGGGTTTAGTGGGGCAGCACATTGAGGACTTCCAAAAATTGAATATAAGGGTAACTGATATTCCAGAGGAACACAGGATCGATATCTTCATAGGCACTTTAAAGGATAACATCCAACATGAAGTTCGTGTTTTGGAACTGGATTCATTGGAGAAGGCATTCAGGTTGGCAAGAAAAGTTGAATGTAAAATAATGGCAACAAGGAAGCCTACCACTCAATTCTATAAAGAAGGAAGTGTTGCTACGCCTAGATTTCCACAACCTACAAGGTTGACACCACAGCAATTGGAAGAAAAAAGAGCAAAAGGGCTTTGCTACAGTTGTGATAGAAAATACACTAAAGGTCATAAGTGTGCTGAGAAGAAATTATTTTACATAGATTGTAAAGAGGAAGAAGAAAATGAACAAGAAGAGGATATACACCAGGAACCAACCCTAGAAGAGGAAGAAATGAATCCGACCATATCGTGTAATGCACTGGCAGGAATTACCACTCCTCAAACTCTCAAGATAGAAGGAAAAATCAAGAAGAAAAAGGTAATAGTGTTGATTGATTCAGGTAGCACCCATAATTTTATTCATTGTAAGGTAACCAAGGAATTAAATTGTTTCCTATACCCAGCACCAGAATGTCAAGTGATGGTTGCAAATGGAGGAACTATAAATTGCTCTGGAAAATGCCATAATATCAAGCGAACCATGGGGGAATATGTATTGACTAGTCCAATGCTTTCCATTCCTATGGGAGGTGCTGATGTTGTACTAGGAGTACAATGGTTACAATCTTTGGGGATGGTAGCTTTTAATTTTCAAGAACTTTTCTTGAAATTTTTTTCAGAAGGAAAGGAAGTTGAATTACGGGGTATTACGGGGAAGCCGGGAAAGATAATAAGCTCTAATGTCATGACAAAGCTTCTAAAAAAAGAACAACGAGGCGTCATTGCACAATTATGCTCACTAGAAGTTCCAACATCAAAATCATCTATTTCTGCAGATCTCCAACAAGTCTTGGACAATCATTCCAAGGTGTTTCAAACTCCCAAAGGACTCCCACCTATTCGTGATCATGATCATGCTATTCATTTGATTCCAGGAAGTGTTCCTCCAAACATCAGGCCTTATAGATATCCTTACTGCCAAAAGAGCGAAATTGAACGTATGATTGCAGAAATGTTAGAGGCAGGTATAATTCAACCTAGTCAAAGTTCTTTCTCTGCTCCTGTAGTATTGGTACACAAGAAGTATGGATCATGGCGAATGTGTCCGGATTATAGGGAGCTCAATAAGCTCACCATTAAAGATAAATTTCCCATTCCTGTGATTGATGAATTATTGGATGAATTACATGGAGCAATTTATTTTACCAAGTTTGATCTTCGTTCAGGATATCATCAAATTAGAATGAAGACTGAAGATATTCCAAAAACAACATTTCGAACTCATGAGGGTCATTATGAGTTTTTGGTCATGCCTTTTGGCCTTACCAATGCACCTTCTACATTTCAAGGGTTGATGAATTCCATTTTCAAACCCTTCCTCAGAAAATTTGTGCTAGTATTTTTTGATGATATACTAATCTACAGCAGGTCTTGGAAGGATCATGTTGAACATGTTGACAGGGTGCTCAAACTATTGCAGGAGAAACAATTATATGCAAAACATCCAAATGTTTCTTTGGAGTACAAGAGGTGGAATATCTGGGTCATATTATATCTCACGAGGGTGTGAAAGTAGACCCTAACAAAATTAAAGCTATTAAGGAATGGAAAGTCCCCAAGACAATAAAGCAGTTGCGAGGATTTCTCGGGTTAACAGACTATTATCGCAAGTTTGTTAAGAATTATGGGAGAATAGCAGCACCTCTAACAACATTATTGAAGAAAGATGCATTTTCATGGACTCCTGAAGCAACTAAGGCCTTTGAACATCTTAAAGAGGAAATGTGCCTAGCACCGGTCTTAGCTACAGCAGAATTCACAAAAACCTTTATTGTGGAATGTGATGCCTCAGGAAATGGAATTGGTGTTGTTTTAATGCGAGAAGGAAGACCCATTTCTTTTGAAAGTAGTCCAATCAAAGGAAAGTATATATATAAACCTATTTATGAGAACGAAATGTTAGCAATACTGCATGCACTAAAGAAATGGAGAACTTACCTAATGGGAAGACACTTCAAGGTAAAAACTGATCATGATAGTCTTAAACACTTTTTGGAACAAAGACTATCTTCAGAAGAGCAGCAAAAGTGGGTCACAAAGATGTTGGGTTATGACTTTGAAATAATCTACAAAAAAGGAAAGCTTAATGTTGTTGCAGATGCACTCTCAAGAAAGAATGAATATGTGGAAGCATTGCTTTGTGCCATTTCTATTATCCAACCAGATTGGATAACCGAAGCAAGAGATGAATGGAAGAAGGACAAAGATGTATGGACACTCATTCAAAAGTTGCAGCAAGATCCTAGTACATCTGATACATTTAGTTGGAAAAATGATTCCTTATGGTACAAAGATCGCTTATATCTTTGTAAGAATTTCCAACTAAAACAAAAGATTCTTCTGGAATTGCACACTTCTCCTTTAGGAGGACACTCAGGATTTTTAAAAACTTACCACAGGGTGAAGAAAGAGTTTTTTTGGGATGGCCTTAAATCTGATATTCAAAAATTTGTGGCGGAATGTTTGGTTTTCCAGCAGAATAAAGTTGAGACAATTAAGACCCCAGGACTTCTACAACCTTTATCCATTCCAAGTCAACGTTGGGAGGAGATTTCAATGTATTTTATCACAGGTTTACCTAAGTCCGAAGGAAAGAGTGTCATCATGGTGGTAGTTGATAGACTTACCAAGTATGCACACTTTTGTGCATTATCTCATCCATTTAAAGAAAGTATAGTTGCTACTACATTTGTGGATAGAATTCAAAAGCTACATGGAAGCCCAAGGGTTATTGTGAGCGACAGAGATCCCATTTTTACTGGAAATTTTTGGACGGAGTTATTTTCTTGTTTGGGTACTCAATTAGCTCATACCTCATCTTATCATCCTCAATCTGATGGTCAAACTGAGATAGTAAATAAATTTTTGGAAGGACATCTTCGTTGTTTTGTATCTGATAAACAAACACAATGGGTCAAGTGGTTACCTCTCGCTGAATGGTGGTATAACACTTCCTTCCATACCGCAGCAAAAATGACCCCATTTATGGCACTTTATGGATATCATCCACCATCGATCACATCATCTTTAAGGGAAAATTTGAAGGTTCAAGCAGTGGAAGATCACATCGAGCATCAGCAAGAAGTTCTCCAACTCTTAAAGGATAACCTGAATTTGGCACAAAATCGAATGAAACAACAGGCATATCAACATCGCAACGAGAGAAGTTTTGATGTAGGAGATTGGGTATTTTTATGGCTACAACCATACAAACAAATGTCCCTCAAGCAAGCCAAGAAGGATAATAAATTATCGCCAAAGTACTATGGTCCTTACAAGGTGTTGCAAAAGATTGGTACTATGGCATACAAATTGGAGCTTCCTGCTTCTTCGCGAGTGCATCCAGTTTTCCATGTCTCATGCTTAAAGAAGGTTATAGGTGAAAATCTTCCAGTTCAAACAATATTGCTAGAACTTGATGAGGAAGGAAAAATCATATTGGAACCTAAAGCGGTCACGGAAACAAGAACTCAACAGCTACGGAATCGATCAATTTCAGAGTATCGCATCAAGTGGAAGAACTTACCCACTAAATATTCTACATGGGAGGATGAGAATTTTATATAGAAGCACCCAGAGCTACTCAAGCATTGAGGACAACACTTTTTTGGAGGAGTGGGGCATGTTAGGTCCCTATATTACTAGTATAGTACCTTATTGTTATTAATGTAACCCCCTTATTGTTATTATTGTACCCTTGTAACCCCCATTTTGTTATTATTGCGCCCTTAAATTATTATTGTTAGGTCGGCTAGGAATACATTATGGCCCACTAGGATTACATTATGGCCACATGGACTCCTATATATAGAAAGGAGGTTTTGTAATTTGTATCATGGAAAAATTGTTCATTTATGTAATGTATTGGAGGTTGCTCCCTCTAAGTGGCTTATTTCTAAGGTGTTGATATCTCTTTTCTTCTATTTTTGGAGCTGGTTACACAACATTCACTTCCTAAGGAGTTATCAAGCATACATGATATTTAGTTTGATTTATCATTTGAGAATTATTTATTTTGTACCAAATATGAAAACTTAGTCTATGATACTGTAATAGACCCCAATTTTATTCAACTTATTGAATCAAAGAAGGATACAATAAAAATTGATTTAAATCAACATGCTCTAGATACTTTTGATAAACTTGATATCTTAACCTCAACTTTGATAAAAGATATAGATGAAGCCTATTTTCAATAGTTGGTTGAACTAGCTGCCTTAAATGTTGCTACCCCTAAGCGCTCTACGATATCTTTAGAAAATGTAAATACAACTTTATTTAGTTCCACCTCACCTATAATCTCCACCACAATTCATTCCATGAAACCATTCATACCTAAAATTCATCTCCAACCTAATGTTTCAAGTTCATCTTCAAGCATTTCAAGTTTATCTTCAAGCACCACTACTTTACCTCCCAGTCAAGCTAAAGTCCTAGCCATGGAAGCCAGATATGCCCCTTTGGTCTTACAGGCCCCTTTACATGCTATGCCACAAGATTACCAAAGGAAATTTTTTCAGTTTGATGGTATTGGTCAGTAAACTTCTCAACAACAAGTAAATAAAATGACAAATTATTTTGAATTACATGCAATTGATGAGGCCAATGTACAAATGAGATTATTTGCACAAACACTAGCAGGAGATGTTAAAAAATGGTTCAAATATTTACCTGCTAACCATATAGATGATTTAGATGCTTTCCACCAATTGTTCATAAATAGTTGGGAAAGAATGAAAAACCCTCTCTGGATATTATCTGAATATGAGAACATTAGGAGATCTCCTAATGAATCTGTTAAGGATTATTGTATTAGGTTTAACAACATTTACAATGCAATTCTAGTGAATATCAAACCTCCACTAGAATTCGCCCTAATCAAATTTCCAGATGGTTTTGATGCTGACATGTCCTATTAGTTAAAAGAAAGAAACCCTACAACTTTAGAACAAATGCAGAGTGATGTAGTTAATGTAGAAGCTAACTTACTAGCTAAGAGAGAAAGGATGAGGAATGAGAGGAGAGTGACCATTAAGGAAGAACCTTCCACTTCAGATATTAAGATAGATAGTTTAGCCAAAAATGTAGAAAGAATAATGGATAGACTAGAGAACATGGAAAGAAAACCTCAGTGGAAAAGTCGACAAGGTCCCAAAATTAGAAACCCCAACTTTAGGAAAAATCCTGATACTAGTAAATCAAGAGAAGTTGTACTCAATCAACAGATTAGACCACCTTTCCAGGAAAATTATGCTAAAATTTCACAACAGAATGAAGAAGACTAGGACACCCAAATAAACTTGATGGGAGTAAACAATGAAGATGTTGTTTTTCTTACCCAGAAAGAACAAGAGTTGTACCTATTACATCAATTACAATTAGAATCTGGAGAGCCCTTTGACTACAAACAAGGCTATGAATTTTCTATATACGAAGTTCATAAACATTATAGCCTTAGAAGAAAAAAGAACACAAAGGTTCCTATTAAGAAATCAGTCCAAACCCAAAATAAGAAAATAGTAGAAGCTCCTGTGACCAAAATTCTAAAAATTCACCCTAGAGAAACTCAGATCACTTCCATCCCAAATATTGTAGAAATCTTATCAACTGCTACTCAAACCGTTCCAGACAAGGAAGTTGAAAACAAAACAATTGACACACAAACTAAATTACCAATTGTTGATAAAGAATACAAAAACACATAAACCAAAATTAGAAATGGTGAAATCATTAAATTAGGCAAAACTCAAATTCTATTCAATATCCAAATTGAGATAGCCAAATTAATAATACCAGTTCCTTTGACAGAGATGGTAAAAAATGATTCATACAAGGCACAAATTACTGAAACACTAAACATAGATGAAGGTGAAGATGCTATCAACCTCAATGATGATCAACCTAAATTATTATTTGGTCCTAAAGTAAATGGTAAACATCAACGAGGGGGTGTCCCTCTATTCTACATTAGCTTAAACATTCAATATAAAATCTTACATAATGCTATGTTGGATTCAGGAGCATCTTATAACTTAATGCCTAAAGCAGTCATGGAAAAATTAAACTTAAACATCACCAGACCCTTCAAGGACCTATTTTCCTTTGATTCTAGTCAAGTCAAATGCCTTAGCCTGATAAAAGATCTATGTGTAACTTTGGTTTAGTTCCCAGCAAAGAGTATCATTATGGACATAGTAGTTGCTGATATCCCTCCCAAATATGGTTTGTTATTATCTCGCTCATGGGGAGAAAAATTACAGGGATATCTACAATTAGACATGCCATATGCTACTATTTTTGTATTTGGCCAACAAAGGAAGCTTTATAGAGAAACCTTGATGAGATTCATGGTAATTAGTTCAGAAAGACCATAGAATTATCATATATATTCCATACATTCTGATCTAGACTCATTTATCTTATGTAATTCAGACAATGACAAAGATACGATCACAACTGTAGAAGAGAAACACAAAGAAGTTGATAGTGAAAACATAACACATGAATCTATGTGGCATTTAGATTTTTATGGCTTTGTAAATATATGAGCAGCAGGAGCTGGAGTATGGATCCACAATTTAGAAAATCATCATTCAGAAGGACATGCTTTCAGATTAAATTTCAAATGAACTAATAACATGGCAGAATATGAAGCATTAGTGCTAGGCCTTCAAATCATAAGAAAAATTAGAGCTAAAAGAGTTTCCATCATGGGAGACTCAAAACTCGTTATAAAACAAGTCAAGTGAGAGTACCCTGTTAATAACCCTAGACTTAGCCGTTAGAGAGAAACCATCCTAGACTTAATAAGATGTTTTCTTGAGACTGAATTTGTTGTCATTCCAAGAAAGAAAAATATGCCAGTGTTGGGCCATGAATACGACCACTTTTTAACACTTATTTCATCCATTTTTACTCTTCTTTATCATATCATTTATTATAATTTATAATATAAATCCATTTTATAAATATTTATGCTGTTATGGATGAATATTATTTCTTCTCATTTATTTTTAATAAATGGATGATTATTATGTATAATTTTATCAATGATGGTTTATTAATATATTTTATAACAGCACTCACCATTTTAGCCTCCAAGAAATTTCCTAGATTGTAGATTTGATCTCCAAATCATCATCAAATATTCCAACTCAGAAATTCATTGGAATAAGAAGTGACAGTTTTGCGGTCGAGATTCTGGGAAAATGGAGAAAATTCTGGAAAATCCGGTTCCAGAACAGACCAAATTAACTTTATTAAAGAACGGTTTGCCCAAATTCGGCATGTATTGAGAGAAACACAGGGTTCTTTGAGCACGGTTTTCTCAGATTTGTTGTTGCGGCTGTCCTCCAAATCGCAGCTGCAAAGCCAAATTCACCTTGATCTTGTTGAAAGATGGATGGAAATCTATTTTCTTGTTGATCAATTGGTTAGGAACAATCCAATATTGTTATGAGAGATCATACTTACTATTTAATTTCTCCTCTTTGTGATTATAAAAATAGACCATGTATTATGTATTGGGGGAGGATAGATGAGAGATGGAGATATTTCCTATTGTAATTATAAAATTCCTCATCGACTCTCATTGATTAATCTGAGATTGACTGTTTGTAAACGTTGGTATGCATGATTAATACAAGAACATGTTACCGTTTAACTTCTTAGTTCTGCAGTTTCACCGGTGGTCGAGGGCCCGACCCTGGTGGATTGATTCGTTGTTTGTATCTATACCTTTTCATTATTGTTGTGAGATAGTTCATATTTTCTTTTATTACAGTTTGCAAGTTAATCAGTTTGTTTTTTAATTGCTTTGATATCAATGTGTTATATTAACGAATCGCATTGTTGTTCTTTTATTATTTAACAAGAATCTCAACACTGTATAATTTATCTTGTTAATACCTTAATAAAGCTTCGCTGTTCTATTTCCATTATGGTTTCATTCCACTTGTTGTTCCGTTTGATTGATATTCATTACAGGTTGTTGTTCAATAGGATTGGTTATTCGATTCCATTAATTACAGTTTGTTGTCCATTTACTTTGTTGTTCATTTCTGTTGATTAATTGCAAAGAGTTTGATTTTAAAGATTTTTCTTTGTTTATTTTCAGTAGCAGCTTTAGTTCAATTCCTATTTCTCCTTAATTGCTTTAACGAAGGACTGTCAACTGTAGAGAATATTGGTTATTGCTTCCACGTTCCCAGATTGATTGTCTTGTTTCAGTTTGATTTCAATTGCATCAATTTCTAGAGGAATGAGTTATTGCTACTGTATCCTCGATTGATGTTTGCTGAGTGAATAGTTGGATTTCATAGCATTTGAGTTTATGTTATTGTAATTAGATTTATTTTTCAAGCATCCGTTTACTTTTGCATTTGAAACACTGTACTACATCTTGTAAGGCATTACTCTTGGATAAATTTCTGCCTTAGACTGAGTACACTTTTTAAATAAAAAGTCGTTCCTAGATTGATAATTAATGTAGGATAAATAGGCGTTAAAAAGACACCTTTTATACCTCAACATTTTGGCGCTGTTGCCGGGGAGAGTGTATGCCATTTAGAAAGAGTGATGCATATTTAATTTTTTCTGCTTGGGAAGAATTGGGTATTAAAGATAAGAACCTATGCACCAAGCAAGAAACACACTTGTTCACTGGCCCTCTTCACAGTAGAATTCAGTGAAATCTTAAGGTAAGAATGAATGCTTCCGTTTTCTTGAATTTTAGAGGTATAATTTTTGAAAAAAAAAAATTGTAATTCCACTTGAGTGGTGATGTAAGCACCACCCATTTCACTAACCAATTGACAGGAACATTGGAAGGATCATCCTTAAAGAAACACATGAAGAACATCTTCTATTGTGGTAAGAAATGGCTCACATTGCAACTTTTGAATTCCCTATCAAGAATCTAGGAGGAGTGACACAAATGCACATAATTCCCCCATTGTCTCTACATAATTTTCATGGTTTGAAAAATGAAGATCTAGATACATTCTTATTTGAGTTTGAAATACTTTGTAGAGGATATCATTATTGTACTAATAATCAAAGATTGAAAATGTTTCCTCTTACTCTAAAAGGAGCAGCTCTTCAATGGTTCATGAGCCCAGGTGGGAACTGCATCAAAACATGGGAGGACATGAAGAACATATTCTTGAAGAAGTACCAAGACTATTGCAAATCCAATGAAGATATTTTCTGTATGATACAAGGCGAAGATGAAAGCTTGGAAGACTATGTAGACCGATTTCGATACAACCTTCAAAAATCAAAGCATAAGCATTTGGAAAAAGAGATCTTGAAAACACTCCTTCTCAAAGGAATCAAAGATGAATTTTTAAAACTATTAAATATTATAGGAAAAGGTGATGTTTTTCAGTTATCATATGATGATGTTTGTGAATTGTGCATAAGGTATTCAAGAGGAATTTCCAAGGCTGGTAAGAATTCTAGAGAAGTTTCTTCTTTCTTTTCCAAATTTACTACAAGAACAAGAGACATAAGAGCTGAAATCAATTTTTTATTTCAAAATTTTAAATATGATTTTATTAGCTCTCTAAATTCACAATTTAATTTTTTGCAGGTTCGGAAAAATCAAGAATTTGATGAAGTGTTTTTCCCTCATTACCGAAAGGAGCATCCCATAAATAGTTGTTCTTCCTTATCTAATTTGGAAGTGGCATATCAAAGAGATGGGGAAGCTGCAAAAAGGTCAACATGTATGGTTCAAAACACTTCCTCTACATTCTCTTACTTTTATAATCCATTATGGAATACTCATATGTTAGGGTAGTCATTCCAATCTCAATATAACCACCACCAATCGTGTCTACAAGTTTGGCATGGTTTATCTTATAATTGCATGACTACTCTCCCTCATCTTATAGCACAAACACATCTTCCAACTCTTCCACAATATCTTGTTTCCCATCAAAATCATCCACTCAACACAATCAATTACATCATCAAGAGGCTCCATTCCCTACACAATCTCCTACTCAACTCATTCCACAGCCTCACCATAATAAACCTGTACAACATGCTTGCAGTGTTGAACTACAAAATTTACCCACCCTTCCCACCCATTCTATCTCACATGCACCATTTGAGAAAACTTATACTGAGATTCAGAATGCATCAAATCCAAAAATTGTAGAAGTTATGAAAGAAAATGAGGTTTCTTCTAGTTTGCACCAACAAACCATTTTAAAAGCTCAAGAACTTCATGATACGATGGCTATGGGAAATCAAGAAAGTAACGGATACATTGAAGATTGGTTTCACTCCATCATTTATTTGCAATATCACTCTATGCTTCAACAATTTTTGGCACCATCTTTTCAAGGGAAGTTGGCTTCTCATACCCTAATTTTTATCAACATGCGTTTTTCAAATTTGGGTATGTACATACTAGAGGCCTTATTTCTAAAATGGTTCCACTAGAAATACTGTTATACATAAACATATTCGATTCTCAAAGAGGAGTAGGATAGTGGAGAAAATAAAATAAATAAGGAAATAAAACAAACACATTTTTTTTATTTTTGTAAAAATAGTTGTTTCTTTGTTGCAACACGCTGTGAAATCAACATTGATGATAAATATTCTAATTTATTTATGTATGTAGATGAATTATATTGAAAATAAAAATTCTACAAACACTTATATTCATTTTTATCATCAATATGGAAAAATTTCTTGAATATCATATTTTTTGGCTTGCGGGCTTGATGAAATTTTTGAAAACATTGTTGGAACAGTCATGTTTTGGGGGAAAAAAAGTGAATATTTTTAAAAATTGTTTCTATTATAAGTAGCCATTTATGTCTAATTTCCAACCCAATTTTAATCACTCAATTTTTATTTTAAACGAAAAATTAAGAACCAAAACATTGACAGGGTGTTTAGTAAGCAGCTCAAGAACAAAGTTGGGACAGACAGTTTTTGGAGGCCTAAATGACTATATTTTTAAAATCTGTTTATATGGGAGATTTCTATATGAAACTAGTTTACAACGCAATTTTAATCACTCAATTTTGATATCGTATGAATAATTTATGACCAAAATACTGTCTGCCTATCATAAATCAGCACTCTTGAAACTCTGTTTTCTCAACTGTTCATTAACGTATTTGACCCATCAATTCTTCTTGTATTCAAAAAATGTTTCTATTGGAGATCAATAAATGAATCTACTTTAATCTCCAATTTTAATCAGTTCAATCCACCATCAAACAAAAAATTTATGCTTGAAATATCAACTGTTGGTCTAAGCTGGAAAATCGAAAATGACTCTATTATGCAGGTTGTTCTAAGAAACTTTGACATATCACAGCATTGAATTTTTAAAACCTATTTCTATTGGAGATAAACCTTTGAATTAGCTCTTATTTGGCTTTTGAATCACACAAATTGGACAAAAAAAAAGAAGTTATGATTGAAACACTGCTGGTTAGAATGATTGGCCACTGCTCTCCCTCAGGTAATAAATTAATTTTACTTTGTCTGTGGATTTGTTCTACAGAGTAACTAATTGTTAGTTTTTTGCATAATTCTTGGATTAGGTGAGCTTGTTCACCTCTCTTTTTCCATGATTTAATTTTTTATTGCAGGTAGATACTCGTTTTTTGCAGGTCTTAGCAGAACAAAGAAGGTCAATTTATGGACGAGCGATTCTTGAAAGAAATTTTAGTGAAACAAGGATATTTCATCTAGTTCATTACCTAATAGATTCATAACAAGAAGAAATGAAGAATTGGTTTCCATTTGAAGATTCATGTCACTGCTGCCAAAACATTTTTCAAAAAGATCATTTTTTTTGCCATTAACAGATTGATATTCCCTTAGGAAATAACATCATAGTTGTTGTAACTTAATAAATTGTTGTTTCTTTTCTGATTTATTTTATGTTCTTGTGTTTCAGGTGTTGATCCCTCCAAATTGTAGTTTCCGTTCCATTTGAAATTGCACAATAAGGACCCCACCATGCAAGTTTCAGTTACAAAAGACAATTCTTTGGCAGCACCAATTCTGTAAAAAAAAATTAAAAAAATTCAAAAAATATATATATATTTCTTGAAACCTGTACATAAAGTTTGTTTTCTTTTACTTTTCTTGTTTTTTGTATAAAATTCTATTTCTTGAACCATTCTTACTTTGCTTGCTGCGAATTTTTGCTATTCCTTTCGAAAGGAACATCACTTTTGCTGTGAGTGTTTTTGTTGTTCCTTTCGAAAGGAACAACACTTTTGTTGTTCCTTTCGAAAGGAACATCAATATTGTTGTGAGCGTTTTTGTTGTTCCTTTCCAAAGGAACAACACTTTTGGAGTGCATTTTTCTTGTTTGTGAACAACATTTTGAGGATTTTTTTGAATTTTTCATGACTTTTTGAAAGGCAAACATACAATTTATGGAAGGATACACAAATTAGAGGTTACTAGAATCAACAAATCAAGAGAAATTGTCATTTTTAAGAAATTTTTTGGTAGTGATAAGAAAATGAAAGGACAAAACTATCTATATCACTTTGTTGTCTTTATTTTCACTAAAACTAATATGATCGACTATCTTTATCAAGTTGGTTCTTCCCTAACTCTTCACAACTCTCTTTGATTTTTATTTATTGAATAAGAATAAGGGCATACTTTCTCTATTGAGATGTTCAGACTTCTTCCACCATCCCTACTCTTAAGGAGTGTTGAACCATCCTCTACACATAAATAGGGAAGTGCTACATAAAAAAAACAAGAAAAAACTCTCTATATGGTTACTAACAATTCTATGATATGGCAGATGGAGGATAGGGGCTCTCATCAAGAGCCAGCCTACCATGATCATAAGGGAGCAGTGAAGTGGAATTCCCATTATGGCCACCACACCAGGGATATGATCCAATGGACAACTTAGAAAAATAAAAAGTCCTTGGAATAGGAGGTCTCATCACGAGCCAACCTGCCCACCTTTCACTCCTTCCTGGTGAATGGCATTGTGATTCATCTGGTCCCCAAGCCAGCACAGTGGCCTCCATCATGACATCACACAACACTTCTCTAGGCATAAATAAAGGATAATGGTTCCAAGGGTGAGAAAGCAACTTTGTCAAAGTTATAGACACCTGTGGGCAACAGAGCTCTGCTGATGGTATTGAAGTCATATTTTTCACAAATCAATAGTAATGATAAACCCTTTTCTTATATCTTTATCTAATATCAAATGAGAGTATGCCCCTAAACCCTTTGTTCGGAACCGCTTATGCATGAAATTTATTTATAAATCGATCATAATGGTTTATGTGGATAATGACCGCATAAGTACTTTTTTCACAACAACTGTCATTTTCCCTTATTTTTGAATCATTACATAAATATTTCCATATCTACTCACGATTTCAAAATATGCATTGATTTCAGTAATGCAATAATTTGTTGATCATATCATAAGTATGTATGTCTTTCCATGCTATACAATTGATGTGCAATACGCTGCTCTTCTATTTGCCACAATATTCATACTGCATTTCTACAGAATTTTTGCTGATTGAACTTTTGGCATACATCTTATCTGTTGCTCTTCCAAATTAACACTGTGGATTCAAGGAAATTGCATACATAATCATGATTTTTTTACAGGAGAACAACAAGTATGGGGGAAAATTATATTCGCAGCACGACCACACTATTGCTACTAACAGTAAAGGCTCACGCAACTTGCAAACACACACAATTCTTCAGACATGATGTGCTTGCATGGCTTCCACCTTTTGCATCACTTTTAGTATCCGCTCAGCCTACATCAGCTTCAACAAAGGCCAGTCCCTACATGTCATTCCACATTTTTTCGGAGGTAACACTCGAGGTAAAATAGCATAATTTTCTGATTTATTATGAATTTAGGAGAATTTCATAAAAATCCATTGAGCATTATTTATCATCATTAATTCCACATCTTTACCACTTCCCATTTTTTTAGACACGTCTCATCTTTCAATTTGGGGGAGTGTTGATTTCCTTCATTTCTTTCTTATGACCATGTCAGTAATCTTTTTTATCATCCATTGATATTCTTATTCATTCTCAACACCTCCCTTATTCCATGTTGTTTTACACCAAGCATAGATTTCAACAGATTGAAGCAACCACCTCTCTTTGTCTTCTAGCATTGCATGTGGACAGCATCTCTACTGGGGATTGCTATACAATACACTTTTTCACTTTTTAAGGCATGCAATTTCATTTTTATATAATGCAGAAATTGATTTGCATATATCTTTAAAACTATGAACTACATTCTTGTGATTTCTGGATAACAAGGAGGTATCATTAAAATACACAAAACGAGATAATTTCATTAAATTAATCAAAATTTTCGAAAATTACAATTACCACCAACCGATGACATTCGATCTGCAACAAATAAATCCATTTTTTTGAGAAATGCATTAATGAATTTATTGAGTTATTTTTTATGTCACATTTTTCCAACTGTATACAGTATAGTTGAACGCCAATCAGAAAATTTTATGCCTTTATCAAGATTGCTAAAATAGAATATTCATTATTTGAGGAAACATGCATTTGTTCCATCCATTTCATGAGTTGGGATGAACAATTTTCTTCGCTTCGTTAACACATGGGTTGTCTTTGGGTTGCATGAAGACATGCAATATATTTAGTTTGGGGGTATGTTGGGCCGTGAATATAACCACTTTTTAACCCTTATTTCATCCATTTTTACTCTTCTTTATCATATCATTTATTATAATTTATTATAGAGAACTGTTTTATAACATTATGTCACATGATAAATATTATTTCTTCTCATTTATTTATTAAATGATGTGAATATTACGCATAATCTTTGCAATCTTTATCAATGATGGTTTATTAATATATTTTGTGACAGCACTCACCATTTTAGCCTCCAAGATATTTCCTAGATTGCAGATTTGATCACCAAATCATCATCAAATATTCCAACTCAGAAATTCGCTGGAAGAATAAGGGACAGTTTTGCAATTGAGATTTTGGGCAAATGAAGAAGAATCTGGAAAATCCGGAACATCGGTTTTGTCCAAAACGAACCAAGTTAACTCTATCAATGAACGGTTTGCCCAAATTCGGCTTGTATTGAGAGAAACACAGGGTTATTTGATCATGATTTTCTCAGATTTGCTGTTGCGGCCGTCGTCCAAATTATCTCAACTGCAAATCCAAATTCGACTTGCTCTTGTTGAAATATGGATGGAAATCTATTTTCTTGTTGATCAATTTGTTAGGAACAATCCAATATTGTTATGAGATATCCTATTTACTATTTAATTTCTCCTCTTTGTGATTATAAAAGGAGAGCATGTATTATGTATTGGGGGAGGATGGAGGAGAGATGGAGAGATTTCCTATTGTAATTATACAATTCCTCATCGACTCTCATTGATTAAACAGAGATCGACTGTTTGTAAATGTTGTTATGCATGATTAATACAAGAACGTGTTGCCATTTAAATTATTAGTTCTGCAGTAGCTTAGCGGCGTTTCACCGGTGGTTGAGGGCCCGACCTTGGTGGATCGATCCGCTATTTGTATCTCTACCTTTTCATTATTGTTGTGAGATAGTTCATATTTTCTTTTATTACAGTTTTCAAGTTAATCAGTTTTCTGTTTAATTGCTTTGATATCAGTGTGTTATATTAACAAATCACATTGCTGTTCTTTTATTATTTAACAAGAATCTCAACACTGAATAATTTATCTTGTTAATACCTTAATAGAGCTTCGATGTTCTATTTCCATTATGGTTTAATTCCACTTGCTGTTCCGTTTGATTGATATTCATTACAAATTATTGTTCAATAGGATTGGTTATTCGATTCCATTAATTAGAGTTTGTTGTTCAGATTTATTAAATAGGATTCATTGTTTAATTCATTTAATTACAGTTTGCTGTCCATTTACTTTGTTGTTCATTTCAGTTGATTAATTGAAAAGAGTTTGCTTTTAAAGAGCTTTCCTAGTTTACTTTCAATAGCAGTTTTAGTTCAATTTCTATTTCCTTTTAATTGCTTTAAAGCATGACTGTCAACTATAGAGAACATTGGTTATTGATTCCTCATTCCCAGATTGATTGTCTTGTTCCATTTTGATTTCAATTGCATCAATTTCTAGAGGAATGAGTTATTGCTACTGTGTCCTTGATTGATGTTTGCTGAGTGAATAGTTGGATTTCAGAGCATTTGAGTTTATGTTGTTGTATTTAGATTTATTTTTCAAGCATCCATTTACTCTTGCATTTAGAACATTGTACTACATATTGAAGAACATTAATATTAGATAAATTGCTGCCTCGGACTGAGTACACTCTTGAAACAAAAAGTCATTCCCGGATTGATAATTAATGTAGGATAAATAGGCATTAAAAAGAAACCTTTTATACCTCAACAAAAATGAGACATTTCTAAACTTCAAAATTCTCCCACACCGAAGGTTTTTCATATCCTCATGCACCAAAATTTCAAAATTTATTCCTTTCTTCTCCTTTTACCGAGTGATTTCTAATGCTTGTGCAAGTACATCCAAGCTAGTACTCTTTTTCTTATTTTTCATGATAAACATGGTCCTTGGTTTCTTTATAAAAAATATTCCTTCTAATCCTCTGACCTTGTTTTCAAGAAAATTATTTTGAAGTTTAAGCTTCTTATACTTTTTGTACCAATGACAAAGGTGTAGCAAGATGTTGTCATCTGAGTCCTTAGTATCTCATTTTGAATTTTAGCCTATTCTCTCTCCTAAATCAAATGCTTGTTAAGGATTTCCAATTCATAAATATCTTGCTTCATATTTTCTTCAATGTTGTATCCATGTTTTGTACTTGGTTTTGTTGCTGAGGTATCACCTATTTCAAATTGAAATGATTTTGCTTTCTGTTGTGCCTTTTTCTCTAGAAATTTCACATAATCGTAGATCTCTTGTTGAACTGGATTGATTTATGGGGTCTGCTTTGTTGAAGTGCCTGTTGGAATGACTGTACGAGGAGGTGTATTAAACCCTTCATTTTCAAGATCTATCATCTCGGGTGATTTGGTATTTGTGATCATTTTTAAATTCTTCTACTCATCCTCACATTCATTCCTAAAATTCTGGTGTTTTATATTTCTATTTTGTTTCCTTTTGTTTTCTTCTTTATTTTAGATATTAGCTTGTCTGGGATAGCTTCCTTCCTTCTAAGGTCTTGTTGGTCACTTTTATGTTTGAATTTTTCAAGAAATTGGGAAAGTGGAGTATTGTCCTCAAATGGGTCTTCTGGAATTTGAGGCACATTTTCCTGCTGAACTTCTTCTTGGATTCTCTCTTTTTCAGTACTAGGGTTTAATTTTCTTCTGCTTCTTTTGACTCTACTGCTTGGTTCTTTCTCTAGAGCTTCCAAAAAATGATTTCTTACCAAGAAATCTTGCCAATTATCCCAATGTTATTGCAAATGTCCTTCTAATAAAACATTAATATGTCCATTATGGTACACAGAGTTATCTATAGAACTAGATTCTATTTGAATACTAAGTGCCATTTTGTTCTTGAAATTTGCAGTAAAATGTAGGGTAAATTGATTTCAAACCCATCAAATAAGTGCATCATAATCCTAACATGATAAAAAAACATCGTGAAAAATCTCCCTTCGCATGTTATGAACTTCTGAACTACTAATAGAAAATTTCTACATTTTCCTTTTAATGCTGTAATTGTGATACCTTTCTTGAAAATGGACAAGTCCATACCTGGTTATTTTAAGAAGTGTACCCAATATTTATCCTTCTGTTTTTAAACCAACTTTCTCCATTTCTCAGTAGTCTTGTTGCTTCTATTATCAATTACTATGTAAGAATGAGTTTAGTGTCCCCAATTTCGACCTCTACTCCATCAAATGCCTGAGCGAATGCTTTAATAACTTCTGGTTCATATCCATTAAAAATTTCGAAGAACTGGAGCCAACCCACCTGTTGTAGCGGCTCCTTAACCCTATAATAAGCCCAAAGGAATTTCTCACCATTTGGTTCATATCAAACAAGCGTACCCATCGTGTGGAGAAGTTTTCGACCTAGAATTCTCTTTTTGACTGAGAAATGGTAGAGAATGAAGATTTTTCAGGGATTTGGAATGAGCACAATGAATATGGAGTGGATTCGAAATGATGGAAAGGTGAGGTGTTGATGGATGAATTCATGTTATGTCCGACTTGCACTTGTAGAACTTCCCAGATCCGATTTCAAAGGACTGGTGTTATGCACTTGATCTGTTGATTAGACCTTGATGTGAAAAGTGTGCAACAACGAGGGGTTAAGGTCATAACAATTAACATATTTATAATATCCTAAATCTTTTTATATCACATCCATAATTTAAAATCTAAGTTCTTAAATGAAATATGACTCAAGTATTGTTACATAACTTAATATTTCTTTTGATAACCTTCTTATTGTTGAATTTGATTTTGGTTACAAAATTGTGAATTGAATATAGGATGATGAGAATTATGTCTGTCATCTTTTGCATATTTTTGGAGAAGACTTCCTTATTGTTGATAGCTGACCACCTAGAAATTTGAAGAAAAGAGGGATAAAAAGAAGCAGGGAAAAGAGAAAAAGGATTTCTAAAAATATCAACTTCCAAGAAATCTTGGTTTTCAATCAATATTTTCTATATAAACATGCCAAAAAAGTTGGTTTTCATGTTTATACAGTTATTATATTTTTATTTATTATTTATTTATTTACTATTTTTTTTCATCATTTTTTTGTATTATTTTATTGAAAAGGAACTATAACGAAGTTGAAAAGTGAGGATAACAATACCCTTTATTAATCAACTTAAACTCAAAATTTTCTTTCAGATACTTAGAAAATTCTTTCTTTGTCAATGGTTTATGATATAATATTAATCTATGGCCATTAAAAAGAAAGAAAATTGTTCGTCATCAATATTCAGGTGTTTGACTACTCCATTGTAAAAAACAATATCAATATCATAAGGACCAAGCCAATGAGTTTGAAACTTTCCTTGAAAATATTTAAACTTAGAATAAAAAATAAATTCCCAGTCGCCTTGTTTGAAATTTTTATCTCTCATGAACTTATCATGTCATTTTTATCTTTGTTGCTCAACTATGCTAGTCCTTTGAATAACATCTTGTATGATTTCATCTAACTCATTCAATTGTGCTAGTCTTTGCTTATCAGCTTCTGAAAGCTCAAGGCCCAATTTAGCAGTTGCTCTGTAGGTCTCCACTTAGAAATCAATAGGAAGAAAAACTTTCTTCCAATATAAAAGCTCATAATGAGTATGCCCAACTACGTTTCTCCATGTGGTTTGATATGCCCATAGTGCTTCTGGAAGTTTTTTGTCCAATCCTTTCTATGAAAATGCATAGTTTTGGTAAGAATTTTTTCAAGAACCTTGTTAGTAGATTCCACCTATCCATTGGCTCGTGGATGATATGGAGTATACTTTCGATGCTTTATTTTATACTACTCCATAATGTTATGTACCAACTTGGATGTAAATTTGGTATCTTGATCTGTTACAATTCCTCTTGGAACATCAAAACGAGTAAAAATATCCTCAAAATAAATGTAACCACAACATTTTAAGTTGCAAATAAAAGAGGCTTAGCTTCTACCCATTTTGTAACATAATCTGTTGAAACAAGTATGTACTTTTTCTGTTTGTAAGAAGGATTTATGTGTCTAATAAAATCTAGAGCCCATTTTTCAAAAGGCTCCATAAGTACTTGAGGTCGTAGAAGAATTCATCTGAAGATACTGGCTTTCCCATTATTTGAAAACTATCACATCTTCTGACATATTCTTTGGCATATTTGAAAATGGATGGCCAATAATATCCCAAAATAAGGATTCTGTATGCAATTTTTTTATCATCAAAATTCCCTCCACGTTGTTCATCATGGAAAGATTTTAGAATTTATGGTACTTCATCTTCTCAAGCACATCTTCGAATGATAAAATTGGGTCCCATTTTATATATTTCTCCATCTATTCAAGAATACGATGCACTGATTTTGATTATATATATATATTAATTTCTGACAATTGTGGTGGAAAGTTTCCTGTGGCTAAATAATCAGAAATATCTGCAAAACAAGGAAATTTATTAGATACTGAAAAAACATATTCATTAGGAAATTTGTCTTTTACAAGAATATCAACATTATTATTTTTCATTCTAGAAAGGAAATCAACAATTGTGGTTTCTTTTCCCGGTCTATCAAGAATAGTAATGTTGAATCCTTGTAATAGTAACAACCATCTTGTAATTCTTCCATTAGTAATTGGTTTTTTCACTAAGTACCTAATGTAAAAATGATCTATATGAATAAAAGTTTCATAACTAGAAATGTAATGATGAAATTGTTTAATGGCATGCAAAAAAGCTAAAAAATCCTTTCCAGTTACAATATAATTTAAGTCTATTAGATTCAAAATTTTAATTGTGTAATAAATAACATAAGGAGTTAAATATTTTTATCCCAATGCAACTCCTAAAGCTGTATATGAAGCATCAGTAGATATGTGAAAAGGGAGAGATCAACTTGGTCCTCTTAAAATTGGTGCTTCAATGATTCTTTGTTTCAATGTTTCAAATGTTTTTGACAGTCATAGTTCCATGCAAATTAACAATCTTGTATGAGAAGTTTGAAAAGTGGAGAGGCTATTTTGTGAAGTTTTATATTAAACTCCTATAGTATCGAGTGAATCCAAGAAAACTTCTAACATCTCTTTGACAAAAGGAATTGAAATTTTAGAAATAACTTCTACCTTAGATGTGTCTACCTTAATTCTATCTCTGGAAGTATAGTGACCTAAAACAATACCTTTATTAAGAATCATAAAAAAATTTCACGGCTTAATAAAATATTTTCTTCTTTGCATATAATAAGAAATTTTTATAAATTTCCCATAGAATCTTCGAAGGAATAAGCATACACAATAAATTCATTCCTGTATACTTCCACACAATCATGAATTATATAAAAAAAAATACCTAAGACTGCGCGTTGAAATGTGGCAGGTGCATTACATAATCCAAAAGGAAGCACCCTATAGGCATATGTTCCCCAAGGACATGTAAAAGTGGTTTTATATCGATATTTTGGTGCTTTTTGTATTTGATTATATCCACTAAAACCATATAAGAATGAAAAATACTTCTTTCTTACCAAGGTATCTAATACTTGATCTATAAAGGGTAGTGGAAAATGATCTTTCAAAGTGGCTTTGTTTAATTCCCTGTAGTCAATGCATACTCTCCATTTCCCATTCTTCTTTGGAACAATCACTAGAGGTGATACCAATTAACTATATGGTATAGGATAAATGAAATTCACATTCAATAGTTTTTTTAACTCCTCTTTAACAATTTCCCTTAGATTTGGATTCATTCTCCTTTGGGGTTGTCTAACCGGTTTTACATTTTGTTGAATATAAATTTGATGCATATGAGTTTTAGGATCAATTAATTTCATATTAGTATATTCCCATGCATAAGAAAAATCATGTTTTTGTAGCATCATTATTAATTTTCTCTTTTGAAGTTCCTCAAGATTATTGTTAATATTTAATGTTTTACCTAGAAATAATTATTGAGAATTTCCATATTTCTCCATAGAATGAAAATAAAACTGATGTGATGATAAATTTTCAATGTTACATTGTTCCTGAAAACTTTGATTTTGTTCCCAATCAGAAGAAGAATAATTATTATTCATCAAATTGATTAAATTTTTTTCATCTAATTGTGAAAAAGTATAAAATGATTACATATTATCAGAGCCTTCATTGTTGACACCTAATCCTAAGGGTTGGGTGAATATTCAATATTGCATATTAAATAATATTAGGAAATAAGGAATGCCAAGAGTCATTGGGAGATGAATCCCAATAGCCTCACCTCCATGTATAAATACATGCACATTCTTCATCTAATACACATTCTGATTTGCGGAGTTACCTTCTGGTTTGACATGGTATCAGAGCCAATCCCACTATTGGCATTTTTGCCTGTGGTGTAACTCCCTCATTCCTTTGCTCAGTCAATTTTTATGTCTAGTTTTTGCTACTCCATTAGATTGCTGTACTGAAATTCTGAATTTCTTTTAATCTATCTCTGCAAATTCTACAGTCTCTGAATTCTGCAGGTTCAGCTCCTACAATATCTGATTATTTTGCAGCTCCTGCAATTTCTGCAGTTCCTGTAATTCAGCACCTGCAAACTCTGCATCTGCAATTCCAGAATTTTTAAGGGCCTCTCGGCCTCCCCATCACTCTTACATTCATCACTCACCCTCCTCCCTGTTCGCTCCCCCATACCCCCTCACATCTCCCACACTGCACTCCACTAAAGCGCTCGAAAAAAATTCTTGGCCTTACGGCCCCCTCTTCCCCAACTCCTACGCAACTGTGTTACCCATTACCCACGCTGCTCACTACACCCACAGACTATCCACTACCTCGACTCCTGGTCTACTGCCTCCCCGCTACCTGCATCACTCCTCTACCCCGCATGCACATAACCTGTGGCCTATCGGCCCTCCCCGTGGCATGGCTCATTCATTATAATTCTGCACCCACTGTTCACAATTCTACGCTGTCACAATTCTCCACACCGAATGTTCACAATTCTCTGCACCGACTATTCATGACTCACTACGCTGTCTATCTCCATTCAACGCACACCCCCTATCCACTACCCCGACCCCTACATTCTCCCACCACTCCCACATCCCTCTCTACCAACCGCCCCTGTCTACAACATTACGCCCTCTCGACAACATTACGTCTGCAACTGTCACGCATTTCTCCCTCAGCCTTTGGCTGCCTACCCAACTATAACACATTGCTTATACGTTGTCTGTGTTATAATAAACCCACCGCCCCCCTCCGTTCTATTTTA
This sequence comes from Pinus albicaulis, assembly GCA_034641835.2. Classification (NCBI taxonomy): domain Eukaryota; kingdom Viridiplantae; phylum Streptophyta; class Pinopsida; order Pinales; family Pinaceae; genus Pinus; species Pinus albicaulis. The sequence goes on from CM076572.1 coordinate 964,324,320, forward strand.
ACACCACTCCACTATTAACCATACCGCCCACCATTCATAATACCACTGTTCAATAAATTCCATATAATACGCTCTGTCAAACAATACACCGTCGACTATTCAATACCTCCCTTCATTTAATACACTGTCCATTAATACCACTCCACATAATACACTATATTTAATACCACTTCCCCCACATCCATAATACCACTATTTTATACCACCCCTCAACCACTTTATAATACTACTTCCCACATTCATAATACCACCCCACCTCCACATTTTCAATACACTTTTCCATATAAATTTTCTTTCTTCAAACACAAAAAAAAATATATATATATTTTTTTTGGTGCAGAATTCTATATTTTTAGCAAAGTGTTTTTGTCCCCTTCAATTGAGTATATTTTCAGAATTGAAGATTTTTTTCCCCTTAAAAACAATTTTTCCAGCAAAGTAATCATTTTTTCCTTTCAGAAGAATGCATTCTCTCATATCTATTGTTGGGGTGGTTCTCTCCGGAAAAGAGAACTATCTTGAATGGTCTCGAAAAATCAAGCACACTCTCATTTTTAATTAGTTGTGGAAAGGAATCTATGAAGGACAAGAAGGAAATCCACCAACAAAGCCCACTTCAGACAAGGAGCTCGCCATTTGGGAAAACAAGAACTGCAAGGCCTATGCCTTGATTGAAAATTTCGTAAATGAAGAGGTGAGTCGCCATATTTCATCATTCTCAAATGCCTATGAAGCCTTGAGCAAGATAAAAGAACTCTATGACTCACATTCAGAACTAGAAATTGTTCAATTGATGATTAAGCTGTTCAGTCTTGAAATGAATAATGATGATCCCCTTTCTTTAGCTTCAGAAGTTAGATCTATCATGCATGATATTGATAGCACTGGTGTAAAAATTGACATACCTCTCATAGCATATGTTAAGGCATTATATCTGACTTACTCACATTATCTTGAGTCATTGCAAGCAAGTGGAAACCTTGAGCATATCACCTTTGATACCCTTGAGAAAAAGTTTGCAGAAAGAGAGAAAGCTTTCGGGAAGATGACAGTCCCTTCGTCTTCTGAAGAGGCTGCATACTTGGCACATAGAGAAAAGAGTCATGCTCCAAATTCTTCCAGAGGAAGAGGTGGCAGAAGAGGAAGAGGAAGAAGAAATTTCAGAGAAAAGGGGGGCAGACAATCTGAAAAATCCGATCTTCATTGCACACGTTGCAATAAAGATGGACATGATGCATCCAAATGCAGGACACCTTGGGATAAAATTGAGCAGCAAAGAAATCAAGACAAAGGTAAAACTAATGACAAATACAAAGGTAAAGCACCTGAATCCGCTCATTATGTTCTAACACATTGTAACAATGGAGTAACTGAAGACTGGTTTGATGTTTCATTTATCCTATGGAGAGATGACTGGCTGTTAGATTCAGGAGCAAACATGCTCATGACATTTATAAATAGTTTTTTTGAAGAATTTAATGTAAAAAAGTTGATGGCGTATATTCTCGGTAGATAATCCAAACCCAAGCCATCGTGCTGGGCACAATGCAGTTCAAGTTGCCCTGTCTTCAGGATCATATTGTACATGAGGTTCTATACCTCCTTAATTTGAGGAGAAACTTGCCATCCCCGGTCCACCCCAACAAGGATATTCATTCACTTGTTTGATGGCAATTGAGAGGCGGGAAGCATCGTATGACTTCAATGGTTGCGTGGAGGGAATAGAAGAAGGGAGACTCTTGAAGCTGAAAGGTTCATCTGCTCATGCTCAAAACTTTCCATTCAGTTCACATCATGATGAAGGTACATTCCCATCAAGTCTTTTATGGCATGCTAGATTTGGACGCTTAAACTATGGAAACCTTCGTTTGTTGAAGAAAAATGGTGTTAATGGACTGCCTACAATTCCTAGGAAACCTAAGGAATGTGATACTTGTATTCTAGGAAAGCATAGCAAACAACCGTTTCATGATTCACACTCCAGAGCACATAGAAAACTTGAGCTTGTTCATTCAGATTTATGTGGCCCTATGCCTGTTGCTTCTGCAAATGGAAATAAATACATGATGACATTTATTGATGACTACACCAGAATGTGTTGGATTTACTTATTGAAGAACAAGTCTAATGCTTTTCAAACATTTAAGAATTTTCATGCATGGATTGAAAATGATGCACAAACTCATATTGGCTCTCTGCGTACTGATAATGGAAAAGAATACACTTCAAACGAATTTGAAAATTATCTTTGTCAACATGGAATCAAACATCAAACAACTATGCCATATAATCCCCAACAGAACGGTGTAGCTGAAAGAATGAACAGAACTATTGTAAATATGGTTCTCTCCATGTTATTTTTCAAGAATGTAAAATTGATGTTTTGGGCTGATGCAGTTCTATGTGATTTTTACATAAATAATAGGTGTCCTTCAAGTTCAATTAGAAACAAAAATCCTTTTGAAATGTGGCATGGACACATTCCTTCGGTAAAGCATTTCAGGGTCTTTGGGTCCACCTGTTATGCCTTGATACCCAAGGGTCAAAGGAACAAACTTGGTGCTAGAAGTCAAAAATGTATCTTCTTGGGGTACTCCAATACCTCCAAAGGATATCGTCTCTATGATGAAGCAAATAAGAAGTTTGTGATAGCAAGAGATGTCATATTTCTTGAATATTCCAAGAGTGACAAGGTTGTTGAGCGGCAACTTGATCGCCTGGATAGATTCACACATGCAAATTATTTCCAAGAATTTGATAATGTGATTCCACACCTTGAAGGGGGGATTCCGATATTGAATCAAACTGTGGAATCATATCCTGAAGCACTCTCTCCCCCACATGAAGAAACAACCACGAATGACACATTGGATGATGTGATCGACAGAATTGGGAGATTGAATCTTGAATCAATCCCAACTCAGTCAAGTGACCAGCCTGGGCCATCTCAGAAAGGTCCTCCCAAATGGCTGACAAAGACACTGGAGGATGTTCATCCTGATGAGGTTGGAAAAACAGGAACAAGAAGTTCCACTCAAGAAATCGAAGGTGATGTAGATAATTTTGATTCTCCTGTTGATATGGATATTGCTTATAACTGTGAATTGAGTTTGTCTACAGATCATGAACCAACTTCCTTCAAAGAAGCCGCTTCTCATGATGAATGGAAAGAAGCGATGCAGAAGGGGTATGATGCCTTGATAAAGAATGGCACTTGGAAGCTGGTTGATCCACCTTTGGGAACGAAACCAATTGGCTGTAAGTGGGTCTACAAGAACAAGTACAAAGCAGACGGCTCACTTGACAAGCACAAGGCCAGGCTTGTGGCAAAAGGTTTTGCACAAAAGGAAGGAATCGATTATGAAGAAACTTTTGCTCCCACAGCAAAATGGACCACCATCCGGACTCTCTTTGCCTTAGCAGCTCAGAATGGATGGAAATTCCATCAGATGGATGTAAAAACAGCCTTCTTGAATGGAGATCTAAAGGAGAAAGTTTATATGTCCCAACCAGAAGGATTTGTGATAAAGGGTCAAGAACACAAAGTTTGCAAACTTGTAAAATCCTTGTATGGCCTCAAGCAAGCACCACGAGCCTGGTATGAGAAATTAACCGAGCATCTTCTGAAACTTGACTTCAAACATTTCGATCTTGATGATGCAACTTTGTTTGTTAAGAAAGTTGGAAAAACAGTTGTATATCTTGTGGTATATGTAGATGATCTTTTGATAACAGGAAACAATGAGAGCTATATTGCATCCATGAAGAAAGAGTTGAAGAAAGGTTTTGAAATGACTGATTTGGGTCATGTTCATTACTATTTGGGCATTGAAGTAATTCAACATCCTAAATTCATATTTCTTTCTCAAAAGAAGTACATTGGAGATCTCTTGAACAAATTTGGCATGGATGACTGTAATCCCTTAACCACTCCAATGGAACAAAACTTGAAGCTCACATCTATTGAAGGGAAGGAATTTGAGGATGCAACTAAGTATAGACAACTTATAGGAAGTCTTATTTATCTGACCACCACCAAACATGACATTTCATTTGCTGTTGGAATCCTCTCAAGGTTCATACAAAAACCTTGTGAAGGACATTGGTCTGCTGCAAAAAGAGTGTTAAGGTACTTGAAGGGGACTCAAGACTTTGGACTCAAATATACACAGGTAGGCGACTTCAGCTTGATCGGATACTCTGATTCAGACTTTGATGGGGACAAAGAAACAGGGGTGTCTACTACAGGTTACGCCATGAGTATTGGATCAGGAGTTGTCTCATGGAGATCACGAAAACAGTTAGTTCCAGTAGATTCTACGACCGAGGCAGAATATGTGGTAGCAGCTGAAGAAACAAAGGAAATTGTGTGGCTCCGGAAAATCCTAGAAGATTTGCAGATGAAAAAAATGTATTCCACACCACTCATGATCGACCACACTTCTGCAATAAAGTTGGCCAAGAACCCAAAGTTCCATGATCGAAAAAAGCACATCAATACAAAATACCATCTAATTATGTTGGCAATATGATGATGAGTGTTGTCCTTGATGGCAACCCACTTGATGAAGATGATGGAAACCTACTTGATGAACTTGGTAATGATGTAAATCTGATGTATCGTCAATGAGTACAGAAGGAAATGATGAAAGGAATTTCAGTATGTATTGAAACAATGATAAAAAGAGTATATCTCAAGGCATACGCGGATTTGTCTAGACGAAGTAGCGTATGCACGCATGATATAACGTGCCAAGTCGCGTATGGGAAAAAGCGCTCTAAAAGTGAAAAACCAGGGGTGACTACCATGGTATTGACCCATTGTATTGGGCGCTTGTTTATCTTTTTGATCCCGTCCAGAAATACCATTGGTATGGTATGGTTTTGGCTCCTGGTATTGTTAAAGGCTAAACCTATATAAGGAGAAGAAGATTATTGTGCAAAGGTGTGCATGTGTCTGGGTTTGAATGAATACTTCACTCTAAAGTATATCTGCATGGTTGAACTCTGCTCTTAATTGATAGATCTGATTCTATGATGCATCTATGAACATAATAAAGGTTCAAGATCTCTAGATCTTGAAATGGTGAATCTCTTGGATGATCTGAAAAGAAGTGATGAAGACCTGGCGCAAATCTGTTGAAGAAGTTGAATAAATCGGGGTAAGTTCATAGATCTGGTCTGTTCTGCAAAGTTGATCTTTTATAGATCTATACACAGGTTCGCTTCATGAAAAGCGCGTATATACGTGGATCTATTTCAACAAAGGCGCGTATGACCTGTTAAGGTTTTTTTTGAAAAGTTGCACGAATGTATACGCGAGTTGTATTCAATAAAGGAGCGTATATATGTGGATCCGTCTAAAGAAAAGTGCGTATGATATCTGAACTGATGGTTGCTCAAGGTTGAATGTGTTTCTTCATATTTACTCTGAAGTCTGGGTTATCTCTGATATACTGATTACAGTGGCTTCACTGTTCAGTTTGAAAGCATTGGGGAAAGTATGTTGATAAGTGAAGGGTTGTGTTGGAGCTGTTTGATCCAGTTTGAAAATTGATGAAATGTGGTCTATAGTGGATTTGAGGGTTGAAGCCTTCAGTCTGAAAGAAGAAGCTTTCTGCTAGTAGAGGCTGGTGTGAATATCAGGGTGTAGTATCTCCCTTCCAGGAGAGTTTGGTAAACGAGAGCAGGGGGTTGTTGCTCCCTTCCAGGTTAGGCTGGTAAATGAGAGAAGGTTGTAGCTT